>JAFEMH010000472.1:0-600000 GCA_022495995.1 Adenophora triphylla var. japonica
CGACCCCACTTCTTTCATAAGCGACGTCGCGAGGGCTTCTGTAAGTACCCCAACTGGATCGCTTCTCCATCCAAGCAAACTTTCGGAGGTCATAACTCCTTCATACGAACTCCAATTGAGACATGCCATATATGGTTGGAAAGCTCTCGACGAGAACTAGCTGGCCATCACAATTATAAAATGTGGAAAAGCATGGAAGTCCGTACGGACCTCTTTGCATCATAATTGCAAAATCCGCTTAAAGTCCACGAGATTCCCTCAAATCCCGGAGAAATGATTACCCTCATGCATGGTTGGTCCGTACGGACCTCTTTGCATGCTGAGGTGGTCCGTACGGACCTCTTTGCATAGGGGACATAATCATCTCAGAAATCCTCATCATTCCCTGAAATCGAGGAAAACCAAAAATCTAGATTACCTAGAAGGTCCGTACGGACCTTCTTGCAGTTTTCTGGCACTATAAATAGAGGGTTCCCCCTCCCTCATTTTCACACATCTCCCACTTCTCTCTTCCTCCCTAGGCCTTCTGGCTTCCCTTCTAAGTCCTTCCGAGGCATTCCCGGCCCCTTTCGGATCCTTCCGAGGCCTTTCGAGCCCCCTCGTGGTGCTCCGAAGCCTCCCCGAGCGCTCCCGCGACGCTCCCGCGCTGCCCCGAGGCACTCTCGAGGTACTCTGAGGCCCCTCGTGGTACTCCGAGGCCTTGCCTGGTCTTTCCACGGTGTCCCGGCTCTTTCCGAGTCAAACCGGCGATCCCAAACCACGCCGAAACTCTGCCCGAGTGATCCCTGCGATCCCCACGCACGCCGAACCTCTGCCCGCACGCAGCCTGCAACATCAACTCACGCCGAAACTCTGTCCGCAGACAACCGGCCCCTCCCGAAGCAATCCCGATCCGTACCGGAACGCCACTCCGACCTCAAATACTATTCCTCAGCGGAAGACAGACACGAACCAACATTGGTAAGGCTTCCTTCCATTACTATTTCAATACATTTCCATACATAGCATACAATGTAGACATCCGATACAGCATGCATTTTTAAAAGCACACACACACACACACACACAACATTTAAAGGATATTAGGGGTATCCGAAAGACTCGTTTTACGAGGCGACTCGGGTGAGCGCTAATATTCTAATATTCTCTTCCTGAGGAGTCATCTGACCTCCGAACTCTAAATCTCATCACACAAAAACAGTTTAAAATTATCTTTAAACTGATGCCCTTTTTCAATGTTTTGGGCTTAATAAAAACGGCGTGGCGACTCTACAAATGCGAAAACAAACGGCGAGACACCTCCAACTAATCGCTGAAGCGGAATAAAGCCAGATGCCGGGGCGCGAACGCGCTTCCTCTCGGATCCGGGCGAACATTCCCGAACAGCGACGAATGCGAGATGCCTCGGGGCCTCCTCCGCGCTCTAAGCCGGATCCCGGGTAATTTCAGTGGTGAAAGCTATTTTCTCCTGGTCCTCTTCTGCCATCTTGATCTGATTGTAGCCAGCAAAACCATCAACGAATGACTTGACTTCGTAGTTGGCTGTGGCATCCACCAAAATATCTATGTTCGGCAACGGGTAGTCATCTTTGGGACTGGCTTTGTTTAGATCCCGAAAATCCCCACAACAGTGTACCTTCCCATTTGCTTTGGTCACGATCACAATGTTTGACAACCGGGTCGGATATTCAATGACTTTGATGAATCCGGCACGGAGCATCTTTTCAATTTCCTCTTTGACTTGCAGAGACTATTCTGGCTTGATTTTCCTCAGTTTCTGTTTCACGAGGTTGGCATCAGGTGTCAAAGGAATCCTGTGTTCTACAATTGAGTTGTCCAGCCCCGGCATGTCCTTGTAAGACCAGGAAAACACATCCACATACTCTTTGAGAAGATAAATTAGTCTGTCCTGTTCGACCCTTGGATGAAGTTCCCGATCTGTGTCTCTTTAGGTTCTTTGATAGTACCCAGGTTAACACTAGTCAAAACCTCCTCGGCAGCTTGGGCACGGTTTTCCTCCTTATCAATAATCTGCTTAAAGATTTTTTTAATGTATTGTTCATTTAGTGTGTCTGCATCTTGTTCAAATGAATCATTATTAACTGTTGTTAGATTATTAGTTAATTTATCATTTGTTAAGTTGGCAATAAGGGGATACTCAGAAAGATCTATCATTTCATTTAAAGCGAATGGAAAGATCACATTGGCGACACATTCATAATCTTCAGGCGTAAGGCCGTCAGATGACTCAGAGGACTCGAACTCAAAGACTCCCGACTCTATAGTACGAATGATAGGGTGTTTGACAGGAATAGACATAGAGGGACGGGGGACCAATCCAAGCTCTGTGATCATTTGTTGTCGGCTGGCTATCGGGCCTGAAAATGTCTCCCAGTTCTTCAGCGGCATCTCTGTCTTAGTCACTAGAGTGCGGGGATCAAAAGGTTCTTCACTGCCGTTCCCAATTACGGCAACTGTCTCGTCATCTGAGCTGAAGTCGATCAGGTCGGGAATCTGTATTTCTTCATCAAACAGCTTCTGCAATGCCGGCCCACTATCCTCACTGCTGGAAATTTCTACCTGGCTAATCTTTGGGAGAGCTAGCTCAAAGGTGGAGAAATCCATTACCCCTGCTGGGAAGAGTGCTGGTTCTCTGAGGCAATCTGGGTTCCCTTTGAAGACATACTGAATGAACGCTCGCCGAAAAAAATAAATAAATTTTATCTATCTTTTGTTTTCTTTCTTTGTTTTTGGGAGTCGCCACGCCGTTTTTAAGGAAAACATTGGAAAATTATAATCATTCAAAGTGTGTGCAATTTGTGTCAACAAACAAGGCATGCGAATTTGGATTTCATTAATGATAGTGAACTGGATACAACTTGTGAACCATGAAAGGGGGCCACAACCTTACAAACGAAGACTTTCATTACAAGGCAGGAGATCAGACAGTCTGTCAAGGAATCTCGGATGTCGTCCGACACAGGACTTCCTCAGAAGAGGGATGTCGGACGACATAAGGCATCCTGGTCAGATTGCCTCTTACAAAGGGGGTGGTTAAGCCACCAAAGCCAATCTAGAATTAAAACAAGGCTATTTTAACTAAGGAGAAACACTATTTAGGGTCTAAGACCAATTTGGGGTTGATTGGAGTGAGCAAAGTCAAAGTTGACTTTTAATGATACGGATGTCGTATGACGTAGGACACCCAAGGCTGTCCATGCCACACGACAGACCGCCTCCATCAATGGGTTACACCCAAACAGATCTTAGGCTTCCCAAAAAGTGGTAAATGAACTGAAAATTACTTAAACACAGCTTTTAAGCACAAAGGGGATCAATCTGGATAGATCTGAAGTCACTGAAAGCTAAACAGCTTTCTGGGAGCTCTATGTCGTATGACACAGGACTCCTTGAGGAGTCCCATGTCGTCCGACATAGGTGTCCTATTTCAGTGCCTTCAGCAGATTGATCCCACCTTGCTCTCTACCATGAAACTAAGCTACAATATCAACTGAAAGCAGTAGAATAACAATACTACGTGAGTATTATGGGAGGATCACATGGCTTTTATGGCCAAATGTGAATAATCACATGTTTTTGGCCATTATCATGTAGCCATCACCTCCTAACTCAAACACAAGTAAACAAGATGCAAACTTTAATGCAACTAAGGTTACTAAATGTCCAGATCTGAGGTGAGGAGATGTGAATATTGAAGATTCACATCTCCACCACCTTTGTCATGCAAAATCCCAAATATTCACATGTTATCAAACAATATAAGCATGAACGTAAAATAAATGAGAACGCAAGATGTAATCAGAGAGAGAGAGAGAGAGTTTAGGGACTACCTATTGTAGTCCACAAGGTAGAAGCACCAATAGTATGGTGTTCACCCCTTCAAAACACCAACAAAGGAGATCACTCGTTAGACCTTGGCTTGGATGTGTGTATATGTGAGGAGGGAGGTGAGTGTGTGTGAATGAGAGAGAATGTGAGTCTATTTTAGCAGAGTGACCTTACTTGCCAAAGTCCCCCTTAAAATGATCAGCCAAGGCCTTTATTTATAGGCATGCTGATGGGAGCTCTTATGTCGTACGACATAGGGCGTTAACCGCCTTTGGGTCGCCCTATGTCGGACGACACCGGTCAACTTTATGACAAGCTGGGCCGCAGGAAGGCAGGCCCAATAGATCAAGTAAATGCATGGATAATTTAGGCTCAAAATGCACTTTAGCAAATAAATGAGCCCAAAATTAATGCTAACCATGGAAAGTAGACCCAAAAACACGAGTTCGGGTCGGGGTACTCACAGAGCCCCTCGGCGACGCTGCTTCCGCGAGAAGTGGGGTCGTCGACAAAATGAGAATCCCGAGCTGGACAACGAACAGCGGGAAAAAGAGATGACCAAGATGGTCGAGCGGCTGGACCTTTTATGAAAAGGATTCCTACGTATCCCGTGAGGGTATCAAGCCGAATCGTAGTTCAACAAAGAGGTGTCTCTAACGAAAGGCCACGGGCTTTGTACCCAAGGTTTGACTGTTTCTTTGGGGAGTCACCCCGGGATTTGACTGTTTCTTTGGGGAGTCACCCCGAGGATTTGACTGTTTCTTTAGGGAGTCACCCGAGGATTTGACTGTTTCTTTGGGGAGTCACTCGAGGTTTGACTGTTTCTTTGGGGAGTCACCCGAGGATTTGACTGTTTCTTTAGGGAGTCACCCGAGGATTTGACTGTTTCTTTAGGGAGTCACCCGAGGATTTGAATGTTTCTTTGGGGAGTCACCCGAGGTTTTGACTGTTTCATTGGGGAGTCACCCGAGGTTTGACTGTTTCTTTGGGGAGTCACCCGAGGATTTGACTGTTTCTTTGGGTAGTCACCCGAGGTTTTGACTGTTTCTTTGGGGAGTCACCCGAGGTTTGACTGTTTCTTTGGGGAGTCACCCGAGGATTTGAATATTTCTTTGGGGAGTCACCCAAGGATTTGACTGTTTCTTTGGGGAGTCACCCGAGGATTTGACTGTTTGGGGAGTCACTCGAGGTTTTGACTATTTCTTTGGGGAGTCACCCGAGGTTTGACTGTTTCTTTGGGGAGTCACCCGAGGATTTGACTGTTTCTTTAGGGAGTCACCCTGAGGATTTGACTGTTTCTTTGGGGAGTCATCCGAGGTTTTGGCTGTTTCTTTGGGGAGTCACCCGAGGTTTGACTGTTTCTTTGGGGAGTCACCCGAGGATTTGACTGTTTCTTTGGGGAGTCACCCGAGGATTTGACTGTTTCTTTGAGGAGTCACCCAAGGATTTGACTGTTTCTTTGGGGAGTCACCCGATGTTTGGAAAATACTTGAAAAAGACTGAGAGACGGGCGCTTGTACCCGAATGAAATGATGATAAACAGCTGCGAGGGACGGACAAAAGGACCAGGGGCAAAAAAGGAAGATCACCCCTTTCTGGAACACCGATGTCGTACGACATGGGGCTTCCCCAAAGCTGTTTTAATTAAGGCGCCCAGTTATGAGGACAGGTTCAAAAAAATCAGACAGTCACCGCCGAGAGAAGAGCAGAGAAGAGAGAAAAAAATTGAGATTTTCTCCCACAATTTTTGATCCAAATCAATTTGATAATGCCTCCAAGAGCGGAATCGAGAAGGCAAGTGCAACGAGCATTGTCCGAGAAGAGGAAGCTTGTCGAACGGAACAAGCGAAAGAAATTTCCGGAGGGGAATGGGCTCTATCCGAGCCTTGATTTCCATACTTCCACCGCGGAGCGAATGGGGGTAAGGATTCTAAACCATCAACCCTTCCCTTTTACTTTTTGAAGTAGGATTTTTTAGGGCTCGAGGTAGAATTTGGGGAAAATCGCACCCAAAAAGAAATTGCATGCTTGGAATGAAATGCATCAAATTAATTTTATTTTAAAAAGGAATTATGTGATTCAAAAAGCGAAAATGCACACAAATGAAAGAATGCACAAATCATCACGAGTATGTTCTGATACCTGTGCTGTGCTTACCTACAGGTTCTGGGGACCAAGGGGTCCCCTGAGGCGATAGTGTAAGTACCCAAATCTGGCTCATGCCTTTCGGTTAAGTTTCCTGGTAATTTCTCAGACTTTCCTAAAGTTCAGGGGCAATTCGGAAACTTTTCCAAACCGTCTGAGGGGCGAAGGACTTAATAGGAATTAAAATTCTACATAGTCCTTCGTTGGAAAAGCCCTTCTAGAAGGCCACCTTACATGGTTCTAGAAATGAGCTGAGTCATCTCAGGATACAACCGCACGGCCTCATTAGCCATGGGGTTACAGCCGCACGGCCTCATTAGCCGCTGCCAGACTGCCTATAAATAGAGACCTCCTCTATTCATTTTAAGGGGGGATTTTCAGTAGTGTTACTCTGCCAAAATACCATCACGAAATTCCAGAGAGCTGAGAGTGTCAAAAACCACCTCCCTCCACTTCAAAACCTTCCAAATTTGATCCTTCCCTAGGCAAACTTCAAGGAGAAAGAGGAACACCACCATTGGTAACCTCTCCTCCCCTTTATCTTGCATTATACTTGTATTTATGTGATATATTGCTCCTTGCTTTACATATTGCTATATACTTGTTTGGTACTTGGTATATTGTCATTAAAAATCCTATCTTTAGGCATGTAAATCATACCCCCCCCTTTTTGTATCAAAATAGCATCCTTTGCTCTTAAAATGACATCTTTATGCATCCTTTGCACTTAAAATGTCATTTTTACATATAAAGTTGCATCCTTTGCATTAAAAATGTTATCTTTGCATTAAAGTAGCATCCTTTGCACTTAAAATGCCATTTTTACATATAAAGTAGCATCATTTGCATCAAAATAGCATCCTCTGCTCTTAAAATGACATCTTTATGCATCCTTTGCACTTAAAATGCCATTTTTACATACAAAGTTGCATCCTTTGCATTAAAAGTGTTATCTTTGCATCACAGAAGCATCCTTTGCAACCAAGTAGCATCCTTTGCACTTAGAATGTCATCTTTTTCATTAAAAGTGTCATCTTTAGCTTAAACATGCATCCCCCATGTCCCTCATGGTAGGATCTCTCTCCTAGGATTGCCTAGGGACCTTTATAAGGCACAAAAAGGCATAGGATGAGTAACAAGATCCGATCTTTATACCCCTTCCCTAGTCCCCCTTGGTACTTGGAGCATCTCTTGGAACAAGATGGTGTAAAGGTCCTATCTTTACATCATTTCTTCCACCTAAAGATGCCATAGACGGATTCTCCTTTAGAGAAGGATGAGCCCTAGCCGCATATCTCCGATCATCACTTGAGACGAGCATAAATGTCCCGAAAGAGTCCAAATCATCTCAAGATGTAGGATAGATAGGCAAAGGTCATTCTTTTCTAAAGAGTCTCATCCTTGGACTATGAAAACGGTGTCCCTCTCTTGATCACATGTGACCCAAGGTCTCATCATGATGATCATAAGTCCAAGATGAGAAGGGGACCAAAGTCCCTAATATATAAAAATCCAAGGAATCCCGAGCGATAACCAACTCATGGTTTATACGTCCGGAAGACCACTTGGTACATTCCCTCCTTTTCAAAACTCACATCCCACATACGAAAGCACTAAGGCAAGTATGAAAAGCGGATCTTGGAAGACTTGCTTCAGCAAGGCTCTTTGGGTGAACGACGATCCGTTCTTCCCAAAGGGTAACTTAACCTCCGGACCCAAATCTTTTTTTTTCAAAGTTTTGAGGAAATCAAAATGGCGTGGCGACTCTGTTTTTTCAATTTAAACCAGACGTTTCCAAATTGATGTGAGGCGGTGATCCCCATTACACGAGAAAGTGGTTCCAAAATAAAAATAAACATAAAAGAGAGCCGCTTATCTTGGGCACCACATTCACAGTTTGGCGACTCCGCTGGGGACTAACCAAAGGAGAAAGCTTTCATTTAAAAAAAAAAATGATGCCCGGTATATAGGTGGAAACCATTAACCTTCTTGTATCGCTTCCTAACCCGAGGCTTGGGATAAATGATGGTCTAACAATCCCACGTACCGGTATCTCTTTTTGAAAAAAAAGAAAGCTTTTTCCGAGTGGGTTAGCCTTCCGCCGCGGATCCATTTCTCATACTTGCCCTATGTTCCTTGCATTGCATTGTATTGCATGCATCCATGGTTCTTGGAATTGTACATATTCTGAATGCTGAACAGGAAGCTTGCTGGAAGCTGAAAAGGTGCCAAAAAGGCCGGGAAAACAGCCTGCAGATCAAAGAAATTGGAACCTGGAAAGTTGCTTGATGCAGCTGTACGTCTTAGTCCTCCCTAGATTCTGACCGGGCGGCTTCATTGGCAATTCCACCAGGACAAAAATTGAGGCTAATCTGGCAGCCTTGGCAGCTTGGGGCTATTCAGTTCCAAGACTGACCGGGGTTCCCAGAAAATTTACGTGCTTACTTGCTGCATTTCCCCCATCCCGAAAAATCATTCCTTTAAAACACATTTCAGAAAATTTCTGTTTTAACTCAAAAAGGAATATTTTTAAGAGGCCGCACACTACGCGCACCTTATATATCCTGTACACTTTGCACGCACGTCCCTTTAACCCGGGGTGGTTGTTCAGTTGCAGTCACGGACAGTATTACGATGCTCCTGGGCGCGCACGGAATCATCCCAAACTCCCCATGGCAGCCAGTGTCGACCAATGAACAATCCGTGTCACACATTTTAAAACCGTGACTTTTGGTTGGTTTTTGGTCTAGTCCGTGTCATACAGTCCAGTTGCATATCCCCGTAAAGGTCAAACCTTAGCCCATGACGGAAGTCAAGGCCTTTCGCACAAGCGGAGCTCTGCCGAAATTCCGACAAGGAAAAATTGGCAGAATCTTGGCTCCGGCATTGACTTTGACCCGCACGGGATGCGTAAGAGTCGAGACCGAGTCCGTGCCAAAAATCCAAAGATCTTTCACGCAAGCGGAGCTCTGCCGAAATTCCGACAAGGAAACATTGGCAAGATCTTGATTCGGCATTGACTTCGACTTTGACTCACGCACAGCGTATGCAACGAAGTTCAATGTGACACTGTGTCATCCGGCTTTTACCGCCCGACCCATGCCTATTATCTTCTCGGACATTGCCGAAAAGTCAAAACGTCATTCGCGCAAGCGAAACTCTGCCGAAATTCCGTTAAGGCTGAAATACAAGACTTTCCCGGCATTGCCTTGACTATAATCCGCATCGCTCGCGCGTTAAAAGTTCTTATGACCCGCTAGACCCGTTAGGAGTGTTCTTATCTCTCAGTCGGTGGGATCCGCTTGCCCTATAGGACCCTCGCCCGGGGCTGTCCACCCTGGGAGGTCGAAATACAGGTGGAATACGAGGGGCTTATAGACGTGGTGACGGAGCCCACTGATCCAGGATCTAGAGTAGTTGGGAAAAAGAAGGGCAAAACCCCTTTTCCAACCAAATAGAAATTAATAAAAGACACTGTTTTAAATAAACTGAAAGTTTCTTAATTTGCATATTGCTTGATCCTTCAGCCTAAACACCTACCCCGAGTCTAAACCTCTCCTATCCCTTTCCCGCAGCGAGAAAGAATTGGGTGAGAATACCGGGTCAGCGGCTTGTTAGCGCATATTTCTCAGACAGTTCGCCAGAATCCTCAGTTTTGTCAGTTCAGAGAGTCAGAATGGCCGATTTGCCAGAAAATAGCAGCCGTTTGGATAACCAGATGACTAGGGAAGAAGATCTAGCCTTAGCCTTGGAAAACAGTCGTAAGGTCCATGAGGAATAGCAAGCCATGCTCATTGATGCGCTCCGTCATCATGGGGTTCAGATAGTGGTTGAGTCCAACGGTTCCCTGGTTATGGTAGAAGATGAGACTCCAGAAGTAGCCATCTCAGCACCCCAGCCTATAACCAATGCCCTCCTCCATCCACATATGATCCCTTACCAAGGACTACCCCTTTTCAGTCCTTTCCAACATCCCAGGCCATCAGGGTCCCGACGCCCTCGCCTCCTCAGATAAGACCTAGCTTTGTTCCCTACCAACAGAGAGCAAATGCCACAGCTATCCCAGTTATGCAGCCTCTACATTACCCCATGTGACTCACTCCCTCCTCTCAGCCTAAGCCAAATTTCCTTATCCTGGAATTCCAGTACAAGCCTGACCTTTCCAACTTCGTCAACGCCTGTGAATTTTCCTATCTCCCATGATGACAAGAGTCGATCGGAAATGAGAATAGGAATGGATGGATTTACAGTGATGATGACAGTTCAGTAGAAGGAATGAACTTGTAGCCAACGGAGGTGAAACCCGGAGGACAAGACGGAGTAGAAAACCACAAACCTGGAATGGGGGACTGTATCACTTCAAAGTGTGTCTGTCGCCTTTGCAAGGGCTCAGAAGAGAAAATGGGTGCAAGCTCAGATGAGGCAGAGTATGATTTCCACATTCTAGAATTCAACACTCCTTACAAAGACTTAGTCGGTGAATGGAGAAACTTGATCGAAGCTTTAGCTGAAAGAGGGAAGTGGGCTCCACCCACCGATCTAGAACACGTAAGCGTCATTGAGGCTAAACCCCCATCGGGAAGAGTAGACTCCATCGCAGTACTAAGGGTCACCCCTGAGATCTTGTCCGAAGAAGAGTGTATGGAAGCTCTAGAAAGAGTCTTAAAGTTTGAAGCGACCCCGGTCCCCTTCCTATCTTATGACGACAGTGATGTTTTCTTGGTAATCCCCAAGTCAGGGGAAGAGTCCAGGATACCCCTTATATGGCGCCAAGTATCCCGACCTATTTTTGCCCTCATTGGTCATCAGAGTCAAGATGAAAGTGCTCACATGAGTTACTGTAGTGATACTGAAGAAGACACAGTCGAAATGCCAGAAGGAACAGTAGCGGAGTGGTTAGCCCAGAAGCCGAAAATCCCAGAAAACCCTCCCAAGAGTAGAGAACAAGAACCTGCCATGAGGTTTGACCCTGCAGAAATCCTTCTCAATGATGGAATCTCCCACTTCAGAAAGTGCTTGGCCAATGTCAAAGATGCCGTCAGAAGGCTGACCCCTAGAGAAAGAAGGGATATGCTTGACAGTGATGAGGAATGTGACCCCGATCTGTTGAAAAAGTTGCTAGGTACAGGTGAGGAAACCATTAGCAAACCTCCAAACCCTGAGAATGATAATTCCTGTTGCATGCTGACCCTAAGAAGCCTGAATGAAAATGTGAAGGCTTTGAGTGAGAAAGATGAAGCTGAGACCAGCCGGTTGCTAAGCCAATTAGGAAGTCAGAACCCAGAAAAGGCCAGAAAGCCAGTGACCTGGGATCAGATTCGGGAAGCTGCCTATGCCCCGAATCGTGCCGTTAATCAGATTAATCAACAGAGTTGGCCATATGCCAGCAAAAGCCCGCTCTGACTCTGAAAGAGCTGAAGGAATCCTCTAGTAGGAATGATGACTCAGAAAAGTCTAATGTCTATGTGATGACTCGGTCTGGATAGATGAGTGTTGAGAAGCCTAAGGGTGACAAAAGAAATGCCGTCTCCGAACCGAAAACAGACAAAAGACCTTACAAGCCAGAAGCAGAAAAGCCAGACTCTGAAAAAGAGGATCCAGTACTGACTCAATTGAAGTGTACTCAGGCCAATATCTCCTTGTGGTCCCTGTTAACCTCTTCATACCCTCACAAGCTGAAGCTAGAAGAAAGTCTGGCCAAGACCATGGTGCCCATAGATGTCACCCCAGATGAGGTCATCCAGATGATTGGAAGTATCCATTACGGAAACATCATTACCTTCACTGACCTGGACCTGCCAAAATATGGGGCTAGTAATAACGAACCCCTTTACATCATAGTCCAGTTGGAAGAACGCCGGTTGCCACGGGTATTAGTCGATGGAGGGTCTGCAATGAACGTCCTGCCAGCAAAGATGATGGATTTGTTGGATTTGAAGCCCACAAATTTGAACCCTTCTAGTCAGTCTATTAAGGCCTATGACTCCACTGCACGGTCAGTTCTGGGGATTGCTACCCTCAAGTTGTGGTTTGGGAAGAAGGCCATGGATGTTGACTTCCAAGTGATTGACATTCCCATCTCATTTACCGCTCTGCTGGGACGACCTTGGATCCACCAGATAAATGGGGTAGCCTCTACTTTGCACCAATGCGTCAAATTCCAGTCAAGTGATGGGACCATCACCACTATCTATGGAGACAGTGTCACCGTGGAAGGAACCAGCACTGGAGGTATCCCAATACTAGAGATCAAGCATGATGATGAAGGGTTTGCCTTGACCGGATTCTCTGTAGCTTCTTCCAAAGCACAAGTGTGTTGCACTGACCTCACTACTACCTCCGACAAAATACCTCCTGCCATGCGAATGATGAGAAAAATGGGTTATCTTCCGGGGCTCGGATTGGGTAAAAGACTTCAGGGTCGCAATGCTGTTATTGATGTAAAGGAACAGACTACCAGATACGGCTTGGGATACAAACCGAATTCTCGGGATGACAGAAAAGCTAAAGGCACAGTTCCAGAAAAACGAAGTGAAGGGGTCCGTCTCCATCCTTACAGCTTGTCTCTGACCCAGTACTTCACAAAAGGTGGGACCCAATATGATGAAAGTGATCGCCAGATCTCCTTGAGAAGAACTCTTCTGGAAAATCTTGAGAAAGTTCGGGGAAAACCAGCGAATCCTGTTCGAAGAATGTTCCTTGACTTGCCAGACATTCCTGGGGCTACCACTACTGTTCAGAACAAGTATGCCTTCAAAGGAAACCCAGATAGTTTCAAAGAGTCAGCGCTCTTCTTATCCGGGGTAATGGATTTCTCCGCCTTCGAGTTAGCTCTTCCCAAGATCAGCCTGATAAAAGCTATCGGCAGTGAAGACTGTGAGTTGGGTTTGCAAAAGATGCTTGATGAAGAAGCACAGATCCTTGATTTGATCGACTTCAGCTCAGATGACGAGGTAGTTGCTGTAATTGGAGACGGTGGTGAAGAACCTTTTGATCCCCACACTTTGGTGACTAAGACAGAGATGCCGTTGAAGAATTGGGAGACATTCTCAGGGCTAATAGCCAGCCGACAGCAAATGATCACAGAGCTTGGATTGGTACCCCATCCTTCTCAGCCCAGTCGTGTCAAACACTCTGTCATCCATACAATTGAGTCAGGAATCTTTGAATTCCAGTCCTCCGAGTCATCCGAAGGCCTCATGCCTGAGGATTATGAATATGTAACCAATGTCATCTTTCCTTTTGCTTTGAATGAAATGACAGATCTTTCTGAGTATCCCCTTATTGCCAACTTAAAAAATGATAAATTTACTAAAAACTTAACAATAGTTAATAATGAATCATTTGAACAAGATGCAAACACACTAAACGAAAAATACATCCAAGAAATCTTTAAGCAGGTTACAGACAAAGAGGAAAATCGGGCCCAAGCTACCGAGGAGGTTTTGACAAGTCTTAACTTGGGTACTGTCGAGGAACCTAAAGAGACACAGATTGGAAACTTCTTCCAGGGGGTTGAACGGGACAGACTGGTCAATCTGCTCAGAGAATACATGGACGTTTTTGCATGGTCATACAGGGATATGCCGGGGCTAGACAGTTCGATAGTAGAGCATAGAATCCCTCTAGCACCAGATGCTAAGCCGCAGCGTAAACCGAGGAAGATCATGCCAGAATGGTCTCTACAGGTCAAAGAAGAGATTGAGAAGCTACTACGGGTAGGATTCATCAGAGTCATCGAATATCCGACATGGTTATCCAACATTGTGACTGTAACTAAGGCCAATGGGAAGGTGCGTTGCTGTGTAGATTTCCAGGATCTGAATAAAGCCAGCCCCAAAGACGACTACCCCTTGCCAAACATAGACATTTTGGTAGACACCACTGCTAACTACGAAGTCAAGTCCTTCGTTGATGGATTTTCTGGCTACAACCAGATTAAGATGGCCGAGGAGGACCCAGAAAAGACAGCCTTCACCACACCGTGGGGAACGTATTGCTATACAGTGATGCCATTTGGGCTTAAGAATGCCGGGGCTACTTATCAGAGGGCAGCGACCACACTCTTTCACGACATGATCCCCAAGGAGATTGAGGTCTACGTCGACGACATGATAGTTCACTCCAAAGGCGAGGATGGATAACACTTTGTTGACCTACGAAAGTTCTTTGAGAGGCTGAGACAGTATTCCATGAGACTGAACCCTGCCAAATGCACCTTTGGAGTGACAAGGGGAAAAGTGCTTGGGTACATGGTCACGGAGCGAGGTATCGAAGTCGATCCCCGAAAGATCAAGGCCATTATGGACATGAGGCCACCTCGAACCCAGACGGAAGTCAAAAGCTTTATGGGCAAACTACAAGATATCACCGCTTCACAACCGCTGACTACCATGTGCGAGCCCATCTTCAAGCTCATGAAGAAGAATGTAGACACAGAATGGATTGAGGAATGCCAGGATGCCTTTGACCAGATCAAGGCTTACTTAGTACATCCTTCGGTGATATGCCCCCCACATAAACAGAAACCTCTTCTGCTCTATCTCACTGTCACTGATACGACAGTTGGGGCTATGCTTGCTCAGGAGAAGAAAGACTCTCGGGTAGAGAATGCCATTTACTTTGTCGGGAAGTCAGCAGGAAGTGAGCTCAATTACTCAAAGCATGCGAAAAGACTTGTGCGGGGGGGTGCAGGTAGTCGATGGGCAAGCACTACATGCAAGCCCTCTCTGTGAAATTGGTCTCGAAAATGGACCCCATCAAGTACATCTTCGACAACCCTTCCCTCTCGATGCGTCTAGCAAAGTGGTCATTCTTCTTAGCTGAGTATGACATCAACGGTGTGATGAGAAAGGCTATCAAGGGTCAAGCGTTGTTAGACCATCTGGTAAACTTCCCTAGCAATGAGGACCGCGGGCCTGAACCCCAATTCCCAGATGAAGGGATCTTCATAGTTGAGCCTGAGAACCGATGGCAGCTATTCTTTGACAGAGCTGCCAACAAGAGAGGAAATGGCGTAGGGATGCTACTGGTCGATCCGAAAGATGAGCACACACCCATAGCCCTCAAGTTTAATATCCCTGCCACGAACAATGTCGCCGAGTATGAAGCTTGTATTGCTGGTTTAGAGGCTGCCTTAGAAAGAAATGTCAAGGAGCTCGAAGTTTATGGAGACTCAGCCCTGATCATCAACCAGGTCTCCAACAAGTGGAAGACCGTAGACCCTAATCTTCAGAGGTATCATGCCTACATGGAGGAGTTGACTGAGAAGTTCAGAAAAGTGACCTTCCATTACCTGCCAAGGGAAAAGAACAGATTCGTAGATGCCCTAGCTACTCTAGCCTCATTGGTAGAGATCCCCAAGGGAAAGGCGATAAAACCCTTCAGAGTGGGTAGAAGAGAAGCCCCGGCTTTCTATTGTGAAGTAGACTTGGGACCTGAGCCTGTCAAGGAACCCTGGTACAGTCAAATTTATCAGTTCCTCAAAGATGGAGAGTCCTCTTTCAGAGATGAAGAAGGTAGACCAAAAGAAGGCATCAAACCCAAGAGCTTGCAAGCCCTGAAAAGGTTGGCCTCCCATTATGTCATTCTAGGGGGAAACCTATAAAAGAAACGGTACCAGGGACCACTTCTCCTGTGTGTCACCCAAGAAAGGGCCAGAGAGTTGATGACCGAAGTCCACAATGGACCCTGCGGTCCTCATATGAATGCCAGAGCATTGATGCAAGTGATCCTCAGAATGGGTTACTACTGGATCTTCATGGAAACAGACTGTGTCCAGTATGTCCGAGCATGCGACAAATGCCAACGGTTTGCCAACCTCAACCATCTCCCGCCTCATGACCTGTACTGCATGACGACTCCTTGGCCGTTTGCAACTTGGGGTATCGATGTGATAGGGAAGATAGCCCCAGCAGGAAGCAATGGGCATGAATTCGTGTTAGTGGCAGTCGACTACTTCACCAAGTGGGTAGTGGCCAAGTCCTACAAGGTCCTCACTTCCAGAAAAGTGGCCTAATTCATCAAAGAAAACATTATGTGCAGATATGGGGTGCCTAATGAAGTCATTTCAGATAACGGGTCGCACTTTGAAGGTGACTGCGATAGATTACTGTCAGAATTCAGAATCACTCGCCACAAGTCGTCCCCATACAGACCTCAGACTAATGGAGCCGTGGAAGCTGCCAATAAGACGCTCGAGCGGATTATTCGAAAAATGGCCACCTGTGGTCGTGACTGGCCTGAAAAGCTGCATCTGGCACTCTGGGGCTACAGAACGTGTGTCAGAACAGCCACGAGAGAAACTCCCTTTGCCCTAACCTACGGGATGGAAGCGGTGTTGCCAGTGGTGTTGGAAATCCCGTCACTAAGGGTCCTCCTGGAAAACAGTGTCAACGAAGTAGAGTGGCTACGTAGCCGGCATGATGAGTTAGCTCTGCTTGATGAAAGAAGGCTAAAAGCCATGGAGAACACCCAAGCCTACCAAAGGCGAATGGCCAGGGCATTCGACAAGAAAGTCAAGGCCAGGGACATCAAAGAGGGTGACTTAGTGTTAAAGGTGAAGCCCCCTACCAGAGACAACCCCCTGGGAAAGTGGGAACCCGTTTGGATCGACCCGTATGTGGTGTAGAAGATACTATCGGGAGGAGCCATGAAGCTTGCAAACCTGGATGGCAATCCTTTTGTCCACCCAGTCAACGGCGATAAGCTCCGTAGGTACTATGTCTGAAAAAAAAAGAAGAATAAAAATAATAAAAAAAAAGAAAAAAGAAAAAAAAATCTTAGTGCAAAAAGAGTAATGCCCAGCTAGGCTGAAAACCCAAAAAGGGCGGTCTAGGCAAAAAACAGGGCTGCACATAAAAAAATAATAAAAGTCCAAAAGAACAAAAATCCCGATAGTTCACCAGAATGAACTATGAAGACCTGAGCCCCTTAGTCTTTCTTGTAAAAGGGGAACGTAGGCAGCCAGCAATGGTTCGGTCTAAACAATAAATAAGACAATAAAGTTTCCATGAAATATGTGTCTTATAAATTCTAAGATAATATCTCTTGTTCATTACAAGTTAAAAACTCATTGATGAGTTCAAGCACGGTCTACTCTTGACTCTGCTAACCTGCTACAAAGATCTAAAATACAATAAAATGCCTAATAAACTATTGTGTTTGCAAATGGCAATAAAATAATCCTAAGAAAAGATCTATCAGTTGTCATTCACTGAGTCTTCTTTGGTCTTCTTCCCTTTTCCTCGACCTCGTCGAGTGTTTTTCCTCTTCTTCTCAATGATGTCGGTCTCCCTCAACCAAACTTCAGGTATCCTCACTGGAGCCTCCATCAAACCTGTGTCAATAAGTGCCCTCTCAACCCGGGCACGAGTCCGCACTTCCTCCCTCTAAGCCTCAGTCAAGGGAACGACTTCAGAAAGCCTCTCATATCGAGCTTCCATGTCTCTGATAAGGTCACCCGACTGGTTATGGCGACTCGCCTTAGCTTCAGTCTCCCTCAGAGTCCTACTCGAGTCGCAGTCAACCCCCAATAAAGCCTGACGTCTCGCTCTCATATGACCTGAGTTGCTCCCATCTCCCTCTTGTACCAGTCCAAGTAGGCTGTGGTCAAGATGGTACTCTTCCTGCTCCTGAGAATAGCCCTGGTAGGGAAAGCAGTATATGTCCAAGGCCTCAAGAAGAATGAGAAGTTGGCTGGATCCCTCATGTCTAAAGGCACCACCTCCATGGTACGGATGTCCTCCCAATCGCCCAACGGCTCCTGTAAGGCCCCGAATTGCCTGGATACCAAGCAGGGAATGTAGAAGGATGACCAAGAAAGTCCTGGAACGCTCACCAGATAGGACTCCTGAAATGTCCTCCGGGTCTACAACCTCCAATGAGGCACCCACCAGTGAATATCCGAATGGATAACCTAGCCATCGTCAGCTCCTAGCTACCCTGGTCCCGCTGCCTAGGTGCACCCCTCTGGGAAATCACCCAAGGGCACTGAGTAGGCGAAGCCTCTGGCAAAGTCCCAAGCCTCTCCGCAGCCACAAAGTCAATACAGCTGGGCTCCCAGACCTCATGAAATGGTCTCCCCTAGCCATCCTATCAATACCATGCAGGGTCTCACCCAAAACCAATGGGACAATGTCTTTCCCAGCCCTGCAATCCTTGACCATGTCCAAGAGGCCACCATGACAAATTCCCACAGACTCGGCCGTGAAGAGAGACGAGAACACACAGAGGATAAAGGCATCCATAGCCACCGGAGTCGTAGCCATATCCGGAAACCCAAACCTGCTTGGGATATAAGAAAGGTCAATCCCATCAGGGGCTACCTCATCCCCTCAGCCTCTCCCAGAGAAATTTGCAGAAAAGATGCCAAGTTTGCTGCCACCGGCACATTTACAATCGGAGGAATCAACACAGCCTCAATTTCTGGACCCCCAATCAATGCTCGAAATTCTTCATAGGTTGGGACGAGCTCGTTGTAAGAAAAGCAGTAGACATGTCTCCGGACGTCCCAAAACCTCGCAGCGGCCCTCAAAAGGTCCCAATCGGGCGGGAGATCCTTCAAATGCCATAAAGACTTGATCTTGAAAGTGGTATCAAACAGCCTCTTGTTGGATTGAAAGTTATGCCTCATCCAAGATTGAAGATAGGACAAAAAATGGTCTCTTTTCCCCTTTTGCAATCTAACGGGTTTCTCCATTGCAAGGTGATCAAAGTTGATGTCTTTTGGTCAGAAATATGCTCTGGAATCAATTGGAACAAGTTTAGGGTGAAAATGAAATGAAAAGGCCAAGTCTTGGTTTTATTCTGAAAAAAACCAGTTCAGACAGAACTTCCAGCCGCACGGCTTCATTTTCCCCAGGTCCTGGCCGGACGGCCTCATTTGCCATCTGCAGAAAAAAATCTGCAACAATCAAATTTGCTGCCCAAGTGGAGTTCTCACCCCACTTTCTCTACAAAACCTGCACAAAAACATATCCAAATGCCATACATGCAGTTATATGTCATCATAAACCATTTTGGCTCAGTTTCAGCCCCATTTCCAAGCAAAAAAGCTGCCCCAAGGCTCAAGTAATATGCAAATTCATAAAGCATAAATTAGAAAAGCAAATAATATACCAATACATTCTTTTCGCCCCATCGGCGCCCAAATAAAACGAAAAACAAATAAATTGTGCATAAAAAGTGTTCATTGTTTGTTTTCCTCCTAGATCAACCCTAAGAATCCTAAGCCTCCGACTCCTCCTCGTCGCTACTCAGCTCGTAGAAGCTAGGATCCCTCATCAAGTCCTCAGCGTCACTCACATCAGAAAGGTTCACATTCACGTGCTCGTACTCTGCTAGCTGCTCCAAGATGCCGGTGTTGGGTCCCTGTCCCCGAGGCATGGCGCTAGAAGAATACTCTGAGGCTGATGAGGTGAATGATGTGCTCCCGACGTGCCTTCTTTTGCGCACGGGCTCCTGCATATTAGCCCCAGCCCTGGAAGCGCATGCCAACTTCCTCAGAAGGGACCGACACACATCCTTCCAGCCCCTGTTCTGCCGTACCAAGCCATCGTATGAGCGAGCAGGAACCTGAGGGAAAAGAGAAGAAAACTCAGAAAATCTTAGAAAAATCTCAGAATTGCAGAAAGAAAATAAATCCGATAAAGGGAAAAGACCCTAGAAGTACTTACAGTGCTGTCAGGCGGCAGAGTATACCAGGGCTCCCTCGTGTCAGGAACGGGAATCGTGAACCTCCTCGGTACCCCATTGACCACATAAGAGAGATGAGTAGGAGGCATCGGCGGGTCAGTAGGCTCAGCTTCCCCGTACCCCTGAGTGACGGCCAGCTTCACTAGCTTCTGTAGCATCCTCAACCGCTGCTCCACGAAGGTGGCATACGGGGTAGCCAAGTCAAAATACTCCACGGCCGCCACGCCAGCCTGGTACCTAGCAATATCATCCTCTGACCAGTCCCTGGGCGGCAAAGATCCGTGGCCGGGAGGGTCATGAGGAGTAATGGCATCCAAGGGAGGGACATGGCCATGCTGCCTAGAGAAAAGGTCCCCCAGGTAAATGACATCATATGTCAGGCCCATCAACCACCTCCTCTGCCTAGTCGCCTCCACGGCATCCCCCAGCAGAACCTCCGGGTACCTCCCCCAAGGGTAGAAGTCAACTCCATCATGCCCATCCCTGTTGATGATCGGTCTCACTATCTTATAGTCAAAAGTGATCCGGGTCTTCCCAGTAAACTTGTCTCTAGCATCTCCCCTCCAACGGATCATGGCCGGGAAGATCTTCGGATCACTCTGCTGGTTCCAGGGAAAGAACCCAATCACCTCACAAAACCAGACCTGCATGTTCAAAACATAAAAAAGGTCATTTCTCTCATAAAAGTCTCAAGACAGAAGATAAAAGAGAGAAAAGAAAGTGAGACAACCTCAAGTGCAAAGGAGAAGCAGTCCATAGAGGCAGCCCTGTTCCGACTGTACATATCCAAGGAGAAATAAAGTTCCACCAATCCAGCCTCACCCCACGAGACCGCTCCAACCTCATCCAGATTCTCCAAATAATCAAGCAAAGAAACGTAGCCAGCGTCCCAGAGTCTGCAAAGATGGTGACTGACAGCATCAACCACAAGAAAGCTCTCGCGAGCTGATGAACAGTCACCTCATTGGCAGCAAATCCCTGCATGCACTCCTGGACTGTCACCTCCTCATTCCTCGTCTCCATCCCGAGCCCCTTAGGACGGAGATCAAAAATCCCTAAACTCCTCCGCCGTGATGTGGTCCCTCCAAGCCACAGGCCTCCCAGTGAACTGCAAGCCTGTAATAACAGTGAAATCGGCTAGCATCACCGTAATCTCCCCCCAGCTGAGATGAAAGCTATGGGTGGTGTCCCACCAGAACTCTGAGAGGGCCTGAACTAGCCCCTTACTCTTGGAGGTCACGTGGATACCTCTGCCAATGGCATCAATGAACAAATCAAGGCCAGTAGCCATCACAAGCTGCTTGGGGTTCACCCCATCCTTCTCAAAATTGGGCATCCTCTCCCATAGCTTCACAACTACCTCCGTAGGTCCCCTCGACTTGTTCTCCTGTAGGAAAAAAAAAAAAAAAACGTGTCAGTCCTTCGTCTCATTTCAAAAGTGCACATATTTTCAAAGAAAAACATTCATAAAAGATTTCTAGCATCCTTTGCCTAGAAAGCGTGTCTTTCATCACTTGAAACACGTCATGTCAAGCACATTGCTCACAAAAACACATAATTCTAATTTTCAACATTCTTTGCACATAAGCATTAATCTTTCAAAATGACATGCATGAATCCTTTCATCGTCCAAAATCCCGTTTTCTCACCCATGATCAGAAATTGATCTAGTTCTAGCACATGCAAGGACTTCGTCACATTTTAGACATTATTTTTCTTACTTTATTTTTGAAAAATGGGCCATTCTCATTATTTTTCAAATAAATCACACATGCATGTTCATTTATCTCCTTAGCCTCATAGGTTAATCATCAAAATTCCAAAATCATCAACAAAAATCCTAGGAAAATTTGAAAAAAAATTCCTAAAAATCGAGTCAAGCCCTAAGTCAATCAAAGTCCAATCAAAATTGACAAAATCAAGCAAATAAAGAATGCTTACCCCAACTGATTGAGGTTTCGTTGATTTGTGTTCTCCCCTACCGGGATAAAGCTCCGATGGAGGCGTGTTGAAGTCATACTTCCTCTCCGTGTGAACAAGTTCCCTCCTCCTCCTTCTAGCGGCTTCAGATATGTTACTCCGTGCTTGCCTAGGCATTGGGTTCCCTTCCTGATCCATCCTAAGCCAAGAAAGCAAGAGAATTGAATTTTTTTTTGAAAAATTCTCTCTTTTCTCTCTTATTTTTCCTCGGCAGAAACAAGCAAAATGATGCTGTTTGCCCGTTCAAATCTAGTTTTAAATAATCTGGTGAAATTAAACTTCTATCCGGATGGCTTCTTTTGCCCTCGTCTCATGTCGGGCGGCCTCTTTTGCTCTGAGCAGAAAATTACACTTATGCCCCTGGACTTTCCACTTAGGCATATAATTCCTGTTATCCTTTAACTAGAATAACGCTGTTTCCCCAAAGGATATCCGTTATCTCCAAAGCAAATAAACTTTCCTCCCGAGTCGCCTCCGTTACTTCCTTTATAACGGAATAACGCTAGGTGACAACCTCCGAATTGTCAAAACCCAAAACTTTAGCTACCTCTATCTCACAGATTGAGAAGTACGCTTAAGTTCTCCAAACTTAAGCTACCTCTATCCTAGATTGAGAAGTACACTCAAGTTCTCCAAATTTAAGCTACCTCTATCTCATAGATTGAGAAGTACGCTCAAGTTCTTCAAACTTAAGGTACCTCTATCCCAGATTGAGAAGTACGCTCAAGTTCTCCAAACTTAAGCTACCTCTATCTCACAGATTGAGAAGTACGCTCAAGTTCTTCAAACTTTAGCTACCTCTATCTCACAGATAGTGAAGTACGTTCAAGTTCTTCAAATTTTAGCTACCTCTATCTCACAGATAGTGAAGTACGCTCAAGTTCTCCAAACTTTAGCTACCTCTATCTCCTCGATAATGACGTAAGCTTTAGTCAACCAGGTGACAACCTCCATTAATTGTCAAATCAGGTGACAACCTCCATTAATTGTCAAATCAGGTGACAACCTCCATTAATTGTCAAATCAGGTGACTCCTCCATGAATCGTCAAAACCTCAAGGATCCTAGACATTGTTCCTAACTATCTAGTGAGACTTGAACTATGACCAAGGCTTGATTCCTCCGGGATACGTAGGTAGCCTTTCAAAAAGGTCCAGCCATCCGACCATATTGGTCACCCTTTTCTTCATCACTCCTCAGTGGTGAAGTAGCCTTTCATAAAGGTCCAGCCATCCGACCACATTGATCACCCTTTTCATGCCTCACTCCTCAGTGGTGCATGAGCCTTTCATAAAAGGTCCAGTCGTCCGACCACAACGGTCACCCTCTTCCTTCATCACTCCTCAGTGGTGAAGTAGCCCCTCATAAAGGTCTAGATATCCGACCACATCGGTCACTTCCTTCATCTAGCGTATCCCCAGTAGGATCAGTCACTTGACCTCCTAGGTCACTTTCCCCTCTATTTCTCCAGCAAGAGACCAGTTTCTCTTCGCTACTCCCCAGTGGATCTTTTCCCGAACTATGACCTGGCTTGATTCCTCCGGGATACGTAGGTAGCCTACTTTAGGTTCAGCCAATTCGTCACATATGACACCCCTTTCCCCAGTGGATATATTATGAATTACGATTATGGTTGATTCCCACTCGGGATACGTAGGTAGCCTTCCAAAGGTTCAGCCACTCGACCACCTTGGTCACCCAATCCGTCTCGGCATTCGCCAGATCGGATCCTTTTCTATTGACAACCCCACTCGCCCTGCAAGTGACGTTGCCGAGGGGCTTCTGTAAGTACCCAAATCTGGCTCATGCCTTCCGGTTAAGTTTCCTGGTAATTCCCCGGACTTTCCTAAAGTTCAGGGGCAATTCGGAAACTTTTTCAAACCGTCTGAGGGGCGAAGGACTTACTAGGAATTAAAATTCCACGTAGTCTTTCGTTGGAAAAGCCCTTCTAGAAGGCCACCTTGCTGTTAGTGTTATGCCCTAGGCCTATGATTGATAGACTTATGTGTTGACATTATTTATTATTATATGAGATGTTTATCATTTTTTTATTATATGTTTTGTATATTTGTTTATAATAATCTCCGTCCCTAATTATTAAGAGAATAATTAGTATAATTGTCAATGGATAATCATACGATGATTATATGCATAGAGATGCACATTGAAATTATGGGTACATGTTAGAGAACAAGTGACTGGACATGACCCGCATGAGATTTATGTCATGGTCAAATGTCATAATTAAATCTCATAAGGTTACTTCATTTAGTCCCTAGACCTGAGATTATCATGACTTTACATATGATGAAAGTCATGTTTGATTTTAGTTAAACAGTATCTTAACACGATATCTATAAAGGCTATCTTTGGCATGATCAGATTCATGATGGGAAGGATGATAAGTCAAGATGGAATTTGTCCCTCGGAAGAGAGATGTTTTGCTTGGGCCCCTCGATGAGTGATAATGATGAAAGTGTATGGCCGTACCCCAATATGATTGGAATTATCATTATACTCAAGAATCGCGAAAGCATTGAACAAAGACAAGTTGACAAGGACCATGACTTGTGTTCAATATAACATCGTGAGACAAAGGGAGAAATGGAAGTGTACCATTGGAAATGTGAACTCTTACGTTATATTATATGGGTAGACATAATGGCTTGCTAGAGTCCGCTTATGTCTTATGGGATTCGATATGATCGAACTCATTGCCAACATAATATAATCCTATTGGGTCACACACAACTAGAATGAATTGGTTAAACCAAAGGAAGAAGGATTGAGAGTTTCTGTATGTGGCAGACTATACCGCGCGACATATCTGGCCATATGGCAGACTATATCACGTGACATATCTGGCCACCAGACGTGGTTGACAGCCTGGTCTCCTAATTCGATTAGGAAACATATTCATACTAAAGTAGTATAAATATAAGAGGTCTGTCAACCCTAATAGCCTAGCCGAAATTTTCAAGCAAAATTCATAACAAAATACTCTTAATATTCTTCAAGATTTTGATCTAGCAATCATCAAGAAATCGTTCTTGAATTCATTCAAAGGTGTGGATACCGAAAGAGGGTCTTCGCTCGTTCATCGATCAAGGCCTAGAGTTCAAGCAAGTTGAAGAACGAAGTTTTTGATTCGAAATCACATAATCAAATCGTTCGATAGCTCAAGAACGGAAAGCGTTCAAGGTTGGTAAAATTCTATCTCATAGGAATTTAAATTAATTGTATAGAACGGATCCTAGGGTTTCTTGGGTTTTATGTTTTTAATGCTTAATTCCGCTGCGCATGGCCATTTTGGTCTGGTGGCTGAAGTTGTATATCCGCTCTGCTGGGGATAGGAATGACCATTTTCGGTCTGATGGCTGAAATTGTATATCCGCTCTGCTGGGGATATGGATGACCATTTTCGGTCTGATGGCTGAACCTAATGATAGGCTACCTACGTATCCTTAAGAGGAATCAAGCCAGTCGTAGTTCGGGTCTTTGACCCTGGAATGACTATTTTGAGGCGTCAACCTGGTAATGATGGCGTTTTAGGTGCCTCGGCCCTTAAAGATGATGGCGTTTTAGGTGTCTCGGACCTTTGGTGATGATAGCGTTTTAGGTGCCTCAAACCTTGATGATGATGGCGTTTTAGGTGCCTCAAACCTGGATGATGATGGCATTTTAGGAGCCTCAGACCTTGAAGATGGCATTTTGGGTGCCTCAGACCTTGATAATGATGGCTTTTTAGGTGCCTCGGACCTTGATTTGAAATGTTTTCCCTTAATGGTTTGGGATGGATGGTCCTTCGGTGGACTTCGTCTGCTGCCGAAGGAGAGGGTGACCATTTTGGTCGGGTGGCTGGACCTATGGTAGGCTACCTACGTATCCTTAAGAGGAATCAAGCCAATCGTAGTTCGAAAGCTGCTAGGGATTTCGTTGGCTTTCGTTGGAGAAAAATCGGGCTTACGTTTTACGACCGTGGATGATAATGAGGAAGGAAACGGGATTTCGTCAACTTCGCTGGGGATTTTGTTAGCATTTGCTGGGGAAGACGGGCTTACGTTTTACTGCCGTTGATGAAATTGATGAAAGAAACGGGATTCCGTTATCTTTCTCGGGGAAATCGGACTTACGTTTGACTGCCGTTTGATGAGTTTGATGAAAGAAATGGGATTCCGTTATCTTTCTTGGGGAAATCGGACTTACATTTGACTGCCGTTGGTGATTTTGATGAAAGAAATGGGATTCCGTTATCTTTCTCGGAGAAATCGGACTTACGTTTGACTGCCGTGAAGGTTCCTTTGAAAGGGGGTTAACTTTGGTTAACTTTGGTTAAATCTGTTAAGTTGAGGACTAAACTGCAGAGTCCTGGAATTTTAAAGGGAAAAATGGTCTTTTTGACCCTTCAAACTGATCCGCACGGAGGGTTCTTAATCCCTGACAGGTTTAAATGAGGGGCCGCCCCCTTTCTCCTTCTCCCTCACCATTTTTCCAGTTTGTCGAGAGAAAAGAGAGAGAAAGTGAGAAATCCGCCATTTTTGGCCAAGAAAACTTAAAATCCTTCCGATTTCTTTGATTTTTTGAGCAATGAAACACGGGGGAGTTGCTATTCAAGGCCAAGGACGTGGCCCAGTCGCGGAGAGGCGATTAGAACTCGTTCTAATGAGGAGGCATTACACACTTTCGCAATCGATTGCGGAGGAGCCATACCCTGATGCGTGGCAACATTGGGCCACTGATCCGAGTCTCCGAACGGTATACTTCGAATCTCTTCACTTCCTTTGTTGATTTTTGTTTGAAATTGATTTTTGGTGATTTTTTTTAATTTTTCGAAAATTGATGTTCTTGGTGTTGAATCTTGGCTTTGATGATTTGCATGTTGTAATGAGTATATGAGTGACCCAAATATGCATTTTGTTTGGAAAAAGAATTGGCATTTTCGCCATTTTTTTTTAAAAAAAATTCGAAATTTGTAATTTGAAAATTCGAAAATTGTGATTTGAAATTTGAAAATGATGTTCTTGACATTTGAAATTGAGACTTGCATGAGTGTATGCATTGTGTTTGAAAAGAATGGGCATTTTTGCCATTTTTTTTTGAAATATGAAATGATGAGAATTTTCCCGAATCCGGGATGGACTTTTTTTTTGTAGGATTTTTTCCTTCTTTTTTTTTGTTGCAATGAAATGACATGAATGTATGCCTCTTGTTTTTGTAAAAGTAGGATTTTTTTTTTTTTTTTGCAATGGGATGATGAATGATATGTATGTATGCATGTATAGGAAAAGTGGGACGGATTTTTGATTCCGTTGATTGAATGAATGACTTGTGGAAAAACTGTTTATTTGTGCTATTTTATGAAAAATGGGACGGAGTTTTTACTTCCGTTGATTCCTTGTGAAGGATTGCTTTTTATGCAAAAATGGGACGGAGTTTTTCATTCCGTTGACTTGATATTATTGACATGCTTTCTGTATGAATGAATGAATGGTATTTGAAAAAAAAACTATATTCTTTTGTGCGAGAAAAATTGGGCTAGCTCCGTTGTATGCTGTTATGCTGCCCGATTTTCTGTAAAACATTATGTTTATGATGCATGTGTATGCCCTTTTTTTTTTTTTGAATGCAAATGCCAAATGAATTTTTTTTGACATTTTTGTTTCTCTCTTTTTTTTTATTGCAGGGCGGAAACAATTTCGTGACGGAGCAGCTGAATAAGATGAAGACTCGGGGATCGGTGGAGTCTGTGATTTACTTGTGGGATCGGCTTCCGGTTTTGGGCAGAGGAGCGATGATGAGTCCTAGACACATCGTCATTGAGACTGGATTGTACGAGTTCATTGAGTGCTTGAGGGGTTTGGTCAAGTTCCCCAAGAGTAAGGGACTGATCTTTGCTTTGGCACAGCATTGGTGGGACGTGACCCACACATTCCATTTTTTCTGGGGCGAGGCCACGGTCACACCTTCTGACTATGCCGCGATTACGGGCCTGTCCTTTAAAGGACGGAGCATTGAGTGGAGAGACGGCTACAGCGATATGGATCTGCAGGCCCTTCTAGGATTTTCCCCTATTCCCAAAAAGGGGATGGGGATGGAGTACGCGGTGGTCCACGGGAAGATCGTGGAGAGTATTGGGAGCTACGAGGCTGGGGATGAGAGGATAGGCGCTGAGCAGATTGCTAGGGCCTTTTTATGGTTTTCTTTTTCGAGCACGCTTTTTGGACATGCCGAGGGGACGGCTGTTTTTGCTTTGCTGAGGTCCTTGGAGGACGTGGGGATGGCCGGAGAGATATCTTGGGGAGGCGGTGGTCAGAGCTATATTTTGCTCTGGATCGATAAAGCCGGAAGGCTGTTAGCTCTTTGACGTGCTTCGAGTTCCCTCTGGAGGTACAAGCTTTCTTTTTTGCTTCCCCTCTTTTCTTTAAGCACGTATTCTTTCTCGCACTTAACTAATTTGACCTTTTCCTTTCGCAGGTATGGGCTCTAGAGTTTTTTCACGTCACGATGTGGCGGCAGCCGACGGAGTACATCGGGGCGTATCCGGCCATGCTTTCTTGGTCCAAGTATGCCCGGGAGAAGAAAGGTTCTAGGGGGCGCACGACCCTCAAGTACTCGGATTGCCTGCCTTTGACGAGGGCTAAGACAGATGAGGGGATCATATTCTACCCCTGGGATCGCTTCGATGTGGAGCAGCTGAAGGGTGCCGAGAGATGGACCGTGGAGCGGAGGATCTTGAGAGGCTTGACCTGCGACGTGTATTATCTGGGGGAGAGAGTGACGCGCTAACATGGCGTGGGTGCACCTGCGATGGCTCCAGTGGAGCCTCCTGCTGACATGATGCATCCGAGTGAGAACTCGGAGACCTGGGATGAGTATTGAGGTGGCCAGCACCACTCGAGGTTTGTGGCGATCGAGGAGTACTCGCGATTTGTCTTGTGGAGGCTGAAGACGTCTCAGGTTCTTGAGAGAGAGGGATTGGGGGTTGTGCGGTACCCCCGATCGTGCTTTTCGTATGTCCAGGACGGGGTCAGGCTGAGAGTACAGATCCCTGTCCCTGATCGGGTTCCACGAGCTTTCCGGCCTCGTCCGGATATGAAGGTATGGCCTCTCCTTCTCTTTTTTTTTCTTCTTCTGTCTTTTTCTTTCTTTCCTGTCATCATTTTTTGCCTTAATTATCTCTGACGCTTTTGTTTTCGTGCAGTTCCCGGCCAAGGTGGTGGAGAAGCTGACGAACCAGGTGATCGGGGCTAAGAGGTTCATCAAGAATATGGTTATTTGTGGGTCTTCTCAAGGCAGGAGGAGACGAGCACAGCCGGCGCCTGTCGAGAGGGAGACTTCCCCTATTCCTTTCGAGCCTTCTTCCGAGACTCCTCTTTCTCCTCTCATAGATCCCAGTGTGGTGTTGCCCTCGGACCACGTCATTCTCAGAGATCCGTATGGACAGGGACATGTCTGGCATCACGGTGGGTCTTCTTCCCACGTCCGGGAATCCGACGTGTTTTCATTCGGATACGACTTCTTTGCGGATCTTGGCTTGCCGTATCAGGGTGTGCCGGTTGGTCCCGACGAGCCTTCCTCCGGAGACGAGGATGATTCTGAGCCCGAGATATTCGTGGCTACTGAGGAGGCGGGCCCGAGCCGCAAGAGGGATCGGGGGAAAGCGCCAGCCACCGAGGACTCTGACTGACGATCTTCTGAGACCGATTTCTGAGATTGTACCTATTATTATTATTTTTTTTGGCAGATACAGTTTTTTTTTTTTATGAACACTCTTTTTTTTGGAATGCAATAATTTAGGATTTTAGTTTATTTTATCTATCATGAATGCAATTTTATATGAATGCACTGTTGCATGAGCCCCGGTTTTTTTGGCAAGGGTGTGAGTGTTTGGTATACGAACTGTTTGGACAGGTTTTGCACAAGGTTCGAGCAGCCGGGATGAAAATATTCTTCGGTTGTGCAGCAGTTTGAGCATGCTGCAGATTTTTTTTTTTGGGTAACAATCCTGTCCGCGCGGACAGGTTCTGCATCTGACATGGTTCATTTATTTCGGTGGTTGGGACTGGTTTGGTCCATAAATGCCATTAAAACTTCGTCTTCTTCAGTTCAAAATTACTGAAAATCCGAGAGAGAAGCCAAAAAAGCCATGGAAATGTCCAAATTTTCCCCCAAAATTTCCCAAAGAAAAGCAAATGTTGTTCTTTGAAAAGTTTAAGGAGTGGTGTAGGGAAATTATGCACGAGAGGAGGTCATTTTTCGAAGAGAGGTACAAGGTAAAGTGCTTGTGGTCTCTCAAAGATTTGGTTCCGAACTATGACCTCTTGAGAGCTTCTTCTTCATTTTGGGATACTAGAAGGCATGTCTTTTGCCTTTCTTACAATGAAGTGGTCCTGACCGTTGAAGAATTTTGGGCTTTACTTGGTGGCCCGGAGGTGGAAGAGATTGGGATTCCTTTGCCCGAAGGGGCTTCTTTGGTTGATAGGTTGTGTAACCTTCTTCATCTTTCTCCGGGGGAAGCACAAGGTATGATTCGTAGTCCCGATCATTTTGACATTTCTGGTCTTCCTGATAGATTTAGAGGCTTAGGCTTGGAGGATGACGCCTATTGGGATGCTTTTGCGCTTTGCATGTTTGGTACCTTGTTCATGGTTTATTCCTTTGGGATTTGTCATCGGGCTCTGTTGGATGTGGTTGTTCACTGTCGCTTGGGCAGAGATGTTGTACCTTTGATCTTGGGAGAGACTTTTCATGCTCTCGACAGGCTGGCTACCGGGAGGCGGTATATGCACGGGGGCAACCCGTTTCTTTTGACCCTGTGGCTGATGGAGCGTCGGGGGTTCTTCGGGAAACTTCTGATATGATCAAGCCTTGGACATTTGCCAGGAGAGGGGTTTCTGTGGATTTTGATGATCAGGGCTCGTGGGGGCGATGGATGGCTGGTCGCCGGATCGAAGATATCGATGGCTCGGTGCCTCATTGGCGGGTGGAGACTCGGAGAGTACTTCAGGATGGATCTCCTGTGGTTATGCTTCCGGGGCTTTCTCAGTCCAGCTTTTACATTCCGGCTTTGGTTCTGAGACAGTTCGGCTTGGAGCAGGTTCCTTTGGAGGACTTTGATGATATAGCCACCAGGGTGGTAGCTTCTGCTTCCATGGATGATCCTTCGGTGTTTCCATTTCTTTCCCGAGTATGGAGGTACGACGTCTTTCCTCCTCGGGTTATCCTCAGGTGTCTGAGACCTGTTTTTCTGACCACTTGGTACTTGGATTGGTACGAGAGGCATTTGGGGGAGACTCAGATGGCTATTTTGAGACGGCGTGAGGCCATTGTGGGTACGGAGGACCTGACAGTTTCGGAAAGGAGGAGGGCCGAGGCGAGGGCCAACCCTCACGACCGGAGCGGAGATACTGTGACCGACTATGAGGCTTATGTCAAGAGACAGGAGAGGAGGACTCCCATGCTACCAGCTAGGCTACAGGAGATGATAGATGACGCTAGGGCCACTAAGGCCTTGACAGAGGCTGGTTTGATAGATCCTGTTCCTACACCAGAGCTTGGTAGGAGGAAGACCGATATTTTTCCTGTTCAGAGGAAGAAGACCCGAAGGGGGAAGAAGAGGGGAGATGCCAGTACAAGCGGCTTAGAGTGACCTCGAGTTTTCCGAGTATCCCTTTCTTGTTGTAGCAGACACATTAGTTTGATTATGTATCTTAGTTTCTTTTAGCAGGTTGCCAGTTGTAGGAATGAACCGAGCTTAGACTCATCAAAAAGCTTTTAACTGTAATGATTATGTGAATTGCTTTAGAGTTTTTTGAGACGCTTTCATGGTCTGATCAATGTATGTCTTTTATTTGTATTTTAGACCGAACCGTTTCCGGCTGCCTACGTTCCCTTCGGACAAAAGGGCTCAGGTCTTCGTAGTTCGACCCAGTTTTTTTTTTTTTTTTGTTTTTTTTTGTTTTTTGTTTTTTTTTTGTTTTTGTTTTTTTTTTTTTGTTTTTTTTGGTGCAACCCTGTTTTTTACCTAGGCCGCCCTTTTCGGGTTTTCAACCTAGTTGGGTATTACTCTTTTAGCACTCTTTTTTTTTTTTTGACTCAGTGTTTTACGCGTAGTATCTGCGCAGCTTGTCACCATTCACTGGGTGTACAAAGGGATTTTCGTCGAGGTCTGCAAGTTGCATGGCTCCTCCGGAGAAGATCTTCTGGACGACGTATGGCCCGACCCAGACATGCTCCCATTTGCCAAGCGGATTGACACGGACTGGGGGCTTCTCTTTCAAAACGAGATCACCTTCCCTAACCTTCCCTCATCTAGTAGAGCCAATTCATCATGGCGACTTTGGAGCCATTCGACCTCGTTGATTTGACTTTCCAACAGCACACGGAGTGAGAGGATTTCTAACTCGATTGGGAGCACGGCTTCCATCCCGTAGGTGAGGGCAAACGGTGTCTCCCCTGTTGCAGTTCTGACTGATGTCCTGTAGCCCCAGAGTGCCAGGTGTAGCTTCTCGGGCCAATCTCGACCTCGGACAGTCATTTTCCGGATGATGTTTTCTAATGTCTTGTTTTCTGCTTCGATGGCTCCGTTGGTTTGGGGCCTATAGGGGGATGACTTGTGACGGGTTATTCTCAGATTACGCCGGCGGCTTTGTCGCATTCCCCTTTAAAGTGGGATCCATTATCGGAGATGATTTCGGCCGCCAACTCGTATCTGCATATGATGTTTTCTTTGATGAAGAGGGCCACTTTCCTTGAGTTGAGGACCTTGTAGGATTTTGTAGGGCATCCTTCCCAGTTTCCTCGAAGAAACTACCAATCTGCGTCTCTTTAGGCTCTTCCGCAGTTCCCAGATTCACACTTGTCAAAATCTCTTCGGCAGCTTGGGCTCGATTTTCCTCCTTCCGAACAACCTGCTTAAAGATTTTTGTTCTCTTTTTTTTTATTTAATGTGTCTGCTTCTTTATCTAATGAATCATTATTAAATGTTTTTAAGTTATTAGTTAATTTATCATTAGTTAAAGTGGCAATCAGGGGATACTCAGAAAGGTTCGTCATTTCATTAGGAACGAAAGGAAATACAGCATTTGCTACAGACTCGTAGTCTTCAGGCGTAAGGCCGTCGGACGACTCTAGAGACTTGATCTTGACATTGAGGGACTCGGAAGACTCTAACTAGATTGACACAAAGGGACGGGGGACCAATCCAGGCTTGGTGATCATTTATTCTTTGGTCGCGGACGGGCCTGAGAGAGTTTCCCGATTCTTTAATGGCATCGTTGTCAGGGGAGTCATGACTCGGGAATTATACTGTTTCTGTCCTCCTTCCTCGATCATCGCTACCATTTCTTTGACTGAGCTGAAATCAATCAGGTCTGGCACCTGGATCTCTTCCCCGAATAACTGCTGCATAATCGGACCATCCCAATCATCAGAAAAGACTTCTGTGGCTTTGGCTTTCGGCACAGTCAATTCAAACTCAGGCTTCGGACCATCCTGGGCAGTAGGAATTGTGGTAGTAAGCTTCTCGAACTGTTCCACTAGGCTTGGCACGCCTTTGAAAGTGTACTCACTCTTCATGGTAGTGGTAGCCCCGGGTATCTTGGGTAGGTCCAGAAACATTCTACGGACCGGGTTAGCTTTGGCTCCCCTGAACTTGTTGAGGCTATCCTGTAGCTTCAGCCACCCTTCTGTAGGAGTGGGCTTTGTGATGTTACCCGGTTGTGTGGGACCCTTTACGAAGTAGTCAGCCAAATTAGGACTGAAAGGGAGAGATTTAGGGTTGTTGACCGGGACCCTTCCTGTGATAGCTTCTTTCCTTTGTAGAGCAAATTCTTTTCCTTTCGCGGTGTCCACTGAGGTGGCCTCATATCCCAGGCTGTGGCGAGTTTTTTGTCCTTTTACCTCGATGAGTTTGTGAGTTCCTTGTTGGTGCTTCCCCAGACCGAGGCCAGGTAGATAGCTCATCTTTCTCATCATTTTCAAGACCGGAGGGATTTTATCCCGGGTGATTGTCAGATCTATGTTGCAAACTTGGGCCTTAGGAGGCTCGACCGTGAAGCCTGTTAGCATGAGACCTTCCTCATCATGTTTGATTTCCAGAATAGGTATTCCACCTGTATCCGTGCCCTCCAAGGTGACTAGATCCCCGTAAATAGTTGTCAGGTCCCCATTCGAGACGAATTTCACACACTGGTGGAGGCTTGAGGCGACCCCCTTGACCTGATGCAGCCAAGGTCTTCCCAATAAGGCATTAAAAGTGATCGGGATGTCGATAACCTGGAATTCCACATGTATCAATTTTTGGCCAAACCAGAGGTCCAAAGTAGCAACTCCAAGGACCGCTCGAGATGTCGAGTCGTAAGCTTTGACTGTGAGGGAGGAAGGCTTCAAGTCTGTGGACTTGATGTCAAGCAGGCTCATGATCTTTGCCGGCAGAATATTCATTCCGGACCCATTGTCAACCAAGACCCGAGGGAGGCGTCGTTCATCCAATTGGACTGTGATGAAGAGAGGCTCGTTATGATCGGCCCCAAATTGAGGGAGATCGAGATCTGTGAAGGTGATTATGTTCCCATAGTGGATGTTCCCAATTAATTGCACCACGTCATCGGAAGTAGCATCGATAGGCACTAGAGTGCGAGCCAGGCTTTCTTCCAGCTTTAGCATGTGGGGATAGGATGAGGTGAGCAGGGACCATAGAGAGATGTTGGCCTGTGTTTGCTTCAACTGGGTGAGCACGGGGTCCTCTTTCTCAGGGTTAGGAGCTTCGGCTGTCTTGACACCGGGATTACGGTTTTCTCCGGATGCTTGATCTGCTACCTTCTTATCTGTCTTGGGATTCCCTTGGAAGATTTGCCCTGATCGGGTCAACAGGTTGACTTCCTCATCAGTTGCTTCTTGACTAGATTTCTTCAATGCTGCTAAGGTCAATGGGGGAGCCTTTTTGGCTATCGGCCACTGGTTCTGACGGAGTCTAGCAACGGTAAGGGGCTGAGCTTGAGCTGTACTGGCTCCTTCCTGGGCAGCCCTTATAACTGTTTCCCAAGTCACAAGCTTTTGAGTCTGGGGTTGTGTCGTTACCCCCTGGATGGCCCACAGAGCTAGGGCATCCTCCGATTCGCTCCCATAGCCTGCCTTGCTCATAGTTATCATACAACAAGAGTTGCTATTCTCAGGGCTCAGCGACTTTTCGATTTCATCCCCGATATAGTGCAGCCATTCTGGTTCCTTTACGTAATACTCGTAGCGGAGATGATTATAGCACTACGTGTGGGGGCGCATCCGGTATCATGCCGGTTTCCCGGACTTCTCTGAGAGCTGAAATACATTCGGGGAAGGTGACCTCTTCTTGGGTAACCCTGACAAGGAGTGTTACTTTGTTTTGGGGCGGATTTGATCTGACCATGGTTATTTTCTCATTGGGGAGGATGGGTGTTAGTTTCCCTCTCTCTAACAGATCCTCGACTATCAGCCTGGATCGGATGCCTGAAAACCCTTTCCCCAAAGCATGGTAGGCAGTGTTGAACTCTAAGACATCTACGTGCTCAGACCCAGGAAACTTCATGGCCTTCATGTCCTCGGTTTCATATTCGTCTTCCGAAGTGTCTTCGGTCTTATGGCTATCAGCCTCCATCTCATCATACATCTTCTTTCTTTCACCCTTGCAAGTAGGGCAGCCATAAGTAAAGGATAGGCAACGTTCCCCCTCGTAGTTTGATGTAGCAGCTCGATAGATCTGGGTCCAAATAAGGAGCACCCGAGGTCCATTGTCGGGCACTGGAGCAATTAGGAAGGCGTCATGTGGGTCCATAGGTATGAAAGCCACTGGGGAGACGTTTAGATCAATAACCCTTTTTAGTGATTGCAGGCACTCGCTGTGCTCAAGCGGCTCGGTTGTGACCCTCACGGTTGTTATGCCATCCGTTCTCGGGAAAGAAGAAAAAGATCCGATGACGTTCACGAATTCCTCATCTTCTGGTCGTTGAAACCCTCCATTCTCGACCAGTGCTTCAATGAACCCTCTCCATTCACCGGCTAGGTTCTTATAAGGAACATTGTGTTCTAGGATTTCGGATGTGTAAGGATCTGGGCGCGGGCTTTGTTGTCCCTCATCCTCTGAAGTATCCGGACACTGACCACAGGTGCATCTTACGAGGTGCAGTTCTTGGGGGCCCGTCCCTATTGGCATTTGACTTGCATTTTCTGGTGGTTCTTCATCGTCGCTTGCTGATAACCAACCATTGTGTCTGGCTCCCATGGTATCATTTCCGGCCTGATTGTTCCGGATTGATTCCGGATCTGGGGCCTCAGTTGACTCTTTGCTCTCGTCATCATCATTGTCATCGCTGTCATCGGAATCATCTTCCCATACTACTGGGATTTCGGCCAAGAGAGAACACCGATCAAATCCGTTAGGGGAATATGGGTGCGTGCAACCGCAGAAATTGTCATATGCTCCCATTCCCGGAAGTGGTAATTGTGACTCAGCTTCTCCTCCCAAAAACTGCGGGGGGAGAGTGAGAGGGGGTGGCACGTATTTGACTCCAGGCAGGATATAGAAGGAATCTTCCTCCTCTGATTCTTCGCTGTTCTCGGGATCATATTCAGCCTCTCCCAAAACCAATTTGCAGAAGTGTACTAGCTCCAGATGCTCTTCGGCCTCTTTGCTGATAAGCCCCAGTACAGGTGCCCGCCTGAAGCTTTCTTGCTCGATCCTCCTCGATTGTTCTAACCACCTTGTGTAAATGATTTTCTCATGTTTTGACCGGAACAACCCCAGTTCTTTAGTATCGGCTTTCCCTTCATCCGAGAAATAGCGGGCTTCGTATTCTTGCAAGAAATCTCTGACATGAGACCAAGGTGGGCTGACTTGTTCATCATCCTCAAGGTTGAGGGGGAATCCGAATTCAGGATCCTCGACAAGGTTGGCCATGGGTATTTGGGGACCTTCATCGGCATCTTCCTGGGCATGCGAAGGTTCTCCGCATTCAATCATATTTACCTGATTATGGTTCCTTGGCAGAGGATTTTTGACTGTATTAGGCCCTTCGGGGCCTTCCAACTTTCCTTGCTCTATCAAGCCTTGGATCGCCTTTTTCAGAGTGAAGCAGTTGTCAGTCAGATGTCCGTGGGCTTGATGAAAAGCACAATACTTTGAGGTATCCACAGGAGCGTTCGGATTCCTGGGTTGGAAATTCTCCAAAGGCCGCAGCAAGCCTTCTTTCACCAGCCCCCTAAAGATGTCGTTCAGAGGCATTCCAAAGTTTTCGAGGTTCATGACCCGTGGCCTGGGCTCGGCTGGTTTTCTGGGAGCGAAAGGAGTTGTGTTATTACATTCCTGTCCTGCGTAATTGATCACCTCTTTGCCTTTAGCAGGAGCAGGAGCGGTGTTGGAAGGAGGAGCCCGATATCTGTAAGCAGGTGCAGCAGCCGGTTGCTGATTGTAAGCCTTTTCAAACTTAGCTGCGGAGTTAACCATGGCCCGTAAGTCTGAGTACGGGAAGTGACTGAGGGAGGCTCTCAGATGTGGTTTCAGGCATGACTGAAAGATGTCCAGTTGCTCCTCTTCAGAAGGAGGGATTGCCATCTCACTGAGTTTTAGATTCCACCGCTTGTAGAAATCCCCAACATTCTCGTCGGGATGCTGCACTGTTGTCTACAGATCAACTCTATTTGTTTCCCATTCCAAGTTAGCTTTGTACTTTTCTGTGAAGGCATTAGTAATCTGGTCCCATGTAGCCCTGGCCTCGGGTTTTAAGCGGAAGAACCATTTTAAGGCACTGGATTTCAAAGACAGACTGAAATAGTCAGCCAACTGCTGATTGGTACACCCTTTGGCCTTCATCGCCAAGGTATACGTGTCCAGATGAGTTTTCGGGCATGCAGTACCATCAAAGAGGTTCAGATTCGGCATAACAAATTTGTGAGGCAGGGGAACGATGGAGTCCGGGTCCGTAGGCCGGAAGGCAGACTTCTTAGCGGTCAATTCAGCAATCTGCGCTTTCATTTCCTTATGCTGTTCCATGAACCAGGCCAGATGAGGGTCTTATGGCGGAGTCATTGCGTTCAAACTAGTGGCTGAGCTAGAGAGAGGAGCTACCACAGGCAGCAGACTGGTGGAGGGAACGTCCGATCCGGGGACGTAGGTGAAAACCTGTCGTTGGCCCAAATTGCTCGGGGGAGCATGAGTAGGAGCCTGGGCGAAGGGATAGAACCTTGCGGCCTGCTGTTGATTTTCAACTGGCAAAGTGGGTGGAGGAAGTCCCGATGTAGCCGGGTAGCTTGGATTTCCGGAGTGAGACCCATAAGTAGGCTTAGGTGCGGGCTGCTGTCCCTGGTTGTTGAATTGCATGGCCGGGCCGAGGCGATGGTGTATAACCCGGGGGGTACTGCGGTCCTGGTGATTCTGATGAAACTGGGATGGAGGTTTGGTAACCCATCGAACCCTGAGTGAGAAATGGGTTTGTGAAAGCTTTGGGAGGAGCAGCTGGGCTAGCATCATTCTAAGGAGGGGCTCTCGACGGGGCCATTCGAGGCATGCCGAAGCTGTTGTCAGTGGCCCTTTGAGCTGACTCTTTGCGAAGGCCCGGATTGATCGGTTCCAAATTGAGGCGGGATCCCAATTAGCTGTGGCATTCCGAGGTAAACCCAACCATGAGAAAACGTTCCGTACTGATTTTGCCCCCACTGAGGAACTGCGAACTGATTTGTGCCGTCGGGCTGCATGGATCCAAAGGGTCTCAAGCCGGGAGCCGGGCCGACCCGAAGATCGAGAAGCATGGGTTCTCGTAGTGGTACCATAGGAGGTGGGTGGTGGCATCCTGGAGTAATCGTGGCGACCGAGAGTGGGATTGGCATCCTCTTCTTCTTCCACGGTGAAGGTGCAATCGGGATTAATTTGGCCGGCGGAAACCATGGCTTTTGATAGCCTCCATAAGGCTATTCACCGTGCTTCCTGTCGGAATCTTATCTGTTCTGCTAACTGATTCCCCTGCTGTTCCGTCTGAGGGGTCCCGAGAGGCGGAGTGACGTTGTCCCCATCATTACCACCGATGCGTACATTCTCAAACTCGGAGTCGGAACAAACGGTGAAGCCGACGATGCGCTTGACTCTTCCCAACCGATCAAACGGTGACCCGTGTCCTAACCAACCTTTGTGAGGAGTCATGCGGGGAAAGACACGAGGGTTCGATGTCTCTGGGAATGAAGGAGGGTAGGTGTTTGGGCTTTGGGCTCATGCAACATGCGCTTATTTGTTCTTGTTTACTTAAAACATGTTTTATTAACCTAATCGGTTGGAAAAGATTGCTCTTCTTTTTCGCAAACTACTCGGGATCCCGGATCGCGGGCCCCGTCACTACGTCTATAAGCCCCTCGTATTCCACCCGTATTTCGACCTCCTGTGGTGGACAGCCCCGGGCGAGGGTCCTATAGGGCAAGCGGGTCCCACCGACCGAAAAAAAACGATCCTAAAAGTCTGGCGGGTAATCGAGTCTTAACGAGCATTCGATGTAAATTACGGATAAAGCTGACGTCAAAGTCAAGATCATGTCCGAGGGCTCGACAAAAAAGTCGGCATGATTCGGACTGATAAATGCCACAATTGATCTTGACTTGTCGTCAATTAGGCCGTAATTAGGCATGGAATAATCGTTAATCCTTGATGACTCAGTGTCATGTTGGGAGTCAGTGTATAATTTGTGCCAGTCGGAGTCAAAGTCAAGGCGCCAGTCAATATCTGGTCAAAGCCCATGACGGAAAACTGGCAGGACTTCGACTGATTAGGGTCCCGAAAGATATTGACTTGGTATGCCGACTAAGGCTTGAAAGGAAAGGTCTATACACAGACAGGGCATGACACAGACCAGACTAAAAACCAACCGGGTCTCGGACAAAGTGTGTCACGGACAAGTGCATGGTCGACACGAGGCTCCATGAGATGTTTGGGTAGTCCCGTGCTTGCACCGAGAGGCGTAATAAGACCAAACGGGCCGCGATGTGGATTTCCCCGGGTTAGGGACGTAGTGTGCAGTGTAAGGTCACGTGCGCGTAGTGTGCAAGCAGTCTATCTTCTTTTTCTGAGTAAATTAGAAATTTTTCATGTGTCTTAAAAAGTATGATGCATGATTTTTTTTTTGAAAATTTTCTTTTTGATAAATCCTTTTTTTTTGAAAATCTTTTTTTTTGAAATTCTTTTTTTTTGGAATTTTTTTTTTGAAAGCAAATGAACACATAAGCACATAATTCAAAATTCAAAGAGACGGGTCCGATAGTCAAAATTTTGACTTTTTCGAGGCGGCCAAAACAACTCAAAATGTGCAAAATCAACACACACACAACAAATGATTTCAAATGCCGGGACGGAAGCTTGACCCTCAACAGCTTCTCTTTTTTTTTTTTTTGAAAACAATGATACCGGTACGTGGGATTGTTAAACCACAATTTATCCCCGACTCGTGTTAGGAGGCGATAACGGGAAGTTTAATGGTTTCCACCAATATACCAAATATCATTTTTTTAAAGATAAAGCTTATTTAATCCCCAGCGGAGTCGCCACTGTAACGATGTTGAGGTCCATTTTTCCCGAAAGATTGGTTGTTTTTCTTTTCTTTTGAAAATCAATCGAAAAAAAAACACGGAGTCGCCACCCCATTTTTATTTTAAGAGCCAAAACTTTGAAAAATGCCCGAGATTAGAGATTTGGGTTCGGAGGTCACGTTACACGCCGGGAAGAACGCTAGTGTTCACCCGGAATGCCTCGTAAAATGAGTCTTCCAAGCGTTAAAAACCATTTATGTGTATGTGTGTGTGTGTGTTTTGGACAAAATAAGTTCAAACTGAAAAGTAAAAATTGGGAGCTCTTTATTAGACTTTAAACAAGTCCCATGATTTTTGGTATGATTTTTGGGTTGAGTTTTGGTACTCAAAAGATTTTTTGAAGTTGAAAAATATTTCTGCCAGAATGAAAAAGGCAGTGGACACTTGATTTTAAAATGGGTTTAAGGGCTTAAAAATCTCAGAATATAAGGAAAGTACGAGAATGAAAGTTGTTCAAAACACCTCAAGTAAGGTTTATGTAAAAGAACTTTCCCATTTGGAGATGATTTGGTGGACCAAAACCTTCTGGAAGTCCCAGATATGAAATCTGGACTTCCAGAGACTGAGGAACTGACTTTTAAAAGATAATTTGAAAAAGGGAGTTTTACTCACGCAAAAAATAAAGTAAAAATATGTCTGGAAATCTCTGGATGTTGGCTACAAAAAGTGTTTTGTAGTCAACATCAAATTCCAAGTTTATGTACGTCCAAAAAATTAGACCATGGACAGAGGTCTTAGAGAAAGGCTACTGGACAGCAACTTCCTCATTAAGAAAAACATGATTTTAAAAGGGGTTTGGCATCCATGCTTGTCCCCATTTCCTTAGGATTTGATTAGTAGTCACTAGACATTTTAGTGGTGATCTACTATATCAAGCCATCCTTAGGGTACATTAGGACTTAAGCATTTCATTTGCTTGGGAAGGGGAATTTTATCCTTTGAAATCAAGATTTGATGTATGAAAATGATTTTTAGGATTTTGAAAACATGTTTGCAAGTAAGTAAAAATACTTTGAAAGTAATGTTGATCCTTGTAGAGGATCATCCATGGAGATGAACTTCCATGGTGATCCTCTTGGATCTAGGGCAAGAAGATGAACAAACTACATTTTGGAGTTTGAAAATGCATGCATGGATGAGAGAAATTTAGGGTGAGGAGAAGGATGTTATACCTATCTTCTTTGTGTTTTGTGTTTTAATGGATTCAAGGCTTGAATGTGTTTAGTGTTTGAATGTGTTTAGGGTTTGAAAGTGTTTAGGGTTTGAATGTGTTTAGGGTTTGTGATTAGAGTTGGTCAAAGAGAAAACAAGTAGATAACAATTAAGTCCTCTATGTTTTCTCTCTAATCCTCCTCCTAAGGGGTGATTTAAGCTTGGGTTAGTGTATGTATGAGAATGATTTGAGAGTATTTTGAGTGAGTGGGATTTGGGAAAGATTCAAGAGAAAATGGTGGCAATTCAAGTGAATTCCCACTGTTTTCTCCCTATTTTTTGCCAAGGTGCAGTTAAAAATGTGTTGTTGCTCTTTATTTCTGTGACTGAAGGGCTCAATTTATAGGCACTCTGAAGTTACATAGATGTCCGCGCGGATGGGTTCGTAGGCGTGCACTGTTCATTAAATGCTACTCCAGGCTTTGGACATGAAGAATAATTTTCAAATTAAGCAACCAGTAAATGTTCCAGCAGCTTCCATTTCGGGTTTTTGACCTTTCTTTTGCTTTTTTTGATTCCTTTTCATGGTTTATCTTTAAATGGCAATCCCTAATCTACCCTTACTTTGTTAGAAATGCTAGGAATTGTTAGAAATGTTAGAAATGTTAAAACTTTCGTTAATTTTCTAACGAAAATACTAACAATTCAAATTGGAGCACTTACAGGACCAACCATGTAGGGGGGTAATGATGTTCTCCGGGATTTGAGGGAATATTTTGGACTTTAAGGGGATTTAGTAATTATTAAAACAAAGAGGTCCGTACAGACCTTAAATTCTTTTCCAATTTTCTGAAAATTCCCAAGAGGTCCTTTTGTCCCTTTTTATCCCAGAAAAGTTCCTCCCTTGGCTTGGCTGAGGAATTTTTGAGGGTTTTGAGTGCCAGAGGTCTTCAAGACTGCGTTTGTGAGTCTGCGATGTTTCCTGTGTACTTGGAAGAGAGTGATCCAGATTGGGGTACTTACAGAAGCCCCTCGACGACGTCACTTACGGAGGAAGTGGGGTCGTCGATAAGATAAGGGTCCTAATCTGGATCGTGTGCTGAGAGAGGAAGTGACCGTGTAGGTCGGCGGGAGGACGTGGCAGTGTCCTGTTGTGTGACCGTTTAGGTCAAATTGGCTGGACCCTGTGATAGGATTCTTACGTATCCCTGGCAGGAATCAAGCCTGATCGTAGTTCGTGTGTGGGGTGAGTGTTGTTGTACACGAGGACGTGAGAGGTCCTCTGACTGACTGAAACTCTGTGCGTGGACGTGGTGGTGTCCTGTGGGTGACCGCATAGGTCAGTGGTAAGGACGTTGTGGCATCCTAGGTGACCGCAGAGGTCGATGGCTGGACCCTGTGATAGGATTCCTACGTATCCCTAGCGGGAATCAAGCCTGGTCATAGTTCAGAGGTCGTGAAATTGTGAGTGTATGCGGGCGTGGTGGTGCCCTGAAGTGTCGTGTGACCGCCGAGGTCAGTGGTAAGGACGTGGTGGCGTCCAGGGTGTGCAATCTTACTAGAAGATGGGTAATCTTACGAGAAGATGGTTAATCTTACGAGAAGATGGTTTGTGACCGCCGAGGTCGATTGTGAGGACGTGGTGGCGTCCTGAGATGGAAATTTTACGATCTTCCAAATCGGGTGGTTTAAGGCCTTCCGGGCCAAAGATAGTGATTTGGGAGGTTTATACGATCTTCCGGACCGAGTGGTTTAAAGCGTTCCGGGCTGGAGAGAGTAATGTGGGAGGTTTATACGGTCTTCCGGACCGAGTGGTTTAAAGCCTTCCGGGCTGGAGATAGTAATGTGGGAGGTTTATACGGTCTTCCGGACCGAGTGGTTTAAAGCCTTTCGGGCTGAAGGTAGTGATGTGGGAGGTTTATACGGTCTTTCGGACCGAGTGGTTTAAAGCCTTCCGGGCTGGGGATAGTAGTTTGACTGATTTATGCAGTCTCTCGGACTGAGTGGTTTAAAGCCTTCTGGGCTGGAGATAGTGATGTCATGTATGAGGACTTGAGTCGTCTTCTGACTGCGGTTTGCCATGCGTGAGGACTTGAATCATCTTATGGCTGCGGGTGTGCCATGCGTGAGGACTTAAATCGTCTTCTGACTGCGGTTTGCCATGCGTGAGGACTTGAATCGTCTTCTGGCTGTGGGTTTGCCATGCGTGAGGACTTGAATCATCTTCTGGCTGCGGTTTGCTATGCGTGAGGACTTGAATCGTCTTCTGGCTGCAGTTTGCCATGCGTGAGGACTTGAATCGTCTTCTGGCTGCGGGTGTGTCATGTATGAGGACTTGAATCGTCTTGTGACTGCGATTTGCCATGCGTGAGGACTTGAATCATCTTCTGGCTGCGGGTGTGTCATGTATGAGGACTTGAATCGTCTTCTGACTGCAGTTTGCCATGCGTGAGGACTTGAATAGTCTTTTGGCTGTGGGTGTGCCATGCGTGAGGACTTGAATCGTCTTCTGGCTGTGGTTGTGGAGGCATGTCTGCCTTGAGCTTTGATTGCAAGAGGTGTAGGTGCCTCGTGCTTTGTCCGCTGGGGAGAAGGTTGGACTTACGATGACTGCCGGTGATTATCTGTTGGGGATCATCGTGGCCCTATAGGGGCTTTTTCCGCAGAGGAGGTGACTTCGGGCTTACTTTAATGGCCGGTGGTTGCTTCACCGTTTGGCGTTTTGGAGGCATTTTGTGGCTTGATATTAGTGCTGGGAGGTGCTGGCTCTTTTTGTGTTTGTTTAACCGTTTAGTGGGCGAGGTCCGGGCTTACGATGACGGCCGGTGCTGGGGATATGCGGTCTTTGTACGACTTCCCTTTTGACTTGCTGGGGAAGGAGCTCGGGCTTACTTTGATGGCCGGTGCTTGAGTTGCCGTTGAGTGGGCGAAATTTGGGCTTACACTGACGGTCGATTGTTGAAATTCCGTTTTGTGGGCGAAATCCGGGCTTACACTGACGGCCGATGGTTGAATTGCCGTTTTGTAGGCGAAGTCCGGGCTTACACTGACGGTCGGTGGTTGAATTGCTGTTTTGTAGGCGAAGTCCGGACTTACACTGACGGCCGGTGGTTGAATTGCCATTTTGTAGGCGATGTCCGGACTTACACTGACGGCCGGTGGTTGAATTGTCATTTTGTAGGTGAGGTCCGGACTTACATTGACGGCCGGTGGTTGAATTGCCGTTTTGTAGGCGAAGTCCGGACTTACACTGATGGTCGGTGGTTGAATTGCCGTTGAGTGGGCGGAGTCCGGACTTACACTAACGGCCGGTGGTTGAATTGCCATTTTGTAGGCGAAGTCCGGACTTACACTGACGGCCGGTGGTTGAATTGCCGTTTTGTAGGCGAAGTCCGGACTTACACTGACGGCCGGTGGTTGAATTGCCGTTTTGTAGGCGAAGTCCGGACTTACACTGACGGCCGGTGGTTGAATTGCCGTTTTGTAGGCGAAGTCCGGACTTACACTGATGGCCGGTGGTTGAATTACCATTTTGTAGGCGAAGTCCGGACTTACACTGACGGCCGGTGGTTGAATTGCCGTTGAGTGGGCGGAGTCCGGACTTACACTGACGGCCGGTGGTTGAATTGCCATTTTGTAGGCGAAGTCCGGACTTACACTGACGGCCGGTGGTTGAATTGCCCTTGAGTGGGCGGAGTTCGGACTTACACTGACGGCCGGTGGTTGAATTGCCGTTTTGTAGGCAAAGTCCGGACTTACACTAATGGCCGGTGGTTGAATTGTCGTTTTGTAGGTGAAGTCCGGACTTACACTGACGGCCGGTGGTTGAATTGCCGTTGAGTGGGCAAAGTCCGGACTTACACTGACGGCCGGTGGTTGAATTGCCGTTTTGTAGGCAAAGTCCGGACTTACACTGACGGCCGGTGGTTGAATTTCCATTTTGTAGGCGAAGTCCGGACTTACACTGACGGCCGGTGGTTGAATTGCCGTTTTGTAAGCGAAGTCCGGGCTTACACTGACGGCCGGTGGTTGAATTGCCGTCTTGTAGGCGAAGTCCGGGCTTACACTGACGGCCGGTGGTTGAATTGTCATTTTGTAGGCGATGTCTGGGCTTACACTGACGGCCGGTGGTTGAATTGCCGTTTTGTAGGCGAAGTCCGGGCTTACACTGACGGCCGGTGGTTGAATTGCCGTTTTGTAGGCGAAGTCCGGACTTACATTAACGGCCGGTGGTTGAATTGCTGGGTTAAGGACCAAACTGCATTGAATCTGCTGAAATAGGCCTTTGGACAGCCAGGGGCAAAGATTATAAGGGCAGAAAAGTAATTTGGCCCCTCGTTGCAAGAAGGTCCATACGGACCAACCTGGGATGTAAAGAGGTCCGTACGGACCAGTGGTGATTTTTACAGTTCCCAGATTTTGACTGGGTTTAAAACCGAGGCATCCCCTTCATTTCCCATTTCCAGTTCACGAACCAGCCGAGAGAGAGAGAGAGAGAGAGAGAGAGAGAGAGAGAGAGAAAACTCCATTTTTACACCAAAATCTTCCATTTCTTAGCTTGAATTGCTTGTGATGGCGGAAGGATCAAGGAGAGGACGTCGCCAACGGAGTCGAGATGTGATCGAACAAAGGATGGAGCTTCAAAGAAATTGGATCTCCTTTGTGCCTTCTTCGAAGAATCCGGATGTGTTGTATCCGAATCCGGAGGTGCATAACCGGCGAGTAAGGAACGTCGGGGAGGTAAGAAATCAATTTCGTTTTGACTCCTTGCTTGAATTTTTGAATGCTAGAACTAGGTTTTAGTTTTTCGCATTTTGGGGCTTTTGTTATTTGCCATGCTTTTTTGTGAAATTCTTGATGAATTGTTGAAATTGAGCATGTAAATATTGTGGGTATGTGAATTTTGTGCAGAAATGTGTAGATTAGCTCTTATTTGTGAAAATAAAGTGCCTCTCTAATGAAATGCATGCTTTGGTGTTTTGTACCTTATGCTATTTATGTATGTACATTGTGAGAAAAATTGTCATGTAGTGACAAATTTTGTAAAAAATGTGACATGTGCCGTGTTTTGTAACGGGTCTTGTCTGAAAGTATGTGCCGTGTAGGGACGGACTTTTCTTTTGAAAATGTGTCATGCAGTGTGTGCCGTGTTTTTGGTGACGGACTTTGTGGGGAAAATATGTGCAATGTGTGCCGTGTTTTGTGACGGGTCTTTTGAAAATGTGTCGTGTAGTGCTTGATCCCTTTGTTTGAGAAAATTTGTACAGTGTGTGCCGTGTTTTGTGACGGACTGCATGGGGAAAATTATGTGTAATGCATGCCGTGTTTTGTGATGGGTTACATGTGAAAATTTTGTGCATTGTGTGCCGTGTTTCATGACGGACTTTTTTTTTTATTTTATTTTTTTGTATTAAGTACTGTGACTGACGTACCTTTGCTGTGTTTAACTGCATGATGAGGGGCTTTTGGCTGGGAAAGCCAAGAAGATGAAGACTCGGGGATCGCTCGAGGCTGTGGTCGAGTTATGGCAGCAGATGCCGAATATCTCTGTGGATGGCGGGCCGAGCCCTAGGAGGCTGGTCTATGCTTCTGGCCTGGGCGTGTTCATGGAGAACTTGGCCGGGATCTCTGACACGAGGAAGAACAAGAATGTCTTCCTGGGCCTTTCTGAGTATTGGTGGGATACCACCCACACCTTCCATCTTAGCTGGGGCGAGGTGATAGTGACGCCCACAGATTTTGCTGCTATCAACGGGCTTTCCTTCAAAGGAAGGCCAGTGTGGTGGAGGGATATGATTACCGAGGACGTGCTGACTGAGCTGCAGGGCTTTGCGCCTCTTCCTCGCAGGGGCCTAGGGATGCTGTACAGCGATGTGGAGATGAGGATTACGGCCAGTTTTGGGGCCTACTGTCGGGGTACCGGCCAGGTGACGGCGGAGCAGCTGGCGCGCTCCTTTTTGTGGTTTGCCCTTTCAGAGACTTTGTTCTCGAACCACGCGACGACGGCTCCTTTTGCTCTGCTGGAGAGCTTGATTGACTTGGAGGGTGTTTCTGACATAGCTTGGGGTGAGGCGGGCCTGGCCGAGCTTTATTTCTCTTTGGACCGGTTCAGCAGGGGTGTGGCCAGTTCTTTGGCCTGTTTTGATTTTGCTTTGGAGGTATGAGTTCATTGCTGTTCTTGTTTTAGCAACTTGTCATTTCTCCGTTTTCTTTTGCACTGAGCCTTTTCTGCTTTTGTCGCAGGTGTGGTTCTACGAGATCTTCCAGTGCTTCCCGTGGGATAGAGATCCTGGGGCCATAGCGGCCTATCCCGCTATGTTAGGCTGGGCACGCCCGGTGAGGAGGAGGAGGACCAGCAGGGGTAAGCTCACCATTTCCTACGGGGAGGTACAGGCACACTTGGGGAGAGATAGCCCGGAGGCGTTCGTTCTGTACCCCTGGGCTCGATACGAGGCTGATGAGTTCGAGGGAGATCCTGTGGTGACGGGGCAGCGGAAGATGCTGCGGGGCCTGACCTGCGATGTCATGTACTTGGGCGAGAGGGTCTTTTGGCAAAGATGGCCCTGTATGCTTCCCTTGGCTCCGAGGGACCCGCCTTTCGGGATGTTGGATTCCTGGATATGGATGTACCGGAGTTTGAGAGGTATTTGGGCGGCGTGAGTGCCCATGAGTTTGTTTTGTATCGAGAGGAGTATGGGGCCTTCGTGAGGAGGAAGTCGAGGACGCCACAGTGTTGGCGAGGGAGAGGGAGGCCGGTCCGCGTGGTCCCCTGCAGGTTCCGGTGCACTGGGCCGGATTTCACATATGTCCGCGGGGATTCCTCGAGGAGGAGGGTGTCTGTACCCGTCCCTGAGTAGGCTCCTACTGCCTACCGAGTGGATCCTGACATGCCGGTGAGTGTGCTTACTCTTTTCCATCCTGGCATCTTTTCTGTATTTTTCTCTTTTTGTTGAGTATGACTGTATTGCTGAGCGTTTCTTTGGCTGCTTGCTTGTGCAGGTCCCGGGGAGAGCCTATGACATGCTGACCCGCCGTTATGTGGCGATGAGGTCCTTCGCGAAGAAGATGGCGTCGAGGCTGTCTTGCCGGTCTTCGCGACGTGTGTCGACGTACGAGCCGATGCCTTCGAGGCATTCTGTGGACGTTCCTCCACCGAGAGCCGAGCCGGAGCCACAGCAGGAGGGTCCTTCGCGGGGGCGGCATAGCATGGATGCCGGGACGTCCTCAGGGGCTTAGAGGCCGCAGACCCTTCATCAGTTCTTTCCTCCGCCGGATGCACAGGGTGATGGTTCGTCAGAGCATGCCTATTTCGACCCTTTTTTCGGCTTCGATCCTTCTGAGTATCTTGAGTACTAGCCTCAGGAGGGGATTCAGTACTCCGATGATGAGGGTGTGACTGGCGAGTTTACCGGGATGCCCGACTTCTCGCTTGAGGATGTCAGTGATGATGATGCTGAGGAGTCGGATTAGGATTCATTTACTTTCCCTCTTTCCATATCCCCTCCTTTTTTTTGTTTAGCAACAGACATTTATGGGTACCTGTAATAAAACACTTGTATTTGTATGGCAAAAGTTTTTTATTTTAAGATATAATGTCGTTTTTGTGATTCCCGGGAATTGTCCTAGGAATGGTTGCTACTATTTTTTTTTGTGCATGCCACGTGAGCTGAGAGTGCGTTTGTGGGTAGCGTGTGCTTGCCGGAAATGGCTTTGACCAGAGTTTGGGCAGTTTGGAGCAAGGTCCTGCTGGTAACAGTGGTTGTTGTACTGTTTGCTGGGGAAATGGGTCATGGTTGCAAAGAGGTCCGTACGGACAGACCTAGCGTGCAAAGAGGTCCGTATGGACCAGCTTTGCTTTTGGGGAGGAAATAAATGTTCTCCGGATGTCTGGACTTTTCCCACTCCCATTTGCAGCCATTTTCGAGCTTTCTTCCCCATTTTCTCTAGGAACCTCCATTTTTGTCATGGATTCTTCGTACGTTCCAAGAAATTTGCCAAGGCTTTCGCAGGAGCGGCAAGCACTCTTCCTTGAGCGGCTGAAAATGTGGATGCGACACCGTATGAGGCATCAGAGGCGGGCTTTCGAGGTAAGGTTTCGACTTTGCTCGGTTTGGTCTCTTAAGGAGTTGGTTCCTGATTGGGATTTGTTGCGGGCTGCCGCGAAGTTCTGGGATGTTAGGAGGAATGTGTATTGCTTCTTCTACAATGACGTAGTGCCCACCTTTGAGGATTTTCGGGCTTTGATTGGAGGACCGGAGGTGGAGGCTATCTCGCTTCCTTTGATTGGTGGTGCTGCTGTGAGCGTGAAGCTGGCAGGCTTTCTTCGTACTTCGTTGGGAGAAGTGCAGGGCATGATCCTTGATTCGGGTCATATTGACATTTCTGCATTGTCGGAGCGGTTCATGATTGATGATGAGAGTGATGTCTCGTGGGATGCATTTGCCTTGTGCATGATAGCGACGCTTTTCATGGTCAGCTCCCTTGGGGTTTGCGATGGCGCTTTGCTAGATGTGGTTGGGCACTGCAGAGCTGGAGACTGGCGACTGGGGATCGGTTCATGAGAGGGGGAAGCCCCGCTTTGCTCACCTTGTGGCTGCGAGAGAGACTTCAGGCCATGCCCGAGGCTCCGACGTCGTTTAGCCCGTGGTCGTTTGCTCGGCGACCTCTTGTATTGGATATGGATCAGCCTGCCTGGGAAAGATGGATGGCACAGCTTGGTACGCATCAGATCCGTTGGTGGGTTCCGCACTGGGGTATCGAGACTAGGAGGGCCTTGCAGGAAGGGTCCTATGTTGTCAGAGTTCCAGGTTTGTCTTGGTCCTCCTTCTATATTCCGTCGCTTGTTTCCGGCGGTTTGGGATGAAGCAGGAGCCTTTGTTGGGCTGGGATGACCTTGCTACTGTGGAGATAGCTCCTCTTTGTATGGCAGCTCCAGGTGCTCTCTTGTATTTTCTGAGGGTATGGAAGTACTCCGCTTTCCCTCAGGTGGTGCTCCTTAGACGTCGGGAGAGTGTCGTATTGACGACCCAAGACTGTCTTGGTATGAGCAAGCGTGTCAAGCGATCCCAAGTGGCTTTGGGGAGCAGGCGTGGAGCGATTCTGGGGCCCGATTGTCGTAGTAGCTATTGCCTTAGGAGTGCCGAAGCCTGGTCTGACCCTCAGGAAGTGACGGGAGACACTTTGTTTGACTACGAGACTAGAGTTGACAGACAGGCGGGGAGAGGTCCCCTTTTACAGACTCGCACGGAGGAGATCCGAGCCGAAGCACGGGCGAGTGAAGTCCTGAGAGCTGCTGGATTGTTTGACTCTACGGGGAGGACCCCTGATCTCGGACTGAGAGACGCAGAGCTGGTTCGCGTGGAGCGAAAGAAGACTCGCCGGGGACGAGGGAAGAAAGGGAAGAATGGCGAGGGGACAAGCGCAGATGGCGCGGAATGACCTCCTATGTATCCATTCATTGCATTTGTAAACACATTATTTGTTAAATGTATTAAGCTGTCTTTTAGCATGTTGTGAACTTGAGAGTAGACCGTGCTTGAACTCATCAAGAAATGTTGTAACCGTTAGTGATTTGTGATTTACTTTTAAAGCTTTGTCGAGACGCAAGATCTCTTGTTCGCTTTTGTGTATTTTGTGCACCTTGACGGCGTCCATCTTTGGACTTTTACGTTGCATTTCATGACCGAAGCAACCTGGGCCTTGACGGCAATCCCCTTTGCTTGGGCTTTGTACTTCGCCGAGAGGTTGAATGATCCCCGACAAGTCGTTTTGACGGTCATTTCCGTAGCTTCCTTGCCTCTTGTTTGTTGGCGCTGGGCTCTTGACCTCAATTTCGCAGCCTTCGCTTGAGCTTTTTTTTTTATTTTATATTTTTTGTGAGCCCTTGCTCGAGCTCTTTTTTTTTTTTTTTTTTTTTGAAGCACGTGAGGGCGAAGACAAGCCCCCGGCTTCGAAGTAGACACGGGTCCGTCGTTTGACGTTGAGTGACCTACGGATGTCCTTTGATGTTGCCGCCGTTGTTTGACTTGGTCAAGGTGACGCTGGGGCGTGCTCTTGAAAAGTGCGTAGCTTGATGGAGGTCTTGATTGACATTCAAACTTTTGACTTTTTGTGTGTTTTTAGACCGGACCAATTAAGGTTGCCTACGTTCCTCCTGACTAGAGGGCTCGAGTCCGCGTAGTTCGACACTACATGGAGTGCCAAGAGATGCACAATTGTTCTTCTTTAGGCGAAGTATCTCGCGAGCTTGCTTCCGTTGACTGGATTCATGAAGGGATTGGCGTCTAGGTCCTGGCTGCCTTCATGGCACCTCCGGAGAAGATCTTTTGAACCACGAAAGGGCCGATCCATGTTGGTTCCCATTTTCCCAGTGGGTTGGTTCGAGTGGGAGGCTTTTCTTTGAGTACAAGGTCGCCTTCCCTGATGTCTCGGGATTTGACTTTCTTGTCGAAAGCTCTGGCCATCCTGCTTTGGTAGGCTCGGACGTGTTCCATGGCCTTTAGTCGTCGCTCGTCTAGCAGAGCCAGTTCGTCATGTCGGCTTCAGAGCCATTCGACTTCGTTGACGTCATTTTCTAGCAGCACTCGGAGTGAGGGAATTTCCAATTCAATGGGAAGGATTGCTTCCATCCCGTATGTTAGGGCGAATGGGGTTTCTCCCGTGGCTGTTCTGACTGATGTTCGGTAGCCCCAAAGTGCAAGGTGTAGCTTCTCGGGCCAATCTCGTCCTCGGGTGGTCATTTTTCGGATGATCCGTTCGAGAGTCTTGTTTGCTGCTTCTACGGCGCCATTTGTTTGTGGCCGGTAGGGAGAAGACTTGTGGCGTGTGATCTTGAATTCAGCCAACAGTCTGTCGCATTCCCCTTCGAAGTGTGAGCCGTTGTCTGATATGACCTCGTTTGGGATGCCGTATCGGCAGATGATGTTTTCCCTGAGGAAATGCGTGACTTTCTTGGATGTGAGCACCTTGTAAGACTTGGCTTCGACCCATTTGGTGAAGTAGTCGATGGCTACTAAGATGAACTCATGACCGTTGCTGCCTAGCGGAGCGATTTTCCCAATGACGTCAATTCCCCAAGTGGCAAAAGGCCAGGGTGTAGTCATGCAGTAGAGATCGTGGGGAGGAGATGATTGAGGTTGGAGAACCGTTGACACTTATCGCAGCTTCGAACAAAGTGGATGTAGTCTGCCTCCATGGAGGTCCAGTAGTAGCCCATCCTGAGAATGATTTGCATCAGGGCTCTGGCATTCATGTGGGGACCGCAAGCCCCATTGTGGACTTCGTTCATGAACTTGCTTGCTTCTTCCTGGCTGATGCAGCGTAGGAGTGGTCCTTGGTAGCATTTCTTATATAGCATGTCCCCAAGGATGACAAAGTGGGAGGCGAGACGTTTTAGGGCCATGATGCTCTTGGCTTTGGTTCCGTCCCTGCGTTGGCCTTCTTCATTCATGGAGGCGGTTTCCCCGTTCTTGAGGTATTGGAAGATCTGGTCTATGCTGGAAATGGCTTTGGACTGGCGTCTCTTTGGCTCTTCAGCAATTTCGCAAATCGTTGTGATTAAAACCTCCTCGGCAGCTTGGGCCCGGTTTTTCTCTCGTTTGACAACATGCTTAAATGTTTGCTTGATGTATTTATTCCATTAATGTGTTTGCTTCTTTGTGTAGATGAATTGTTATTAACTGTTTTGATTAGTTAACTCATCATTTGTTAAAGATGCAATGAAAGGATATTCTAGAAAGGTCGGACCTTTTATTGAAAGCGTAAAGACTGTACATTGTTGATTATGGACTCACGATCTTCCGGCGTGGAGCATCAGATAACTCGAAAGACATGAATTCACGTACAACATGACGCGAAGCTAGACTATGGGCGACGAGGGATTGGACCAGGCTTCATTACTCTGGGCAGGTTGTAGCTCTAGAGGGAGTGGCAATGGCCTTGGTGACCAATTCTCAATTGGCACGATTCCTGGAAAATAGCTTGCGTGTGGTTCGACTTCAAACCAGATCGCGGAGGTTTTTGGTTGCTCCTCTGATGACGTCCCTCCATTAGTGTTGCCACCAGTCCTTGGGGGTCTTTGATGATAGAAGTCGCTGAGGGCTACTTCTAAGAGGGCGAAGCATTCGCTGATTCGGAGTTGATTCTTGCTGATGTTGATCATTTTCATAGAATCCGCCTCTTTATCTGGGATCTTTGCTTGGACAACATTTACAATGTCTGATTCGAGGGGGCATGCTATATCTCCTTCCTTGACTAAGCCTTGGAGGAGGTTGCGCCACTGTTCATCTAGGTCGGACACTGGAATGTTGAATTGAACTATGCTGTAATGGCTGTCCCCGTAAGATCCGAGAGTGTCGGCTAGAGGGTTGTCCTGTACCGGTGGATCGGTGATGAGCCAGTTTGCAAGAGGGTTTTCGGCGAAGTAAGGGTCTACTCCTCGGTCAATCTCCATCTGGGCGTCCATCTCTTGATCCTCTTGTAAGTACCCAAATCCGGATCGTCCAAATCCGTCAGAAAGTTAACCGAAATCCGTTAACTGGCCCGCTCCAGGTTAACCGGAACTCGTTAAACTCCCCGTTGCCGTGCCAACGAGACGTCCCGGGACTGCCCCGTGCATCCCGACGTCGAACCGTACTTAACACGTGACATCTCACGTAAAAGTATGGCTTTCCCTGAAAAACGCATTTTCCTAAGCACTTTCCGGGCGTTTCGGACATTTCCTGACCGTTATTTTAAAAACGGACAAAACCGGACCGGGAACGATCTTCCACCTCGGTGGTGACTCGGAGGGCACGTGGCAGCCATGCCACCTCCCTCTAGTCACCCTTCAATCAAATTCAAAGGGAAAAGACCAAAATGCCCCTGGTTTGCAAGCCAAGTCCTACGGACTCATCAGTGCACATTTTCTCGAAATTGCCAAGAAGTCCTTCAAATTCTCAAAATACCACAAAACCCCCTGGATTCACGCCAAGTCCGTCCGGACTCCTACTGCAAATTTCACCTATAAATAGAAATGGCTGTCAAAGCCAAATAGAGGGGATTTTTACACCAAAATTTCACCACCCCCACGGTCCAAACTGGTTTTCACCCCTCCCAAGCTCCCGTTCTGTCTCGATTCGCGTGAAACCTTCGTATTTCGATCAAATACGCACCCTACAACTTCGAAACAACATTTCGAATCACTTTCCGTGTCCCGTACACACCTCCCGAGCCAAAGGAGTCGACCCTAGCCATAGGTATAACTCCCTCTCTCTAAATCTCCCGTTCCGTCTCGGTTTACGCGTCAGTCGCTATAACCGTTTCGAACATCGTTATCAAAATGTAGACGCCTCCGTCTAACGGGGTCCGATACGTTTTAGCCCCTCGATCCTCTTCTCTTTCCGTAAGAGAAGTAATCACGGGTTAAAACGGCGTTCCGACCCCGTTTCGTTTACTTTTATGTCATTTACCATTCCGGATCGATCGATCCGTTGATCATCATTTACAATTCCGAGCCGTTTGGCCTCGTTGATCGTCATTTACAATTCCGAGCCATTTGGCCTCGTTGATCGTCATTTACAATTCCGAGCCGTTTGGCCTCGTCGATCATCATTTACGAATCCGGATCGTTTGATTCCGTTGACACCGCTTTAAATACTGTCATTTACATGTCCGATCCGTTTGGATTGTGATAGTATTTACTTTTCAAAGTCCGAGTCGCAACCCGATTCGTTGATCGCATGTCATTTAATACGCATTTTTCCCGTAAAAATCGTTAACAATGTAATGCCCGGTTCAAAAACCGGAGTTCGTCCGTCGAACTCTCTTTCAAAACGCGCGAAATGACGTTCGGCCTCCGAACGCTCATCTTCAAACTCCAAGCCGCCATTTGACACTTAAAATCATTTAATACGCATTTTTCCCGTAAAAATCGTTAACAATGACTCGCACGGTTCAAAATCGACGTTTGCCACGCAAACGCTCGTTTCAAACTCAAAATCGATGTTTGCCACGCAAACGCTCATTTCAAACTCAAAATCGACGTTTGCCACGCAAACGCTCATTTCAAACTCAAAGTCGACGTTTGCCACGCAAACGCTCTTTTCAAACTCAAACCGACGTTTGTCATTCAAACGCTCGTCTTTTCAAAAATCACCTAATCAACGTTTGTCATTCAAACCAAGATTAAGCTTGTCATCGAAGCCCCCATTTCAAAATACACACACACACACACACACACGATTTCGAGAAAGGTAGAAAGACTCGTCATGCGAGGCGTTTCGGGCGATCTCGTAATACTCTACCCAAAACGTAACCTGACCTCCGAACCTAACAATCTCTGGTACAAAAAAAAAGCTTTTTACTCGTTTTTGCTGCCAATAAAAATGATCCCCGTTTTCAAAAGCCTTTTCCTAAGTTTTTGCTACCAATAAAAACGACACCTTTTCACAAAAGCCGTTTCTCAACGTTTGGGCTCAAAATACAAAAACCGCGTGGCGACTCCTCATTTTGTTCCTTCCCATGAAGCGAGGTCTCAGACACCAACCCCTCCGCGAAAGATAACCGCCTTTTCCGCGCCCTCGCTCGCGCGAAAAGATCGGGTAATTTCAGTTGGCGACTCCGCTGGGGACAATATACTTTTTTAAAAACTGCCATTGTTTTCTAAAAAGCCTTCCGTGGGTCAAACTTTCGTTTACCCTTCCTCGTTTTCGTGTGTGTGAGTTCCTTTAAACCTCGAACGGTTTTTTCAAAGGCATTACATTGTCAACTTTTCAAAATCATACCATGTTTGTGCATCCCCATTCATGTTTGATTTTCATGCTGTCTTTTGAACTGTGCATCATAAATTCTTTAAGACACATTCTGAAAAATCTCTGTTTTTCCCAGAAAAAGAATTTTAGTGACCGCACACTACGCGCACTTGCTGCCTCGGAACACCGCACTTCACGTGCACTTGCTGCCTCGGTACAATGCATACTACAACCCCTAACCCGGGATGGCCTTATCAGTTGCACTCCGATTGGCCTGCCAGATGCCTTTCGAGGGCGCACGGGGTCGTCCCAAACATCCCTTCCTAGCCCGTGTAAGCCATGCACTCTTTGTGTCAAACTTTGTCCAAGACCCCGGTTGGTTTTTGGCTTAGCTCGTGTCATAAAGCCTAAGTGTATGTTTTTCACGCCGGGCCCCGCTCCGAGTCAGGCTCGAGAGTTTGAGACCAAAGGTCGTTCCCGACCCGAAGTCTTGAGCTTTTCAGCCTTGACTTTGACGCGGAGCTCTGCCGAAAAATATACCCGAAGGTTCAATGTGACGCCGTGTCACCAAACCTCGCCGTATGTACCGTGCCAGCCACAACTTGGCCAACGCTAAAAAGCTAAGGTCTCTCGCACAAGCGAGTCAGGAGAGGTCATGCCCAAATTTTGGCACGATCCCCGCCTTAACTTAAGGACGTTGACTTCGACCGTGGCCCGTACGTCACACACGTTGAAAGTTTGCGTGATCAGCTAGCCTTAAGTTCACTTTTTCCTTTGTCGGTGGAACTCGCTTGCCTTATCAGACCTCGCTCGGGATAGTCCGTCCTGAGAAAGATGATCTACAATGGAAACGAGGGGCTTATAAGCGTAGTGACGAGATCCACTGATTAGAGCTCTAGGATTAGTTGCGAAAAAAAGACACGCTCTTTTCCAACCAATTAGGACTACGAGAAAACGCGCTTTAAGTAAACTTTAATCGGTAATCGCACATTGCACAAGCCCGAAAACCTTGAGCCAAATACCCTTTTCCGAAGCCTAAACCCTTCCTTTTCGTTCCCTGCAGCCGAGCGTAAAGTGGTTCAGATTTTCGGGCCGCCTTGCCAGATCACAAGAACGGCGGCGTCGTACGCTTCTTTGATTCCCTCGCTTCCTCGGCTAGAATTTCCGACATGTCTAGCTCACCGAGAAATCGTGGACGGGGAAGGACCCCGCCACCGGTAATGTATATGACATTGGAAGAAGCCATCCTGCTTGTGAGGTTCACAAGAGGCGTAAAGAAGATCGCCAGAATTTTGTGGTACAGCTTCCGAATGAGCGTGGTATAGCAAACTATCCCCGGTCCGACGGTACTTTTGTCCCGGTCGAGGATGACGATTCCCCGAAACCGCTCACCAAACCTTCAATCGGGTTCCTCCCCCGCCAACTTACGGGATGCCTTCCAACCAAGGAAACAAATGACCTAGGCTCCATGTTGCCACCTCTCGTGGCAACCCTGTCAATTTTGGTCGGCCCAGTGCTACACCCATCACTCAATATCACCGGTGCACCGGACCATCTCAGATGCCAATATCCCTCAATACCCTCCCGAGTTCGTCCCGTTGCCTATACACGAATCCCTAAACACCGGACAAACCCCGATACGGCCGTAAAAGGCTCCCGTATATGCTCATATACCAAGCCTTCCACCTCCAATTACTACCGCTCACGTGGTAGCACCCGCGCCGAGCCTCACAAAGCCCACCACCGGACCCAACCTTAGCCTGGATGGTCGAGCGGCATGAAAGACACCGAAAGCAACCATGAGCACTCAAAGCAGAAACGCTCAAATCCACGAGTATCCGGAATGGTCACGCCTCTCCCCGCCAAGTTCGAATGCCGAGATGGACCGATTCGATGGAACCGAATGTCCTCAAACGCACGTCGACACTTACGTTCTCGGCATGAGAGCAAAAGGAACAACCCTCCAAAGAAATGGCCGACCACTTCCGCATACGCTCAAAAGTTCGGCGTTACGATGGTTTCGAGGGTCAAGCTCGCGGATCGCCACACTGGGAACAAATCAAGCAACATCTTCCCGGAACGGCACGATCCAACTTAGAGTGGGAAACAAGTCGCGAGGACTTAATCACCACCGAGCGTAAAGCGGATGAAAGTGTTGGGGAATTCTACAAGAGATGGAGCCGGAAACTCTCCGAGATCATGGAGCCACTCTCCAAAGACGAATGTATGCGGATCTTCAAGTCCCGCTTTAAGACCGTCCATCACAACTCTCATCGGTCACAATTTCTTCCTGCATCTCCGGCCATGGTCAATGCCGGCTCACAGCTTCGAGAAGGATCTCAAGGAAAAGTTGGCTACCGCACGCCCATACGTATACCGCTCAACAGTTGCATTCAATCCCGCACCGGCCCTGAAAGGGAAAGATACGTCTGTCAACTACGTCCATCGGGGACAACGGTCGGGTAACGAAACCCACCCCACAAAGCAATAGTTCTACTCGAGCGACTGCCGTACACTTCGACAAGTTGGACATGCCACCGAGCAAGATGTCGGAAGGGTTAATCAAGGAGGGTCTCCTTAAGCCCGTTGCCAATTACAAACCCAAAGTTCCCGTAGCCAATGCGGACAAGAGCAAATCTTGCGCCTTCCATCGCATCACGGCCATACCACCGACAATTGTTTGGGGTTACGATACGAAATCCGTAACTTGATAGAAGAAGGCAAGTTAGAGCGCCCCCACGGGCCCAATACGGCCGGGAATCCCTTTCCGAATAATAACAACGTGAATTCCATTGAGTGGGTGCCCAAGAAGAGTGCCACGAACCCGGTTTCTCCGCCTCTTTCACCGGATCCTCCTCTAATGTCCACATCGGCTACAATGTCTGCAATCGCTCCGCCCCGCACAGGTATGAGTCTCGAGAAACTATCCTGAGCAATCCTCCGAGAAAACAAGAAGAAATCCTCTCAACAAGAACTAAGAGAAAGATACGAAGCTGGAGATACAAGTGTAGGTACACTTGGAGAACCCTCCGGGAGGTTCGACTACTACGTCATCGTACTCCCGGCCCTCTCTTGCCTCCCGGGCCATGCACTTTAGAGCAACAAAGGGTGGGAAAGCCGAAAAGTCCCGCCGAAACCGTAATCGTGCCACGGGACACCGGAATACCTCGGATCTTGGTAATCTTCTTGCCCGAAGCCTAACCCTCCGCGGGATCGCCCAAGATTCAATTTGTCCGGCTTCCGACCTCGGACCGGCAAAGGAAGATCAAGGTCAGCTTGGTAATCGCACTCGATCAATGTGCTAACCAAAGGCGGCAACCGCCACAGGCAGCCTCAACACACTCCTGAGGTTCCACCAAAGGCTTTACCTCGCAAGAGGAAGACAGGAAACGGATGGCTGGATGACTCTCCTTCTACGGATAGAGACGAGATCTACGACTCCCGCCTGTATGGCAGCATGATCACGTTCTGTGACGAAGACCTACCGAGAGATGCCTCGGGGCACAACGAGGCTCTGTACATCACTCTCAAACTCAACACCATATCACTCCCCGGAGTATTGGTAGATAACGGGTCAGCCGTTAATGTCCTCCCTCTCAGCATGATGCGATCTCTCCGCATCCATGAAAGCCATCTGATACCGTCTACTCGGACTATCAAGGCCTACGACAACTCGTCTCATCCCATCCTGGGGACAGTGACTCTGGAACTCTGGTTCGAAACCCAAATGGTGCCAGCAAAATTCCACGTGATGGACATTCCATCCGAATTCACAGCTCTTTTGGGACGCCCTTGGCTACACCACATGAAAGCCATAGCTTCCACTCTCCATCGCCGCTGTCAAGTTCATTAACCTAGCAGGGAGATCTTGAAGTCATCCGAGGGGATAGTTTCCTCATAGGAAACGAAGCCGAGACAAGAGCCAAGCGTGTCCGCACTCGTGCACCGGGGTACCTCCTTCGAATCAACCAAGGGACTACCGGGGCAAATCTCATCAGAATCCCTCGTAGTCCGGAGATGCCAACTATGTAAACGTGCTCGAGCAAAGGCGGCATCTCACGAAGCGATCGATACATCAAGTTCAACTGTCGTTTCCAACATTTGGAGGCAGATTGGAAGGAAACGCTGAACATCGCCATGATGCGGGCGCATAAACCCCCAGTCCCCGCTCCGAGATTCATCGGCCTCCGAACGCTCATCTTCAAACTTCAAGCCGCCATTTGACACTTAAAATCATTTAATACGCATTTTTCCCGTAAAAATCGTTAACAATGACTCGCACGGTTCAAAATCGACGTTTGCCACGCAAACGCTCATTTCAAACTCAAAATCGACGTTTGCCACGCAAACGCTCATTTCAAACTCAAAATCGACGTTTGCCATGCAAACGCTCATTTCAAACTCAAAATCGACGTTTGCCACGCAAACGCTCATTTCAAACTCAAAGTCGACGTTTGCCACGCAAACGCTCTTTTCAAACTCAAACCGACGTTTGTCATTCAAACGCTCGTCTTTTCAAAAATCACCTAATCAACGTTTGTCATTCAAACCAAGATTAAGCTTGTCATCCAAGCCCCCATTTCAAAAGACACACACACACACACACACGATTTCGAGAAAGGTAGAAAGACTCGTCATGCGAGGCGTTTCGGGCGATCTCGTCATACTCTACCCGAAACGTAACCTGACCTCCGAACCTAACAATCTCTGGTACAAAAAAAAAGCTTTTTACTCGTTTTTGCTGCCAATAAAAATGATCCCCGTTTTCAAAAGCCTTTTCCTAAGTTTTTGCTACCAATAAAAACGACACCTTTTCACAAAAGCCGTTTCTCAACGTTTGGGCTCAAAATACAAAAACCGCGTGGCGACTCCTCATTTTGTTCCTTCCCATGAAGCGAGGTCTCAGACACCAACCCCTCCGCGAAAGACAACCGCCTTTTCCGCGCCCCCCGCCCGCGCGCGAAAAAGATCGGGTAATTTCACCTCTCTTAAGAATTATTCGCAGTCGCATATGTCAGAGTTATCGTCTTGACCCATGAGCTCTTCAATTTCTAGCTCGTCACGGCTTAGAGCGTGGATGTAAGGATCCACTTCGTAGCGGGATAGGATTGGAGACTCATCTGGAGACGAATATTCGGTCATGTCGGGACCTTCTTCTGGGTCATAGCTTGCCGGCCAAGCGCTTGCCATTATACTGCTTCCGCGGATTACTTCGAGCACTCCATTGGCATTGATGAATTTCACGCATTGGTGAAGAGTAGACGATACCGCTTTCATATGATGTATCCAAGGTCGTCCCAGCAAGGCGGAGAAGGTGGGCTTGATTTCCACGACTTGGAACTCTACCGACTCCAGTTGTGCATCGAATTGGATCCTCAGATTGATGACTCCTACGATGGGTCGTGCAGTGGAGTCATAGGCTCGAATTATCCGGGGTGAAGGCCTTATCAGGGAGTGGTCAATACGGAGTCGTTTTAGTGTGCTCAAAGCGATGATGTTGACTGCGGAGCCGTTATCAATCAAGACGTTCGGGAGGAAGAACATCTCTATTTTTATGAGGATGAGGAGGGCTTCGTTGTGTCGATTCTCACATATCGGCAAGTCATCGTCTGTGAAGGCTAAACCGCTTCCTGTGCTACCATTTGACTCAGTCTCCTCTGGGGAGCGTTCGATCCATCCATTGGTGTGCCTTGGTCGGGGCAACGATCGTAGGGAGACAGTTGCCCTTGGGCGTTCTTGTCTGGATTCTCGATCACGAGACCTTTTGACTCTGGATTCACGTTCCCAGTCATAGCGAGACAACATGCTGACGGTTTCAGAAATTGCAGGGGGTCTGCTCTCGCTTGGAGTTTCGTCAAAGGCTATTGAGTTCACCATATCGTTTCGGGGGAATGGATTTCCGATGGTATTGGGGCCACGGGGGCGTTCCAACTGTCCTTCTTCAATTAGCCCCTGGATCACCTGCTTTAGTACGAAGCAATTGTCGGTGGTGTGGCCGGGGTAGTTGTGGAAGGCGCAGTGCTTGCTCATATCCATGTTGGGTTTGGGAGTCTTTGGTTGGAAATTCTCGAGAGGTTTGAGAATATTTTGCTTTACCAAAGCTTCAAATACTTGACCCAGGGGCATTTCGAGATTGTCGAGATGCTGGAACTGTGGGAAGCGAGGGGGATTATTATTCCTTGGGGCTGCTTGATCGCGGTTTACTTGAGCTCCGTTCTGGATGTAGTGTACCGTTCCGGTCGCTTCTTTTCCTTTGTTCGGGGCAGGAGTTGAAGTTGCCAGGTTTGTTTGTTCGATAGCGGTAAGACGAGACAGGGGCTGCTGTTGTCTTCTGAAGACTCAGAGTCTTCTCAATCTTTGTTTCGGCATTGACCATGGCACGGAGATCTGGATAGAAATGATGGCTGATCAAGGTCCTCAGGGATGGCTTGAGGCAAGAATGGAAGATGTCCATCTGCTCTTCTTTGGAAAGTGGATCCATTATCTCACTAAGCTTCCAGTTCCATCTTTTGTAGAACTCACCCACTGGTTCGTCATCCTTTTGGTCGATGGCTTGCAGATCGTGGCGGTTCATTTCCCACTCGAGGTTGGCGCGGTACTTCTCTAGGAAGATCTCGCTGATTTGGTCCCATGTGGAGCGGTTTTCTGCCTTTACGTTGAGGAACCACCTTAGCGCTGTGGATTTGAGAGAATGCTGGAAGTGGTCCGCCATCTGTTGAGAAGTTGCTCCTTTAGCTCTCATACCCAAGACATAGGTATCGATGTGAGTTTTTGGGCATTCCGTCCCGTCAAACTTTTCCATTTCTGGCATCCTGAATTTCGGAGGGAGCGGGACCACTTTGCTTGGATCAGTAGGCAGGAGGGAGTCCTTCCGGGAACTGGCTAGCTTGCCTTGCATGTCCTTCATTTGCTCGATCAGCCAAGCCATGTGGGGATCGGCAGGTTGAGGCGGGTTACCGTTTTCGGGGATAGAAACCGAAGATGGAGGTGGATTGGCTGATGGTATTGCCATTCGGGAGTCTTGGGGAGGTAGTTGAGTGTATACCAACCCATACCCGGGAGTGCTGAAGTTAGGGGCGTGATTGCCAGGTCCGCTAAGGGTTGTGTTTGGAAATTGGGGAAATGATTCGTTAGCCCCAAGTGGCAGACTAGCAGGTGGCAAGCTTGAGATGTCGGGATATCCGCTCGGGATGCCTGTCCCAGGTAAGCATGGGGACTTCTGATTGTGGCTGCGAGGCTCGTATAGAGGCAGAGGGTTAAATCCTGGGGGATACCGAGATACATTGGGATCTGGCAGAGCAGGCACGTATGTGTGCTGTTGGTACTGAGCTTGATGTGCAGAGCCGGGAAACTGACTATGCTGAGGCGGGCATGTCGGAGCTGCTTGACTGACGCCTGAGGGGAGCTTTGAGCGAGAGCTGCTTTGCGTTGCTGGGATCTCGTAGCTTGGCGGAGGCGGGACCTGCTGGTAGCTTTGAGAAACCGGGGGAGCCGGTATTTCTTCGTCTTCTATGAGAACGAAGGTTCCATCAGGTTGGGGAACTGCAACGGTTCCTCAAAGACGCAGGGTGTCTGCGATCTAGGCTTGCTGCTCTTCTTGGCGCTTCTTGATGGTTTCGAAGGCTCGCAGCACCTCCTCCATTGTCTGGAGGTTCCTTAGTGGCGGGGTTCCGTTTCCCTCACTGTTATCTGTTGTTCCTGTCATGGGGGAGTATCAGACGGTGCACACCGTTGAACTGGAAGGGCTGTCGGACCTTGTGACCTCAATACTGAAAAGGCGGCTCCCGGGTATTCTCAACCACTCTCGGTTCGCTGGAGGGGTGACGGGCAAGGTTTAGACACGGGAAGGCCTTTTGGATAAAGGGGGAAAGCTCACGTGACATGCGGTTTCCGTTTTTTTTTTTGTTGTTTTAATTTACTTAAAACGTGTTTTCTCAGAGTCCTAGGTAGGTTGGAAAAGATTGCTCTTCTTTTTCGCAACTATGCTAGATCCTGGGTCAGTGGAGACCATCTGTGCGGCTATAAGCCCCTCGTTTTGCACCTGTATTTCGACATCCCAGGGTGGACAGCCCCGGGCGAGGGTCATATAGGGCAAGCGGTTTCCACCGGCCTAAAAGAAAAATCGAACCTAAGGACCAAGCCTGTCATGTTCGTTTTAATGCGCTAGCCATGTGAATAGTGAACCGAGCCGGCCATTGAGTCAAAATCAGGTCAAGAGTTCGGCATGAACTCTCTTTACCTTGCTTGCGCAAGGGATCCGTGACGTTAGGCATTGGCTGGGTCGTATCGTCATGGCTGACGTATTAAAGGCTTGATGACATGGTGTCATGTGAGCATGGATGTATATCCGGGACGGAACATCGTCTGGGTGTAGCTTCGGAAAATCAAGATCAGGTCAAGATTTTAGCATGACCTTTCATCGCTTTGCTTACGAAAGGGATCTTGAGTTCTGAGCCTTGACTCAGAAAATGGCCGGCATGGTATATGTATCCAGGCTGTATGACACGGACTGGGTAAAAAACCAACCGAGTCTGGACAGAGTGTGACTCAAGACTCAAACGTGCAAGGTTGACGCTTGGCTAGGATGGGATGTTTGGAATGATCTCCTGCGTGTCCGAGAGGCGTAGGAAGGCCAAACGAACTGCAACTGAGACCACTCCGGGTTAAGAGTTGTAGTGTACAGTGTATCCGAGGCAGCAGTGCGCGTAGCGTGTGGTCTCTAAAATTCTTTTTCTGAGTAAAACATAAGTTTTTCGAAGAATTTTAAATGTATGTACACAGATGTATATTGATGCATTTTTTGTATTTTTATTTTTTTGTAAATAAAAAAGTAAAGCATATGCATACACACACAACAGTTAAAGAAAGGGGTAAAATGAAAGTTTGACCCTCATCATTGTTTTAAAAATCTTTTATTTTGTTTAAAAGTTTTTAAAACAAAATATCCCCAGCAGAGTCGCCAACTGAAATTACCCGGGATCCGGCTCGAGCGCGGAGGGGCCCCGTGCATCTCGGATTTTCGTTTGCGTCGCGTTTCGGGAAGGTCGCCCGGATCCGAGAGGCAGCGCGTTCGCGCCCCGGCATCTGGCTTATTCCGCTTTTCGCGTTAGTTGGGAGGTGTCTCGCTGTGTTTTTGCTTGTAGAGTCGCCACGCCGTTTTTATTAAGCCCAAAACATTGAAAAAGGGCATCAGTTTAAAAATAAACTGTTTTTGTTGTGTGATGAGATTTTTGAGTTCGGAGGACAGATGAATCCTCGGGAAGAGAATATTAGAATCTTAGAGCTCACCCGAGTCGCCTCGTAAAAACGAGTCTTTCGGATACCCCTAACATTCTTTAACTGTTGTGTGTGTGTATGTGTGTGCTTTTAAAAATGCATGCTGTGTCGGATGTCTACATTGTATACTGCTTTATTGAAATGTATTGAAATAGTGTAGGAAGGAAGCCTTACCAATGTTGGTTCGTGTCTCTCTTCCGCAGGGGAATAGTGTTTGAGGTCGGAATAGTGTTCCGGTACAGACCGGGATTGCTTCGGAAAAGGGGTCGGTTGTCTGCGGACAGAGTTTCGGCGTGCGTTGGGATCGCAGGGATCACTCGGGCAGAGTTTCGGCGTGCGTTGGAATTGTTGGTTGGATTCGGGCAGAGGTTCGACGTGTGTTAGAATCGTTGGTTGGATTCGGGCAGAGGTTCGGCGTGGTTTGGGATTGCCGGTTTGACTCGGAAAGAGCCGGGATGCCTCGAGAAAGACCAGGCAAGGCCTCGGAGTACCACGAGGGGCCTCAGAGTACCTCGAGAGTGCCTCGGGGCAGCGCGGGAGCGTCGCGGGAGCGCTCGGGGAGGCTTCGGAGCATCGCGAGGGGGCTCGGAAGGCCTCAGAAGGATCCGAAAGGGGCCGAGAGTACCCCGAAGGGTCTTAGAGGGGAGCCTGAAGGCTGGGGGGAGAGGAGAGAAGAGGGAATTGTGTGAAAATGAAGGAGGGGGAGCCCTCTATTTATAGTGCCAGAAAATTGCAAAGAGGTCCGTACGGACCTCCTAGGTAATCCAATATTTTGGTTTTCCTCGATTTGAGGGAATATGTGATGATGAAGAAGATTCAGCCATGATGATGTTCCCTTTGCAATAAGGTCCGTACGGACCATCTCAGCATGCAAAGAGGTCCGTACGGACCAACTATGTAGGGGGGTAATGATGTTCTCCGGGATTTGAGGGAATATTGTGGACTTTAAGGGGATTCAGTAATTATTAAAACAAAGAGGTCCGTACGGACCTTAAATGCTTTTCCAATTTTCTAAAAATTTCCAAGAGGTCCTTTGTCCCTTTTTATCCCAGAAAAGTTCCTCCCTTGGCTTGGCTGAGGTTTTTTTTGAGGGTTTTGAGTGCCAGAGGTCTTCGAGACTGCGTTTGTGAGTCTGTGGTGTTTCCTGTGTACTTGGAAGAGAGTGATCCAGATTGGGGTACTTACAACTCCTCACCACTATCAAGCATATCTTTCCTTTCTTTTAGTGTCACCTCTTGGCAGCTTCTCTGACATTAGCTAAACACTTCCTGAAGTGGGTGACTCCATCATTAATAAGGAGTTCTTCGGGGTCAAACCTCTTGACGGACTCCAAGTCATCATCTTTGGATGGGTTTTCGGGGCTAATTGGCCTTTGAGTGAGCCATTCTTCTACTGTTCCCTCTGGCATTTCAACTGTATCTCCCTCAAACTCACTACAGTAACTTCTTTCGGAGTCTTCATCCTCACCCTGGTGGCCAATTGTGGCAAAGGATGGCCGAGATACTTGGTGCCATATAAGAGGCATTCTGGGCTTTTCCTCTGGCGTTGGGACTATCAGGAAAATGTCACTGTTATCATAGGATAGAAATGGGATCGGGGTCGCTTCAAGCTTCAAGACCCCTTCTAGGGCTTCCATACATTCTTGTTTGAACAGTGGCTCAGTGGTGACCCTTAATACTGCAATAGCATCCACCCTTTCCGACAGAGGCACAGTTTCAATGACATTTACATACTCTGGGTCGATAGGGGGAGCCCATTTTCCCTGCTCGGCTAAGGCTTCAATCAAATCTCTCCATTCACCGACTAAGTCTCTGTAAGGGGTATTGAATTCTAAAATGCTGAACTCATGTTCTTCCTCATCTGAACGTTTGTCCATTTTCTCCTCCAAGCTTTTTCAAAAGTTGTAGTCGCACTTCGAGGTAATCTCATCCTCATTCTCAGGCCTGTGGCTTTCTACCCCATTCGATTCTTCAGGTTTCATTTCCATTAGCTCTATATCCATGCCCTCTACTGAACTGTCATCATCACTGAAAATCAGCCCATTCCTGTTCTCATTTCCGACGGACTCTTCATTGTCATTGTCTGGGGGAGAAGCAAATTCGCAGGCGTTCACAAAGTTGGAGAGCTCGAACTCATCAAAAGCCATACTGGGGTCGTTTGTGGGTCGATACCTTGGAAAGATGGTAAGTGGATCAAGGGAGGCCTGATGCAGTCTTTCGGCAAGCTCCTCTGTAACAATCGGGCTCATAGACTGAAGGGTCCGATTCATTTTGTCTATGCATTGCTGGTAAGTCATTTTCTCTTTGCTGATTTTTGACACCACCACCTTATCTGTGTAGCCGACAGGGGGATTGGCTTGGATTACATTGATGAAATCCTCCTCAGGTGAGAATTTGATTCTGCCCTGACTGGCTATGTATTCTATGGGGACCCTGTATTCATCTTCCAAATATTTCAACTTTTCATTGAACCGGACAATAGCTATGAACTTGGAGCTTTCTGCCTCTAGAACATCGACCGGGCGGGGGTTGCCGAGATGGACCTTGCTCTGACTAGCTGAGGCTTTGGTGGGCTCTCTTGAGTAGCTGACATAATAATCAAATTTGCCGGAGGGTTCTCCTAGCGTCCCCACACTGGTATCTCCTGCCTCATTTCTTTCCTTCAACTTTTATTGGGAGGATTTCTTCTTTCTTCTCCTCCTTGATGGAGCATCCTCATTGATCCAATCCTGGTATGCATCCTCCAGACAATCGTCGCAATCACAGACATCATACCAAATGTGTGGCTTTAGTTGAGCTGGTGCAGCTTCCTCTTCAAATTCAATCACATTCACCTACATTTCTGAGCTACTGAGGCCAGTCACACTTTCAACATCTGATAGACAACTTTTCTCCAACATCGGAGTCTCCTTGGTCATTCATTCTCCTTTCCACATTTCTCCATACCGGTGGTTGGGACTGATCCTCCTGAGTAGTAAGGGCCATCACAAACACGTTATGCTTACCATGGGTGATGAAGGGTTATGGGGAAACTTCCACGGTCATAGATTGGTTCACTTCGGCCTCACAATCTTCATAAGTGAGTCTCTCCTCTGTAATCTTGACTATGGTAACTAGCTCGGTGTTGCCGAAAAGAGATCTTGCTTCAATGACATTAATTAAATCGGTCCCTACTGCATTCGCCTGCATTCAAGCTTGCCTTCCTCAATTAGGCGGGAGATCAGGTGCCTCAAATAAGTGCAATCGTTGGTAGTATGCCCATGGTATCTGTGGAACCGACAATGATTAGACTTATCCAACCGAATGTTAGGGTTCTTGGGCTTTCAATTCTCCAGAGGTCTCATAAGCCCCTCGGCTACCAATCCATCAAATACTTTTTCTAAAGGCATCCCAAAGTCTTCAGCGGTGTAGAGGCGAGGCCTTGGCTTTGCAACGATTTGACTTGAGCTCTGTCCGACTTTTTCATTCTGAATGTAATTGACCGCCCCCACTATTTATTTTCCCTTCACGACACTGGTTGGAGTGTTTGAGGTTGAGGCCCTGTACCGGTAGTAGTTGCCGGTTCCTGTTGCTGGTGCCATATTGAAGGCATTTTCAAATTTGGTGCCCGCATTCACCATTGCTCGGAGATCGAGATAATAGTAGTTGCCAATCTGGACCCTTAACTGGGGTTTCAAGTAGGACTGGAAGATTTCCATTTGTTCTTCTTCATTCAATGGAGTCATCATCTCACTAAGCTTCCAATTCCATCTCTTGTAAAACTCGCCTACCGGCTCATCAGAGCGCTGCAAAGTCCCCTGCAAATCATTTCTGCTAGTTTCCCAGTTCAAGTTGGCCTTGTACTTTTCCATGAACACTTACTTAATCTGGTCCGAGGTGGCTCGGGCTTTCGGTTTTAGATGCAAGAACCATCTGAGAGCTGAACCCTTTAATGATAGTTGGAAATGGTCAGCCATTTGCTGATAAGTACAATCCTTGGCTCTCATTGCCAGAAGGTAGCTCTCGATGTGAGTTCGGGGGCAGTCTGTGCCGTTGAACTTCTCAATCTCAGGCATTCGGAACTTCGGAGGAAGAGGAACAATCTTGCTCGGATCTGTGATCTGATAGGCTGCTTTCTTAGTGCTCAGTTCACCAAACTTCTCTTGCATGGATTTGACCTGCTCCACGAGCCAGGCCATGTTATGGTCAGCTGACATTCTCAGATTGCTTTGTTCCGGGGTAGAGTTATCAGTTTTTGAGCGGCAGTACGGTTGGTGGCACACTGGTGGATGGCACCACGACCTGAGGATTTAATTGAGGAAAATAGGTGTAGACTTGACCTTGTCCCTGGTTTCCATAAGACGGGCCAGAGGCATAGGGATTGGATCCATAGTTACCGGGGTAAACGAAGGAGTAAGGAGCCTCATGGGGACCTATTGGCAAGGTTGGGGATGGGAGATCTGCTGTTGCAGGGCAATTATTGAGGAGATCATTGGACTGGTTCTGAGGCTTTGAAGTCAGCTGGGATGGTCCGTAATGAGGATGAGGAGTGAATCCTGGGGGGATACTGCTGAGAGTGAGAGAGTGTGATGGATGTAGCATTTAGTCGCTGTTGATAGTGAACGAAGCTTGGTCTGTTCTGAGGAGCTGAGGGTGATGGAGCCCTGATAGCCTGAGATACTGGGAGGAACTAAAGGGAAGTAGTCATTGGTGGGGGATCATATATCGAAGGAGGAGGGGTTGAAGTCACTGTTTCTGGAGTCTCATCTTCAACCATGACTAAGGAACCGTTTGCTTCAACTACTATCTGAACCCCATGACGGCGGAGAGCATCGATGAGCCAGGCTTGTTGATCTTCATGAACCTTGCGGTTGTTTTCCAAGGCGAGGGCTAACTCTTCCTCTCTAGACATCGGATTACCCGTACCACCACTGTTTTCTGTCATATCTGCCATTCTAAACCACTGAGTAGACGAAACTGATGATTCTGATGAACTGTCTGAGCCTAAGATTTCTGCACTGAAAATCCGCTGACCCGGTATTCTCACCCACTTCTTTCTCGCTGCGGAAAAGGGATAGGCAAGGTTCAGACTCGGGGGTAGGTGTTTAGGCTGAAGGCTCAAGTAACATGCAGTTAAGAATCTTCAAGTTTACTTAAAACAGTGTCTTTTGATTAGCCCTATTTGGTTGGAAAAGGTTGCCCTTCTTTTTCGCAACTACTCTAGATCCTGGATCAGTGGGTTCCGTCACTACGTCTATGGACCCCTCAACTTGTAACCTCGAATAAGGTTTCCATAGGGCAAGCGGATCCCACCGACAGAAAAGAGAAGAACGGTCCTAGGGTCTAGTGGATCATAGGAATTTTAACGCACAAGCGATGCGGATTATAGTCAATGTCAACACCATCAAAGTCAAGTCTTTAGCCTTAACGGAATTTCGGAATAGCTTCACTTGCGCGAGAGACGTTAACTTCGGCGTTGTCCAAGGAAAATAATAGGCATAGGTCGAACGCTAAAAGTCGAATAACACGGCGTCACCTTGAGCATTGTTGCATACTTCGTGCAAGTCAAAGTCAAAGTCAATGCATGGGGTCAAGATTTTGCCAATTTTACCTAATGAAATTTTGGTATGGCTTCGCTTGCGCGAGGAATCTTGACTCTAGAATTTTCTTGAGTTTGACTTTTACGAGGGTATACGACAAGGCTGTATGACATGGTCTAGACAAAAACCAACCAAAAGTCACAGTTTAAAAAGTGTGACACGGACTAGTGCAGTAGTCGACACGGGTTAAGCCAAGGGGAGGTTGGGATGGTTCCGTAAGCACCCGAGGGCGTCGTAACACCTTCTGTGACTACATCTGAACAACCATCCCCAGTTGAGGATGTAGTGTGCAAAAGTGTACATGAGTATATAGTGCGCGTGGTGTACGGTTACTAAAAATTCTTTTTTTGAGTTAAAATAGAGATTTTCAATATGTGTCTTAAAAGAATGTTTTAGGACGGGGAAATGCATCACATAGGCACGTAATTTTCTGGTCTACAAAACCGGTCAGTTAAGACGAGAATAGTCCCAAAGTTGCCACAGTTTCCAGATTAATGCCAGAAGAAACTGTCCTGGTGGAACTGCTAATAAAGCCGCGCGGCTTGGTCCAGGGCAGATCAGGTCGCACGGCTTGATCCAACAATTTTCCATGTTCCAAACTGTTGACATTCCAGAATGTTTAGCCAAAGATTCTGGGCAATTTTCAGCTTCAGAACTGTACCTGTTATTGTTCAGAATATATACAAGCCAAAAAATAGCACAAGGAATGCATAAAAAAGGAAAAGATTTAATCGCAAGCACAAAAATTGGACCCAGGACGAAAGGCTAACCCTCGTAAATGTTCCAAAGCTTCTTATGATAGAAGAAGTTTGGAAAGCATTTAATCGGTCCCCAACAGAGTCGCCAACTGTGAATTACCCCCACGCATGCAATACCGCATGGGTAGTTTGCGAATCATTACGAGGGCCGAGTCACCTCATCGTTGGAAAACACCAAATTAATGAAAAACGGAGTTGCCACGCCATTTTGATAGTCCTCAAAACTTTGAAAAAAGGAAAAAGATACTAGGTCCGGAGGTTAAGAACCCCTTGGGAAGAACATTTGGCGTTCACCCAAGGAGCCTTGCAAATGCAAGTCTTCCAAGGTCCAAAATTTGTGCAAGTGTGTGTGTGTGTGATTTAAGAAAGAGAAAGAATGTGCCAAGTCTTTATCCGAACATAGGAACCATTTTAAGAAGGTTTTAGTTCAAGATGCCTTGGGCTTCAATGTTTTTAGGGATTTGATTCCCTACTCATTTTTGAACTTGGGATCATCATTACACGACCTTTCTACCCTCCCATTAGATTAATCAACCAATTTAGGCATAGGAACCTTGGCATGTTTTTAACCTAACTTTCATTGGGGACTTAGTCAAATGTGATCAAAGTGTCAAATTTAAGTCCAAGAATGAGGTATTAGAAGAAGAATGAATCTTTGGCCATCAATCCTACATCTTGAGATATTGGCGATTCATAGGGACATTTCGGTATATTTATCTCAAGTGATCATAGGAGATCTTGGGACTTAGAATCATTGATCTCTACAAGGGAACAAGATTTATGGCATTTTATGGTTAGATTGGTGTAAAGATTGAGTCTTTACACCAATCTTTGCTCCAAGAATACTCACGAGCCACGGATCTATGGAAATAAGACATAAAGGTTGGATCTTTATGGTTCATCCTATGCCTTTGAAGCCTTGTATGGTCTTTAGGCAATCATAGGAGAAAGATTCCAACCTTGAGGACATGGGGAGGAATAAATAAATTGTAACATCAATGTGGTGGAATAAATGTAAAGATTGAGTCTTTACATTGATCTCCCCATTTGAGATGCTAAAAGGGATACGGAGATTATAGATCAAAGATGTAAATAGACAAAATATCAAACTTTTATTACTTTTCCTATGTACTTAATACCTTTTTTAGGTGGACAATACTAGGAAAAAGCTAGATCTAGGAACAAAGGGGGAGCATTTAGTAAACAAAGATAGCATTTTTATCTAGGAATATATAAAAAGGACCACATCATCTTTAGGTGAATCATCCCTAGAACAAGTCTTTGTTCATCCTTGGGAGAGGATTCACTTGAATCACTTGTGTAGGGGAGTGGGGAATGATAGATCTACATGATTAAAGTAAAAAGATCGAAATTTTATGACATAATAGAAGTTTAATCAACAAGTATTAAAGAGAATAAAAGTGTATAGATGGAGATTAGGGTAGGGAGAAGGAGAGATTACCAATATTGGTGTTTCTCTATCTTCTTAGGGGGATTCCTTAGTCTAGATCTATTAGGAATAGATTAGGATTAGGTTGGTTTAGGAGAGAGAGAGAGTGGGCTCTTAAATTTTAGGAGAGAGAATTCGTGTTTAGATTTCTGCAGAGGTTTATTACTTAAAAACTGTGTGTGAAATGAGATAGAGAAGGTCTCTATTTGTAAGCCTGATGCAGGCTCCGAATAAGGCCACGCGGAGCCAGCTTCCGCTAAAAGAGGCCGCGCGGCTTTTTCTTCTGTCGACTCAGCCTATTTCTAGAACAAGGCAAGGTGGCAGATTTGGAAGCTTCTTTCCAGCGAGATCCTATCCAGTTTTGTAATTCCTGGTAGGTCCTTCCTTGCTCAGAATGTAATTAAAAGTTCTCAAATTGCCCCTAAACTTCATGAAAGTTTGAGAAATTTCTAGGAAACTCAGATTGGTGGCTGTGAGCCAGATTTGGGTACTTACACTGTTGAAGTATTGTATTGGTGCAATCTGATTGGTCCACAAATCCACTTTTGTCCTTTGGTACAACAGTTGCAGATAAAGCTGATCAGACACCAGCTGCAAATAAGGTATGAAGGACATCTGTCACCTTTTCAAGATCCTTGCAGATCTTGTCTGACACATTGTCATGTGACAAGATTTAGTGGTTGACTTTTGATATTGCTGACTTGGATTTCAACAGTCATAAGTGGTTCAGCTTCAAGTCTTCAATCATTGGATGCGGTCTGGTCTAGATGCGGTTTAGGCAGTGCGATTTCACCAGATGAGGTTTCTCAGCGCCGTCTTAAGATTGAACTGCACTGCAGTTTGCTAGAGCGGTTCACTACTGCGGTTTCATTGGGATTGTCAAAGGGTGGTTTCAAGGTAAGAATTCCACAAGCGGTTTGCTGATGCGGTTTCTTAAGTGCGGTTTGAAACTATTTTGAACTGAAACCTCATGTCCAATGAGTCTTATTCCAGTCTTCAAGCCTAAATTATCCTATTCTATAAAATGAACTTATACTAAAAAATTGAAGTCTAAGCTTCATTTCATATGAGCCTAAAGTCCAGAAAATAGAGATGAGGTTATGGTATCAATCAAATCTAAGCTAAAGCTAGGAGGATTAAAGTATGCATACCCAACAAACCACTCCAAATATTGTGTTCTTACATTTCTGCATTTTTACTTTCTGTTCATCACTGATTATTTTGTCTTTATCAGTTTGATCTCTATATAGGTTCTCCATTGTTGTGAATTGTGTTTCTGGTTAATCATTATCATAAACCTCACTTTACTGTTTTGTAAAACCACACACAAAACCGCACCTCTAAACCGCACTCTAATACTTAAGAAATTCCGCTGTGCATTCTGCAATACTACTTGTGGTTTTGATACACTGCAAGCGGTTTTGTAAGCAAGAGGTTTAGTTTTCAAAAAGAGGGCGAAAAATTTATAACAGCTATTCACCCCCCCTCTAGTTGTTTTTCACCTTTGTTGCCACCTTTAGGACCAACACCCATCAAGTTTTTTTGCGTCGTTGGCGTGGACTTGTGTTGTAATCCACAGTTTAACTTTCAACAGTGTAAATACATTTTCTTTTCTTTTGTTTTTCTTAATTCTTCTTTGTAATTAAATTCTTCTTTTTATTTCTTTTTTTCTTCTTCTTATAAAATTAATGTGTGAGATACTTTTAGAGGGATGTATGGAATGATCATCTACGACGAGTTGGTCGAACAAAGATTGTTATAACAATTGACCAATATGTCTGAACAAGTAGAACTATACAAGGCTAGTTGCAATAGAAATTTTGTAAATTATAATATTCAAGATGCATGTTATATTTGTGGTGTTTATTCCCATACTACTAATGCTTGTCCATATAGGACATATTTTTCTGAGTATTCTCCAATGGTGCAAGAAAACTTTCTCTTCCCATCTTGGCAATCGTTACTTGGGCCGTCCCCAAACTCTTATAAATAAGATTGAGAATATCCACCTTCAACTCTGATTTGGAGAGTGAACGATGGGGTGAAGAAACAATATATGATCCAACTTGTGAGCCAAGCTATTATGATGACCTACCGCCACTTGAAGAGCTACGTTTAGAGGAAGCAGAGGAGAATTTGGTCCATGAAATCTGCCATGATGACTATAAGAATGAACTACGACTTGAAACGTAACCTTTGGAGGACGCAATTGAGGATTTTGTCTATGATATCCCAATTTGTGACTCTAAGGATGAATTACTTATGGATAGTTCAAGTTGGCTGATGGAGAAGGTAGAAAAAATATGTCATGAGCAAGTTTGTGATAAAATTGAATTTGCCTTATATGGTGGAAAAAAGAGGGATAGTGAGGAGGGTCACAATGCAGATGAGGATTTTCAAACCCTTACCAAGCCTAATGGAAACTTAGCCATCATTATTGTACCTTCTCCTCCTTCTTGTGATGGTAAAAAATGTGGTGAGAGGCCACAAGCGTAAGTTCCAAATAAACAAAAAATGTCAAAAATTTCCTTTGGTGCTAAATGATAAAATAAAGAGGGGAATATACATGGGGCTTAATCTGAAAATAAAGAGCCGCGAAACTGTAAAGTGGGCCAAAGGACGAAAGGTAAAGTTCAAACGTGGGCAACAGTCGGGCTAACGACCTTAAACAAATGCCGTTATTGGGAGGCAACCCAACTAGGTATGTTTTTATTACGTTATTTTATTTTCTTGTTGTGTTTTATCATCCTTTGAAACCAAAACATGTTTTTGATCTCTATACTATAAGGACATAGCATGATTTGAGTTTGGGGGTAGATATCTTTCCGATTTTGTGAGTTTATAGGAGTGTGTAAATAGTTTCACCCTCCATAAAAAATATATAATATAATTTTTTTGTTCTTTTAATATTTTGGGATGTTGGATAGAGTCTATGATGATTTTAGTGTGCTTTAATTTTTAAAATCTTAAGTGTTATTATCAATATGATGATATAATTGTATTTAAACATGTAAAGTATGGTTTCTTCACCTTTCACTTCCATGTTATTTTCTCAATCATTGTTACCAACTTAGGAGACTGTTATAGGATCACTTTGGCATTCTCGGGAACCCTATAACATGTTTGAACAATTGTCAATATCAATAGGATATTCGGGATGTGATATATGACTATTTTCTTTGAACCCTATTGTGAGCCTTTAACTTTCTAGCCACTTATAAAAAATTTCGCTAGAACCCCTTTTGACCTTTATAAAGAATGAAATCTCTCACAAAGTGAGAGGTTATCATATACCGCCGTTCTCCTTCACTTGGACCTACATTATCCTACCCTTTAAACTTGTACACTATTTTCTTACATTTTCAAGAAATTGAAACTAGGGAATGATTGGGAAATTGTGGGTTATGCTTGGAAAATCAAGGGATTGAGTGGAAAGAGGTCGAAAAAGAGAAGAAAAGGTTCATGTATTGTATTAAAAAGAGGGGCATGTGCAAGGTATTGTAAGTACGCCAATCCAAATTCGCAACCTTTCCAGATGCATTTTAAGTGATAAAATTGCATTTAGGGGCGTTTTGGTAAATTCCCGGTCCGTTCCGAGACTTCCGGGAACTTTTTATAAGTTTCCCGCGAAGGAAGTATTTTTTAGTATTTTTCCCGGACAAAAGGACCTAAAAGGAATAAACTGCTTTGGGCTTTTAAAGAATTAACCCGGAATGTTCCAGAAGCAGGTTTTGGCGCCAGAAACGGTTATGGACGTGGCCCGTCGTGCGACAGCTTGAGGCATGAAATTTGGGAGCAGGAGGTCGTGCGACCAAATAAAGCCATTTTCCCAATTCCCATATAAATACCCAATTTGCGTTCATTTCAAGGGAGCCTCTCACAATTACACACAGTAGCACACAGTACGCACCACTCTCTCTCTCTCCTTTCTCTCTCTATACGCAGAGGTCTCCTTCTCTGCGTCTTCTCCTTCCTTGAGCCCAACCTTCACCAATCTCCTTCGACCTCACCAAGCTCCCTCACCGGCATCCTCCCTCTACCTTAATTCCCTTCTTCTCCGACCTCCACACCAATCGCCACCTCCAAACCTCTCCCAACTTTCCCCCCAAATCAACCGGCGACCTCAACCCGACACCAATCCCTCAATTCCCGATCTAAACCTCTCAACCTCCCTTGCCGTTACCTGCATCTTGACCCCTAAACCGGCCAATTGCCCTTCCCCTGTTTCCAATCCCGGTGTCTCTCTCTCTGTTCGATTAACACTGAGGTGGTAACTAGCGTCTAAATCTCCTCTCAATTCTCTCTGTGTTCCCGTGATACTCAGAACAGACGTGCGACCACTTGAAGCTACACAGTGACGAGATCTGAAACTGTTCCGTGAAGCTGATTGAAGAATTCGATACCTAACTTGGTATCGAATTTGTGGACTACGAGGGTAACGATTTCCTCACTTTTTATCTTATTTACATTTTATTTGTTTCATTGCAATTATTCCCCGGACTTGATAATTAGACTCCGACTGTCCCCGATTATCAAGTCCCAACTGTCGATCTCTCTGTTTAATTGCTTCGCTTGGTATTTGTTGATGCTTATAATGTGATATCGTGGGATTTGTCGTTTATTGGCCAAGGGAGTGTGGATCTCCCTATATCCACGTCCCCTTGGTCAATCCATTGTATATTCGTTGGTATCTGAGCTGTTTTGATATTGTGTTGGGATCTGTTTTGATTGTTGTTGAATCTGTGCTCAAACTGTAAGATCCCTGCAAACGGTAAACATGTGTCACGCGACACATCGTGCCTGGCATGTCCTGTGTCACGCGACACATGGTGACCATCTCGCAGAGGATCATCCTTTCGCCTGTAAATCCTGTTCTGCTTTGTCCTCGATGTAAAGTGGGACGTGGCCTCCCCGAGTCAATGGCTCACAAGATGTACTTCCCCCTTGTTGAGTAATAAAATAAAGCACTATCATGCATTTTAATACATATCTTGTTACACACATGTTGCACACACATTGGGATGATTTGAATGTTGAGCATTGAAAGACTCGTCTACGGACGAGGCGTGTTGGGTGAACTCTCGGTTCTTCCCAACACGTAACTTGACCCCCGAACCCATTTTCTCTTACAAAAAGGTTTTCAATGTTTCCTCTAAAAACGGCGTGGCGACTCCTTTTTTCTTTTTTTGGGCGAGCGCACATTCAGTGGCGACTCCGCTGGGGACTTGAAACTTGTTTTCAAAAGTGGGTCAGACTTTCGTGATTGTTCAACATTTATTCCATTCACTTGTGTGTGCTTTGTGTATGACATTATATGTGTTTAAATGCATTTTACGTGCTTTGCTTTATTCCTTTCCCCCCTTATACCCCATCTTTGTTGATTGTGTTGCTGATGCTGGGGCTGAGATATGACATCGTGCTTGGAGGCTGGGGCTGATTTTGATTGCTGTTCAGATTCTTCTGGGGATGGATCCTTCTGTCACGCGATAGGGAATGCCTTGACTGTCCTGTGTAGCGCGACAGTTCTTGCCACTATGCAGGATTGTGAGTTCCAGTTCAGCTGTGATGTGGGGCAGTTCCCCATAATTAAATTCTTGATCTCTGATTATTGTATCTCTGTGGGGCGTGTGTGTGTTGTTTTTCCCTTTATCACCCCTTTTCAAAAAAAAATAATAAATAAAATATAAAAAAAATCTCTTTTTGCAAATAAAGGAACATAGCCATCCCGCACACTACTTCACGTAGATCTAGAACCTCGGGTACGATTGACGGCATCGCGGACGGCCATAAAATTCGCCTACGCTTGAGCGCCTAATGTCAAACCCATACCCCTAATGCGTTATAGGTGGCGCCACACATTTAAACCTCACCCAAAACGGTTGGTTTTGACACGACGTTTTCAAATACACTAAAATGAATTGCTTCAAAATTTTTAATAGACTTTCGTACCTCCCCCAAAACCTAGCACGTGTGGGCATGTTGCCAACGCAACATGGTTTCACGAGAGGACATGTCGTTCCCACGGCATGTTCTAACGAGAGATCATGTCGCTTTGTCAACGTGCACCGACGAGAGGTCATGCCGGATTTTTCCTTGAAATTCTTCAGGAATACCCGTTATGCTGCCCAAATTTCTTCAGAAATTGGGGCTGCTCGTTCGTCCCATAAATGCTTTGGTTTGGATTAGGTACTGTCGCCTATTATTAATTTTGACTCAACGCATTTGGTGTATTTCTTGATGATGTGTCGTTAGGTTTTCCCGAGGTCTAGATTATGTGAATAAAGGCTTATCCTTTTCCAACCGACCCTAGGACTTAAAAGACACCGATTTCTACTTGAAGATTAATAAAGTGTTGCACGAGTCCGTCTCCTTTCCCGTTCTTCCCTCTCCCGTACCATCTCAAGATTCTATATCCTCCGCCTTATACACACTCTCACCTCTTCACCTTTGCAAAGGTTACGGCAAGTTGGGTGTGCGCTCTCGTTCCCGGCGCTCAGTGGTCCATATTCATGAGGCGGAAGCAGTTCAAGTGCCCGAGCAGTCGTCCACCTGACTCAGAATCCAAAATGCTCGGTGCAGAGAAGACTATGTCCCACAAATCTGGAAGTGCATATCCCTTGGGTCAGCGGCAGAGTGCAAAAGGTGTGTCCATCAAGGAGTTGCGAGCTACACTTGAAGAAATTCTTCCTTGCAAGCGAGAGGCCCGGGTGCTTGCCCAGATTGCTAAAGATAATGAGGACGACCTATAAATGACAAAGAGATCAAGAAGGGTCCTCACCGCACCGATGGCAACGATGCTCAATGTTGAAGAAGTCAATCGCTCGTAGGGTCTAGAATGTCCACTGTCGGACATGAGTCTGTCGAGTCCAAGTCGGACCAATTTTTGCTTTGCAGTGATAAAATCTTTGTTTCTCTTCTTGCTAGACTCGAGACATCACTAGTATACCTACGTTACACTCAATTGAAATGGTCTTATTCCAAATGATCACTTGTGCTGCTCACCGACTAATGCTTTGAAATGACTAATGTTTAAATTGATCGGAGCGAGAAAATCGACTGATATCCCCATTTTGCGTCCCATATGCTCACACATCTTTCATAATCTCGTTGCTCGGTGATTTTGCACGGATCTTTCTCAGAGTAAGCTTAAGCAAGCAAATAAAGACTCAATCTCGTTCAGATCATCCGGTAGGGACTGCGGTTGAAACCTCTCACCCCTAGGAAAACCTTTACCTTACCCTCACCTAAACAGATACCCCTTCATTCAAGATCGGCATATTTGAAACCCATTTAGCCATCGCCAGAAGAAGAGGGACTATCCTTGAGACTCCCGCGACGCAAAAGAAGATCGACCGTCTCCAAGCTCAAGAATGACGGAAAGCAATGATCCATCCTGGGGACTAGCTGAAATTCTCCTCTCAAAAGAAAAAAAAAAGAGAGACAAAAATACAAAAAAAAAATAAATAAAAAAAAAAGAAAAGACAAGAAAGAGAGCCTAGTCCCCAGCGATTCTCTCAGAAGTGAAAGTCAAAGGATTCGGTCATTACTCAAAGAGGAGTCTCAGAGTGAATAAAGAGACAGCACGGATGTCCCTCACCATTACCTCTAACCGATCCCAAGCCGTCCTCTCAATTTTAGAGGACATTACCATTACCATTACCCTTACCCTTGTCTTTAGCCGAAGCTAAGATTGACCTCTCATTCTTAGAGGCAGCAAAGATGCAACCACAGATTTCCTTCACCTTAGAAATCCCAAACACATACCCAAGAGCCAACCTCTCATCTTTAAAGGATCAGCCAGCAAAAAAAAAAAAAAAAAAAGCCTAGCCGACCTCTCATTTTAAGAGGTCATGATATCCTGAATCACCCGAAGACCGATCGAAATCCCGAAGCCCAGTCGCAGATCCTACCGGATACCAGTGGCATTCCAATATCGTCGATATCTTAAAACAAATTATTGCTTAAAGCGGAGCCAAGTCCATCCCGGCTCAAAAGATTATCAAGCGAAGATTGTGCAAATTCCGTCCGTTCATTCGACATTGTATGTGAGCATATTTCATTTCTCCTTCAAAAACACTTGCCGTGGACGTCCCACTGGGGCTTCACATCTGTGTCTCTTAACGACACTCTAAGAGGACATATTCTTTCAATTCTCAAAATCCTCAAAAGTCCTCACTTCCTCGAAATTTCACATTCCTTCTTTTCATTCGGGATAAGCCCGAACTACGGCGACCTGAGCTCCTCCTATGGAGGGGAACGTAGGCAACCTTAACTGGTCCGGTCGAAATCACAAACAAATCTCAGAAAATCTGGTCTCTTCAAGGGCCGTCCCTATACACAGATCCTTCGTTCCGTCTTTCCAAATTTGATCTCGATATCAGTGGGCTTTCTCCTCAGGATTGATATAAAATATTTGCTCATATCAGCTTTGGCGGTTGACTAACCCGAACATCAATAAAGGGTTTTAAGCAGCTTTGTGATCATCACGAATAAGACGGGTTTTCAAGTGTCTCGAAAAGTCTTCTATTTCTACATCATAGGAAGATAGAGCTAAACACCGTTTCGGTCAGCAGGGGCTTCCATACACTTTCCACGCCTTGTGATGCTTATACTCTCCCAAAAGAGTTAACCAAAAGCGAGAGTGTCATACAGAACTCGGGATTCATTCCCACCCTCGAAAAATACGCCCCTGCACGTAAACACTTCCGAGTCTTGTCCAGCGACTGATTGACTACGATTTGAAATGATGAATTGCCTCTGTGGCCACAAGATGACTCTGCCTGCGATGAAGCTGCATGGAATATCCTCAAGCTGGGGCTTTGGTTAAGGTATCCCTCCAGCTCTCCTTATCGATTCCCTCCAAGATTGCTTTGCACTGTCAACTGGGGCTTCGCCAAACCAGGATTGCTCTTTGCCCCCCTCTGCTGCTTGCTGTCTCAGACTCGCGATATACTTCGTCCTCACTAGCAATGGACCTGCTGCAACCAGTACTCCCGGGAGCGTCCCCGACTTGCCTAAGCTGCACCGTACCATCCGTCACTCATACATTTTCCCACCTCACGGGAGAGGGTCTACCCCATTATAAACACCTTTCGTCCCATACACAATCCCTCATAGAGCAACTGATACAGACATATCTGCTCACCAAGCCGTGCAAAACCCTCACTTCCCTATTCTCCCCAGCTGAGATGGACTTGTGCAACCAAAGATTAATAATGCATAAGCAAGAGTCGAATAAAATGCAAAGTGTCTTGAGTGTTGTGTCTCCCCCCGCAGAGTACAATAATCAGGTGATCGTAGTTTGATCGTGAAGACAGCCCCTCGAATCACAATCTTGGACAGGGATTCCAAATCCTGCAGGTGGCAGACCCCGCCTTTATTATCTTCATCAGACCCTGACTCATCGGCATCATCTGAAAGAGCCCCAATTTCCTCAGCTTCCAAGCAATGCTTGTCAAAGGAAAAGAACCCCAGCTGCCCTAGAAACCAGACAACAAGGCTCACTCACCCCGACGACTCCAAAGCCTATTTTGCATGATAAACCGAGACAAAGAGTCCGCATCTGTCAATATCCCTAGCAAGCGTCAACAAGTGGTAGCCTCGGCCCCCAAACAAATGCATGTCAAAGAAAAGAGCCCCACCGCCACGTAACCAAAGAAATAATGCTCACCAGTCCCGACGACTTCAAAGCCTGTGTTGCAAAGACCTTCCCGTGAATGGCCACCCAGCGAGCATCGACAAGTGACAGAGGCCACAACCTTCCCAACAGAACCAATGGTAGCCTGAGACCTTAGACAGCTACCTACCAACAAGCAGTTACGGCCTAAGACCCTCGCAGGTACAATAATCAATTGAGTCCCGAAGACTGGACCTCAGACCAAACTGGAGAAGAAAGAACAAAGCAAAAAAGGCATGTGTATCCGTGACAGCCCCCAAGAAGAGCTCAACAATACCAGCAGCCCCACAATCCCAAGAAAGAATAGCCTCCCAAGCAGAGCACACCCAAGAAAAACAGCCTCCCAAGCAGAGCACACCCAAGAAAGAACAACCTCCCAAGAGAAAGAATAGCCTCCCAAGCAGAGCACACCAAGAAAAATAGCCTCTCAAGCAGAGCCAAACCAAGAAAAGCCTCTCAAGCAGAGCCAAACCAAGAAAAGCCTCTCAAGCAGAGCCAAACCAAGAAAAGCCTCTCAAGCAGAGCCAAACCCAAGAAAAGCCTCTCAAGCAGAGCCAAACCAAGAAAAGCCTCTCAAGCAGCCAAACCCAAGAAAAGCCTCTCAAGCGAGGCCAAACCAAGAAAAGCCTCTCAAGCGAGCCAAACCCAAGAAAAGCCTCTCAAGCGAGCCAAACCAAGAAAAGCCTCTCAAGCGAGCCAAACCCAAGAAAAGCCTCTCAAGCGAGCCAAACCAAGAAAAAGCCTCTCAAGCAGAGCCAAACCAAGAAAAGCCTCTCAAGCAGAGCCAAACCAAGAAAAGCCTCTCAAGCAGAGTCAAACCCAAGAAAAGCCTCTCAAGCAGAGCCAAACCCAGGAAAAGCCTCTCAAGCAAAGCCAAACCAAGAAAAGCCTCTCAAGCAGAGCCAACCCAAGAAAAGCCTCTCAAGCAGAGCCAAACCAAGGAAAAAGCCTCTCTAGCAGAGCCAAACCAAGAAAAGCCTCTCAAGCAGAGCCAAACCAAGAAAAGCCTCTCAAGCAGAGCCAAACCAAGAAAAGCCTCTCAAGCAGAGCCAAACCAAGAAAAGCCTCTCAAGCAGAGCCAAACCCAGAAAAGCCTCTCAAGCGAAGCACAACAGAAGTCACAGGTAAGCACAGCAAAGGTATGAAGACACATCTCTACCCCTTTCTTGCTTGTAGTCAGTATTGGTAATTCCGAATTACGATTTGACTTGATTCCCTTCTTAAAGGGATACGTAGGAATCCTTTCTCAGAAAGGTCCAGCCATAATTTTCCCCTTCTCACCCTTCTAGCCCATCACCTTAACCCTTGATGCTCATTGGGATTGGGTCTTATTTTATCGACAACCCCACTTTTTCCAAAAGTGACGTTGCCGAGGGGCTCTGTAAGTACGCCAATCCAAATTCGCAACCTTTCCAGATGCATTTTAAGTGATAAAATTGCATTTAGGGGCGTTTTGGTAAATTCCCAGTCCGTTCCGAGACTTCCGGGAACTTTTTATAAGTTTCCCGCGAAGGAAGTATTTTTTAGTATTTTTCCCGGACAAAAGGACCTAAAAGGAATAAACTGCTTTGGGCTTTTAAAGAATTAACCCGGAATGTTCCAGAAGCAGGTTTTGGCGCCAGAAACGGTTATGGACGTGGCCCGTCGTGCGACAGCTTGAGGCATGAAATTTGGGAGCAGGAGGTCGTGCGACCAAATAAAGCCATTTTCCCAATTCCCATATAAATACCCAATTTGCATTCATTTCAAAGGGGGCCTCTCACAATTACACACAGTAGCACACAGTACGCACCACTCTCTCTCTCTCCTTTCTCTCTCTATACGCAGAGGTCTCCTTCTCTGCGTCTTCTCCTTCCTTGAGCCCAACCTTCACCAATCTCCTTCGACCTCACCAAGCTCCCTCACCGGCATCCTCCCTCTACCTTAATTCCCTTTTTCTCCGACCTCCACACCAATCGCCACCTCCAAACCTCTCCCAACTTCCCCTCCAAATCAACCGGCGACCTCAACCCGACACCAATCCCTCAATTCCCGATCTAAACCTCTCAACCTCCCTTGCCGTTACCTGCATCTTGACCCCTAAACCGGCCAATTGCCCTTCCCCTGTTTCCAATCCCGGTGTCTCTCTCTCTGTTCGATTAACACTGAGGTGGTAACTAGCGTCTAAATCTCCTCTCAATTCTCTCTGTGTTCCCGTGATACTCAGAACAGACGTGCGACCACTTGAAGCTACACAGTGACGAGATCTGAAACTGTTCCGTGAAGCTGATTGAAGAATTCGATACCTAACTTGGTATCGAATTTGTGGACTACGAGGGTAACGATTTCCTCACTTTTTATCTTATTTACATTTTATTTGTTTCATTGCAATTATTCCCCGGACTTGATAATTAGACTCCGACTGTCCCCGATTATCAAGTCCCAACTGTCGATCTCTCTGTTTAACTGCTTCGCTTGGTATTTGTTGATGCTTATAATGTGATATCGTGGGATTTGTCGTTTATTGGCCAAGGGAGTGTGGATCTCCCTATATCCACGTCCCCTTGGTCAATCCATTGTATATTCGTTGGTATCTGAGCTGTTTTGATATTGTGTTGGGATCTGTTTTGATTGTTGTTGAATCTGTGCTCAAACTGTAAGATCCCTGCAAACGGTAAACATGTGTCACGCGACACATCGTGCCTGGCATGTCCTGTGTCACGCGACACATGGTGACCATCTGCAGAGGATCATCCTTTCAGTTGTAAATCCTGTTCTGTTTTGTCCTCGATGTAAAGTGGGACGTGGCCTCCCCGAGTCAATGGCTCACAAGATGTACTTCCCCCTTGTTGTGTAATAAAATAAAGCACTATCATGCATTTTAATACATATCTTGTTACACACATGTTGCACACACATTGGGATGATTTGAATGTTGAGCATTGAAAGACTCGTCTACGGACGAGGCGTGTTGGGTGAACTCTCGGTTCTTCCCAACACGTAACTTGACCCCCGAACCCATTTTCTCTTACAAAAAGGTTTTCAATGTTTCCTCTAAAAACGGCGTGGCGACTCCTTTTTTCTTTTTTCGGGCGAGCGCACATTCAGGTATGTAATGTATAATTCTTCCTGATCTTCATATACATGCAAAACAAAGAAAAGATGAAGAAAAATCTGAAAAGCCTTGTCCTCTATTGTATTAAAGTGGAAAGTGACCAAAAGAAAGAAATAAAGGTGATTAACCCCATGTGGGAAAGTATAAAAAATTATAAGTTTGGGGGTTGAATTATAGGTTGGGATGAGAGAGCGGAGAGATAAACTCAAGTGGGGATATATGTTGAAGAATTTCGAGTTTCACTTGCTTGACTTCGTATGCCCTTATCTTCAATTGTAATCGTGAACCTAGCCCACGATTTTCACGATACATTACAATCCATAAAGTCATACTTGATCCCTAAAGAGTAGTTGGGTTGACAGTTATGCTCAAACATGCATATGAGTGTCCTTACACATAATTGTTATCTTATTATAATTGATTTAGAGCATGACACAAGTGACCCTATAAAATATCTTACTTTGATAACGATGATCTCCCATGATTCATTTATCTTTCATTTTATAGTGGAGAATTGTCAGTTATATGTATCCATGTAATTTTAATCACATGTTCATAATAATGCTTGTATATTATATGTGTAGTAAAAAATCTTAGAATTGCATGGCCAACAACCTTTTATATGATTTGAACATTCAAAAAATATTTTCTTTTGTTTTGATTTAGAAAGTATTTTATTATTTTATTTAGTTTTTGTTTTAATCGAGAACGAGCAAAAGATAAGTTAGGGGGTATTTGATGGATGTGATTTCACCCATCCAAATGATATATCCTTACACCTATTTGATGCTCAACCTTAGGTGTTTTTATGTATTTTCGGAGTGTTTATAAATACAGAGAATAGAAGGAGAAAGTCGCGGATATTGATCTTGATGAATACAAAAGTAACGATCGAGAGCGGAACGACAATGGAGGAAAGAATTGAAATTAAAGAAGAATAAATTGGAGTCTACCTTGAGAAATCATTAACATTTGATAGTACTCGTTGAGATCTTTCCGACGATATGTGGCACGTCCCAATCGGAGTCCGTATGAAGAAGTTATGACCTCCGGAAGTTTGCCGATAAAGGTAGAAGTCAGCGAATCACGAAGGAAGAGGGTGACCGCCCAAGTGATCAGACACTTTGGGTGGCAGCACACATGAGTTAGGGTGGTAGCACACCCCCTAAGACAACTTCAGTACTTTTCTTTTTTCTCGTCGATTTTGGCCTAATTTCCTAATTTTGACTCTTCCTTCTCCCATGTATAAATAAAACACTCCAACCATGTTTTGACCTATCTTGTACATATTTTTATTCTATTCTTTAGTTTTAAACAAGATCTCAAGTTTATATTCAAGATTCCATTGAAGGTTTATGCAATTATTGAATCTTTGTTGATGTTCGTTATGAACATGAGCAACTAATTCTTTTCTTCTGCGGAATGGAGGTGATGTATATCAATCCCTTAAAATTTAAGTAATCTTGCAATCAATTAAAGGCTGGGTTCATCAAAAGTATTCCTCATCTAAGTTTTCAAAGCTACAATCACATGTGTAGATGTGATTGACTTTTAACTAAATTCGTGTATGGTGATTGACAAGTGATTGCTTGATCCATACAACGTCAAACTTTTGAATGACTATAATCTAGGTTTTTGACAAATGATTGCAAACCGAAATTGTAGCTTCTTAATTCCTAGGGTTTTGATGGGTTCTTGAATATTATATGTACTTTGCAGAAAATGTAATATTTGGAGAACACTAAACTGTGGACATGGCCCAATTTTACTAAAGAGGATGAACCCTAACTATGATTGATTGTATTATTAATTAGCATATTTGTTCGATATACATGAATCAATTCTATAGATCCTTCTCTTCTGGAATTTGGTAATATTTTATTTGCTTTGTTTATTTCTTATTTTGAGTAGTTTAAATATAAATTATAACAATCAAAACAAAAAACCCCATCTTTTCTTTTCTATTTAACTGTTGAAATTCGAGTTGTTGATTCATAAGTCCTTGTGGATTCTACCCTTTCTAAGTGCATATTACTACTTCGATAACTCTTGCACTTGCGAGGTATTTTATGACAAGTGGGCTTTTCCCCATCAGCTGTCTCACGAGGAAGTGGCCGTGGGGCTGTGAGATCTACAAGGTTCATGATTTTTTCTCGTGGCTTTGTCAGAGGGGTGAACTCGTCATCATATATCATTTTTCTGCATGGTGCTTGGTCATCCCTAGTTCTGTACTTCCTCCGACCTCCCATGGGGGCTTCACGAACTTGTTCTCGGAATTCGGTTCCCCAGACCCTGTTCTTTCCACGTTGTGAACTGTTTCTGTCCCCATGAGTCAAAGACTAAACTCATATTGCAATTGCGATGATCTCATCCCTGCCTAGAAGCATACTCCTATCATCTCATCGGTGATTCCTTCAATCTGGTCGGCCACCTTTCTAAATCTCGTATAGAAATCCATTTAGGACTCATGCTCTCCTTGTTTAACGACTACCAGGTCTATAGGTCCTTTCTTGTGTGCACCCGCTGTGGATAAATTTTCGAAGAACTTCTCTTGTAACTTATTTCAACTGTCAATGCTCCCTTCTTCCAGCAAACGGAACCACCCTTGAGCTGGTCCATTAAAGGTACTGACAAAGGCCTTGTACATCATGTGCTCGGCATTTTTCAGTTACTCCATAGTTGCTTCGAAAGAATGTATGTGGTCACGAGTATTCCGGGCCCATATAATTATCAAAATCATGGGTTTGCAATCATATTGGGGGGGGGGGCTGATTCTTAATGCATGGATCCAAGGGGGCCATGAGGTTACCTTTCTTGGTCATCTTCATCTTGGCCTGCCTCTATTTCTAATATTCTCTTTTGGAGATTGGCTATGACAGGGTTGGCAAAGTGAGGTGCTCGACTGTCAGGACAACGTTCTCTCATGCGCGAATTCTGGGCTCTCCTTCCGTTAGGGGGAGGTGGTAGATGGCCCGGTCCTGCTCGTGGACCTATAGGTGGGGGTGGCTGAGCTTGTCCACGTGAGTTCATTTCATCTCCTACTCGTTCCTCTTCCTCGCTTGCGCTGTCTTGAGAGGAGATATCTTGTGGGTAGTTTCCAGGTTCTAGTGGTTTATTGGTATGAGCCTGATCTTGTTGCCCGACTGGATAATTGACCACCGCGTTGCCCCTATTGGGTTTGGTTGGGGAAGCCGTTGTTGTTGCCGGAGGGTAGAAATCCTCTGATGGGTCGCTTGTATCTGCAAAAGGATATTAAGTTCTTGGGTAACATGTGCCACAAAGTCCAGTGGGGGGGGCGATAGCATGATCGTTCTCGATAGGAGCCTCCCGTCCCACTCCATTGGCTCCCTGACCGCGTCGTCGTGCGACCGCATTGACGGCTGGCACTGGGGTATATTGGCGTTTCCTCCTTTACCAAGGGAGGCTGCCTGGGCCCTTGTGAGAACTCTGGTGGCATTGGTGGCGGCTAAGGGTGGGAGGTTAGGGTTTTGGGGTTGTCCAGGTGGTGGGATATGTGGGTGATTATCGCCTGCTGCGTTGAACACTGCCGGCATAACGACGTTCTCTTGACCATTACTAGTTGAACCCGCCTGAGAAACCATGTCGTTAACAGAATTTGGAATAATACGGCTGAAATCACGTGTTTAGAGGCTTAATTGAGGCAAATTGTGTCTTTTCCCGGCAATGTAACCAAACTAATCGAACCAAAATTGTATTCGGATCAATCTAGTCGTAAACAATGGATCAAATACCTAGATCCAACTAGATTAAGCCTGAAACAGATAAACAAACAATAAAACTAAATCGGGGTTATACTGGCGAAAACCCTCCGGCGTGAGAGTCAATAATTGATGATAAAGGCTGAGAAAATAAAGAAAAAAGAATAGATAATAGAATAGACCCGATTTTGAGTTATGATCTCTTATTTATAAATTGGCGGTGGAGTAAATCTAAAGAATAGAGATTAGCAGTTGAGTTGTAGGAAAGTAGATATTGGCTAGGATTAAATCATTAGAGAGACTAGATTCCTTATTAGAGTAGAATTTACCGAGCACAATCTGATGTAAAGTAAACGCAGCAGAATTAAAAAAAAAAAGATAATCGATTGAATCCTCGCAAAAGGAGTAAAATCGATTAACAAATAAAAGGGATATGATTAAAATCTCGCAAAAGAATTTAACCTAATAATCAACCGAAGAAGATTATTCTGCAAGCCAATGAATTGACTTAATAAGAAACTCCTAAGAGAATCTTCTGCAAGCTAAAAAGCTTCGTAAAATCTAGGGAGAAACGCGTTTCTCCATAAGTTATGGAGAAACGGGTTACGGGTATCCAGAAGCTATTGAAAGGATATCCAGAAACTTTTTGTATTGGCCATGACCTTGTCCCATGGTTACTTCTGGATATCAGTCTCAAAGGTTCTGGATATCCAGAACCCTTTGAAAGGATATCCAGAAGCTTATGAAAGTGATATCCAGAAACCTTCAAAATGATATCCAGAAACTTTCAAAATGTTTCTGGATATTCATTTGATGGTTTCTGGATATACATTTGAAGGTTTCTGGATATCCAGAAACCTTCAATAAGCATTTTCTGGTCTTGGCCTTGGATTTGGCTTCAAATATGTTTCTGGATATTCATTTGATGGTTTCTGGATATACATTTGAAGGTTTCTGGATATCCAGAAACCTTCAATAAGCAATTTGTGGTCTTGGCCTTGGATTTGGCTTCAAATCTATTTTTTCTGGATATCCGCCCAAAGGCTTCTGGATATCCGTTCCAAAGCTTCTGGATATCCAGAACCCTTTGAGACTGATATCCAGAAATTTTCTTCTGGTTATCAAACGTATAGCTTCTGGCTATTAAAAACGCGTTTCTCCATAGTTATGGAGAAACGCGTTTCTCAGCAGACCTACTCAAAAAGCTTAAGGGAAAAACCCACAATTGCAAAACAATCAATTTTATTAAAAAAAAATAGTCTCCATTCGGATTACAACCTCAGGCCTATTTTATAGTGCCCATAAAACTTGAAAAACAATCCTAAACCTTCTAGAATTACTCCTAACCTATATGGTAACTAAATAAGACTCAAAAACTAGTAAATCTCCTCAAAATCTACTCTAAAATCACCTCTAATCATCCTATTAAAATAAATGACGAAAATAATAAATAAAATATAAACTAAAACAAATTAAATCCTAAAATACTAATTAAAATACAAAAATAATTAATATATTTGACTTGGTCAAATATTTCTTGAACCGGATTACATCATTCACCCCCACTTGAAAAAGGATTCGCCCCGAATCCTCGTCCGATCTTTGAAACGAGCCATTCCATCGAAATAAATATTTCGAATAAATCAAAACTTTCCTCATCCTCGGAAGAAAGAAGAATACCTTTCCGTCCCATTGAAACAAGCATTTGGAATAAATATGACAACGAAGCATTATAGGCATGAAAATTTCCTCCAAAAATAAGATTATACCATCTTCCGCATCAATCTCTTGTCGATCGTCCGGATAAATATATATATTATCAATCCCACTAACCTTTTGTCGATCTACCTCCCCGACCTTCCCATGATCCACAAAATTTTTGCCCCATATAAAATTTGATTTTGCAACAAACAAATCCATATTAACAGTACCCTCCACCTTGGGCTCAACTAGGGCATGAATAGGGACAATAAAATCTGCAGTAACAATATTACTACATACCTTAATTACTTCGCTCGTTGCAATTTCACATAGATCATCATCTTTAGATTCTTCCATCACTTGAACAATGCAAACATCTTCTGCGACTTCATAAATAACCTCTTCATCAAAAGCTTCTTCTTGAGTAGGAAATTCTTCAATAACAAGGCGACGTTCTTCCTTCTCAAGACGCTTCAATTCAATAGCTTTTTGTTCTTTCAAACGTCGAACTTGTTTCAAATAAGAACAAGCTATGTGCCAAAGAGGTTCAGATTTTTTTAAAGCTTCATCCCTATACTCTCTATGCAAATCCACTATGAATTGTTTTCTGGCGGAAGTCGGCCGCTTACAAGAAGGGATTCATAATGAAGAAAGAAATCATGGTGGAAGTTGGCCTCCTTTGAAAGTTCCTCCTCCTTAGAAAAATAATATTTCGCCTGTTGATTAGCATGAATCAAACTATCATTGATCCCATTAACAACAGATTTGATTAAGGTGACATTCGAGGCGATCAATTTTTGGAGGAGTGCCTTCATGTCGTTGTTTCCTTGATCTCCAGCCATGATAATCCTTGGATCGTCCTTTTCTCTGATACCAACTGATGTAAAGTTAACGCAGCTGAATTAAAAAAATAAGAGATAATCGATTGAATTCTTGCAAAAGGAGTAAAATCGATTAACAAATAAAAGGGATATGATTAAAATCTCGCAAAAGAATTTAACCTAATAATCAACCGAAGAAGATTATTCTGCAAGCCAATGAATTGACTTAATAAGAAACTCCTAAGAGAATCTTCTGCAAGCTAAAAAGCTTAAGGGAAAAACCCACAATTGCAAAGCAATCAATTTTATTTAAAAAAATAGTCTCCATTCGGATTACAACCTTAGGCCTATTTTATAGTGCCCATAAAACTTGAAAAACAATCCTAAACCTTCTAGAATTACTCCTAACCTATATGGTAACTAAATAGGACTCAAAAACTAGTAAATCTCCTCAAAATCTACTCTAAAATTACCTCTAATCATCCTATTAAAATAAATGACGAAAATAATAAATAAAATATAAACTAAAACAAATTAAATCCTAAAATACTAATTAAAATACAAAAATAATTAATATATTTGACTTGGTCAAATATTTCTTGAACTGGATTACATCGCAATCCTGCTCGATTGAATGGTCCACCCGCTCGGCTTGGACCGAGGATCAAGGTCCCTGAATAACGTTAGTAAAGAACTCTCATGAGACATACTCGCGCTCGGTTAACCGACGAGCTCACCCTCGTACCAATATCATTTGTATCCCGTAAGTCCCCATAGTTCATGAAGGAACCGAGTTCGAGCGCATGCTCATTACCTGGGGCCTCCAAGTGATCACATATGAACAAATATCTGGGCCTCCATATGTGTGGATCCTATTAGCGGATATCTCGGTATTCAAAATACCGTGATATATGTTGTTGGGATATTGATAATTCTTGTGAATATTTAGATAAGAATAGAGAGTCCTAGTTTACCTACAATAGCTTGTACATTAAGTCCTATACATATTTTGTAATCTCTGTAAACTTAAAACACATGAAGGACAGAAAATTCCTCCACGCCTTGTGTTCTTCTGCCCTTCTCATTCTAACATGGTATCAGAGCCTAATTGATCCAGCGTTAGACTTACCTTCTTCCTCTTCAATGGACGGAACTCCGGGCTCTGTAAACTTAGATGTTTGGGGCCCTGCCCCCGTTGATTCTATGAATGGTTTTCGCTACTATCTTTCTATAGTTGATGATTTTTCGCGTTTTGTGTGGTTATTTCCTATGAATCATAAATCTAATGTCACACATATATTCTCTACCTTTAAAACGCAAATTGAAAATCAATTATCCCGGAAGATTTATGCTATACACACGGTTAAAACAATTCAAACAGATGGTGGGGGTGAATTTACTAGTCGAGCTTTTCTTTCATTTTTACAATAGGCGGGCATCAAACATCAACTCACGTGTCCCTATACCCCTCAACAAAATGGTGTAGTGGAACGTAAACATCGCCACATTGGGGAGATGGGCCTTTGTCTCATGGCTAAAGCCAAAGTTCCTTATAATTTTTGGTTAGAGACTTTCAATACCGCTGTGTACTTAATCAATCGTCTTCCTATGCGTCAACATAACTTTGTGTCTCCTTACCAAAAATTGTGGAAACGACTACCTGATTATCGTCTTCTTAAAATTTTTGGTTGTTCTTGAATTCCCTATATCGTCCCTACCAATGCACATAAAATTATGCCAAAATCAACTCACTGCATCTTTCTTGGTTATGATAATGTTCGCAAAGGTTACAGATGTATGGATTTATCTAATAAAAAGGTCTATATATCAAGACATGTGCTTTTTGACGAGTCTCATTTTCCTTGGCAAGATACACAGATAAATAAGTTGTTGACAGGTAATTCATGGATGTCACTGCCGGTACATGTGCATACGGATCATCACTCTGGACCTCCTATTATTTCAAGTCACACTCCTGGTTCTGGCCTTATTACTCCAGCCGCCGCACCATCCTTCTGGACAGCCCATTCAGACTGGATCTGTGCTAGGGCGCCAACCTACTTCTCTCCAAAGCCCGTGCCAAGTTTCAACAATGCCCCTGTCCCCTTTCATCTTCCTGAAGTGACACCAGTGGCCCCTCCACATATACCTGCTATCAGCCCCACCCCTTGCACTTCTTTACAGCCTGACGAGGCCCCTAGTTCTCCTCTACAGACTGATGAACCTCTTGGTTCTGCTGTTCCAGCAGATCTGGCCTCTGCTCCTTCTGAAAATTCAATTCAGACCCCTGCTTCCTCGGACACCACATCCTCTGCTCCTCCTCTCAAATATCGTGGTATGACTGATTTGCTGAACAACACCTTACCGGTCTCTATTGAATGCAGTCTTGTTGCTATTAACAATGATCCTCTGTATGAACCGAATACGTTCAAGCAAGCCTCACAATATCCACATTGGCATTCCTCTATGACTGAGGAAATCGCTGCTCTACACCGAAACAAGACTTGGTCATTGGTTCCGTGTCGGCCAAATATGAATATAGTCGGTTGTCGTTGGATTTTCAAAGTTAAAAGGAAAGCAGATGGGTCTCTTGATCGCCATAAGGCACGTTTGGTTGCACAGGGATTTACGCAACAAGCGGGACTTGACTATGATGAGACCTTCAGTCCGGTGGTCAAGCCCTCTACCATTCGTACAGTTTTGACCATTGCTCATTCCCGAGGTTGGGATATTCAGCAACTGGACGTCCGTAATGCCTTTCTTAATGGCTTGCTTCATGAGGAGGTATACATGAAACAACCCCCTGGTTTTGTCCACCCAACTTCTCCCACTCACGTGTGCAAGCTTCACAAAGCATTGTATGGTCTAAAACAGTCCCCTCGCGCCTGGTTTCAGCGGCTCCATGACTTCCTTATTCGATGTGGCTTCTTCAACCGTCGGTCGATTCGTCTCTTTTATCCGACACTCTTCTGAAGCTACAACGGTCATTCTAGTCTATGTCGACGACATCATCATTACTGGTTCATCTCCTTCCGCTATCAATGCTATTATTGATGATATTTGTAACACCTTTGACAGTCGCCGTTTAGGAGATTTGAGTTTCTTCTTGGGACTTGAAGCAACTCGTACATCTACTACTTTGCATCTTGGCCAGGCACGGTATGCCAGAGATCTACTAGCTCGCTTCAATATGACTGACTGCAAGCCCTCTTCCACACCCACTGTACCTCACTCTCGGCTATCTTGTCACGATGGTGAGTTGCTATCTGATCCCACTACGTATTGTAGTCTAGTGGGTGGTCTGCAATATCTTACTTTGACTCGACCGGACATTGCTTTTTCGGTTAATCAAGTGTGTCAATTCATGCATCAACCTCGCACCACTCATATGATAGCTGCTAAAAGAGTTCTCCGGTTCGTCAATGGTACGATTGATCTTGGACTCACGTTTCATCGCTCCTCATATTTTTCTATTCGTGCGTATTCCGACGCAGATTGGGCAGGTGATCCGGACGATCGTCGTTCAACGACCGGCGCTTGTATATTCATTGGTCCAAACATTGTTTCTTGGATGGCAAAGAAACAATCTACGGTATCCCGTTCTAGCAGTGAAGCTGAATACCGTGCTCTCGCCACAACTACTGCTGAAATTCGTTGGTTCTCTTATTTATTTCGTGAGCTGCGTCTTCCTTTTTCACCGCCTTCCCTCTTTTGTGACAACCTCTCGGCACTCCATATGGCCCGTAACCCGGTCTTCCATGCTCGCACTCGGCACATTGAGATCGACTATCATTTTATTCGTGAGTTGGTCACTCGTGGTTTCTTAACGCTACATTATGTTTCTACAGAGGATCAACTTGATGATGTGTTCACTAAGGGATTGCCTGAACCTCGTTTTCAAGCACTTTCAGTCAAGCTGCGTCTTCCCTTTGGACGTCTTGCTTGAAGGGGGGAGTATTAGCGGATATCTCGGTATTCAAAATACCGTGATATATGTTGTTGGGATATTGATAATTCTTGTGAATATTTAGATAAGAATAGAGAGTCCTAGTTTACCTACAATAGCTTGTACATTGAGTCCTATACATATTTTGTAATCTCTGTAAACTTAAAACACGTGAAGAACAGAAAATTCCTCCACGCCTTGTGTTCTTCTGCCCTTCTCATTCTAACAGATTCGAGCAGATACTTGTGTTATTCCTTTCACTTACAATATTTCCTCGAGTAACAGTCTCTTGGGTCCTTGTTCTCATATAATCATCTTGATATTGGTTGGACGTCTCTAGACCATATTGTTGAAGTCATGCATTTTGAGTTAAAGGGTTTTTAGTGTTTTAATCTTTGAGTGTTTAATTTATTTATTGTTTCATTTTTGTTAATTCACTAGTGATAGGTTTTAGAGTTGTATTGTTCTTCAACATTTTAATAGTGATTTTTTGTTTTCGCCTACAGTAATTACAGTAGACATTTGGTAATTTTGTGTTACAATATTTCTGTTCATTTTAATTCCGCTGCATTTCTGAGTTTTTCTACCGACTTTCCTATCTACTAAATCTTACACAATAGATTTCAGTTATCTTTGTTCTAACAAACTTCATCCCAAATGAACTAATTCTCTTCAAATTATTTATATATAATAATACTAAAAAAGAAATAGTCAAAATATATATTTAATGAAGTTAACAAAATTGGAAGGCGAGTTGGAGTAGACAGTAAGGTTTATGATATAATCTGCTACTGTATTATACAATTATATCTCTAATTATATCCCTACAGATCATATTCAAAGAGCTAATCATATAACGAAAACAAATATTGGAGAATCAAATAAAAGTTAGGATACAAATGTGCTTTCACTATTGTAGGATGTAAATAAGGAACCTTGGTAGGATTCCACTCTTCAAGTTCCGATAAACACGCATGTTTATCCTGTCTAATATGCCAATTAAACTATGTTCTTCCCGAGATTTATAAAGCTAATTACCTTTTTTATGGACCAACGTGGACGCATAAACTTTTAATAATTATGTTGGTCTGATGTTAAGGATGATTAAAGGGTAAATACAAAGAAAAAGAAACTCTGTACTTGTTTACTGTTTGGTATATTTAAGCTTTGAAATTATTAAGTTGTGGGCTTTTAGTTATGCTTACTCAAAGAGTCATAATTTGCAATTATAGATCCAAATGACAAAGAAACTTTGGTGTTGTAATCAGATCATCAGTTCAAAGAAAATTATGTTTCATGGTAATGGATGTCGTTTCTTAGTTATCTTTCCGTGTGACGATGAAAAGATTGTTCTTTACCTACTAGAAGAAGCGGAATTAACTGTTAGCACTAAGCATTTTCAAGTGTCACTCCCCGTAATAGATTAAGCCGCCATTCATTAAAAAAACCCAAGTTTTTTCATTTAAAAATAACTGGTAGCACTAGCAAGTACGGGATATCTAGCCATAATTTAACATTACATGTCAGGAGAATAATTAGCCTTTTGCTTTAGTTTGATGTATACTTCTACTATTTAGAATCATTGATTTGTTTACGGAAGCTCAGAAGTACCATACACAGTATAATTTTGGATACCTGAAGCACCCACTAAAAGATGTTAATTTTTCAACAAAAGAAAAGTAGTCCAGAAGATTATACTTTGCAGATAATTTCAATCTTAGATTTTAGAGCATAATTAAATTGAATTAATTCACAGTGGTAATCAGTTCTCAATATTCTCTGACCTATACTCAGCTTGCTGCAGAAGGTTTACATCTTGTACTATAAATTCTCTAGTACCACTTATGTACACTTCCAAAATAGTCCACCATAAAAGGACCAACTCTTCTGTTTCAAAGCCGGTTTTCTTTGAAGGAAACAAGGAAGAAAAATAAATCAGAGTGGGTATATATGGGAGGTGGAAACACGATGCTGAAGAAGTCTTCATTTCCGTTTCTTAGTTTCTTCAAAACAAAGAAAGTTCGAGGAGGAGGAAGAGGAGGAGAAGAAGATGACTATGTGAAAGCTTATAGAGTTTTTCCAAGTGATCAAGATGGGGTTCGTAATTGGGTGTCCGAGCCTGGGATTGATAGGAGAGCTTCTGCTTACATTGAGAGCAAAACAAATCGATGGAGTCATCTTGAAGTTTCCAACTAGTGTTATAGTTTCGCTCTATCTCAAAAAATAAAAATAAAAAACTAGTACTGTTGTATATAGCTTCAATAAAAAACTAGTTTCGCTCTGTCTTAAGCGAGATTTCACCTCCTCTAGAGTGACTGTCTCCTTACCACTGATACTATAGTCAACATAATGCTCATATGATAAAGGCAATGAAATAAGAAGCATTAATGTAGCATTCTAATCAACAACTATAGCATCTATATTACGAAGCTCAAGTAATAAAGATGTAAATCTATCTGGTTGAGCCCTAATGGGCGTACCTTTTTTTCATTCAGAGAGAATACAAGTTCTGCGTCAGTATCTGTAATATCCACCAGAATATCATCCTCTAGGCACCTTATGATTTAGAGCGGGCCCTCTCATCTAGCGTGATCAGATCTGCTGCCTTCTTCTCAGCTGCCTCCCTGTCCTTCTCCGAACTTTCTGTTGTAGCAACCGCAACAACTCATGTGGAACGACATCTACTTTTCCTTTCGAATACTGACGACCCCTGATTGCAGCAGCCACTGGAGCCCACAAACACTTGTCTCTCAACAGGGCTTTCATCTTGATTTGCCAAAGATAGAAACTATTTTTCCCATTGAACTTTTCGATCGGTGATTCTATTCCTGATCCCATCTTTTTCTGCAGCGGAAAAACCCTAGATATTTATCAACCATACCTGGCTCTGATACCAGTTTGTTAGAACATAGTCTATGTAGAAGACAAAAATCAAACATCAATCAAACAAACACAACGATATATGTTATTCAACAATTTGACTACATCCATGGGTAAAGGGAGAGAATATTATTATAAACTAGAAATCATCAAAATACAATCTCTAATCTAGTGTACGAATTTTTGGTTGCAAGAATTCTTGACTGTGCAAACCCTATATTAGAGAACAGACGAGCAATTGAACTTCTAAACCCTAGAATTATTGATATGTCTATCACACTAGAATTACATCAAACTATTAGGGAATAGGAGATATTTAAACTATCCTACTCCTAACATTGCGGGGTTTCTCAAACCATGCTCTGAATTGCTAGCGCCAGGCCCTAAATAGACATAGCGCGCGACCGTATAAGACATCATTCACGGAGTGCATATGTATGGATGTAAATATGGATGTGTATCAATGTAAGTTAGGATAGGAGTAAATATATTATGATTGGGATTGTAAATATTTGTTTCCATTATTTTTAGGCTTAGTTAGAGAGTCCATGTTTACCTAGTTAACAATGTCTAGGTTTGTATAAATATCTTGGTTGTGGCTGTTTATAATGATACCGAACAGTTTTCCTTTACCTCTTCCTCCTATGCACACCATTTCTAAGTGTTCATCTTACATGTTATTAGTCTAACTTTTCGATCAAGAGTTTTAGACTCTCCTCTTCTACATCTTCGTCATGTCTACCCCGGACGCTACCCCTACCACCGGTTCTTCTGCAAATTCCCACCATACTCCTTCTGCAAATTCTCTCCCTATTTCTATAACCCTAATGCAATCATGGGCCAAACTTTCCTGATAAAGGACAATTATGTGAATTGGAGTACCCTATTCAAAACCCTTCTTCGAACACATAAGCTTCTGTTCGTCATCGATCCTCACCAACCTTCAGCTACCCTTGACGATGGCTCGAAAAATCCGAATCATGCTCTTCGGAAGGCATCAACTGACCTCATTTGTGGCTGGATTAAAGGGACTGTGACCCCTGCTATTCAGCCCTACCTCAATTCAAAAGACACAGCTTTGACGGCCTGGGCAGTTCTGGCAAAACGGTTTGGTGCAACTTTTGCCCTTCAAATCGATTCACTAAAGGAAAAGCTTTATAATCTCAACAAACCTGCGGAGATTTCGATTGCTGATTATCTTCTTCGTGCTTCACAGATTGCTGACACTCTTACCACTGACGGTGATCCCATCGATGATGGTGTGCTTATTCAACGTATTCTTGGGGGTCTTGGCCAAGAATATAAGGAATTCCTTACCTCCACAGCCGCCGTCCATGCTCGTAACCCTCTCACCTTGGATGATCTTGGTGACTTACTTCTCAAGGAGGAGATGTTGCTCCAAAAATTCTCTGCTCTGTCTCTTTAAGTGGCTGCCTTAGTGGTCGAGAAAGGTACAGTTTCAGTCCCTCCCGAGGCTCACTTCGGGGCAAATCGTGGTGGTAGTAGTCAGCATCGAGGTAATGGAAAAGGTAAAAACTGTGGTGGCAATGGCACCCGTAACAATGGGGGCAATGGTAACCGAGGACAGTGGAATGGAAATTGGAATAGCAACAATAATAATGGCTATAGTAGAGGGGTTAGTCATACTCCTGTTCGTGGTAGTCCAGTTGGGGCACAACCCCATCGGAATTTTTCTGTAAACAACAGGCATGGTATTTTGCCAAATCCGGATATCACGTGTCAATTATGCTTTTGTCATGGACATGGTGCATTGGACTGTCAGAAGTTTGCTGCTTATACTGGTCATACAGATCCTTACATTCTTGATTCGGGTGCCATGAATCATATGACTGCAGACCCAACTTCCTTCTCCGGATCTTCTCTATACACAGATAAAGATGTAGTTACTGTTGGTAATGGCTATAAGTTAAATATCTCTCGCATTGGTAGTTATGATGTTCATATAAACAATTGTTCTTTTTGCCTTCGTAACATGTTATTTATACCTCACATTCATAGACATTTATTATCCATCCATCAATTTTCTAAGGATAATAATTGTTTCTTTGAACTTGACTCGTGTGGTTTTCGTGTCAAGGACAATCAGACGAAGGCGATTCTTATTTCTGGCAGTAACTCGGGCGGTCTCTACAAGCTCGCATTCAATTTAGAGTCATCTAATAGTCCTGTCGCCCTTCTTGGTGAACGGTCGAGTCAGGATACCTGGCATTCCCTCTTGGGTCATCCTTCCACTCCAATTTTCAGAATTTTGTGTCGGCAATTTAATTTACATTTAAGTAGTAAAATTGATGAACACCACAGTTGTCATTGGTTTCCTTTAGGGAAGTCTAGCAATTTACCTTTTTATTCTAGAACATTTAATGTGTTACATCCACTTGACATGCTTCATTTAGATGTTTGGGGCCCTGCTCCTGTTAATTCTTTAAATGATTTTCGCTATTATTTGTCTATTGTTGATGAATTCTCTCGTTTTGTGTGGATTTTTCCTATAACTCACAAATCCAATGTAACATAGAAATTTTATGCTTTTAAAACTCAGATTGAAAACCAACTGTCTCGTAAAATATCTACCATTTGTACTGTTAAGACCATTCAAACAAATGGGGGGGGAATTCACTAGTCGAGTTTTTGTTAATTATCACAACTCCGTTGGCATTAAACATCAACTCGCGTGTCCCTACACCCCTCAACAAAATGGTGTAGTGGAATGTAAACATCGCCATATTGTGGAGATGGGTTTGTGTCTCATGGCTAAAGCCAAAGTTCCCAATAACTTTTGGTTAGAGGCTTTCAACACCGTTGTGTACCTTATTAATCGACTCCCTATGGGTCAACATAAGTTCTTGTCTCCGTATCAAAAATTGTGGAAGCGAAAGCCTGATTATCGTTTTCTTAAAGTTTTCGGTTGTTCTTGTTTTCCTTTTGTCGTCCCTACCAATGCATAAAAACTTATGCCAAAATCCATTCACTACATTTTTCTTGGTTATAATGGTATGCGTAAATGATACCGTTGTTTGGATTTAGCTACTAGGAGAGTTTATATATCAAGACATGTTATATTTGATGAGGCTAACTTTCCTTGGCAAGATCCCCATACAAATAAACTGCTGGCAGGTACAATCTGGCTTCCCATCTCCTCAGTTGAACACATGGATCATCATATTGGGCCTTCGTCTCCTTTCAGGTCAAACTTAGATGGCTCTTGTTCAGTTTCGTTAGCAGCTGGTGTATTACCTAGGCAACAAGCCCGTGGAGAACCTAGTCCACTGCAGCCCCCATCTCCTAATCTTGGTTCTATGCGACCCATTGTTCTCCAACAGCCCAGTTTTTTACAGCAGCCCAGGCCGGTGTTTCAAAATCATCCTGTACCATTTCAGCTTCCAGATCTCACACCAGGCCCCCTCCTTCTTCACCTCTTATTCAGAGTAGACCTTTGGGTCCTCACTCTTTCGTAGAGGTCTCTTCATCCTGAAAGTTTCGTGTAGCTAGGAAACATAATCACACAACAGGCAAAGGATGTGAGTACAGATGTGTCTCACAACTGTCCACACATCCAGAGATAATGCAGCGGAAAAAAGTAATTAAAAGCAAATTAAATGCAATAACTCAAGAGTTATTTATGCTTACTGATCAATGTGATCAGCAAACTAGGCTTACGCCCAAAAACTTTTCACTATAAAAACTTTCGTTTCTTACAAAAACAAATAAGTGAAAAACTAAAATATGAAAATACCAAACGAGTTCTAATCACCTTCTACGACAAGAACAACTCCCCTTTCCCAAGTAGGATCTATTCTAGTCAGAAGTAAAACAAGAGAACTCTATGAAAACCTAGATGTGAGTTACGGATGTAAGGCACAACCTTCACTCACAACCTAAAATTAACAATGTCGACTACAATGAAGAATGAGTAATTTTCTCTCTAAAATTTCGTGGCTTCTCATGTGCTGAATGCCTTGTATTTATAGTGCACCATGGAGAAGATCTTCATGCAATCGACCTCTTCCTTTGTGAGATTCCTTTTTCTATATGAAAACATAAACACACTCACAAGGAAATCAAATATTAGTAAGTTAGTCCTAATATAAAACTATGTACATAAATAAAAGATATTTACTATATTTACAATTCCTAGTCAAAGTAGAATACTTATAAATCTCCATGAAAGTCTCAAAATCTACTTACCATAATAGAAGTCTTTTTAAATAAGGAAACATAAACATGTTCCCAAAAACTCACGGTTTCAATCTCCCCCTATTTTGGACTTTCTGGTCAAAACCAAAGATTTATAACAATCACATTTTTATGACCACAGAATATAGAAAAACATAACTCCCCCTGAATGGATGTGTGTCCAGATGTGTATACACATCCACACATAAAAACTGCATAGAACAATGTTAGAACAGAATACCAGCAGTCTATTAAGCAAAAGCAAAAACCATTCAGAAACATCCTAATTAAAGCTATTACAAACCATTGTTTTAAAAACTAAAAACTAAAGCAGAAATTAAAATTGTTTTTGCAACCATCAAAACAACCAAAAAAAATTTCTCCCCCTAAATTAAAGTTCGAAATGTCTCCATTTAAAACCAGCCACAGCTTGAGCAGCAACAGCAGCATCCCACTTTCCATTTCCAGAGCTTGATTCTCCCCCTTTTTGACTAGAAAGTTTAGCATGCCATCGAATGAGATTATCTCTAAGGGCTTTCAAATTGTTGGCATGGGCAAAGGAGGCTTGAGCTTGAGCTTCAGCTTCAATAATTGCAGCATCTAAATCCTTCATTTGAGCAACAAAATTATCTTCAGATGTGGCCTCAGATGTGTCCACATCTGGCATACCAAGCTCAGGAACAGTACCAAAAGGAAGATCCACATGTCTTTGCTTGGGGTCAAGCAGGGTTTTGGATTCCTTAAACAGAGCAAAATTTTCAACCTTTTCTTCTCCTTTCTCAGGTTTAACTCCATTGGCAATAAGGATTTGAGAAATCAAGGAAGGATAGGGTAAAGACCATTTTTTAGATGGTGACTCTCCATAGTCACATATCTTCCTAAAGATGAAATCACCAAAATTAATATGCCTCTTGATGCCCAATCTATAGAGAAGGAGATCTTGCACCCTTGTAACTGAGGTTTTGTTATTGGAGGGGCAAAGATTGGCAACAAGAATGTAATGGAGAAAACAGTATAGAGAGGACAAAGATCCACTACCCAAATCCTTTGGCTTCACAGGCCAGGAAGTCACCTTTCCATGGGTGATAGCAGTCACAAGCTCATCATCATCAATAGAAATCAATTCATCCAAATTATCATTCAAACCAAGCAAATCATTTATGACAGATGGGGAAAAAAGGAACAAACACTCCTCTAACATAGACAGTGAGAGGAGAGGAATAACTCTTATCTAGTCCCTTAGTCAAATTGGCATAAAATTCATACACCATCTTAGGGTAGAAAGGTAGGGGATGATCCACAGTCAAAAACAGACCTCTTTCCTCAAAAAATTTATCCATACCAAGCTTAACAAAGGTTTCCCTATCCCTTTTCATTTCCACAATAAAAGCTTTAGAGGAAATTAGGCCAAACCTATTAGATGCCTTTTTGGTCAAGAATTTCTTGGAAAAGGGTTTTGGGGTAGGAGCAATGGTAAGAGTAGAAGACATACCCTTGTCAGCTTTCTTCCTTGTAGATGTGCGTCTGGATGTGTGCACATCCTCAGACACATCTTTTGAAGAGAATGGAACTTTGAGGGATTCAATCTCAGTGTCATCATCAGCAGAGGAATCTATCTCTTGGTCCTCTTTTTCTTGGTCAAGCTCTTCTCTCCCTAGCTTGTAGTTCTCATCAGATGCAGTATCATCACTATCTGAACTTGAATCAGATTCATCTTCAGTTGGCTCTAAATCAGTAGCAGCCACCTTTTTCTTTCCCCTCAAATCCATTAAACTATTTGCTAAAGGTTCTTCATCATCAAAAGAGATAAGATCCTCAACAGGACTAGCAACTACAGAGGCAGAAGGATCAATAATAGGGACAGAAACATTATTTACAGGAGGTGAAACCTCAACAGAAGGAGTGGTAACAGGGATAATGGGATCAGATGATACTATGGGAGAGGGTGATGAAGCAATAGGATCAACAGACTCTGCATGGGGAACAATCTCAACAGAAATAATAGGTTCAACATGGGGAGTATCATCAGAAGGGGTAATAATAGGATCAACAACTACGGGAGGAGGAATTGGGGGTTGAGCTTTAGTCCTAACCAGAGGAGCAATTACCTCTTCTTCTTCATCATCTTCTTCAAGTGCAATGGCTGTAGAGGGCTTCCCGACAGGTTTCTTTAAATTCTTGGCCTTGTCAGATTCTGACAACTTACGAACCCTACCAGAACGACGAAGATTACGTAGGGGCACAGGAGATGCAGCAGGCTTTGGGGGTTTTTCTTGGGAAAGCTTCCTCTTCTTGGTTGAAGAAGGTTCCACAAAGGTAGAGACAGGGGCGACAACCGATGGTGGAATCACCGGAGAGGTTGGAGCCTTAGGGTTTTCAGCGGTTGAAACAGGCAAGGGTTCCAATGTAGGGGATTTAGGAGACGGAGCTTCCATGATTGGATCAGATGAGGGTGAAGGAGAGGCGAATTCATCAAGAAATTGAGAGATCGCAGGGTTGATGACAATGGAAGACTCGCCTTTAGCTACAGAAATTGGAGCGATATCAAGAACGTCTTCCTCCCTAATATTCAAATGATCGGCCATTTAATCTGAAGGATTTTAGTTAGGTGGAATAGTTGAAGAAAGATTTAATGCAATGTGTGTGATTGTGTGCAGAACTAAGGAAGAACAAGGGGTTTTGCAAAGGGTTTATGGGGGATGGGACGGATGTGAGGTATCTTAAATACTCACAACTCCCCCTTTCCAACTGAATTTTGGAAATCCTTTTCCTAAAAGGTCTCACATAACCTATATTCCTTAGGAGTCCTCCAACGGCTAGAACCCTTTGAGGTTACCACACACAACCACCTTCTAAGAAATAGGGGATTAAAATAAAACAAGATTTTGATAGATTTTTATGGAAACAAAAATATCTCAGCCATATCTTTATTTTAAAAACAGAATCCCAATTGAATTTTCCAACCTTTTCAAACAAGGATTGATACACACCTTTTTCTTTCATGAAAGATATTGGAGATCAAAAACCTATATAATCAAAGAATGAACTAGGAAAGAAAATTAAATAACTAGCATATTTACAAAGCTCCTATATGTCCTAAAAAAATGCAATATGCCTAGCATGATGCAAACACACAGGTGATGGAAATATTCTCAGCTTATGGATGTGGCATAGGATGTGAGTCACATATGGGGACACATTTAGATCACAAAAAGTCAATGAGCAATAATCCAATCTGCACAGCCTCTAGGATGCATCCACCAATTTTTTGTTGTGGATTTTTGCATTGTGAGTAGCTTTCACTTTACTTGATCCCAAAGATAGCCCTTTTTCCCAATGATCTTATCAAGTTTGACTTCAAGTTTTCTTATGAAAATCACTTGATCACAATGGTATGGCTTCATACTAAGGGTGAAGCAGCTGTTTCTCACATATATATATTTTTCTTTTAGCACCCACTGTGAGATACCTAGGAAGGTTATATCAAGTCATCAAAAGGTGACATGAACAGGAAGTGCTCACAATTAAGTGATCAAAAATAATGTCAAAGATGAAGACTCACAAGTGACCACACTGAGAAATTTCGTGCTAATGCATGATATTTTTTTTTGAATTTTTATTTTTTATAATTTTTTTTTCCAGTTAAACTAATATACAGATGTATTAGAGGATGTGAGACAGATTTGGTCTCACAACCTTAGATATCACACAAGCCAAGAGACTTTCTCAAGGAGGAAAATCTCTCCAAATCTAATGCCTTTGTAAATATAGCAGCCAATTGATTTTCAGTCCCAACAAATTCCAGACACACAGTTTTTTGTTCTACAAGATCTCTAATGAAATGATGTCTAATATCAATGTGCTTAGTTCTAGAATGTTGGACAGGATTTTTTGATATGTCCAAGGCACTTTTGTTATCACAAAAAGCAGTCAAAACTTTGCTATTCAATCCATAATCTTTCAACATTTGACTCATCCAAAGTAATTGTGTGCAGCAACTCCCAAGGGCAACATATTCAGCCTCAGCAGTGGATAAGGACACACAATTTTGCTTTCTACTATACCAAGACACAAGGTTATTTCCTAGGTAGAAACATCCACCTGTGGTACTCTTTCTATCATCACTATTTTCAGCCCAATCAGAATCAGTGTACCCAACCAAATTGGTGTTTGTTTCTTTAGAATAATGTAGACCTAGGTTCACAGTCCCACTCACATATCTAATGATTCTTTTCAAGGCTTTAAGATGGGACATTTTAGGGTTGGCTTGGTATCTAGCACAGAGACACACACTGTACATAATGTCAGGTCTACTTGCAATGAGGTAAAGCAGACTTCCTATCATGCTTCTATAAAGGGTTTGATCAACACTCTCACCATCATAATCATGGCTTAGCTTTTGGGAAGATCCCATTGGGGTTCTTTGATGTGAAGAGTGTTCAAGCTCAATCTTTTTCACAAGATTCTTGGCATACTTAGACTGTGAAATGAACATACCATCTTTGAATTGTTTAATCTGTAAACCTAAGAAAAAGTTCAACTCACCTACCATACTCATCTCAAATGTGGAAGTCATGCTATCCACAAATTCAGCTAGCATTGGATCAGAATTTGATCCAAACACAATGTCATCTACATAGATTTGTGCCACAAGAATCTCCTTCTTATTTCTCCTCACAAACAAGGTTTTGTCAACCTCACCTCTCTTGAATCCTAGTTGAAGCAAATGGTCAGTCAACCTACCATACCAAGCTCTAGGGGCTTGTTTTAGCCCATACAGAGCTTTCTTCATCTTATACACATGGTTAGGATACTTGGAGTCCACAAAGCCTTTAGGTTGTTCAACATAGGCTTCCTCATTTAATATCCCATTCAGAAAAGCACTCTTAACATCCATTTGATGAAGAGTAATCTTGAGGTAACAGGCAATGGCTAACAAAAGCCTAATGGACTCAATTCTTGCAACAGGGGCAAATGTCTCCTCAAAATCAATTCCCTCTATTTGAGTGTAACCTTGAGCAACTAACCTAGCTTTATTTCTAGTGATCACACCTTGCTCATCAGTTTTGTTCTTGAAAATCCATTTGGTTCCTATGACATTACCATGTGAGGGTCTAGGAACAAGAGTCCATACCTCATTCTTTTCAAATTGAATTAATTCATCTTGCATAGCCATAATCCAGTCAGCATCTTTCAATGCTTCAGCAACATTCTTAGGTTCAATTTTTGGAACAAAACAACAGAAACTTACATGGGAGTATGCTGAGGAGCAACTCCATAAACCAGCCATCTTTCTATAATCAACTTTATCCTTTTGTCTAGTTCTCACTTGTGAATATCCTTTGATCTATCCACACACCCATTCACATTACCTTCTGGAGCATCATCCTGATCAGAATCAGAGGAACTATCCTCAGTTACAGGAGTTTGAGTGGATGTGGGAGCAGATGTGGGTTCAGATGTGGAGGCAGATGTGTCCACATCCTTGGTTACATCCTTATCAGGTTCAACATGTTTATCAGCACTGGAAGCTTCTTTTGATTTTTCAGCACCTGTTTCTTCATCCTTCCAGTCCAGTAAGCAACCTGAAACATCATCCTCAGCAGTCTTGAGGTTAAGATCAAGTGAGTCATCAAATTTAACATTTGCAGATTCCATAATGGTCTTAGTTTTGAGATTGAAAACTCTGTAAGCTCTACTGTTTGTGGAATAGCCCATGAAAATTGCTTTGTCACTCTTTGAATCAAACTTGGACAGGTATTCTCTATCATTGAGAATATAACAAACACATCCAAACACATGAAAATATTTCACAGTTGGTTTCTTTCCAAGGAGGATTTGATATGGGGTGACAGTGCTACCAATCCTTAGGAACACCCTATTGCCAATGTGGCAAGCAGTGTTTAAAGCTTCTGCCCAAAATTTCTTGGACAAGTTCTTAGAACTTAGCATGACCCTAGCCATTTCTTGCAAAGTTCTATTCTTTCTTTCAGCAATTCCATTTTGATGTGGGGTGATTGGTGCAGAAAACTCATGAGTGATTCCCTTAGAATTGCAAAAATTGGTGAACATTTGATTCTCATATTCAGTGCCATGGTCAGACCTAATTCTCACAGTCTTAAGGCCATAAAGGTTTCTCACCCTTTTGTACCAATTCTTGAATTCTCCAATTATTTCTGACTTTTCTCTTAAGAACATTACCCAAGTGTACCTAGAATAATCATCAACACACACAAAGGCATACTTTTTCCTACCAAAGCTTTCTACTTCAATAGGTCCCATTAAATCAGTGTGAATCATCTCCAAACATCTAGTTGTGGAGCATTGTTAGACATTTTTATGTGATGCTTTTGTTTGCTTTACCTTTTGACATGAACCACAGACATCAGGGTTCTTGAAGTTCAGTTTAGGGAGGTCTTTAATAGCTTCAAACCTTTGAAGTTCTTCCAGAGTTCTACAGCTAGCATGCCCTAATTTTTGGTGCCACAGATTGACATCATTAGCTTTTGAGCTTAGGCAAGAAAGATTTTCACCAAATTGGTAGCAATTATCAGCAGATCTAGGGCCAGTAAACACACATGTATTATCCTTATCAAACACTTCACACAAGTGCTTATCAAACTTCACATAAAGATCATCATCACACAGTTGACTGATGCTTATTAGGTTGGCTTTCAAGCCTTCCACATGGTACACATTGTGCAATTTTGGGAGACCCTTGACATCTAGGGTTCCTTTCCCAACAATCTTTCCTTGAGCACCTCCACCAAAATTTACTTTCCCTCCATTTATCACTTCATAATCAAGAAGGACTGCTTGGTTTCCAGTCATGTGCCTAGAGCACCCACTATCAAAATACCAAGAGCCAGAGATAGTACTCTTGAGGGAAGAGTAAACTACATTGCAAGTGGTAATTGGTTTGGCCACCCACTGTTTAACAGTTTTCTTTTTGGGTTGCAGAGGTCTCAGATTGACAGGATGTGTGTTAGGATGTGCATACATCTTCTCACACATCTGAGGCTGATTGAAGTTACCAGATTTTTTATCAGCCTTGAGTTTGTAACAGAAGGGCCTAATGTGACCAGGAGCTAGGCAGTAATGGCAAATGTAATGCCTCTTCCTTGGTCTTTTCTCACTCAAAATGACTTTTTCTTTAAAAGCTTGTTTTTTCACAATTTTTGAGGTAGAAGCCTCACATCCCTCCTTTACAAAATTATTTTCAAAACCCAAACCAGTTTTGTCACGTTGACCTACAGAAAAAGCTTCTTCCATTTTCATCTTACTTTTATTTAACTTAGTAAAAGTATTTTCAGCTTTTTCACACTCATTCTTGAATTTTTCAAGGTCAACTTCTCTTTTGGTCACAAGGACTTCAAGTCTTGCAATGGTATATTTTTTAGCATCATTTTCCTTTGAAAGAACAGCTTTTTCATCTTCACAGGCAGCTAATTTATCAGAAAGAGATTTATTTACCTTAACAAGTACCTCAATTTTGTCCAACCTTTTCATCCAATACGTATGCGGCTCCTTATATGTTGCAAAAAGTTCCTCATAGGGAATGTCCCTTTCTTCATCTTCATCATCTGAATCTCCTTTTACAGAGAAACGGTTCGGCGAGTTCGAGATGTGACACCAGATGTGTTCACAACTGAGACCACATCCAAGGAATTTTCAGGATCATCTTCTTCTATATCTGCATAAAAGGCATTAAACACAAAATGGCAGTTTAAAACAGACATATTAGCCACTTCTTCTTCTTCATCCTCACTGTCACTAAGGGTAGCAGTTAAGCTCATTCCTTTCTTTTTAAGTGTGTTAGCACACTCATTTGCATAATGGCCAAAGCCACGACATGCCCTACATTGGACAGATTCAGATGATTTATTTTCAAAGCTTGGTTTCTTGAATCCAGTGTCAGTGCTAGGTTTTGACTTTTCAGTAGTACTGGAAGTAGGTCTATTAGGGAATTTGCTTATCCTTCTATTTTTCAGTATAGAACTGAATTTCTTTGAGATAAGAGCTACATCCTCTTCTTCTAAATTAGACTTGTCAATTTCAGAGGATAATTCCACAAGCTCTTTTGGAAGTGCAGCAGCACTTTTGAGAGCAAGACTGTGTGTTTTGTTCTTTTTCTGAGCCTCAAGGTTAAGCTCAAACACAGTTAAGATTCCTATAATTGTGTCAAGACCTACAGTGTTTGTGTCCTTTGTTTCCTCAATCACAGCCACTTTAATGTTAAACCTCTCAGGTAAGGTCCTTAAAATCTTACTTACAAGTCTTGCATTGGAGATAGATTCTCCTAGACTTGTGCATTCATTTGAAATCTCATGAATCTTAGCAGCATATGACACAATGTCCTCAGTTTCTTCCATTTGAAGTAACTCAAACCTATCCATTAAAATTCTAAGCCTGGTAGCCTTCACACTTGGTGCTCCCTCACATTGAGTTTGCAAAATATCCCAAGCAGTTTTGGCTATGCTCTCATTAGTTATAAGTTTGTACATATTCCCAGAAACATGGCTGGAAATAGCACCCATAGCTTTTGAATTATAATTTGCAGATTGTATTTCATCAAGAGTCCATTGCTCTTCAGGTTTTCTTTCGAAAATAGACTCACCAACACCAGAAGATGGCTTTTTCTCCATAGTAGGAGGTTGCCATGCAACAAGAATACACATCCAAGCCCTTTCATCAATACTTTTGATGTAATTTCACATCTTAGACTTCCAAAGAGAATAATTGGTGCCATCCAAGACAAGAGGCCTATTTTGGTGATTTTGGCATTCCATAATGACTACACTTTCTGGATCAACACTCAGTAATATTTCGAGAGTTGGCTCTGATACCAATTGAAAGTTTCGTGTAGCTAGGAAACTTAATCACACAACAGGCAAAGGATGTGAGTACAGATGTGTCTCACAACTGTCCACACATCCACAGATAATGCAGCAGAATAAAGTAATTAAAAGCAAATTAAATGCAATAACTCAAGAGTTATTTACGCTTACTGATCAATGTGATCAGCAAACTAGGCTTATGCCCAAAAACATTTCACTATAAAAACTTTCGTTTCTTACAAAAACAAATAAGTGAAAAACTAAAATATGAAAATACCAAACGAGTTCTAATCACCTTCTACGACAAGAACAACTCCCCTTTCCCAAGTAGGATCTATTCTAGTCAGAAGTAAAACAAGAGAACTCTATGAAAACCTAGATGTGAGTTACGGATGTAAGGCACAACCTTCACTCACAACCTAAAATTAACAATGTCGAATACAATGAAGAATGAGTAATTTTCTCTCTAAAATTCCGTGGCTTCTCATGTGCTGAATGCCTTGTATTTATAGTGCACCATGAAGAAGATCTTCATGCAATCGACCTCTTCCTTTGTGAGATTCCTTTTCCTATATGAAAACATAAACACACTCACAAGGAAATCAAATATTAGTAAGTTAGTCCTAATATAAAACTATGTACATAAATAAAAGATATTTACTATATTTACAATTCCTAGTCAAAGTAGAATACTTATAAATCTCCATGAAAGTCTCAAAATCTACTTACCATAATAGAAGTCTTTTTAAATAAGGAAACATAAACATGTTCCCAAAAACTCACGGTTTCACATCCTCTTCAATGGACTCTCAGACTCCTCCATCTGCAGCTAATTCAAATTTGGTTCCTCAGTTGTCAGGGGATAACTCTTCCACTCCTCCACTTCGTTACAGAGTTTTGCAAGACTTATTTGATGCAACTTCTCCGTGCTCGATACAATATAGTCTCGCTGTGGTTCAAGAAGATCCTCTTTATGAACCTCATACATTTAAGCAAGCGTCGAAATTTAATCATTGGCAATCTGCGATGACGGAGGAAATTTCTGCCCTTCACAAAAATAAGACATGGACTCTTATTCCTTATTAAGGTTAAACAAAAAGCCGATGAATCTATTGAAAGGAACAAGGCTCGCCTAGTTTCTCAGGGGTTCACTCAAGAGGCAGGTCTTGACTACGATGAGACTTTTAGTCGCGTTGTAAAACCTTCTACTATACGTATCGTCCTCACAGTGGCACATTCTCGGCATTGGGATATCAAGCAGCTTGATGTTCGCAATGCATTTCTCAATGGTATTCTTAATGTGGAGGTCTACATGAAAAAACCTCCTGGGTTTGTTGCTTCCGCTACTCCTGATCATGTCTGCAAGTTTCATAAGGCACTCTATGGTTTGAAGCAATCCCCTTGTACATTGTTCCAACGCTTGCACGACTTCCTTATTCGACATGGCTTCTTCAATAGCCGTTCTCTGACTCCTCTTTATTTATTCGACATACTACTGAGACCACCACTATTATCCTCGTGTACTTAGATGACATCATTATTACTGGCTCCTCTTCTACTACTGTTTCTTCTGTTATTAATACCATTTGTGATACCTTTGACAGTCGTCGTCTTGGGTGATCTAAGCTTCTTCTTAGGGTTAGAAGCAACACGTACTAGCGATACACTTCACTTGGGTCACTCTCGATATGCTCTCGACCTCTTAGCTCAATTCAATATGACAGACTGCAAACCAACATCTACTCCTACTATACCTCATACTCGGCTCATTCACGGAGTGCATATGTATGGATGTAAATGTGGATGTGTATCAATGTAAGTTAGGATAGGAGTAAATATATTATGATTGGGATTTTAAATATTTGTTTCCATTATTTTTAGGCTAAGTTAGAGAGTCCATGTTTACCTAGTTAACAATGTCTAGGTTTGTATAATTATCTTGGCTGCGGCTGATTATAATGACACGAAACAGTTTTCCTGTGCCTCTTCCTCTTGTGCACGCCATTGCTAAGTTTTCATCTTACAGACCGCACCCTTGGGGCGAGCGATCACCCTCTTTGTCCTGAGGGTTTGGCGCAATCGCTCCTCCAGGCTGCGAGATCGGGCATTTTGTCCAGAAACTTGGCTCAGCCGCTCCCTTACTACTGCGCAGTCGCTCCCTGGTTCTACACGGGCGTGCGCTGTTCCTTGCACGGCCGTGTCCAGTTGTCTATCACAGGAATACTCCATTTCTTTGTTCAATCCCCTAATTTATGCATCTCCAATTTAGATGACATTAAACCCATCATTATATTATGCGACCCGATATGTGAGAAAAAGTAGCTAGGAGTTAAGATATTAATATGCTAAGAGAAAATTCAATTGATATTAATATGCTAAGAGAAAACTCAATTACTCGAACGCCTTACACATTGTCTTAGTTGTTTTCAGAGGCCCGTTTAGCCGTGAACTACTCCCTCTTTCCCAAAATTATTCTTGATCAATAGTAAATTTTAAAAGCTTAGTCGTCTTCCTTTAAATCTTTAGGTCCGGTGATTAAAAAGAAAGAAGAGCTAACCTCCCTGATGTGCAATGCACAATATACTATTTTCGGTTAGTTAAAAAAAGAAAGAATAAAACTGTTAGGATAATATTTGTTGGTAAACTTTTATTTTATTTAATTACTTCGAAAACTAAAAGTGGGTACTCATTTAGTTTAGAAGGGCTGTTTGGACTTGGGTTTAAGTAGTCAGTTATGAGTTTTGTTATTCTTAGGAGGAATCAGTCATTATCCAGGTTTATTTAGAAAAAATTAAAAAATATTTAATTTCTACCGACGGAATTATTCCGTCGCTGATTAATTAAAAATAATTAAAAATTAAATGTTATAATCATCGACGGAATATTTCCGTCGCTGATAAATAAAAAAAAAAAAAATTAATTTATCACCGACGGAAATATTTTGTCGCTGGTTTATTTAAAAAAAATTTAAAAATAATTAATTTCTGCCGACGGAATAATTCCGTCGCTGATTAATTAAAAATAATTAAAAATTAAATGTTATAATCACTGACGAAATATTTCCGTCGCTGATAAATAAAAAAATAAAAAACAAAATTAATTTATCAGCGACGAAAATATTCCGTCGCTAGTTTATTTAAAAAAAAACAAAAAAATATTAACTTTTCACCGACGGAATAATTCCGTCGCTGAGAAAGAACTAGCGACGGAATATTCCGTCGGTAAATCAGGTGCCAATCTAGTGGCGGTAATGAAACGAATATTCGAGGAATATTCGTTTTAAGCGACGGAAGTATGTGACGGAATTTAATTCCGTCGGTAAAGTTGAAGCCAAAATTATTCCGTCGCTATAGGATAATTTCCGTCACTATATAGCGACTGAATCATTCTGTCGCTGTTGATTCCATCGGTAAAGACTCGGTTTCTGGTAGTGAACTCCCTCTTTTAATCTGCCTACTCTCTCTCTAAATTATAATCTGAATTATCTCTGTTTTCTGTTCTCAATCCCTAATCTCAGTTCTTCTAATTCTTCTTCTCAGTTTAATTCTCACTCACTCTCTCTCTCAATTTTATTTTAATTGTTCAATCCAGAAGTTAAATCATATCATATATCCATGAAATGCTGAAAATCGAATTGAGACATAAGGAAATCAGTCACAAAATTAATTATTTAACAAACTCAACAACAATGCATTGTCTGGTTAAAATTACAAGACTTGAGCGATTGAGAGCGTACCTGGGAATTAGGGTTGTTGTTAATTATATTGGTGAGCGATGAACAACACAGACACCGAGGGTTGCGGGTTGCCGCTGATGTCTTTCGTCTACTTTTGAAAGCCCTCCGGATCGGCTTCTCTCAACGGCATATCCTATTTGTTAAGGGTCAGCGATGAACTAATCGAAGCAGGGAAGTAATAGGTTTTATGTTGAGGGATGCTAATGGCACCTCAAATTTTTTAAGCTTGCCCCACATATTCATTAAATAAATTGTAATATATTCATTAAGGAATTTACTCAAGTTTTAGGGGTGATTTTAGAATAATGCCAGGGGTGATTTTAAGAGTGATTTTGGCTATGCAATAATTTCATAGTAAATGATTTATATTTTTATAACAAAATCTTATTTACTTTTCGACTCACACGAGAACTTTAGTGTGCCAAAAAATTTTCCAGGTACCAAAATTTTAGCACTTCATTCAGCGACAAATATTTTTGTTTTGTTTTCTCAGTCTAGCATTTGGCTACAAAACTAATATTGTCACAAAAACAAAGTGAATTGTCAACGAAAAAATAATTCATCGCTAATGTAAATATTTGAACTACGAAATATTTTTGTAGCTACAAAAATTTGTTACTAAATCCACATTTTCTTATAACGAAAGCTCGTTTGGTTGCCCAGGGTTTTACTCAGCAAGCAGGTCTTGATTATGACGAGACTTTCAGACTCCTCGTTATTTATTCAACACTCTTCTGAAGCCACGATTTTTATTCTGGTTTACGTGGATGATAACACATTTGAAAGTCAATTTCTCGACGAATTATGTTCTTTGCCTAGGTTCTTACCTACTACTAGTGATATTATATTCCCTTCGTCCCAAAATGAATGTTCAAAATTCGTTTAGAGGGACATTCTGAAAAATGTTCACTCTTTATATAATTTAATGACAAAGAAGCATAAATATTCTTCTTATTCACTTTCCAAACATTTAGTTTTGCAAGTATAAAATAACTAGTTAAATAAACTGATAAAAAAACATTTAGGGACAGTTTTTTTTTTACTAAAAAGAGCATTCAATTTGGGACATATAATTCTTGAAAATGGACACTCATTTAGGGACAGAGGGAAATGGAGTACTTGCTTTATGTAATGTCAATTTAGATACCAATGATACGAACCATATTTTAGATCAATAGTTTCCATCAACTCACAAGATTCTCTCCTGAATATTTCTTCATTCATTTGTGCCTAATGCAAAAAGAATTTGATATGGTTTTTTATCAATAACTCCCTGAGATGTGGTGAAATTTACCAATAAAAACAACACATTTCAAATTTTACCTTAGTATCCCTGGGATGAAATCAAAACCCCCGTAGAGTCTCTGGCCCTCATTATAATAATTCTAAATGACCAAATTTTCCCTTTCCTAACCTTTCTCACCGCATTGCTCTTTCTTTCTCTATATGTTGTGAAGGCAATGGCGTAATCTCTTCATCTCCTCATTCGAGCGGATGATTTTCTCAGGGTTAGGGATTCTCAAAATTCCCCTGATTCTCATGCTCCTAATCCTACCCATGATTCATGATGGATGTGCTTCTACACATCTAAATTAGGTACTTTTGAACTTATTTTATGATTAATCATTGGAATATTTGGTATTTGATATGGTTTTCTAGTATTTGTGTAATGCAGGAAAATAAAGGGAAAATGATGGATTTTGGATTGATTAAGGATGAAATGAAGGAAAAGGGCTCAATTTATAGGTTGGAAAGGGTTACAAAATCATCCGCGTGGATGATTTTGACATGGTGAATACATCCGCGCGGACAAGATCGTCAGCGTGCCTGATTTTGCAGTGACATGTTTTGGCAGCTTCTTATTTAGTCAAAATTTGTTTTTTACTTGGAAATGATGCTCTCCAGCGAGGCCACTGGCCATTTTTTATTCCTAAAAGGTCCTTCCTCATTCAAATTGTCTAAAATAATGCACGAAATGCCCCTAAATGATTATAAATCATTAATTGGGCTGACGGAACACTAACGACCCAGATTAGGGCACTTACAGTAGCCCCTCGGCGATGGTACTTCCAGAGGAAGTGGGGTCGTCGATAAAAGTGAGGATTCCAATCTGGAAATCTTTACCTAGATGGGAGAGGAGGTGACAGAAGTGGTCGGATGGCTGGACCATTTTAAAGGTTTCCTACGTATCCCGAATGGGAATCAAGCCGGTCATAGTTCGGACCTTGCGGGGAAAAGGGGTGACCAAGGTAGTCAAATGGTTGGACCTCACCACCGCTGACATACTTTTGTTGCCGAAGATGTACTCGACTAACGAAGGCGTACTTTTTGTTGCCAAAGATGTACTCGACTAACAATGGCGTGCTTCATCACCGCAGACTTGCTTGGTTGATGAAGGTGTACTTTTTGTTGCCGAAGATGTACTCGACTAACGAAGGCGTACTTTTGTTGCCAAAGGCATACTTTTGTTGCTGAAGGTGGTCTCGACTAACGAAGGCGTACTTTTGGACTCGACAAACGAAGGCGTATTTTTGTTGCCGAAGGCATACTTTTATTGCCGAAGATGTAGTCGACTAACGAAGACATACTTTTGTTGCCGAAGATGGACTTGACTAACGATGGCGTACTTTTATTGCCGAAGATGGACTCGAATAACGAAGTCGTACTTTTGTTGCAGAAGATGGACTCGACTAACGAAGGCATACTTTTGTTGCCGAAGGCGTTCTTTTTTTGCCAAAGATGGACTCGACTAACGAAGGCATACTTTTGTTGCCGAAGATGGACTCGCTAATAAAGGCGTACTTTTATTGCCAAAGATGGACTTGACTAACGAAGGCATACTTTTATTCCCGAAGATGAACTCGACTAATGAAGGCGTACTTTTGTTGCCGAAGATGGACTTGACTAACGAAGGTGTACTTTAGTTTCCAAAGATGGACTCGACTAACGAAGGCGTACTTTTGTGTGTACTTTTGTTACCGAAAGTGGACTCGACTAACGAAGGCGTACTTTTGTTACCGAAGGTGGACTCGACTAACGAAGGCATACTTTTGTTGCCGAAGGTGGACTCGACTAACGAAGGCGTACGTTTGTTGCCGAAGATGGACTCGACTAACAAAGGCGTACTTTTGTTGCCAAAGATGGACTCGACTAACGAAAGCGTACTTTTGTTGCCAAAGATGGACTCGACTAACAAAGGCATACTTTTGTTGCCGAAGATGGACTCGACTTACGAAGGCTTACTTTTGTTCCCCAAGGTGGACTCAACTAATGAAGGCGTACTTTTGTTGCCAAAGGTGGACTCGACTAATGAAGGCATACATTTGTTGCCGAAGATGGACTCGACTAACGAAGGCGTACTTTTGTTGCCGAAGATGGACTCGATTAATGAAGGCATATTTTTGTTGCCAAATATGGACTCGACTAACGAAGGCATACTCTTGTTGCCGAATATGGACTCGACTAACGAAGGCGTACTTTTGTTGTTGGCTCGCCGTGTAGGGTACGATCTTCCTTGTTGACTTGCCGTATAGAGGACGGTCTTTGTTGTTGACTTGCCATATAGAGGACGATCTTTGTTGTTGACTTGCCGTATAGAGGATGGTCTATGTTGGAGGGAATTGGGCTTCCTGTAAGTACCCAAATCTGGCTCATGCCTTTCGGTTAATTTTCCCGGCAATTTCGGTAATTTTTCCGGTAATTCCCCAGATTTTCCTAAAGTTCCGGAACAATTCCGGAACTGCTCCAAGCCTTTTAAGGGCTGAAGGGAATGCTTGGTGATTAAGAAACACGTTTTTCTTAAATCCCAAAACCCTTCTAGAAGGCTGCCACCTTGCACGTTTCTAGAAGAAGCCGGATCGGCTACTTATGTCGTGCGACATAATCGGCCCGAGAGAAACCTTCTAGAAACCTGCCACCTTGCATGTTTCTAGAAGAATCCAGAAGTGGCTACTTATGTCGTGCGACATAACCAGCCAGAGAGAGTTCTAGAACCATGCCACCTTGCATGTTTCTAGAAGGAAAGCAGTTATGGCTTGTTATGTCGTGCGACATAACAAGCCCATGCAGGCTGCCTATAAATAGAGGCCTTCACCTCTCATTTTACACACACCTCCTCCACCCCTCAGTCCCCCTCTATAGGGAATACGCTCCAGAAGCCTCCTCTCTCCTCACATACCCCCCAAATCACCTCAATCCTACCAAACTAATCACACACACACTTCCCACACACATACACACTTCCTATACATCAAGAACTCGAGGTTCTCAAGGATCCAAGGCACGAACTCGGTCTCGGAGGAGGACGCTAGAAGGCTCCTATATCTAACTTGATATAGGAGTTGTGGATCTTCAAGGGTAACGAGTTTCTACCCCTTTTCCACTCTCTATTTTCCTTTGAATATGAAATCTATGTGTTACATGCATTGATAATGTAGTATTCTGATTAAAGTTGCATGCTTTAGCTTCATATTACCCAGATCCACATTTTATTTCATTACATTTCATATAAAATCTCTGTTTTGACTTGGTTTTGCATGAACACTCAAGATGAGTGTGGATCCCTCATATCCACACCCTCTTGAAGTGTTCATTATCAATAAACATGCTCTCTGAGATTTGTTTGTGAAGTAACTTGACCATTTTGGTGCCTTGTTACCTCTGCAAATCTCAGTTGTTTAGGCTTCTGCAAAATGGCTTATTATGTCACGCGACATAGGCAGCCTATGTCGCGCGACATACATGCCGGTTGCGAGACTCCTTATCTTTTCATTTGCAATCGATGTTTTCCTTTTCTAATGCACCAATCTGCATTTAAACTAAAACATTTGCATACAGAGCAGCATCATTTGCATTAAAAGGATATCTTTTTCACCAAAATGACATCTTTGCTTTAATGGTGCATCCTTTGCACTCAAAAAAAACCCCTTTTCACATTAAGGATGCATCTTTTGCATTTAAAACTCATTTTCATACTCAAAATGCATACTTTGCATTAAAAAATCATTCTTTGCCATTTTCATGCATCATTTGTGCATTAAATGCTATTTTCCAACATAAAAATACATTCTTTACATAAAAATCTTTTCTTTGCACAAAAGGGCATCCCTTGCAACCAAAAGACATTCTTTACACTCCAAAAATGCCATCTTTTCACTAAAGTATCATTTTTACATGCATTTCCCCTTTTCCCCAACCTTGGAACGGACCGGTGTAAAAGTTCTCATCTTTGCATCGTTCCTTCCATCAAAGGTTCATGATTTCTTTAGGAAAAGGATAACCTTGAACCCTATATCTCCGATTATCGCTTAAGAATGAGTATGAAGCCTCTATACGAGCTCGACCGTCTTAAAGCGTAGGATTGATGGGCTAAGGACATTCCTTCCTAAAGAACCTCATCTTTGACCCAAAAGAGAGTCATTCTCTCGATCACGCAAGTCCCGAGGGTCCCGAGGTTTAAAATGCGATGATCATAAGTCATAAGATGAGGACGGGATCATAATCCCAAATACATAAATTCCAAGGAATCCGGCGACAACCAACAAATGGTTTGTACGTCCGGAAGATAACTTGGGACATTCCCCCTTATTTTCAAACACATGCACACAAAGAAAGCACGCAAGCAAACACGATTAATGAAATCTAGGAGACTTGCTCCGGCAAGGCACTTTGGGTGAACGCCAAACGTTCTTCCCGAGGGGTAACTTAACCTCCGAACCCATAAAACCTTTTTCAAAGTTTTGAGGTAATCAAAATGGCGTGGCGACTCCGTTTTTCAAATAACTCGGATGTCTTCAAACTCGCGTGAATTCCAATAAACAAAAATTTTGGGCACACATTCACGGTTTGGCGACTCCGGGGGATCATCCCAAAGGAGAAAAGCTTTATTTTCAAAACAAAAGTCGATACTTGGTATATAGGTGGACCCCACTTACCCTTCTGTATCGCTCCCTAACCCGGGGCTTGGGATAACAAGGTGGTTTAACAATCCCACGTACCAGTATCCCTTTTCGAAAAAAAATAATTTTGAAAAAAATACAAAAAGCTTTTCCCTTTGAGCGGGTTAGACTCCCATCGCCGATTTCATTAATCGTGTTTGCTTTCTTTACCATGCATTGCATCATTTGCATCTTGGAATGCGTGCATACTTTGAAACGGGAAAATAACCCGAAAAATAGCAAAAGGAGTGGAACTGGAAAATTGATCCATGCGGTCGTGCGGCTAATCCTCATAGGATTCGACCATACGACCTCGGTGGCAATTCCACCGGGGAAAAATCATGGTTAATAAGCGATCCTAGCGGCTTGGGGCTATTCGGCTCCATGGCGGCCCAGGGCTCCCGAGAAAATTTACGTGCTTATGTGTTGCATTTTCCCCGTCCCGAAAATCATTCCTTTAAAACACATTTATGAAAATCTCTGTTTTAACTCAAAAAGGAACATTTTTAGGAGACCGCACACTCGCGCACCTTTGATATATCCTGTACACTTTTGCACGCACGTCCTTCAAACCCGAGGGTGGTTCAGTGCGATCACGGACGGCCTTACGATGCTCCCGGGCGCGCACGGAATCATCCCAACCTCCCCATGGCGGCCGGTGTCGACCAATGCACGGTCAGGTGTCACACGTTTCAAAAAACCGTGACTTTTGGTTGGTTTTTGGTCTAGTCCGTGTCATATAGCCCAGTTGCATACCCACGTAAAGGTCGAAGCCTTAGCTCATAACGGAAGCCAAGATTTTCGCTCAAGCGAAATGTGCCGAAATTCCGACAAGGAAAAATCGGTGGGATCTTGACTCAGGCATTGACTATTGACCTTGACCCGCACGGAATGCGTAAGAGTCGAGACCAAGTCTTTGCCAAAAAATCAAAAGATCTTTCGCTCAAGCGAAGCTACTGCCAAAATTCCGACAAGGAAAAATTGGCAAGATCTTGGCCGGCATTGACTTCGATTCGACTCACGCCTTTGCGTATGCAACGAAGTTCAATGTGACCTTTGTGTCATCCGGCTTTTGCCGCCCGACCCATGCCTATTATATTCTCGGACATTACCGAAAGTCAAAAACCGTCATTCGCTCAAGCGAAACTCTGTCAAAGATCCGTCGAGGCGAGAGACGAGACTTTCCCGGTATTGCCTTGACTATAATCCGCATCGCTCGTGCGTTGAAAGGTCCTATGACCCGCTAGACCCGTTAGGAGCGTTCTTTACTCTCGGTTGGTGGGATCCGCGTGCCACTATAGGACCCTCGCCGAGTGCATCCCACCTGGGAGGTCGAAATACGGGTGGAATACGAGGGGCTTATAGACGTAGTGACGGAACCCAGCGATCCGGGATCTAGAGTAGTTGCGAAAAAGAAGGGCGAAACCCCTTTTCCAACCAAATAGAAATAAATAAAAGACATTGTTTTAAGTAAACTTGAACAATTAGTGTAATCATAATTGCATGTTCCTATCTCTGAAATCCCTAATCGAGACCTTTTCGGTCCGATCTCCGTTTTCCTCATCCCGACCTTTCATGGTCAAATCCCTAATCGAGATCTTTTCGGTCCGATCTCCGTTTTCCTCATCCCGACCTTTCATGGTCAAATCCTGTCGAGATCTTTTCGGTCCGATTTTTGATTTTCTTATCCCGACCTTTCATGGTCAATCTCTAATCGAGACCTCCTCGGTCCAATTTTCGATTTCCCATCTCGACCTTTCATGGTCAAATCCTTAATCGTGACCCCCCTTCGGTCCGATCTCTACTTCCAATCTTGACCTTTCAAGGTCTCATCTTTTCCGATCAATTAGGATTAGGAGAAAATGCGTTTCGAGCAAAAGTTAAAGCGATAAGGGCATGTTACTTGAGCCTTCAGTCTAAACACTTACCTTCGAGTCTAAACCTTACCTATCCTTCGAGTCTAAACCTTACCTATCCCGAGTCTAAACCTTGCCTATCCCTTTCCCTTGTGAAAAAGAAGTGAGCGAGAATCTTGGGTCAGCGGCTTTTCGGTTCGGACGGTTCATCGGCTCGAGAGAGTCGGAATGGCGGATTTGAGAAAACGGTGAGGGTATGGGAAATCGGATGATTAGGAAGGAAGAGTTAGTCTGGCTTTGGAAAATGCCCGGAAGGTTCATGAAGAGCATTTGTCATTGCTTATCGGTGCTCTTCACCGCAATGGAGTCCAAGTAACAATTGAGTCCAACGGCTCTCTGGTAGTGGTCGAAGATGAGACTCCAGAAGTAGCCATCTCGGTTCCCCGGCCTATAACCAATACCTTCCTCCATCCACATATGATCCCTTGCCAAGGACCACTTCTCCTCGGTCCTTTCCAACATCCCGGCTCATCGGGGCCCCATCGCCCTCGGCTCCTCGAAACGGATTGAACTTCACCCCACTTATCCCTCGGTCTCGGCAATACACTGCCGGTTTATGCTCCAACCTCACATAATCGGTTTGAGATATGTGGCTATGTTACTGAAGCCCCTATACCCGCTTTGAATGTGATCATGAGTTACCAAAAGATGAACCGAGTTTTCATTTGTTACCTACCGGACTTAATGAATTCAGCCGTCGGTTCGCTACTACAAGTCACATGTTGCCGGTTCCGATAGCCCAAGAGTCCCCGTTGACCCCTATGTGGCAATGTTGATGGAGCAAGTGAAAGCAGATGCAAGAGAAGCTTGACCTCATGATGAGTATCAATACTCCCTTGACCCAAGATGTCGGACCGAGGCAAAGAAATGACTCCACCGAGCATAACCCAATACCAAGCGGCAACGTATATCGGCTCGGCACCGGTACCTCACAAAGGAAAGAATGTCACGACTTCCTTCGGCCAAATCCAACGGTGGAACCAATTGGACAATGGGAATGCGAGTCTTGAGAATAACAAGGTCCCAGAAAACCTCGCTCCTTTCACTTTAACAATACGGAGATGCCTTTAAGCAAGATTACGGAAGAGCTAGTGAAAGAAAAAGCGATAAAGCCCTTTGGAGAATTGGAAGCCCGGGAACCCCGGTATTCGGAATGGATGAGACCAAACATTGCCTTTTCCATCAATACCATGGGCACAACAACGACAATTGCACCGCTTTGAGGCATGAGATCCAAAAGTTGATAGAAGATGGGAAGCTTGAGAACCTCCATGGGCCAAAGACAGAAAGTTATGACAAGAGGTCAATTCAAGAAGTGCAAGGTCGAAACGTCGGCTGATGATTTTGGAATGCCCATGAGCAAAGTTTTCAACGATTTGGTGAAACGAAGCCTTCTCACACCTCTCGAGAATCATAAGCCAAGAAACCCAGTAGAGTTGACGGGGCCAAGTTACGTGAGTACCACAAGCATTATGGTCATGTGACGGACAAGTGTGTGGAGGCTGAAGAAAGAAATTCGATGGGCGATCTACGAAGGAAAGCTCAAGCTCCACTGGCGGTCCAACCCGTGAAGAGTAGCTAGACTAGGGTTTACCTATCCTTAAAAAAAAAAAAAAAAAAAAAAAAAAAAAAGGAAGAAAAAGAAAAATAGTCTCTCGGATCAACCTTCGTAGGTCCTAGTATTTTTCCTTTCAATTAAGTCCTCTACGGACATTGTATCGAATCTTCAATTTTCTATAAAAGAGTCTTCTTCTTTTCTTGCTAGACTTAAGACATTATTTGCACACCTACATTACATTTAATGAAATGGTTTTATTTTATATGATCACTTGCATTGCTCAACGAACAATCTCTCGAAATAATTAACGTTCGATTAATCGGTGTGAGAAAGTCAACTAATGCCATCAAGCCATACACTTTCCTTACCCCACAAAAGGCCTTCATCAAAGCCATACACTTTCCCAAACCATGTCCACCTTCATCTTGACCAAGTCAACGACGGCGACAACATCAAGGAACGACAAAAAAGGCCACTCGGCTTCGAAAGATTGACCCCGTGTCGACAACAACCTAGGGGCTTGGCTTAGACTTCAAGGGTATCAAGAATGTTCAAGCGAGGGCTCGCCTTGGTCCTCGGGTGCTCTAGAAAATAAAAAAAAAAAGAAGAGAAAAAGAAAAAATGTGTGTAGTGCAAAAAGAGTAATACCCGGCTAGTGAAAATCCCAAAAAAGGGCGAGTCTAGGCAAAAAACGAGGTTGCACATAAAAAAAAAAAGAAAAAAATCTTAGTGCAAAAAGAGTAATGCCCGGCTAAGTGAAAATCCCAAAAAAGGGCGGTCTAGGCAAAAACGGGGTTGCACATAAAAATAAAAGAAAAAGAAAATGAGGCCAAGGACCCGGCCACCGCCCATCAAAAGCTTGACGGACGAGGCAAAATCAAAGCTCAAAGAATGAAAGTTGTCGATAACAATGGGGCGGTCGAAGCAAAGCGAAGCATTTCATGAGCCTTTAGGCATATGCAAGTCCTTTCTCCCCGATGAAAGACGAGAATCGAAAGCAATTGAAGCGGCCGTCCAAGAATGACTTGGTCAAGGAATCATCCGAGGCCCATGCCTCATCATCCGATCTTCTCATCCTAGCCTTTTCACTAAAGGAACCACAAATCCCATTTCCCAAAACAGTCAGGCCAAGGCCGAACTACGGCGACTGAGCTCCTCACAATGAGGGGAACGTAGGCAACCGGCAATGGTCCGGTCATAAGCATATCCAAATTACCGAAAACCTGGTCTCATCAAATGACCTCTCCCGTGGACACGGTCAAATCCCGAGAAAACCCGGTCTCATCAATGACCTCCTTATACACAAACCTTTCTTTCACACCCAGCCAACCTTGATCCGCGACATTGGTTGACTTTCTCCTCATGATTAATAAGAATGTTTGTTCATATCGAAATTAGCGGTTGAATAACCCGAACATCAATAAAGGGTTTTAAGCAATCTTGTGATCATTGTAAATAAAGCAAGTTTTCAGATGTCTTGACAAGTCTTCTTTTTCTACATTTTAGGAAAGATAGAGCTAAACACTAATTTTCTATCGGCGGGGGCTTCCATACACTTTTACCAACCTTTCTACGCTTATGCTCTCTCAAAAGAGTCAAACCTAAAAGCGAGTTTTTGTGCCTACATCGAATAAGGCCATCAAAATAATACAAAATCGGGATTATTCCCACCTTTTGAAAAATATGCCCCTGCATGTACATATCTTCCTAAAATTCTTCTCTTTGTCTGCGTCTCCTTAAGGTTGACTGGTTGACTAAAAAAAATAGAAATAAAAAAAAAAAGAAAAAGGATAGGTTTTCCCTCTTACGCTACAATTCGCATTAGGGCGCCTCGAAACTCTTCCGATCTGGGGCTTTGCCAAATCATTCCTTTAAAACTGGGGCTTCTTTAGCCATGTTTAGGGTTCATATCGGGTTCTTCACTAGGTCCCTAGATGGATTCAGTCTTGGTCAGATCAATTTCAGAATCACGTTCGCAATACCAATCAGATTGGGATTTTTGTTAGGTCACCAGACTGAGGCTTCGCCAAGTCACTTCGCTTGCTCAGCTCATTCAACCGGGGCTTTGCCAAATGAAAGGATCTTTCCTGGCTTTAGTAAGACATGGGGTTTTGCAGAAAGTTTTCCTCCGGCCGGAGCTCCGATAAGTCATATCCATCCCTAGAAGAAAGGTTTGGTCACTCCAACATACGCTTTGGTTGTAAAGCACATCGGCATCGGCTTCAAGCGCGAGTTTAAGAAAAGGACCTTAGTCAAGACCCGAGGTTTAAACCCGAGTCTCGGCCCAAGAAGGAATTCTCGCCCACGTTGACAACGGCAACGGTTCGGTCCGCACCCAGGGATACTGACCCCACTTTGTTTGAAACCCGTCTCAAACAATTCCCAAATACATTCCATATGTACATCCAGACCTAGTCCCTACCATGTTTCCAGAAAAAAAATCACCCCTAGGCTCAAGTAACGTGCCAATTGCTAATGATAACATTTTCTCCCAAAAAGTGCCTTCGAGATAACTCTAGGCGACAGTTTCCTAATTGTCAAAACGTCGAAAATCCTAGACATCATTCCTAACTGTCTAGGTAAAGTTTGAACTACGATCAAGGCTTGATTCCTCCGGGATACGTAGGTAGCCTTTCATAAAGGTTCAGCCATCTGACCACTTTGGTCACCTTTTTCTTCCTCCACTCTCCAATGGTGCGTAAGCTTTTCATAAAAGTCCAATTTTATGACCATATTGGTCACCCTTTTTTGATTTGGAACATTTCTATGAAGGATTGGTTGCTTGACCTCCTAGGTCACCCCATTTCCATCCTTAAGGGGCCAATATCTCTTTGCCATTGTCCCAAGGAGACCAGGTTTGTGACCTATTTGGTCACCCAATTCCAACTTTGTGTCGGCAATTCCGGTTCAAGGTCAAAAGGTAAGAGAAGTGCGATCTTGGCTACTTATGTCACGCGACAAAGCGGCCGGTTGGCTACTTATGTCGTGCGACATAACTAGCCACATCGGACATCGAACATCGGCGGCTTCTGCTTTCCCAGGGCACTCCCGACTTGTCAAAAGCTGCCAAATACCATCCATTCACCTCTCAAATGCATAGGGAATGGTTCATTTACCCCGTATACACTCATGCATTCATTTACAAGCTAAAAATTCATCCAAGTCATCCATTCAAACCATTTGTACATACAAAGTAGATCAAGTCCAAAAGTTGTGCATAAAAAATAATAACATGTGTTTTCCCCAAAGGGGTACAATAGCCAAAAAGTCATAAATGTCTAAGGGAAAGGGGCTACTCTGAGATCCTCTCCATCACCCTCTTCATCACCCTCCTCATCTCCATCCTCGTCGTCATCCTCGGCCTCCTGCGGCTCATCGTCGGGATCGTCAGAAGGTGCCTCGTAGGCTATGGTCTCCGTGCGGTAATAGTCATCGAGCTCGGTGATAACAGTAGAGTCAAGCTCGTAGTCTGTAGCCGTCTCAGCTCCACCATCCTCATCCTCATCATCATCGTCAATCTCAATGGGTCTGTAAAGAGGCACATTTGCGATCTTTGTCGGCGTCGGTCCTCTAGTGCTCCCGCTGGTGCCCACGTCATCAGAGCGGCTCTTCTTCCTTCTCGGTTGGCCAGGTGGAGAGATATCAATCGAACCACTGTGACCGAATTTGATTCTTCCGAGAAACTCATACCTTTCTGGGGCTTGCCAATCATGCCCACAGCGCCGGTATATGCCCTGGTCAAATGTCTGTAAGCCTGAGCAGGAACCTGTTACAAGCAGACATAAAAAGCGTCAGAATGCAGTTCTTGATAACAAAAAAGAGATGCAAGCAATCCAAAGAGGCGTAAGGAACAGTACTTACAGATCTAGAACCTCGCGGGAGCACCAGATGAGGATGAGTCTGGGACATATCAATGTGAGCTCGCCTCATGCGACCGCCACCCTGATAATCAATGAAAGTCGGGGGCAAAGGAGGTCTAGCTACGTAGCCAGTCGAAGGCCCTGCGCTATGAGCACCATAACCAACCCTGGTCTGTGGAGACTGAAGATGCATGGCCACGTACATAGTATAGTCCCCCTCCCGTGTGTAAAGATGTGCCGCCATGCCTACGATCAAAGCATCTACATTCGCCAACTGGCGAGGCAGCCACATCCTAGCTGGGGGATCATCAGGGATCCGAGCGTGCTTATTCGGCCCATGCTGTCTATACACCCTCTCTCCCAAGTACAAGGCGTCTCCGGACAAGCCCACCAGTAGCTTGCGACACTCTGTGAAGTGCGCAGCGTGATCTAAATCCAGAGCGGCATAACGACCAGTCCAGGGGAACAAGCTCATCCTCTGTGGAACCCCTCTCAGGCATGTCAACGTATCATGATAAGAAGCAGTAATCCTGCACCTCGAGCCTCCGGCGCGTCTGAGTACATTTCGGCATCCTTCGTCCACCGACGAAGAGCAGAAAAGTGGTGGCAGAAACTCATCCTTGATCTGCCACTCATAACAGCCAAAATACTCGTATGCCCAAGCCTGAAAAGGAGAAGAAGAAGTCAAAACAGGAAAACAAGGGATATAATGAAATGCGCTAAGGAAAAGAGATCAAGGTGAGAGAATACCTCGAAAGCCGATGAAAGCAGTGTGAAGTACTTCGCCTTCCCTCGACTGACGTCATCTAGGGCCAAATACATCTCGGCTAAGGCCTGCCTCCCCACGGGGCAATTCCCGACAGTATCCCCCATGCCCTCAACAGCTCCAGCAGAGTGAAATCAAAGCAATGGATGCACTGTTGATGAACAAAGATGTCGGAAAAGCCCACCCATACAAAAGCTCTAGCTAATCTCTCGGCTCTTAGCCGGCTCTCAACGGGATCATCTACCACAGTGTAGTCCCCGCTCTCGCCCCTCAATCGTGCCATGTAGCACCCCCTAACTCATATCCATTCCCCTTCTTGATCCGGGGAACGAAACCAAGTAAGCCCATAAAATCATCATCGCAATAGGGGGCTCAACTCCCCGTACATGTGCTCCTCTATGTAGAGCGGCTCATCCGTAAAAGGCAGCCCCTGTGATGACCGCAAAGTCCAGCGGAGTGACTGCTGCCTCACCCCAAGAGAAGTGAAATGAGTGAGTGGTCTCCCACCGTAACTCTCTGAATGCCCTCACTAGATCCACACTCCTCTCGAGTGCCCCAGACGGCCTTCGCCATCTCAAAAATTGCCCTAGCCCGAACGTAAATCGTGCCCTTAGGCGAGTCCACTCAAGCTTCCTGGCTACCCGGCAAGCTATCCCATAGCCTCGCCAATCACCTCGGGGAGCCACGGGTGCGCAATCCCCGCAAGAAAACATGGCACAAATATTAATATTTCGTGCTATTTCTTGAAATCATCTCAAGCAAAAGTAGGACAAAATGGATCAATGTATGCCATGCATTTACGCATTACATTTCCTAGATTCATTCATGTTCACGAGCCAATCCATATGAAGTTCAAATGCGTCAAGAAAAACTCAGTTCAAATCAATTTCGCACAAATTGAAAATTTTTCAAGAAACCCTAGGTTTCTTACCTCTTCCTTCTTCGTGACATCCGAAGTATGCTCATCGAGCTGTGGGTAAACATCTCCCCTTGGTGCTTCCGGAAGAAACGGCCGTTGATTCCTTTGCACCCCTTTTCTCCGAGCAGCTAAATTGGCGTGTTGAGAACCCCTCTTGGTCGGATAGAGCCTAGGAGGCATTCTTCAATTGAATCGGACTAAGAAGTGTTGGATTTCTCTCGATTTCCTTCGAATCCCCCTCTCTAATGTTCGCCCTCTCTCTTCTCACTGTCGCCTCCCTCTCAATTTCAAGCCTAATTAAATTTCAAATGGCGACTGTGCGTATTTTTAATAAATCCGTCCACGGGCCTGTTATGTCGTGCGACATACTAAGCCCCTGTGGCTGATTTTACAATTTTGCCCCTAAAGGCTCCATTTTACAATTTTGTCCCCCGTAGGCCTGTTTTATCCTCTGTGCCTCTGGCATTTTCAATCACTTTCAATCCAGCTTTTTCCTCTAGTGCCCCCGAGGCCTATTTTACAAATTTACCTCTGTGATTCCCCTTATTTTGCTGCATTTTTCAAATAATCAGGGTACATCCCAGTTTTCTTTACAAAAAATTATTCGGGTGCGTCCCACTTTTCTTTACAAAAACTATTGATTCCTTCCAACTTCTCTACAAAATCCAACCCTTTTCGCAATCTCCGTTATAACGGGATGACGCTAGGTGACAACCTCCGAATTGTCAGAACTCTAAACTTGTGCTACCACTATCCGCGAATAGTGAAGTATGCCCAAGTCATTCCAAGTCATTTCAAATTGTGCTATCACTATTCGCGAATAGTGACGCATACCTAAATCATTCCAACTTGTGCTACCACTATCCGCGAATAGTGACGAATGCCCAAGTTATTTCAACTTGTGCTACCACTATCCGCGAATAGTGACGAATGCCCAAGTTATTTCAACTTGTGCTACCACTATCCGCGAATAGTGACGAATGCCCAAGTTATTTCAACTTGTGCTACCACTATCCGCGAATAGTGACGAATGCCCAAGTTATTTCAACTTGTGCTACCACTATCCGCGAATAGTGACGAATGCCCAAGTCATTTCAAATTGTGCTACCACTATCCGCGAATAGTGACGAATGCCCAAGTTATTTCAACTTGTGCTACCACTATCCGCGAATAGTGACGAATGCCCAAGTTATTTCAACTTGTGCTACCACTATCCGCGAATAGTGACGAATGCCCAAGTCATTTCAACTTGTGCTACCACTATCCGCGAATAGTGACGAATGCCCAAGTCATTTCAACTTGTGCTACCACTATCCGCGAATAGTGACGAATGCCCAAGTCATTTCAAATTGTGCTATCACTATCCGCGAATAGTGACGCATGCCTAAATCATTTCAACTTGTGCTACCACTATCCGCGAATAGTGACGAATGCCCAAGTCATTTCAAATTGTGCTATCACTATCCGCGAATAGTGACGCATGCCTAAGTCATTCCAACTTGTGCTACCACTATCCGCGAATAGTGACGTACGCTCAAGTTTCCCAACTTAAGTTACCTCTATCTCCGTCATAAAGAGATAGCGCCATAAGCTCTAGCTTCTTTAGGTGACAGCCTCCGAATTGTCAAAATCCCAAGGATCCTAGACATCGTTCCTAACTATCTAGTGATGCTTGAACTACGGCTCGGCTTGATTCCTCCGGATACGTAGGTAGCCTTTCATGAAAGGTCCAGCCACTCGACCACCTTGGTCACCCAATCCATCTCGACATTCGCCAGATTGGATCCTTTTCTATCGACAACCCCACTCGCCCTGCAAGTGACGTTGCCGAGGGGCTTCTGTAAGTACCCAAATCTGGCTCATGCCTTTCGGTTAATTTTCGGCAATTTCGGTAATTTTCCGGTAATTCCCAGATTTTCCTAAAGTTCCTAACAATTTCGGAACTTGCTCCAAGCCTTTTAAGGGCTGAAGGGAATGCTTGGTGATTAAGAAACACGTTTTTCTTAAATCCCAAAACCCTTCTAGAAGGCCGCCACCTTGCACGTTTCTAGAAGAAGCGATCTGGCTACTTATGTCGTGCGACATAATCGCCAGAGAAACCTTCTAGAAACCCGCCACCTTGCATGTTTCTAGAAGAATCTGCAGTGGCTACTTATGTCGTGCGACATAACCAGCCGAGAGAGAGTTCTAGACCCATGCCACCTTGCATGTTTCTAGAACGAAAGCAGTTATGGCTTGTTATTTCGTGCGACATAACAATCCCATGCAGGCTGCCTATAAATAGAGGCCTTCACCTCTCATTTTACACACACCTCCTCCACCCCTCGCCCCCTCTATAGGGAATACGCTCCGTAAGCCTCCTCTCTCCTCACATACCCCCCAAATCACCTCAATCCTACCAAACTAATCACACACACACTTCCCACACACACACACACTTCCTATACATCAAGAACTCGAGGTTCTTAAGGATCCAAGGCCCGAACTCGCCTCCCAAGAGGAAGCTAGAAGGCTCCTATATCTAACTTGATATAGGAGTTGTGGATCTTCAAGGGTAACGAGTTTCTACCCCTTTTCCACTCTCTATTTTCCTTTGAATATGAAATCTATGTGTTACATGCATTGATAATGTAGTATTCTGATTAAAGTTGCATGCTTTAGCTTCATATTACCCAGATCCACATTTTATTTCATTACATTTCATATAAAATCTCTGTTTTGACTTGGTTTTGCATGAACACTCAAGATGAGTGTGGATCCCTCATATCCACACCCTCTTGAAGTGTTCATTATCAATAAACATGCTCTCTGAGATTTGTTTGTGAAGTAACTTGACCATTTTGGTGCCTTGTTACCTCTCGCAAATCTCGCTTGTTTAGGCTTCGCAAAATGGCTTATTATGTCACGCGACATAGGCGGCCTATGTCGCGCGACATACATAGCCGCCATGCACTTTATCTTTTCACCGCAATCTGATGTTTTCCTTTTCTAATGCACCAATCTGCATTTAAACTAAAACATTTGCATACAGAGCAGCATCATTTGCATTAAAAGGATATCTTTTTCACCAAAATGACATCTTTGCTTTAATGGTGCATCCTTTGCACTCAAAAAAACCCCTTTTCACATTAAGGATGCATCTTTTGCATTTAAAACTCATTTTCATACTCAAAATGCATACTTTGCATTAAAAAATCATTCTTTGCCATTTTCATGCATCATTTGTGCATTAAATGCTATTTTCCAACATAAAAATACATTCTTTACATAAAAATCTTTTCTTTGCACAAAAGGGCATCCCTTGCAACCAAAAGACATTCTTTACACTCCAAAAATGCCATCTTTTCACTAAAGTATCATTTTTACATGCATTTCCCCTTTCCCCAACCTTGGAACGGACCGGTGTAAAAGTTCTCATCTTTGCATCGTTCCTTCCATCAAAGGTTCATGATTTCTTTAGGAAAAGGATAACCTTGAACCCTATATCTCCGATTATCGCTTAAGAATGAGTATGAAGCCTCTATACGAGCTCGACCGTCTTAAAGCGTAGGATTGATGGGCTAAGGACATTCCTTCCTAAAGAACCTCATCTTTGACCCAAAAGAGAGTCATTCTCTCGATCACGCAAGTCCCGAGGGTCCCGAGGTTTAAAATGCGATGATCATAAGTCATAAGATGAGGACGGGATCATAATCCCAAATACATAAATTCCAAGGAATCCCGAGCGACAACCAACAAATGGTTTGTACGTCCGGAAGATAACTTGGGACATTCCCCCCCCTTATTTTCAAACACATGCACACAAAGAAAGCACGCAAGCAAACACGATTAATGAAATCTAGGGAGACTTGCTCCGGCAAGGCACTTTGGGTGAACGCCAAACATTCTTCCCAAGGGGTAACTTAACCTCCGAACCCATAAAACCTTTTTTTCAAAGTTTTGAGGTAATCAAAATGGCGTGGCGACTCCGTTTTTCAAATAACTCGGATGTCTTCAAACTCGCGTGAATTCCAATAAACAAAAAAAATTTGGGCACACATTCACACTTCCGCTAAGTTTTGTTGAAGAAGGACGGGCTTACTTTGAAGGCCGGAGTTGAAGATGAGGAAGGGAATGAACTTTTGTTAAGTTCTATTAAAGGAGGATGTGCTTACTTTGGAGGCGGGAGTTGGAAATGAGAAAGGAAATGGACTTCCGTTAAGTTCCGTTGAAGGAGGACGGGCTTACTTTGGAGGCCGGAGTTGGAAATGAGGAAAGGAATGGACTTCCGTTAAGTTACATTAAAGGAGGACGGGCTTACTTTGGAGGCCGAAGTTGGAAATGAGGAAGGGGATGGACTTCCGTTAAGTTCCATTAAAGGAGGATGGGCTTACTTTGGAGGCCGGAGTTGGAAATGAGGAAGGGAATGGACTTCCGTTAAGTTTCATTAAAGGAGGACGGGCTTACTTTAGAGGCCAGAGTTGGAAATGAGGAAGGGAATGGACTTTCGTTAAGTTCCATTGGAGGACGAGCTTACTTTGGAGGTCGGGTCGAAGGTGTAGGCTTTGGATTGACGGTTGTGATAAAATCGATTGAGGGACGAAGGACGATCCTGCGTGCGCATATAGGTAGGCATGAAGATTTATCTCTCCAAACGGCAGTGGGAGTGGAGAATTATCTCACAAAATGAAGACTAGGTTTCTCGGGTTGTGCTAATGTGTGAAGGGTAATCAACCTAATAGGGATAATTCTGGAGGTATTTTGACTTGAAAGAGAAATTTTGTTGAGTTGGCATCTTGCTGGTGATCTTCGACCTTGTAGAAGTTGTTAAACTGGTATTCACCTTGGGACTTCTCGCTGTGGAAGGCTTTGGGTTTGAGAAATGCAAGAACCGGGTTTGAAATGAGAGGGGCCTTGTTAAAAAGGCATCTAACACTTGGTAAAAGGGAAACCAAAGGAAAGGTGTCAATTTGGTAGAGAGGGACTCAAAGGCACTCTAGTCGAGTTGGCAATAATAACAGCGTGATGTGTGGAAGAGAACTTCAAAATCTTCAAACGTGTTAGCTGAGACAATGATCCTTTGCAAATGAATCCTTGTACTAGCTATGGTAGAGGTAAATCAATATTTATGACATGAATGTATGTATGAAACATGAATACAAGCATGATTTTGATAAGTTTTATTGACATACCTTTGCTGTGCTTACCTGTAGTATGATCTCGTGGAGGAGAGATTGGTTGAGGAAGTCATAGACGCGCGGTCATTGATTTCGATTGCACCGCATATCGTAGGGATTAAGTCTTAGATCGCTGGTCATTCTCAGGTTATGGAGGAAGGTATTTAAGGCTATCATACTTGTCAGTCCAGAGAATCAAAAAATTATTTATGTTGAGGAGCATTTTACTGGTGGCGATGGTTCTAGAGGGGATGATGCCTTCTTCACCAAGCTGGAGATACTGGAGGCTTTCTTCATCCATTTGTGGACGTTGGAGGTCGTCTTTACCAAGTTGCAGACGCCGAAGCTTGTCTTTGCCAAGCTGTAGACATTGGGGCTATCTTTGCCGAACTGGAGATGCTGGAGGTTGTCTTCTTCAAGTCAGAGACACTTGAGGTGGTCTTCATCCTTCTTTGGACGTCGTAGGTTGTCTTTACCGAACTAGAGATGCCGAAGGTTGTCGTCTCCAAACTGTATGCACTCAAGACTTTCTTTGCTGAATTGTAGATATTGGGGATTGCCTTTGCCAAACTGGGGATGCTGGAGGCTGTCTTCTCCAAGTCAGAGACACTTTAGGTGGTCTTCATCCATATGTATACATCGTAGGTTATCTTTGCCAAACTGGAGATATCGAAGGCCGTCGTCTCAAAACTGTATGCACTGAAGACTTTCTTTGCCGAACCGTAGATATTGGGGGTTGCCTTTGCCAAACTGGAGATGCTGGAGGATGTCTTTTCTAAGTCAGAGACACTTGAGGAAGTCTTCATCCATCTGTAGACACCGTAGGTTGTCATTTCCGAACTGGAGATGTTGAAGGCCGTTGTCTCCAAACTGTATGCACTGAAGACTTTCTTTGTCGAACCGTAGATACCGAAAAATGTCTTCACAGCCTTGAGGCATTTGAAAAAAGCTGATGTAGGTCTGGGGCCAAGATGATGTTGACTTTATGTGTCTGAGGCTAAGATGATGCAGGATTGAGGTATCTGAATCAGGCTGATGTTGACTTGAGGTATCCAAACACAAGCTGACGTGGGCTTGAGGTGTTCGAACCAAGATGGTGTTCATTTGAGGTATCTGAAACCAAGATGGTGCTGACTTGAGGCGTCTGGGCACAAGCTGATATAGGCTTGAGGTGTATGAACCAAGATGTTGTGGAGACGAAGGTCTTGCCGGTCGTTTGGGCTATTCTGTTGAAGTCATTGGAATTACGCTTCGGTGAAGACCATCCTTGCTGTGGAGAGGCTTCGGGTAGTGACGGAAAACTGGTCTTTCATGCTTGAATTGCTAAATTTGTTAGTAGAGGGACAAATACATATATGAAATTCATGATGATGGATGCATGCATAGGACAAAAATGATTCGCATGCTATGAGACATGTATAAAAGCGTTACTCCATATGTTCAAAACTACAACCAATTATTGTATTTAAGCGTGCAATTTTTTCTAGGATGACGTCTTTTAGTTGATTTGGGCAAGCATGAGCCTATCTTTTGGCAAGGAAGTTTTCTATTATGATTCACAATCACTTAGGGTCGTTTCTATTGATTCATGTTTTGTGCATGCTACATGAGCCATGTGGAGATTTTTTTGTGGGGATGCATGTTGGTGAGAGGGTTTATATGTGTTGTGGACTGTTTGGGACAAGTTTTAAGCAGGTGGGGTGATATCTTTTGGTTGCAGACTGAACTGCACATTGTTGATGAGGTCTTGTTGTAGGTCAACAGTATCATGCGGACCTGAATTTTGATCTTGGGATGAAATTGGATTTGAACCCCGGGTCTCGATTAAAATTTCTTTTCAATCTCAGACATTTGAAGCTGATGCTGACAGGCTCTAGAATCAAAAGTACATTGATATGAATGAACCCTCTTTCGCTTGGGTTAGTTGTGACTTGACATAAATTTGGAGAATGACTTGGCGAAATGCTGATACGAGGAGATTCCCAGTTCTCAACCTCTGATGATGCAGGGAGTTGACACATACCAAGTTCTAAAGCTAAAATTCCAAGATAATTGTTAAGGAGACTAGACATTTCTTCTGAAGATAGGTGTGACTTGACAAAGACCCATTTCGAGGAAACGACATGGCGAAAGCCACATAAGCTTTCTCTAAATGACTTGATGAAGCCCCAGGTTTGACAAAGCATCACGGCAGAGGTCCAATTAATGGTTTGACTGTAAAACTGACATACTGATGAAGTACCGAGCCGATCGATCAATGTGAGAGACCTCGAGGTGAAGTTGATGTAACCCCAGATTCATTGCAGCATTACGTCATGAAGTGAGAAACCCATCTTTGATAACAACTATGCAACTAGAATCCTCGAGGTGAAATTGACAACAACTATGCAACTAGAATCCTCCCTTCGAAGGGTGTCTTCCATATGGGAACTGTTAGCCATAGTGGCACTTGGCTTGTTCATGGCTTCAATCATATTCACCCTATGGTTGTTCTTAGGGAAGGGATTGTTGGTTGTGTTGGGCCCTTCGGGTATCTCAAACTTACCCTTTTCGATCAGTTCTCCCATCACCATTTTCAAGAGCATGAAATTATTAGTAACGTGCCCATGATACTAGTGGAAAGCAGAGTGCTTAGTTGTGTCCAAAGGGACATTGGGATCCCTGGGCTGATAGTTGTCCAAAGTTCTGATCAGACCTTCCTTAACAAGTCCCTGAAAGACTTCACTCAGAGGCATTTCGAGATCTTCAAGCCTTAGACTTCGTGGCTTGGGTACATCGCATTTCCTTGGCACGAAAGGAGTGGCATTATTGCAATCCTGGCCCGCATAGTTAATTGATTCCTTGCCTTTTGGGCATGACATAAGATGGATTAGAGGCAGAAGCTCGGTACCGATAAGTAGGTGCAGCGGCTTACTGTTGGTCAAATTTTAGCCCTAGAACTGACCATTGCACGCAGATCTGGATAGGGGAAGTTACTGAGGGGCATTCTCAAATTAGGTTTCAAGTAGGCTTGGAAAATATCCAACTGTTCTTCATCAGAAGGGGGAATTGCCATCTCACTCATCTTGAGGTTTCAACGCTTGTAAAAGTCCCTAATAGTCTCATCGGGACATTGTACAGTCGTCTGTAAGTCTTCCCGGTTTGTTTCCTATTCCAAATTGGCTTTGTACTTATCGGTAAAAGCATTAGTGATCTGTTCCCGAGTAGCCCTAGCCTCAGGCTTCAACCAGAAGAATCATTTTAGAGAGCCCATTTTTGAGGAGAGACTGGAGTAGTCATCTAACTTCTGATTCGTACGTCCTTTGACTTTCATGGCAAGGGTTTATGTATCCAAGTGGATCTTAGGACATGCAGTCTCATCAAACAATTCTAGATTGGGCATCACGAACTTGTGAGGTAGAGGCATAATGGAGTTGGGATCTGTGGGTCGGAGAGAGGCCTTCTTCCCTGTCAACTCAGTAACCTATGCTTTTATTTACTTTAGTTGTTCCATGAACCAAGCAAGTTGAGAGTCCAATGGCGGAGCCAAGATGGTCGGGCCGATGACAGAGCTGGAGAAAGGATTCACCATGGGCAGCACACTGGTGGAAGGGAAGGCTGAACCTGGGATATAATGTAAACATGTCCTTGGCCTAAGTTTCCCTGAGGGGTATAAGTAGGACCCTAAGCATAAAGATTGAGCCCGAAGGCGTGTTGTTGATTCCCTTTCGGCAAGAAGGGTGGAGGCAAACCAGAGGTGGCCGGGTAGCCCGAATACCCAGGGCCAGGATCAAAGTCTAGCTTAATGGAGGGTAGAAACCCCTGATTCTGAATTGCACTTTCGGTCGGGGTGGCGGAGTAAAACCCGAAGGGTATTGTGGATAGGATGAGTTGGATGAGACGGGAATAGAGGTGTATTGTCCTGTGGAGGCGGTCATGAAGGGATTTTGTGAGACTTATGCGATGCCGGGGGCTGGCTGTTCTGAACTGGGTTGCTGTTGAGACATCCCAAACTGCTGGGGCGGAGAAGTTCCAAACTGATCCATAGTTGACTGCCGTCCCGAACCCAACTGAGAAGTCACACCAAGCTGCTGTAACTGAGAAGCCCCAGACTGATTTGTACCAAACTGCTGAGGCATACCAAACTACTGTGACATATCGAGATGACCCTGATTGCGTTAAGGCATACCATATTGGCCCAAATTGGACTGAAGTCAATTCGTTCCCCCAAACGACTGTCCCAGACCAAACTGTGAAGGTATACCAGACTGATGCTGAGAGGATGGCTGATTCATAGGTTGAGAAGAGTGTGGCCCGGTGGAGGTTCCATATAAGGAAGGTGGTGGCATTCGGCGGTTGATTATCTAACAAGGAGAGGGATAGGGATCCTCTTCCTCTTCTACCATGAAAGTCCCATCGGGTTTGAGGGCAATCATTAAATGATCATCGAAACCTCATTCTGATTGGTACAAAGGGTTTTATGGACTCGAATTCCACTGTTAGCCATAAAGTCATAATGAATCCCTGGTTCTGGTTAAAATTTCATCCTCAACCTTGGACATCAAAGAACTGCATTTGACAAGCCCATAACCATAATTCCAAAGTGACCAATAGGGCAATCAAATATCCCTTTGCTTGGCAAAGCCTTGGTCTGAAGAGAGGTGTTGGCGAAGTCTTGATTTGAAGAAGTGACTTGGTAAAGCCTCAGTCTCATGATTGTGAATCTGACATAATTAGTGAGGCTTCAACCTGATAGGCATTGCAAACTTATCTTGAAATGAGTCTGAACAAAGACCTAATCCATCTTGTTGCAAAGTTAAGAAACCAACGTGGACCCAAAAATGACTAAAGGAGCCGCCAATCTAAAGAAACGACTTGACGAAAGTCCCACCTTAAAAAGTCCAATGCAGCTCTAATGCAAATTGAATTGTCATATAGAAAAAGAGGCAACCCATCCTTCTATATTCACTTTTTTTTTTAGTTAATTAGTCAACCGGAAGAAAATGTAAGAGAAAAAAAATTTAGAAATGTATACCTGCAGGGGCATATTTTCAAAAAGTGGGGATGAATCCCTGATTTGTACTATTTGATGACCTCATTTGATGAAGGCAGAAAAGAACTCGCTATGGGTTTGACTCTTTTGAGAGAGCATAAGTGTAGAAAGGTTTGTAAAAGTGTATGGAAGCCCCTGCTGACAGATAATCAGCGTTTAGCTCTATTTTTCCTATAATGTAGAAAAATAAGACTTGTCAAGACATCTGAAAATATGTTTTATTCAAAAATGATCACAAGATTGCTTAAAACCCTTTATTAATGTTCGGGTTATTCAACCCCTAATCTCGATATGAACAAACATTTTGATTAATCATGAGGAGAAAGTCGACCAATATCAAGAATCAAAGTTGGCTTATTGTGAAGAAAGTTTGTGTGTAGGAGAGGCCATTGATGAGACCGAATTTTCTGGGATTCGTATGCGTTTATGACCGGACCATTTCTGGTTGCCTACGTTCCCCTCATTGTGAGGAGCTCAGGTCACCGTAGTTCGGGCTTAAACTGTGTTCATCTTTGGAAAATGGTATGAATATTTGTGGTCCCTTTAGGGAAAAGGCTTGGATAGGAAGGTTGGATAATGAGGCACATGCCTTGAGATGATTCCTTGACAAGTCATTTTTATGGCTACTTCCATGATTCCATTGCTTTTTGATTGTCGTCTTTCATCGGGGTAGAAAGAATTTGAATACATCTTTAGGGCTTATGATATGCTTTTGTCTTTGCTTTAACTGCTCCCTTGTTGTCGACAACTTCCGTTCTTTGGGCTTTAATTTTGCCCATCTGTCAAGTTTTCGATCGGCGGTGCTGGTTCCTTGACTTCATTTTTTTTGAAGTTCCTGCTTGAACTTTTTTTTTTAAGTTCCTGTTTGAACTTTTTTTTTTTTGAAGTTCTTGCTTGAACTTTTTTTTTTTTTGAAATTCTTGCTTGAACTCTTTTTTTTTTTTTTGAAAAATTTGAGGACGAAGGCAAGCCCTTGCTTGAACTTTCATGATGCGCATGAGGGCGAAGGCAAGCCCTTATGTTGTTGTCGTCAGGTGGTTGATCTTTTAATGATGAATGGCCTTTTACTGTTCCTTGACGTTGCCGCCATCATTGACTTGGTCAAGGTGATGGTGGGGACATAATTTGGAAAGTGTATGGCTTGATGGAGGCCTTTGTGGGGGTAAGGAAAGTGTATAGGGAGGGCATTAGTTTGACTTTCTCATACCAATTAATTAAAATCTTAATCATTTCAAGAGATTATTTGTTGAGCAATGCGAGTGATCATTTAAAATAAAACAATTTCATTAAATGTAATGTAGGTGTGCAAATAATGTCTCGAGTCTAGCGACAAAAGAAAAAAGACTTATACAAAAGTTAGACATTTAACTACCATGTCCAAAATGGACTAAAACAACAAATGTCCCAGAAGGACTTAGGTGAAAGAGAAAAATACTAGAACCTGCGAAGGTTGACTAAAAGACTGTTTTAACATTTTAATTTAATATATGGATAGGCAGCCCCTAGCCCAGCTACTCTTTAATGTTGGACCGCCAGGCGCCCGAGCTTTTCCATCTTCAATCGGTTCTTGGATCACATGCCTTAAGATTGCACAGTCATCTGTGACGCGACTTCATGGATGATGAGATTCAGGTCGAGGAGGCTCATTCGAGTAGAGGACATAGTAATCAAATTTTCCCGAAGGTTCCCCGAGTGTCACTACACTGGCATTACCGGCTTCAAACCCTTCTTTCAACTTTTGTTGGGAGGGGGATTTTCCTTTCCTTCTTGGGGGATAGTCTTCATTTATTTCATCTTGGAAATCCTGGTCTAGACAAGCGGGGCAGTCGCAAACATCCCACTAAATGTGCTTGACAGTTCGTGGTGAGCTCGAGACCTCGAGATATCGGCTCGGTAAGTCCTTCCCCGGCGGGCATTAGGACTTCAGGTTGTAGCTGAGGAGCTCGCCCGGAGGCAAAGGATTGGATCCCGGGGGATAATGAGAGACGTTAGGAGCTGAGGGAGCGGGCACATCTTTGTTTTTCACGGGAGCCCCAGTCGTTTGGGGGATTGTCGATGTTCCAAAATGACACATGGCATTTTCGATCCAGGCCTGCTGCTCATCTTGGCCTTTATCAAGAGCCCTGAAAGCTAGTCATACTTCTTCCATCGTTCGGAAGCTTCCCGGGAGCGAAGTCCCATTTCCTCTACTGTTATCTGTTCGGACTGCTTGTGAGGCGCCAGGAGCTTCTTGATCAAAAGAGTCTTTGCTTTGTTGGGCTGTGTTACCATTACTTGACTGATGTCCTTGATGGATGTAGTTGGCAGTGGTGTCTTTTCCTTTGCCGGGAGCTGGTTGACCGAAAGATGGAACTGTGCTCGGGGCTGGCTTTTCCTTCAGGTCTTTCTCGAATTGGGGACCCGTGTTAACCATGGCATGGGGATCGGGATAGAAGTGATGGCTGACTGATGCTTTTATTGATGGCTTCAAACATGACTTGAAGATTCTTATTTGCTCTTCCTCAGGAAGTGACTTCATGATATCGAAAAGCTTCCAGCTCTGTTCCTTGTACAGCTCTCCCATAGTTTTGTCCGCTTTTTGCTCAGCCAACATAACCATATGATGGTCGATAGAAACCTTTGGACTGCTGGAACCTGTAACCAAAGGTCTACTGTCGGAAGGAACCATGATAGAGGGTTGAACAAACAGGCTTTGAGGGGATGGAGCATAATTCAGTGGGTAGTGTGGAAATTGAGGGATTTGAGGCCATGAAGCAGCTGGAGCAAATGCAGGTTGTCCGAAGTAATGGGCCGGGAAAGTCATGGGGGCGAAACACAATGAATTCTGAGCATATTGATAGAAAGAAGTGAACCTGGTGGATTTTGATGGTTATTTGGATCTGTTTGGGAGGGTCCAGTACTGCGCTGGTTGTATTAAGTGAAAGGGGTATAACCGGCTTTAAACCTTTCTGTTTGGACTGCTTGTGAGGTGTCGGGAGCTACTTGACCTGTACTATTCTGAGGAGGAATGCCCGACTGCTGCTGAGGGGCACTGAACTGACCTATACCTGACTGCTGTCCTAGACCAAACTGTGGCGGTGGCATTCCGGAATGTTGCTACGGAATTCTGAGCTGTTGCTGGGAAGACCCAAACTGATTTGTACCCGATTGTGGAAGCATCCCGACTTGCTGTGGCATTCCAAGGTGCCCCCAGCCATGAGAAGACATATCGTACTGACTTTGTCCCCACTGAGGAACAACGAACTGGCTTGTCCCGCCAGACTGCATGGGCATAATGGAATGTGGCTGAGGGGCTGGCTGACCCATAGGTTGAGAAGCATGGGCCCCGGTAGTGGTCCCATAGGAGGCTGGTAGCGGCATCCTGGTATAGTCAGAGGGACTAAGATTAGGATTAGGGTCTTCTTCATCCTTCACGGTGAAAGTGCCATCAGGATGAGAATGGCTGCTAAACCGTGACTCCTGATAGCCTCCATGAGGCTGTTCATCTGAGCTTCCTATTGCAGTCTTATCTGTTCTACCAACTGGTTCCATTGTTGCTCTGTCTAAGGAGTCTCAGAAGGCGGAGTTGTATTATCCCCATTGTTCCCATCTGATGCGGACATTCTGAAATCCGGAGTTGAAGCAAATGACGAAGCCCAGGATGCGCTCGATTCTTCCCAACTGACCAGACGGTGACTCGGTATCCGAACCCAAACCTTGTGAGGTGTTGTGGGAGGAATATACATGGGAGGTTCAGATTTTGGGAGTAGAAAACGGGTAGGTGTTTGGGCTCAGGGATCATGCAACATGCAATTATTTGTTTGAATTTACTTAAAACACCTTTTCTCGAATCCTAGGTGATTGGAAAAGATTTCTCTTTTTATCAAACTACTCTAAATCCTGGATTAGTGGGACCCATCAATACGCCTATAGACCCCTCAACCTGTAACCTCGAACAAGGGTTCCATAGGGCAAGAAGGTCCCACCGACCGAAAAAGGAAAACAAGCCTATGGTCTGGCGGGTCGTGAAGTCTTAACGCGCACTCGATGCAAATTACGGATAGAGCCAACGTCGAGGGTCAAGGTTGAGTTAAGGTTCCAAACGAATAGCCAACATGACCTTGACAGATAATTGTCCACGAAGGATCTTGACTCGTCGTTGATTAAGCGATAATTAAACATGGAGTGGTGTAAGTACCCAAATCTGGCTCATGCCTTCCGGTTAAATTTCCCGGCAATTTCGGTAAGTTTCCCGGTAATTCCTCGGACCTTCCTAGTGTTCCGGAAATATTCCGGAACTATTCCAAATTGAATAAAAGGCTGAAAGGGAGCCTTCCCAATTAAGAAACACATTTTTCTTAATTGGGAGGAAGCTTCTAGATATTGCCACCTTGCATGATTCTAGAAATGCTGAGTCAAAGGGATAATGCCGCACGGCTGCATTAGCTCGCGGTCCCTAGCCGCACGGCTTCATTGGCCATTTCCAGACTGCCTATAAATAGAGCCCTCCTCTACCCATTTTGATCATCAACAAAAGGCATCAATCACTCATATTACGAAGAAGATCCCCCAAAGAGCTGCTGGAAGTCCAAGAAGGTGAAGAAGAAGGCCAAGAAGCTACCTCCCTCCTCCTTGAAGATCCCAAGATCAATCATCTCCTCCTAGCTCCATCCAAAGAAGAAAAGGAAGCCATTGGTAACCTCGCACGCCCTAGCCTTGCATCTTATTTGCTTTATAATTGCTCATTGCATTGCTTTTATCTTGCTTGGGACTTGGTAGATTAAAGATCATATCTTTATATTCCCCCTTCCCCTTTGCATGCATTAGGCATCATTTGCCATTAAAAATGTAGTCTTTATCCATAAAGGTGCATCCTTTGCACCTAAAACCCCTATTTTCCAATAAAAATGTCATCTTTATGCATCCTTTGCATATAAAAATCAAATCTTTTCAATAAAAATGCATCCATTGCATTCAAAATACCTTTTCCAAGCATCATTTGCTTTAAAGATCATGTCTTTACCATAAACTAGCATCCTATGTTTTCAAAATGCAATCTTTATGCATCCTTTGCATATTGAATTCCAATTTCTTCATAAAAATGCATCATTTGCATAAAAATTGTGTCTTTATGCATCCTTTGCAATAAAGATCATTTCTTTAAACCAAATGCATCCTTTGCAACCCAAAAATGTCATCTTTCATTAAAAATGTCATTTTTACATGCATTCCCCCATTCCCCCATTAGTAACCTAGGAACGAACCGGTGTAAAAGATCCTATCTTTACATCGTTCCTTCCATAAAGGTTTCATAATCTCTTTAGAAAGGGACACCTTTGAACCCTATATCTCCGATTATCACTTAAGATGAGTATGAAGCATCTATATGAGCTCGACCATCTTAAAGTGTAGGATTGATGGGCTAAGGACCCTCCTTTTCTAAGGAACCTCATCTTTGACTATAAAGAGAGTCATTCTCTCGATCACGCAAGTCCCAAGGTCCAAAAATGCGATGATCACAAGTCCAAGATGAGGACGGGATCATAATCCCGAATACATAAAATCCAAGAAATCCCGAGCGACAACCAATAAATGGTTTGTACGTCCGGAAGACAACTTGGGACATTCCCTTTATTTTCAAACACATGCACACAAGAAAGCACGCAAGCAAGCACGATTAATGGGATCTTGGGAGACTTGCTCCGGCAAGGCACCTTGGGTGAACGACGATCCGTTCTTCCCAAGGGGTAACTTAACCTCCGAACCCATAAAACCTTTTTTTCAAATTTTTGAGGTAATCAAAATGGCGTGGCGACTCCGTTTTTCAAATTAAACCGGATGTCTTCAAACTCGCGTGAATCCAACAAACAAAAAATTTGGGCACACATTCACAGTTTGGCGACTCCGCTGGGGATATCCCAAAGGACAAAAGCTTTTATTTTCAAAACAAAAAATCGATACTCGGTATATAGGTGGAAACCACTTGCCCTTCCTGTACACTCCCTGATGTGGGAGTTGGGATAACCGGTGGTTTAACAATCCCACGTACTAGTATCCCTTTTCGAAAAAAAAATTTGAAAAAAAATATAAAAGAAAGATTTTCCCTTTGAGCGGGTTAGACTCCCGTCGCCGATTTTATTAATCGTGCTTGCTTTCTTTACCTTGCATTGCATCATTTGCATCTTGGAATCCGTGCATACTTTGAACGGGAAACAACCCGAAAAAATAGCAAAAGGAGTGGAACCTGGAAAATTGATCCATGCAGTCGTACGGCTCAATCCTCCTTGGATTCTGACCGGGCGACCTCGGTGGCAATTCCACCGGGAAAAATCATGGTTTAATGGCGGTCCTAGCGGCTTGGGGCTACTCGGCTCCATGGTGGCCAGGGCTCCTAGAAAATTTACGTGCTTACGTGTTGCATTTTCCCCGTCCCGAAAATCATTCCTTTAAAACACATTTTGAAAATCTCTGTTTTAACTCAAAAAGGAACATTTTTAGGAGACCGCACACTACGCGCACCTGATATATCCTGTACACTTTGCACGCACGTCCTTTAAACCCGAGGGTGGTTCCAAGCTGCGATCACGGACTGGCCTTACGATGCTCCCGGGCGCGCACGGAATCATCCCAACCTCCCCGTAGCGGCCCGGTGTCGACCAATGCACAGTCCGTGTCACACGTTTCAAAAAACAGTGACTTTTGGTTGGTTTTTGGTCTAGTCCGTGTCATATAGCCCAGTTGCATACCCTCGTAAAGGTCAAGCCTTAGTCCATAACGGAAGAGGAACTCTGCCAAAATTCCGACAAGGAAAAATTGGCGAGATCTCGACTCCGACATTGACTATTGACCTTGACCTGCACGGAATGCGTAAGAGTCAAGACCGAGTCTTTCCCAACAAATCAAAAGATCTTTCGCTCAAGCGAAGCTCTGCTAAAATTCCGACAAGGAAAAATTGGCAAGATCTTGACCCGGCATTGACTTCGATTCTAACTCACGCCCGACGTATGCAATGAGGATCAATGTGACACTGTGTCATCCGGCTTTTGCCGCCCGACCCATGCCTATTATCTTCTCGGACATTACCGAAAGTCAAAACGTCATTCGCTCAAGCGAAATTCTGCCAAAATTCTATCAAGGCAGAAAGACAAGACTTTCTCGGTATTGCCTTGACTATAATCCGCGTCGCTCGTGCGTTGAAAGTTCCTATGACCCGCTAGACCCGTTAGGAGCGTTCTTTACTCTCGGTCGGTGGGATCCGCGTGCCCTAAAGGACCCTCGCCCGGGGCTGTCCACCCTGGGAGGTCGAAATACAGGTGGAATACGAGGGGCTTATAGACGTAGTGACGGAACCCACTGATCCAGGATCTAGAGTAGTTACGAAAAAGAAGGGCAAACCCCCTTTTCCAACCAAATAGATATTAATAAAAGACACTTGTTTTAAGTAAACTGGAAGATTCTAATTTGCATATTGCACGAGCCTTGACTAAACACCTACCCGAGTCTAAACCTTTCCTATCCCTTTCCCTTGACGATAAAGAAGTGGGTGAGAACACCGGGTCGGCGACTTGTTAGCGCAGAATTCTCGGACGGTTCGCGAGAATCCTCGGTTTGGTCGATCCGTAGAGTCGAGAATGTCCGATTCGACAGAGAACAACACCTTGGTTTGGGTAACCGAGATGACCAGGGAAAAAGAGCTAGCCTTAGCCTTGGAAAATAGTCGTAAGGCCCATGAGAACAATGAGGCCATGCTCATTGATGCGCTACGCCGTCATGGGGTCCGAGATAGTGGTAGAGCCCAATGGTTCCTTGGTTATGGTAGAAGATGAAACTCCGAAGTAACCATCTCGGCCCCCTAGCCTATAACCGGTGCCCTCCTCCATCCACATATGAGCCTTTGCCAAAAGCTTTGTCCCTTTTCGGCCTTTTCCGGTATCCCGAAGCCATTAGGGTCCCAACACCCTCTCCTCCTCGAGATAAGACCCGGCTTTGTTCCCTACCAACGAGAGAACAAACGCCACGGCTATCCCTAGTCACACAGCCTGCGCACTACCCTATGGGATTCACTCCCTCTCCCCGGTATGGGCCGTTCCAGACAACTTCCGGGCCTCGGAATCAATCAAGTGACCTTTTTAACTCCCCGCCCTGCCACAGCGAGATCTTCCACCCCCAACCTTGCCAATAGGATCCCACGAGGCTCCTTTTTACTACTTCTGCAACTACGAGCCTAATTCCTATGCCTGCGGTCGGCCTCGAGGAAACACCGGACCGGGCCAAGTTTACACCTATTTCCCTTCTAAAGACTCCCAAGCCATGGTACCGGCCTACCACCTGTGCCACCCACAGTCCTGCCACTCAAATCGACAAGCCTGCTTCAGAATCGAAACCGTCCCCGACCCCAACATGACTTGGTTGATGGAACAAGTTAAGTCCATGCGGGAGAAGTTCGGAGAACTCAACACCAAAAAGGCGGCATATCGGATTGCGATCCCAGCAAAATTGTCCCTCTTCCTCCAAAATTCCGAATGCCGAGAAATTGAAAAAGTTCAACGGCACCGATTGTCCCCGGACTCATATTGAAAGCTACCTTCTTGCCATGAGAGCCAAGGATTTGTACACATCAACAAATGGCCCACCATTTTCAGCTGTCATTAAAAGGTTCGGCTCTTAGATGGTTCTTGCATGTAAAACCAGAGGCCCGAGCCACACAGGACCAAATTAAGGAAGCATTTTTGGAGAAGTATAAGGCTAACTTGAATTGGGAAACCAGCGGGAATGACCTACAAGGCACTCTACGGCGCCCGGACGAGCCGGTGAGTGAATTTTACGAGAAGATGGGCCCGGAAGCTCGGTGAAATGATGACCCCGCCGAATGAAGAGGAACAGATGGAGATCTTCCAATCACCGCTTAAAGCCTCAACTAAGGGTTCAAATTGGCAATTACTATTATCCCGACCTTCGGGCAATGGTAAATGCGTACCAAGTTTGAAAATGCCTTCAACATGGCCCCGGCCACGGGATCGGCCCGGCTCTTATCGCTACAAAGCACCGGTGTCAAACACCCATTTGTCACTATAAAGGGAAAAGAAAGCGATTATGTCAATTACATCGAGAATGAGAAAGTGGGACGAGAATTCAAGCCAAGTAGTTGCGAAGCCGAGACCTCGTTTCTATACCGCGTAAGATTTCGGAATGCCACTAGAAAAGGTCTTTGACGGTTCGGTAGCCGAAGGACTCATCGAGACCTTTGGAAAGCGGAAACCCAAAAAACCCTAGTGTCGGAATGGACGAAACCAAACATTGCCGCTTCCACAAATATCATGGGCATAACACCAATGATTACACCTACCTGAAACTCCTGATCTCTCGCCTAATTGAAGAAGGCAAGCTAGAACCACCTCGGGGTCCTAATGTGGTCAAGAATCCTCTTCCAGCTAACAATCAGGTCAACATGACCGAGTTCGGGGAGACAAATGCAATCAACTTTGGAAATCCAGAGATCATAGACATTCTGAAATTCAATGTTCCTTATGCTGAATTGCAAGGAAAATGGAAAGATTTGATTAATGCCGCCGCCATGGAAGGACAGTTTGGGCCCATAGTCGGAACTGATTTCATTAATGTTGTCAGAGCTCGGCCTCTTTTCTATGATATCGAACCGGTAACCATGGTCAAGATTACAGAAGAAAGGCTCACTTATGAAGACTGCGAGTTTGAAGTGAAACAAGCCATGTTAATGAAAGTTTCTTCAGAGCCCTTCATCACCCATGATGAGCATAATGTATTTGTAATGGCTCTTACCACTCCCGAGGATCGCTCCAGCCCTGTTTGGGAAAAGTGGAAAGAAGAGTGAACCGGCGAAAGACTTTTGGGATGAAGAAAGGCTGTATCTCGGATGCCGAAAGCACAACTGGTCCTACCGCCCGGAGGTACGGACGGATAAAGTTAATTTCGAAAGGAGATTCCGCCAGATCGGTCAGGTATCCTCCATGGAAATGGTGACAACAAAGGTAATTATGATCCACAGGATGAGAAAACTGACAAGGCTTGCTATTCCCCGGGGCAACGGCAAGTAGTGAGATCCGGTCCAACCCTTGTCAAGCCACCCTCGAGTCAATAAGTAGTGTAGGGTCCAGAGTCGGTAGTGTCAATTCGGTCGAGTCGGGAATCTTTGAATTCCGGTCCTCGAGTCATCCGAAGGCCTCACGCCCGAGGACTATCAAAATGTAATCGATGTCATCTTTCCCCTTATTTTGAATGAAATGACGGATCTTTCGAGTATCCTCTTATTGCCAACTTAACAAATGATAAATTAACTCAAAACTTTACAACGAGTTAATAATGAATCATTTGAACAAGATGCAAACACACTAAATGAACAATACATTAAAGAAATCTTTAAGCGGGTTTCGAGAAAAGAGGAAAGCCGGGCCCAGTGCCGAGGAGGTTTTGACAAGTATGAACTTGGGTGCTTGTCGAGGAACCTAAAGAGACACCGATCGGAAACTTCTTCCAGGGGTTGAACGGGACGGAGCGATCGATACGCTCGGGGATTACGTCGACGTGTTTGCATGGTCATACGGGGATATGTCGGGGCTAGACGGTTCGATAGTAGAGCACGAGAATCCCTCTAGCACCGAGATGCTAAGCCAAGAAAACGAGAAACTAAGGAAGATCAAGCCGGAGTGGTCTCTACAGGTCAAAGAAGAAATTGAGAAGCTACTGCGGGTAGGATTCATCGAGTCATCGAATATCCGAGCATGGTTATCCAATATTGTGACCGTCACGAGGCCAATGGGAAGGTGCGGCTGCTTTGTGTGGATTTTCGAGATCTAAACAAGGCCGGCCCGGGACGATTACCCTTAGCCAAACATAGACATCTGGTGGACTCAACTGCCAACTACGAAGTCAAATCCTTCGTTGATGGCTTTGCAGATACAACCAGATCAAGATGGCCGAGGAAGACCAAGAAAAGACAGCCTTCACCACACCGTGGGGAACTTACTGTTATACAGTGATGCCATTTGGGCTTAAGAACGCCGGGGCTACTTACCAAAGGGCAGCGACCGCGCTTTTTCATGACATGATCCACAAGGAGATTGAGGTCTACGTAGACGACATGATAATCCACTCCAAAGGCGAGGACGGGTAGCACTTTGTTGACCTGCGGAAGTTCTTTGAGAGGCTGAGACGACATTCCATGAGATTAAACCCTGCTAAATGCACCTTCAGAGTGACAAGGGGAAAAGTGCTTGGGTATATGGTCACGGAGCGAGGTATCGAAGTTGACCCCCAAAAGAACAAAGCCATTATGGATATGAGGCCACCTCAAACCCAGACAGAAGTCAAAAGCTTTATGGGAAAACTGCAGTACATTAGCCATTTCGTCAATCAGTTGACCACTATGTGCGAGCCCATCTTCAAGCTCATGAAGAAGAACGTAGACACAGATTGGACCGAAGAATGCCAGGATGCCTTTGACCAGATCAAGGCATACTTGGTACATCCTCCGGTACTATGCCCCCCACATAGACAGAAACCTCTTCTGCTCTATCTCACTGTCACTGATACGGCAGTTGGGGCTATGCTTGCTCAGGAGAAGAAAGACTCTCGGGTAGAGAATGCCATTTACTTTGTCGGCCGGAAGGCTGCAGGGGAAGTGAGCTCAATTACTCGGCATGTGAAAAGACACATGCGGGAGGCCAGTGCAGGTAGTCGGCAAGTTGAAGCATTATATGAAGCCCGCCTGTGAATTCGGTCTCAAAAATGGCCCCCATCAAGTACATCTTTGATAAGCCTTCCCTCTCGATGCGTCTAGCAAAGTGGTCCTTCTTCTTAGCAGAGTACGACATCAACTATGTGACCGTAAAGGCCATCAAGGGTCAAGCATTGTCGAGACCACCTCGGCAAACTTCCCAAGAATGAAGACGAGAGGGCCCGAACCCCAATTCCAGATGAAGGGATCTTTGCAGTCGAGCCTCGAAAACCGATGGCAATTGTTCTTTGACGGAGCCGCTAACAAAAGAGGAAATGGTATCGGGATGCTACCGGTCGATCCGAAAGATGAGCATACACCCATAGCCATCAAGTTGAACTTCCCCGCCACGAACAATGTTTCCGAGTACGAAGCCTCGCATTGCTGGTTTGGAAGCCGCCTTAGAAAGGAATGTCAAGGAGCTAGAAGTTTACGGAGACTCACCACGATCATCAACCAGGTCTCCAACAAATGGAAGACTCGTGGACCCTAATCGCAGCGGTATCATGCCCATATGGAGGAGTTGGACCTGGACAGCTTCAGAGAAGTGACCTTCCACTACTTGCCAAGGGAAAAGAACAGATTCGCAGATGCCCTAGCTACTCTAGCCTCATTGGTAGAGATCCCCGAGAGAAAAGCCATAAAACCCTTCGAGTGGGTAGAAGAGAAGCCCCGGCCTTCGTTGTGAAGTAGACACTGGGACCCGAGCCTATAAAGGAACCCCGGTACAATCAAATTTACCAGCTCCTCAAAGATGGAGAGTCACCTTTCGAGACGAAGAAGGTAGACCAAAAGAAGGTGTCGAGCCAAGAGCTTACAAGCCCCGAAAAGGTTGGCCTCCCATTATGTCATTCTAGGAGGCAACCTATACAAGAAGCGGTACCAAGGACCACTCCTCTTGTGCGTCACTCAAGAAAGGGCCAAAGAGTTGATGACCGAAGTCCACAATGGTCCTCGCAGTCCTCATATGAATGCCGAGCCCCGATGCAAGTGATCCTCGAATGGGTTACTACCGGATTTCCATGGAAACAGATCCGTGTCCAGACGTCCGAGCATGCGACAAGTGCCGGGGTTTGCAACCTCAACCATCTCCCGCCTCATGACCTGCATCGCATGACGACTCCTTGGCCGTTTGCAACTTGGGGTATTGACGTGATAGGGAAAATAGCCCCTAAGTAGAAGCAATGGACATGAATTTGTGCTAGTAGCCATCGACTACTTTACCAAGTGGGTAGAGGCCAAGTCCTACAAGGTCCTCACTTCCAAAAAACTGGCCCAATTCATCAAAGAAAACATAATGTGCGTATATGGGGTGCCCAACGAGATCATTTCCGATAATGGGTCGCACTTTGAAGGGGACTACGATAGGTTGCCGTCGAATTCGTAATCACTCGCCACAAGTCGTCTCCGTACGCACCTCGAGACTAATGGAGCCGTGGAAGCTGCTAATAAGACGCTCGAACGGATCATCCGGAAAATGGCCACCCGTGGTCGTGATTGGCCCGAAAAGCCGCACTTGGCACTCTGGGGCTACGAACGTCTGTCGAGAACGGCCTACGGGAGAAACTCCTTTTGCCTTAACCTACGGGATGGAAGCAGTGTTACCGGTGGAGTTGGAAATCCCGTCATTAAGGGTCCTCCTGGAAAATAGTGTCAATGAAGTAGAATGGTTGCGCCGCCGGCATGATGAGTTAGCCCTGCTTGATGAAAGAAGGCTAAAAGCCATGGAACACACCCGAGCCTACTGCAGGCGGATGGCCGAGCGTTTGATAAAAGGTCAAGGCCGAGACATCAAAGAGGGTGACTTAGTATTGAAAGTGAAGCCCCCTACCAGAGACAACCCCGGGAAAATGGGAACCCGTTTGGATCGGCCCTTATGTGGTGCGTAAGATACTATCGGGAGGAGCCATGAAGCTTGCAGACTGGACGGAAATCCTTTTGTCCACCCAAATAACGGTGATAAGCTCAGAAGATACTATGTCTAAAAAAAAAAAGGTGCAAAAAGAGTAATACCCAGCTAGGCTGAAAACCCCAAAAAGGGCAGTCTAGGCAAAAGACAGGGTTGCACATAAAAAAAAAAGAGAAAAAAATCTTAGTGCAAAAAGAGTAATGCCCAGCTAGGCTGAAAACCCCAAAAAGGGCGGTCTAGGCAAAAAACAGGGCTGCACATAAAAGAATAGAAAAAAAAAGAAAAAAAATATATATAGTTCACCAGAATGAACTACGAAGACCTGAGCCCCTTAGTCTTTCTTGTAAAAGGGGAACGTAGGCAGCCATATATGGTTCGGTCTAAACAATAAATAAAAATAGAGGATATTTCAGTTTTCATAAAACGGGTCCCAATCAATAAGACATTTGAATTTCCATGAAATGTGTCTTGATTAATTTCTAAGATAATATTTCTTGTTCATTATAAGTTAAAAACTTCTTGATGACTTCAAGCACGGTCTACTCTTGACTCTGCTAACCTGCTACAAAGATCTAAAATACAAAAAAATGCCTAAATAAACTAATGTGTTTGCAAAATGGCAATAAGGGAATCCTAAGAAAAGATCTGTCAGTCGTCATTCGCTGAGTCTTCTTTGGTCTTCTTCCCTTTACCTCGACCTCGTCGAGTTTTCTTTCTCTTCTTTTCTATAAGGTCGGTATCCCTTATCCCAATCACCGGTATCCTCACTGGAGCCTCTATCAAACCCGTGTCAATAAGTGCCCTCTCTACACGAGCACGAGTCCGCACTTCCTCCCTCTCGAGCCTCGGGCCAAAGGAGCGACCTCGGACAATCTCTTGTATCGAGCCTACATATCCCCGATCAGGTCACCCGACCGGTTATGGCGACTCGCCTTAGCCTCGCCTCCCTCGTAGTCCTACTCGAGTCGCAGCCGGCTCCCAATAAAGCTCGACGTCTTTCCCCCAAAATGACTCGAGTCGCTCCCATTTCCCTCTCGTACTACCCAAGTAGACAAAGTGGTTAAGATGGTGCTCTTCCCGCTCCCGAAGATAGCCCCAGGTGGGAAAGCAAAGATATGTCCAAGCACTCGAGAAGAATGAGAAGCCGGCCGGATCTCTCATGTCCAATGGCACCACCTCCATGGTCCGGATGTCCTCCCAATCACTCAATGGCTCCCGTAAAGCCCCAAACCGCCCGGATACCAAGCAGTGGAATGTAGAAGGACGACCAGCGAGAACCCTAGAAACCTCACAAAGATAAGACTCCCGAAATATCCTCCCGGGTCCGCAACCTCCAATGAGGTATCCACCAACGGATGTCCGAAGTGGATAGCCTAGCCATCGTCGCCTCCTGCCTACCCCGGTCCCGTTGCCTCGGTGCACCTCTCCGAGAAATCACCCAAGGGCACCGAGTCGGCAAAGCCCCCGGCAAAGCCCCGAGCCTCTCCCGCAGCCCACAAAGTCAAGACAGCGGACTCCTGCACCTCATGAAATGGTCTCCCCTAGCCATCCTATCGATGCCATGAAGTGTCTCTCCCAAAACCAAGGGAACAATGTCCTTCCCAGTCCTGCAGTCTCTGACCATGTCCAAGAGACCACTATGACAGATCCCCACGGACTCAGCGGTGAACAAAGCAGAAAATATGCAGAGAATGAAAGCATCCATAACCACCGTGGTCGCAGCCATAGCCGGAGACCCAAACCCGCCCGGATATCGAAAGGTCAATCCCGTCCGGGCTATCATCATCCCTCGGCCTCTTCCAAAGAAATCTGCGTAAAAGATGCAAGCTTTACCGCCACCGGCACATCTCCGACTGGAATAGATATAGCCTCAATTTCTGGACCCCAATCAAGGCTCGGAAGTCTTCATGCGTTGGGACAATCTCGTTGTAAGAAAAGCAAGAACATGTCTCCTGACGTCCCAAAACCTTGCCGCGCTCTCAAAAGGTCCCAATCGGGCGGAGATCCCTCAAATGCCATAAAGACTTGATCTTGAAGGAAGAATCAATCAGCCCCTTGTGAGATTGGAAGTTATGCTTCACCCAAGATTGAAGATCGGACAGAAACGGTCTTGCTTCCCCCTTTGCAATCTGACAGGCTTCTCCATTGCAAAATGACCAAAGATGGTGTCTTTAAGTCCAAAATGTGCTCTGGGAACAATTGGAACAAGTCTAGAGTGAAAATGAAATGAAATGGCCAAGCCTTGCTTTTATTCGTAAAATGACCGCTCAGGACGAATCGTGAGCCGCACGGCTTCATTTGCCCTTCCGGGACAAAACCGCACGGCTTACATTAGCCATTTGCGGAAAATTCTGCAAAGAACCAAGTTGCTGCCCAACGGAGTTTTCACCCCACTTTTTCAACCAAAACCTGTACAAAAACATATCCAGAAGCCATTCAAGCATTTAAATACCATTATAAATCATTTTGGCCCAGTTTCAGCCCCAATTCCAAGCAAAAAACTGCCCTGAAGCTCAAGTAATATGCAAATTAAAAAAAAAACATAAATTAGAAAAGTAAATAAAGCATTAATACAATGTCTTCGCCCCATCGGCGCCCAAATAAAGCAAAAAATAAACAAAGTGTGCATCAAATGTGTTAATTGTTTGTTTTGTTCCTAATTCCACTCTAGAGACCTCCTAGGCCTCTGATTCTTCCTCTTCCTCATCACTGCTCAGCTCGTAGACGCTAGCCTCCCTCATCAAGTCCTCCTGGCCGCTCACATCAGACAAATGGACATTATCGTGCCCGTACTCAGCCCACCGCCCGTAATGTCGCATTGGGTCCCCGCCCCCGAGGCATGGCACTGGAAGAGTACTCCGAGGCCGATGAGGTAGACGCTGTGCCCCCGACATGCCGTCTCTTGCGCCCGGGCTCCTGTGCATCCGCCGCCGCCTTAGAAGCGCAGGCCAACTTCCTCAGAAGAGACCGGCACATGTCCTTCCAGCCTCTATTCTGCCTGACCAGCCTATCATAAGTGCGAGCTGGAACCTGAGAAAAGAAGAGAAAAATCTCAGAAAATATCAGAATTGCAAAAAAGCAAAGAAAGCTGAAAAAGGGAAAGACCCTAAAAGTATACTTACAAAGTCATTGCCAAAGGCAGGTATACTGGGCTCCCTAGTGTCTGGGGACAGGAATCCTCATCCTCCTTGGAACTCCATGGACCACATAGGATAGGTGTGCAGAGGGATCGGCGGGTCAGCAAGCTCATCCTCCCCATATCCCCGAGTGACCGCCGGCTTCACTAGCTTCGTGGCATCCTCGAGCGCCGCTCACAAACACAGCGTAGGGGGTATCCATGTCAAAGTACTCCTCGGCGGCCACGCCTGCCTGGTACCTAGCAATCTCATCCTCTGGCCAATCCCTGGGCTATAGCATCCGTGCTGGAGGATCCTGAGGAGTAATGGCGTCCAGTGGAGGGACATGGCCATGTTGCCTCGAGAAACGGTCCCCCAAATATATGACATCACATGTCAGCCCCGTCAGCCATCTCCGTTGCCTCGTCGCCTCAACGGCCTCTCCCAGCAAGATCTCCGGATACCTGCCCCAAGGGTAGAAGTCCACTCCGTCGTGCCCATCCCTGTTGATGACCGGCCTCACCATCTTATAATCAAAAGTGATCCGGGTCTTTCCCGTGAACTTATCCCTAGCATCTCCCCTCCAGCGAACCATAGCAGGGAAGATGGTGATATCGCTCTGTTGGTTCCACGGAAAGAACCTGATCACCTCACAGAACCAGACCTGCATGTTCAAAACATCAAAAGGGTCATTTTTCTTGCATAAAAGTCTCAAGACAAGAAAAGAAAAAGGGACTACCTCGAGGGCAAATGAAAAGAAGTCCATGGAAGCAGCCTTATTCCAACTGTACATGTCCAAAGAGAAGTAGAGCTCCGCCAATCCGGCCTCTCCCCAAGAGACCGTTCCTATCCCATCCACATTCTCCAGAGATTCAAGGAGGCAAGTCATGGCCAGTGTCCCAGAATTAGCAAAAATGGTGACTGATAGCATCAACCACACGAATGCTCTAGCCAGCTGCTGGGAGGTCACATCGCTAACGGCAAAGTCCCGTATGCACTTCTGGACTGCCACCTCGACATTCCGCGTCTCCATTCCCAGACCCTTGGGAATCAGCTCAAATCCAACTAAAGCTCGGAACTCCTCAGCTGTAATGTGGTCTCTCCAAGTCACGGGCCTCCCAGTGAACTGTAGACCAGTAATAGCCGTGAAATCAGCAGGAGTCACTGTCAGCTCTCCCCAGCTCAGATGGAAGCTATGGGTGCTATCCCACCAAAACTCAGATAGGGCCTGGACCAAGCCCTTGCTCTTAGAAGTGATGTGGATCCCCCTGCCGATAGCCTCGATGAATAGATCTAAGCCGGTAGCCCGCACCAGCTGCTTGGGATTCACCCCATTCTTTTTGAAATTTGGCATCCTCTGCCAAAGTCTGACTGCTATCTCAGATGGTCCCCTGGACTTGTTCTCCTGTAGACAAGCACAACAAAGAAATGTGTCAATCATTCATCATTTTCAAAAGCATGCATATATTCAAAAAAGTGCACATATTTTCAAAAGAAAATCATTCACAAAAGTTTTTCTAGCATCATTTGCATCAAAAAAGCGTCTTTCATCACTTGAAACACGTCATGTCAAGTCCCATTGCTTTCCTAAAGCACAAAATCACAATTTTCACAATTCTTTGCACATAAGCATTATTCTTTCAAAAATGGCATGCATGAATCCTTTTCATCTTCCAAAAATCTTGATAATCAAAATTTTGACCTAGTTCTAGTACATGCAAGAACTCCGTCTCACTTTAGACAATTATCATTCTTATTTTATTTTCAAGAAAAAAGTGGGTCATTCCCATTATTTTTGTCAAACAAATTGCACATTGCATATTCTTAGCCTCATAGGTTCATCGTCAATGTCTCAAAGTCATTCAAAAATCCTAGGAAAATCCCAGAAAATTCCTAAAATTCGGGTCAAGCCCTAAATCAATGAAAATTCAATCAAAATCGACGGAATCGAGCCGAATAAGAACGCTTACCCCAACCGGACGCGGGTTCGTCGATTTATGCTCTCTTCTCCCCGGTTAAAGCTCCGACGGAGGCGTCAGAAAGTCATACTTTCTCTCCGTCCGAACGAGCTCTTTCCTCCTCCTTCTCGCAGCCGCGAAGATGTTTCTTCTTGCTTGCCTCGGTATAGGATTGCCCTCCGGATCCATTCCAATCGATAGAAGCAAACGGAATTGAAGAATTTTGAAGAAATTCTCTCCCTCTTCTCTCTCTTCCTCGGAAGCTCTTGGGCGGCAATAATGCCCAATGTCCGTTCAAATCTGTTTTAAATAATCTGGAAAAATCAAGCTTCTAGCCGTACGGCTTCTTTTTCTCCATCTCATGCCGGGCGGCCTCTTTCGCTCTGAGCAGAAATTACAATTCTGCCCCTGGACCTTCCACTTGGGCATGCAATTCCCGTTATCTTTTAACTAAGATAACATCTTTTTCAGAAGATATCCCTTATCTCCTAAGCAATTAAGCTTTCTTCCCAGTCGCCTCCGTTAATTCCGTTATAACGGGATAATGCTAGGTGACAACCTCCGAATTGTCAAAAATCTAAACTTAGCTTACCTCTATCCCGGATAGCGACGTATGCTAAGTTCTCTAAACTCAAGCTACCTCTATCCCGAATAGTGACGTATGCTCGAGTTCCTCTAAACTCAAGCTACCTCTATCCCGAATAGTGACGTATGCTCGAGTTCCTCTTAACTTAAGCTACCTCTATCCCGAATAGTGACGTATGCTCGAGTTCTCTAAACTTAAGCTACCTCTATCCCAGATAGTGACGTATGCTCAAGTTTCTCTCAACTTTAGCTACCTCTATCTCCTCGATAGTGACGTAAGCTCTAGTTTCCTCAGGAGACAGCCTCCATTAATTGTCAAAACCTTCAAGGATCCTAGACATCGTTCCTAACTATCTAGTGATGCTTGAACTACGATCAAGGCTTGATTCCTACGGGATACATAGGTAGCCTTTTATAAAAGGTCCAGCCATCCGACCACTTTGGTCACCCTGTTCCTTCGTCACTCATCAGCGATGAAGTAATCCCTCATAGAGGTTCAGATATCTGACCACATTGGTCACTCTTAGTATATCCCCAGTAGGATCAATTGCTTGACCTCCTAGGTCATTTTCTTTTACTTCCCCAGCAAGAGACCAGTTTATCTTCTCCATTCCTCAGCGGATCTATTCCGAACTACGGCCTGGCTTGATTCCTCCGGGATACGTAGGTAGCCTTCCAGAGGTTCGGCCACTCGACCACTTCGGTCTCTCAATCCGTCTCGGCATTCGCCAGATCGGATCCTTTTCTATCGACAACCCCACTCGCCTTGCAAGTGACGTTGCCGAGGGGCTTCTGTAAGTACCCAAATCTGGCTCATGCCTTCCGGTTAAATTTCCCGGCAATTTTGGTAAGTTTTCCGGCAATTCCTCGGACCTTCCTAGTGTTCCGGAAATATTCCGGAACTGTTCCAAATTGAATAAAAGGCTGAAAGGGAGCCTTCCCAATTAAGAAACACGTTTTTCTTAATTGGGAGGAAGCTTCTAGATATTGCCACCTTGCATGGTTCTAGAAATGCTGAGTCACAAGGGATAATGCCGCACGGCTGCATTAGCTCGCGGTCCCTGGCCGCACGGCTTCATTGGCGATTTCCAGACTGCCTATAAATAGAGCCCTCCTCTACCCATTTTGATCATCAACAAAAGGCATCAATCACTCATATTACGAAGAAGATCCCCCAAAGAGCTGCTGGAAGTCCAAGAAGGTGAAGAAGAAGGCCAAGAAGATACCTCCCTCCTCCTTGAAGATCCCAAGATCAATCCTCTCCTCCTAGCTCCATCCAAAGAAGAAAAGGAAGCCATTGGTAACCTCGCACGCCCTAGCCTTGCATCTTAATTGCTTTATAATTGCTCATTGCATTGCTTTTATCTTGCTTGGGACTTGGTAGATTAAAGATCATATCTTTATATTCCCCCTTCCCCTTTGCATGCATTAGGTATCATTTGCCATTAAAAATGTAGTCTTTATCCATAAAGGTGCATCCTTTGCACCTAAAACCCCTATTTTCCAATAAAAATGTCATCTTTATGCATCCTTTGCATATAAAAATCAAATCTTTTCAATAAAAATACATCCATTGCATTCAAAATACCTTTTCCAAGCATCATTTGCTTTAAAGATCATGTCTTTACCATAAACTAGCATCCTATGCTTTTCAAAATGCAATCTTTATGCATCCTTTGCATATTGAATTCCAATTTCTTCATAAAAATGCATCATTTGCATAAAAATTGTGTCTTTATGCATCCTTTGCAATAAAGATCATTTCTTTAAACCAAATGCATCCTTTGCAACCCAAAAATGTCATCTTTCATTAAAAATGTCATTTTTACATGCATTCCCCCATTCCCCCATTAGTAACCTAGGAACGAACCGGTGTAAAAGATCCTATCTTTACATCGTTCCTTCCATAAAGGTTTCATAATCTCTTTAGAAAGGGACACCTTTGAACCCTATATCTCCGATTATCACTTAAGATGAGTATGAAGCATCTATATGAGCTCGACCATCTTAAAGTGTAGGATTGATGGGCTAAGGACCCTCCTTTTCTAAGGAACCCCATCTTTGACTATAAAGAGAGTCATTCTCTCGATCACGCAAGTCCCAAGGTCCAAAAATGCGATGATCACAAGTCCAACATGAGGACGGGATCATAATCCCGAATACATAAAATCCAAGAAATCCCGAGCGACAACCAATAAATGGTTTGTACGTCTGGAAGACAACTTGGGACATTCCCTTTATTTTCAAACACATGCACACAAGAAAGCATGCAAGCAAGCACGATTAATGGGATCTTGGGAGACTTGCTCCGGCAAGGCACCTTGGGTGAACGACGATTCGTTCTTCCCAAGAGGTAACTTAACCTCCGAACCCATAAAACCTTTTTTTCAAAGTTTTGAGGTAATCAAAATGGCGTGGCGACTCCGTTTTTCAAATTAAACCGGATGTCTTCAAACTTGCGTGAATCCAACAAACAAAAAATTTGGGCACACATTCACAAGTTGGCGTTAATCCCTGATGACTCGGTGTCACATCGGGAGCCGGTGCATAAGCCGTGCGGGTCAAAGTCAAAGTCAAAGCGCAAGTCAAGATCAAGTCAAAGTACATGACAGAAAACCGGCATAACCTCGACTAATTTAGGTCCACGAAGGATCTTGACCCGACATGTTGACTGGGGTTTGACCGACACGAGGTATACACTGACGCGACCTGACACAGACCGAACAAAAAACCAACCAATTCTTGGACAAAAAGGTGTGTCACGGACAAATGCAGGGAAGACACGAGGGTAAACCAATGGCTGTTTGGGTTGTCTCGTGCTCGCACCCAGAGGCGTAGTAAGGCCTCCCGGGCTGCTACTGAGATTTCCCAGTTTAAGGACGTAGTGTGCAATGTACGGTCAAAGTGCGCGTACTGTGCGACAGTCTAGATTCCTTTTGTGAGTAGAAAGAGGGATTTTCAAATTTGTCTTAAAGGTATGACGCATGTAAAAGAATTTGAAAACACTTTCGAAACATTTTAAAAGCATGTAAGCACATAAGAGTTGATTAATCAATAGCAATATATCATAGCAAGGTCAATATGTACAAGGAAACACACATAAAAACACAGAGTTCAAGTAATGAGACGGAAGCTTGACCCACAAAGGCTAAAAAAAGACAAGTTTTTTTTTTGAAAAACAAGTTTTAAAGCTCTCATTCCCCAGCAGAGTCGCCACTGTGATATACCCCGATCCGATTTGGCGCCCGACAACTTGGAGTTTGAAATGATTTTTGGGATTGGGTCAATCTTAGCGGACTTAAAAATAAATGGAGTCGCCACGCCATTTTAGTTTAGGGCCAAAACTTTGAAAAATGCCCGAAAATAGAGAAATGAGTTCGGAGGTCACGTTACACTCTGGGAAGAACATTTGACGTTCACCTGGAATGCCTCGTAAGAAGAGTCTTCCAAACTTGAAACAATGTGTGTGTGTGTGTTTTTAGAAAAGGTTTGACTTGAAGGACTTTCTGGAAATAAAATAAATCTGCTGGTTTTAAAACAGTGCTGAAACTGAAAAAATAGCAGAAACTGAAAATTGTATGTTGATGACAATATCATCCGCGTGGATGAAATTGATGTACAATAACATCCACGCGGATCACCCTGCAACTTAATTTTTTTTACAGTTTTCCAGTCTGTCTCTATAATTTCCAGAAAGTTAACTGGATTTACAGAGTTTAACTGGTACTGTAACTGAAAAAATAAGTAAGCAAAGAATGTTAGATTTTTGGCATCCATGCTTGTCCTCTCTTTCCCTAGACTTTGATTAGTGTCTAACTAATTATGTTTAGTGATGATCAACTATATCAAGCCATCCCGGGGGTACATTAGGACTTGAAAGCATATCATTTTCAAGGGGGAGGGAGATTTGGCATGAAAGTAAATTAATAAGCAAAGATGGTAGGAAATGCTTAGAATGAAAAGATTAGGTCAAGATGTATCAACTTTAGAGTAAGATCTCTAAGGTGGTCACAAGAAGGACCATCCTTGAGATCTAGGCTCAAGTGTATCTCTTACATCTTTGTATGACCTAAATATGTAAGTCTAGATGATATTCATCCATGGAAAGGTTTCCAAGGTGAGCATCTTAGACTAGGAAGGGACATTTACAAGAAAGTAAACAATATAGACCATTTAAGATGATCATCTATTGAGATTGGTTCCAAGATGACCACATTTTAGGTCAAATGAGAAAGTAAAGACTAGTAAGGTAAAGGGGGACATGGGATATGACATAATAAAATGTGGATCTCTTGTAAAGAATCATCCATGGAGATGAACTCCATAGAGATCCTCTTGGATCCTAGGACAAGGAGGGATGGGGATGAACAACAAGTAATTAAACAAGATTACATCATTTAGACATGAAATGGATGCATGAATAAAGAGGGTTTAAGTAGGGAGAATGAGGGTTTACCAAAGGTCACACCCTATTTCTTGGATTAGTGTTTAGGGCTTGAGGAGTTCAAGGCTTAGGTATGATTTTGTAGTGGATTTGTGATTGGTTTTGGTGTTGGGTTTGTTGAATGTGAGTGTTTAAGGTTGTTTTGAGGGTTGATTTCGGCAGAGTAACAACAGGGAGGTGTATTTGTTGCTACTGAAAATGAAGGAGAAGGGCTCAATTTATAGGTTGGCCAGGGGTACAAAATCATCCGCGTGGATGATTTTGACATGCTGAATTCATCCACGCGGACAAGATCGTCAGCGTGCCTGATTTTGCAGAAAGGTGTTTTGGCAGCTTCTTATTTAGTCAAAATTTGTTTTTTACTTGGAAATGATGCTTTCCAGCGAGGCCACTGACCATTTTTTATTCCTAATAGGTCCTTCCTCTTTCAAATTGACTAAAATAAAGCCCGAAATGCCCCTAAATGATTACATATCATTAAATTGGGCTGACGGAAAACTAACGACCCAAATTGGGGCACTTACAAAGGCGCTGTTTGTACAGAAGTTTGGCGCGACTGCACTCAACATGCCGCGCGACCGCACCCTTTTGACCGAAGACACCGCAAGACCGTACCCTTTGGAGGGTGGGATTGCACTCTAAGCGGATTCAGGCGCTCCTCATCCGGATCATGGAAGGATTAGAAAGTCTTGAGAAGTTGTCTTTCCTTTTTAGAACCCTAATATATATACAAAACACATTTATTAGTTTAGGTTATATATTATTTTACTATTTTCAATTTTGATACTCTAGAGCAATGTTTTGAAGGTTTCTTTATTCAATCTACATATTTCCAGGTTTTTATGTTTTCTTATTCAATTTATGTGATGACAAACATGAACATGAGTAGGTAAACATATTTTTCTTGGATTTGCTGTAATTAATATCAGATCTTTATTCTATTACTGTTCTAAATCTTCTAAACCCTAACTCGTTCTTTTTCAACATGAATATTAGTAACTCAATTCTAGGTTTAATTATATGATAAGATATTTTTATCCTTTAATTGTATGGTTAATGGCGTAACCAATTTCATTAACGTAGATTGTTTACGCATAGACCCCTATTCCTTTGATTAGGTTCAATTGACAAATTCATGGAAATCAAACGAATCTAGGTTAACTTGTTCTTTAAAGCTTAATGAATTTCTAGATCTTTATATTAATTTAGTAGATAATATAATTGAGATGAAAATATTAGAGTTGCAATTCGAACACCAAACATCTCAACCCTTAATCAAGTGAACGAACTTTTGAACGAGTTATAGTAATTCAGTTACCCAAAATATATCATAAAGTGATGATATTAATGAAATCCAATCTGTGAATATTCCTCTTAATCTGGTTAATTCTTTTATTTTCAATTGTGCTGTTAATCTTATTATTTAATTTCTTGCTCTTAGTAATTAATAAACAACAAAATAAAAAACCCGTTTGGTTACTTTTACACAACTTAAATACACTTGTTTGCCGGCGAGTTTTTATGCTTCGACCCTTGTAATTGTACGTTGCTACAACGGTAACTACACTTGCTAGGTTTTTATTACATGAGGGGATTTTTTTCCATCAATTCACCATCACCGGCTCCATATCCTTCCCACTTCAATTCTCCGCCATCTCCACCACCTCCGGTCTCTCCGGCACCGTCAATTTCAGTTTCTCCATAGTTTGGAAGATATTGTTGAGGCTTCAGATGGAATCATGGTAGCAAGAGGTGACTTAGGAGTTGAAGTACCACTTGAACATATCCCAACCGTGCAAAAGGAAATTATTCATTTATCCAGAGAGCTGAATAAGCCAGTGATCATTGCCTCACAACTTCTCGAGTCAATGGTTGAGTGTCCACACCAACATGAGCCGAGGTACTTATGTAAATAAGTTTCAAAAATATTTATCAAGATTAGAATAAGAAAAGTTGACCTTGATTTTCTCATAGTTCAAAATTTTCTTTCATGTAAAAAGGTTGCAGATGTTTCTGAAGCAGTTCGACAGTATGCTGATGCCCTAATGCTATCTGGTGAGTCAGCCATTGGCCCATATGGTGAGAAGGCTCTTTCTGCCTTGCGAATGACTAGCACCCGTATAGAACTATGGTGTCTCAAGGAGAATCAGAACAAGTTTCTGTAAGAATTTCCCGTAACTATAGGGATCTCCAAGATTCCCGAACATGATTTAGGGAATTTAATTTCATTGAAATCCTTTCCTTATTGTATATGGGAAATTAATTTATGAATGTGGTCCATATTATGTATATGTTTAACCCAAATTGAGAGAATTTCTCTCAATCAAATTATTGTGTCCGTAAACTTTGTGATGGGCAAAGGGCTATAAATATGACAAAATGCTCTTTTTCTTGGGCCACCAAACCTACTCTCACATTCATAAATACAGTGCCATCACCATAGGAAGAGTTAAGGTTTAGAAACCAAAAGGAGTCTTCCAAGTTCTCGTTTGGAGCATCTCGACTTCATATCGATTCCGATTTCGGCGCAATGGCTGGAGGTATGTTGATCCATTCTTCCGCTGCATTTATAAAGTATGATCTTTAATCATTCCGAGCAAGCCAGTGTAATTAATAACCAACATTTTCTTCATCTACCTAAACTTGGAGAATCTTTGTCTGATCAAATTACTGAGCAGATTTGCAATTCTGCTTCTATTATGGGTACTTACCCTTCTCCTCAACTTCTTCTCAATAAACATGAACACACAAAACACACATACACACACACTCACACACTCACTCACTTTCAGACACTCTAATGGTCAATTCTCTGCACATTATACCCTTGCTGACAGTGGCGAGACACGAAGAGTATGGAATTTTGGAAAATGTCATTTTAGTACCTTTAAAATTTTATTAAAATATACTCCCTCTCTCCCAAAATGAATGTCCATTTGGGATTTAAAAGTCATTTTTAAATGGTTGATTTTTAATAGAAAAAAAACCCCATAAGAACTGTTATTGTTCACTTTCAAACTTTTAGTTTTGCAAAAATATAATGAACAAAAACAATCATTTAGAGACAAAGTTATTTGAAGTAGAAGTTTCAAAAGGTCATTTATTTAGGGACAATAAAGGACATTCCATTTGGGGTGCAGGGAGTATTATTTTTGTCAATTTGTGCCACATTTCTTCTTGTGGTAAAATTTTCATTGTGATATCATTTTGACCCCTTTGATATATTTTTTTTGCTTTGCCACTGCTTGCTGAATATCTTTTTTGTTCATCCAACAACCTTGGTGTGGATGCTATTTTCGTATACATAAAAAATGGATTGTTGTACAATGCAGCGGAAACAAATAAACAATAACCAAGAACACAATTGAGAAATCGAAAGAGAAAGAGATGTAATTGGGTTATGAATTTCGCCTCTTTGTATTATGTGCAATGATCCATCTGTTTACATAGGTTTACATAATATATATATATTAACCAAAACCCTAGCCAAACTTAGATCAAATAACAAAGAGGCCCGTCAGCCCAAACCAGAAAAGCGCCGCCAGGCGCCCGCCTGGGCCCTTGACATGCCACGGACAACCTACGGACTTCGAGGCGCTCGCCCAAGGATCTCCCATGTGCTTGCCTCAATGCTGCACCTCATGGCCTCAGCCTCGGCCTTCCAGGCGCCCGCCTCGGCCTGGTGAGGCGCCCGCCTCAAGCTGCTGAAGCTCCACAGTTTTGCTGAAGATGGGCCCTTTGCCAGGACATCGAGCCATAACATCCAACACGGATACATGGCATCTCTTCTCTCGTGCAACCACCCAAATCTGCCCATATTTGCCTTTACAAATGACCTGAATACACGAATGACACTGAATTTGCTGTGGGAAGTTGTGCCTCTGTTAGGTTATCTATCAGGCGATATGGAATCCAACATTTCAAACACAGTTGATCTCTTGAAAGCAAAGGGAATGGTGAACCAAGGAGATGTTGTTTTGGTAGTCTCGGACATTATTCCAGCTCGTGCAGCCGCAACCCCAACTCTATTCCAATTCGTCCAGGTCAAAACCATTACTTAGCAGATATCTCTGTTCAATATATAGTAAAAGTGATAAAAAGTTTCAGGAAAGGCAATAATGTTGTTGAAACCTTGGAATTCATTTGGGGAAGAATGCTGAGTCTCTGGTACTCATTACAACAGTGCTGGCTCGGCTTACGGGTCCGTTGCCAAAATTTCCAGCTTCGCTACCGTGTCCCTTGCTTTGATGATGTAGATTCAACACAAGGTTCCTTCCTCTCAGACTAACATTATACATGGAAGCATTTCTCGTTTTATTATTGAGTGAGATCATAATCAGTTGATTAATTGAGTGAATATTTATTCTTTTATTTAGGATGATTTGTTTTACAGGATTTATTGTTTATTTGTTTATAAGTAGTTTGTATTTGATTTAATTATTCAATTGATCGTTATTATTTTCTCCTTTTATTTAAATCTGTTATGCTCTTGTTTGTTCTTGAAATTTATATATGTTTTGTTAGCCATTGAAATACTTGCTAGGGGTTTGGGAAAATGATCTGTCCTGTGATTTCTAATCCATTGGATTTGCTTGTGTCTAATTAATCGATCAAAATATTTTGGATTTTTTCAAATAATACAATTTTAAAAAGTATGTACCAAAATTTTCTCGTCTATCTTAATTCACCATCTAAGCTTGCCAGTAAAATTCTGATTTTGGGAGCTAAGGAATTAATTATGGATTTTTTTTAGCCTAGTATGAAAAATCGATAAATGAATGTCTCAGTTTTAATTTACACAACTGTGAAATCAAATAAGTGTGAAATTACACAACTGTGAATACACAACTGTGAAATTACAAAACTGTGAAATTAATTGAGTAATGATTTTACAAGTGAAAAATAAAAATGACACAACTGTGTAATCATTTAACAGTGAAATCACATAACTGTGAAATCAATTAAGAAACTATTTTACCAGTGAAAAATGCCACAATTGTGAAATCACACAACTGTGTAATCACAAAGCTATGTAATCATACAACTGTGAAATCAAGCGAGAAATGACTTTACAAGTGAGAAATGAAAAATGACACAACTGTGAAACCACACAACTATGTAATCATACAACTGTGAAATTACACAACTGTGTAATCATACAACTGTGAAATTAATTAAGAAATGATTTTACAAATGAAACATGAAAAGTAACACAACTGTGTAATCATATAACTGTGAAATTAAGCAACTATGAAATTAATCAAATGTGAAATCAATTGAGAAATGATTTCACAAGTGAAAAATAAAAAGTGACACAACTATGTAATCATATAAATGTGAAATCAAATAACTGTTAAATCACACAACTGTATAATCATACGACTGTGAAATAATTGAGAAATGAAAAATGATTTTTTAAATATTTTACAAGTGAAAAATGAAATTTTCATTTTTAAAATTCGAATCATATCTTGAATTTACTTGTTTTATTCATTTTGAAGATATGATTAATAACGTGGTTTCAGATTATTTTGTCGATTTCTAGATTTTAGTTATTGCATTTTAAAATTTTGAGGGGAAATTAATTTATTATAATTGTGAAATCACATAACTATGAAATCAAACAACTGTGAAATCACAGAACTGTGAAAAATAGAGTGATATGGGCAAAATGGTCCAGTTTGTTAGTGTAGACTGTGTGTGTTACCACAAATGTGGGTGTTACCAAGTGCTATCACCGACAGTTATGTCTTACCCGAACTGATAATGATTTATAATTGTATATTTCTTTTCATATTATTTTATATTCTAATTTCTAATATTATTTGCAAGATATATGTGTTTGTTAGTCCATATTTCAGGTTATATTAAAGTTGGATTAATTGCTAAAATCATGAAATGAAGTTGTTAAAGAAGCTACACGTAAATAAGGATTTACGTATAACTTTTACTTGGCGTATATTTATTGTTGATGAACCAAAACGTGGGAAGACCAAGTCAAGGAAGTTTTTGCTGTTTATTGAAGAATACAAGGTCGAGAAAGCAAGGGAGTACAAGAGGGGAATGCATGGACTTGGGCTTCAAGTATTCGGTTGCTACAAATGTGGAAGTGAGGCGCAACATGCCCGTGAAATAAGGAGCAAGCACACCACTATCTCCACTCTCCCTCACACGATCAAGACATCATGGTTGGTATCTTTGAGTAGCCTTCAAGACATTTGAAGACTATATAAATGCAAAGGTGTTGACAAGTGAAGACAGGCCAAACATTACACACACACCTTAGCAAAAGAAGAGATAAAGTATCTTTGGCTTGAATAATCCTTCCTCCCTTGTAATTCTAACTTAAACACTGTTTGTTTAAGTGAGTGTTGGCTAAGGATAGGATTCTATACTTTGTCTCATTAGTTCCATAGAGCAATATCATTGTAATAGCAATAGGGAACTTTCGGCTTTGTATTCTTTCTATATTGATTATAAAGTCTTTGCCATTTAGGCACACTCAAGTTATATATTTATATAACTTGAGAAAACAACTCTTGTGTTATTTATTTCCGCTGCAAAACTCTTTTACAAATTATTTAGTTTTTGTGGTGTGTGTTGTCCGTTAGTGTGTTATCAAAGGTGTTGGGTAGCACCTACGATAACATCTCCTTCCAACTAAACCTTGACAATTTCATTTGGCATCAGAGCAGGTCACTTGACGATACTAAGTGCTTGGTCTAGGTGTCATGACTTATGATCCAGCTAATCCTAATCATAAGCGTCTTCCTGTGTTAGATGGCTCGAATTATTATTATTGGAAGATCCGCCTACGCTCACATATCAAATCAATTGATCTTCGAGCATGGAGATCTATAACAAATGGTTACTCCGTTCCATTGTTACCTCCTGATGAAGATGGTGACGTGCAAGTCAAACCTGAATCAGAATAGAACAATGAAGAGATCAACCAAGCTAATTTCAATGAAAAGGCACTGAATGCCATTTTTGAGTGGGTTGATATGCATATTTTTAAACTTATTCAAAATAGTTCCACTGCAAAGGATGCATGAGACACTTTACAAGGTTTTTGTTAAGGTGATGACAGTGTGCGTGAAACTAAGCTTAGGGGTCTCACTAGCAAGTTTGAGAGATTGAGGATGGGTGAAAATGAAACTATTCCTTCTTATTTTGAAAAATTGTTTGATATTGCAAATGAAAGTTTTGGGTGAACCTTTTACCAATAGACAACTTGTTTCAAAAGCAATTAGAACCCTTCATGAGCGTTTTAATATGAAAGTTTCATCTATTGAAGAGGCTCATAATCTTTCAACTATGGATATCAATTCTTTAATGAGTATTTTAAAAAGTTTTGGGTTAAATCTCCTTGATCAAAGTGAAGCTTCTAAGGGGGAAAAATGTAGTTTTGAAAACTCAAACCTCGATTTTTTTGAAAGAAAATGAAGATGAGGTTTTTTAAGAATTAGATGAGAATGCTAGTGTTGCTTTACTTGCTAAAAAATACAATTATATTGTTAGAAAGAATAACAATGAAAAAATGTGGGTGAAATCAAAGGAGAAGCAAACCAAAGAGTATGATTCGATGCCAAAGAGGTCTTTCCCATCTACCTCAAAGTGTAACCCAATGAGAAGAGCATCTTCAGATCAATCAAGGTCTGATTCGAAGTTCATTGAATCCATTCAATGTCAAGCATGTTTGGGTTGGGGTCAGTATTCCAATGAGTGTGCAAATACACTAAGGAAGAGAGGAAAGAACCTATGGGTTTCTCTCAGTGATGATGAGGATGAAGGACCAATTCAAGAGGAAGAACCTGATCAAACAACTATGTTTGTCACAATAAGTGACACAGATAGTGACAGTGTTAGCCAAGGTGTTATCCAGTCTGGGATAACATATGTGATCAAACCTAACATTTATAATGAATTATGTGATACTAATGTTGTTTGTTTTGTTAGTTCTTCTAACTTTGATACAAGAAGTACACATGCAGATGAGCTGAGCAAAGATGACCTCATTTCAGGGTTAAAGGACCTTTATGAGGCATTGCTCGTTGAATGGAAGAAAGAGAACAATTTGGTTAAATCTTTAACCCAGAAGAATGATGTACTCAAGGCCTATTTAACTCACATGGAGATTCAAGCATCCAAGAGAGATGTCGAGATTGAAAGAGTCAAGGGCAAGTTGACTCTAGTCAAAACCACCTTGAAGAAACTCAACACCGGATCTTCCAAATTGGATGAGATCTTAAATTTGAGTAGGCCTCTCAAAGCAGGTATTGGTTTCCAAAAATATTTAAACAGTATTATTTCTACTTTGGATAGTAATGATAATGAGATTTGTTTTCTTAATGAACGTTTTGTTGACAAAAATTCTTTTTCAAAGGAACCATGTGACAAAGGGAAAATGTGTCAATATTGTCACATTTCTGGACATTTTAAAAATAAATGCCATGTTGTTTCAAAAAAATAGTACAGTCCCTCTGTGTTACCTGAGGTGTTGCCCAGCACACATGATAACACACTCTGTCAGAATGGTAAAAATTCAAAGAAGAAGAGGAAACCTAAAGCTAATCTGAGATGTGATGTTGTTTACACTGCTTTAAAAACAAATGTAGAAGGTTATTGGTATTTTGATAGTGGGTGTTCACGTCATATGAGAGGAACAAAATTGTTTTTAAAAGACTATGAAATGGCTCATGGGGATAGTATAACTTATGGTGGTGGGAGAAAGAGTAATATCATTGGGAAAGAGACACTAAATGTGTTTGGATTCCATGCCTTAAGAAATGTCTTACATGTTTATGGACTTGTTGCTAATTTAATTAGCATTAGTCAACTTTATGATGACAACTTAGAGGTGAAATTTAATAAGGATACATGTGAAGTTTTTGATAAGACTAATAATTGTGTGATGACAGGTACAAGATCTAGAGATAATCGTTATCTTGTTGAAGACAAGCAAGTATGCCATTCGAAAAAAATTGATGACACTACATTGTGGCATCAAAAGTTGGGACATGTTCACTTTCGTAACATAGAAAAGATTGTTAAACTAGATGCTGTCAAAGGTATTACTAGACTTGATCTTAAACAAAAAATTGTTTGTGAGGATTGTCTCAAAGGAAAACAAACTCGTGTTGCCCATAGTGCTGCCCAACACCATGAGCAACACACTGGTACAACACATTGTTCAACTCTTGCATATGGATTTAATGGGTATAGTTGAGATAGAAAGTTTTGGAGGCAAGAAATATACTTTTGTTATTGTTGATGATTTTTCAAGATTTACATGGGTGTATTTTTTAAGGGAAAAATCTGAAATTTTTGAAAAATTCAAAATCTTGCACTCTAGAATCAAGAACATGTTTTGTGCTTCAATTTTTCGAATTAGTTCCGATCATGGGAGGGAATTTGAGAATGTTTCTTTTTCAAATTTTTGTGAAAGAAAAGGTATTTACCATGAATTTTTAGCCCCGAAAACACCTCAACAAAATGGGGTAGCCGAGAGGAAAAATAGGACTTTACTTGAAATGACTCGTGTGATCTTGTTTTCAAAAAGAATTTTAAAAAGATTTTGGGCTGAGGCATTAAATACGGCTTTTCACACGGACATTAGAGTTTTTCTAAGACCCGATACAACCATGACTCCATACGAAATTTTAAATGGTAGGAAGCCAAAAGTTCATTACTTCCATGTCTTTGGTTGTATGTGTTACATTCCCAATGATCGGGACTATTTAGCAAAATTTCAATCTAAGTGTGATAGAGCCATTTTTCTTGGATATGCTTCAAATAGTTGTGCATATAGGGTATTTAATCTAAGATAAAAAACCATCCAAGAATCCGTGAACATAGTTGTTGATTATCTCTCAAGTATTGCAGGAGAAAGTATTCAAGAGACACCCTTGGAGCTATGGAAGTAGTCAGTCAAGAAGGTGATACCACTGAAGTTACCACGAGTGCTAACACTGATGGAAACACAGAAACTGAGCAGGGTGTTATCGCTGATGAGATAACACCTCAGATAGCATCTGATTCCAATGCAGCAAATGAAGATCAAGAAGGAATTGAAGCTGAGTTTCATGAGTATACGAGAAGGGATCCTCCACCTAGAATCAGTAGGAATCATCATACAACACAAGTAATTGGGGAGGTGAATGATGGTGTACGAACAAGACACAAAGATCCCATTAGTTACCGTGTCATGGTGAGGTATGTGTGCATGTCCACCACATGCTCAAAGGTAACACACTCTTGTTTTATTTCATCTACAAAACCTAAAAATGTGATTGAAGCTTTAGAAGATAATTTTTGGATTCAAGCTATGCAAGACGAACTTGATCAATTTTCTCGTAACAATGTTTGTCTTTAGTACCCCGTCCCACAAATACTAATGTTATTGGGACAAAATAGAATTTTAAAAATAAGACTGATGAATTTGGTAGCATTGTTAAGAACAAGGCTCGTCTTAGTGCCCAAGGCTATACACAAGTGAAAGGTGTCGACTATGACGAAACCTTTGAATCCGTGGCTAGAATTGAGTCAATAAGACTTTTATTGGCCATAACTTGTTTTCTTAAATCACATTGTTTCAAATGGATGTCAAAGCAGCATTTTTAAATGGATACTTAGATGAGAAAGTTTTTATTGAATAACCAAAATGCTTTGAAGATCCTTTTCAACCATACCATGTGTATAGACTTGATAAAGCTCTTTATGGGTTGAAACAAGCTCCACGTGCATGGTATGGTAGGTTAACTAGCTTTTTACTAGAGTATGGTTTTACTAGAGGAGAAGCAGATATGACTTTATTTATCCTTAAACATGGAAAAGAACTTGTCATGGCTCAAATCTATGTTGATGACATAGTATATGGCTTTACGTCACAAACTTGTTTAAAAGACTTTGTAGAGGCTATGACATTAACATTTGAAATGAGCATGATGGGGGAACTTAACTTATTTTTAGGCTTGCAGGTTAAGCAATCAAGTGAAGGGATTTTTATCTCTCAAATCAAGTACGCAAAGAACTTGGTGAAGAAGTTTGGCTTGGAAGGATCGAAGAGCTCGAAAATTCCTATGGGCACTTCTCTCAAAATTGGAAAGGATCAAGTGGGAGAAGATGTTGATCCAACCCTATATTGTTCCATGATTGGTAGTCTCCTTTACCTTACTTCTAGTCATCCTGATTTGATATTTAGTGTCTATGTATGTGCTAGATACCAATCCAATCCTAAAGTGTCTCACCTAAATTCAGTTAAAAAGATCATTAAATATGTATCTGGAACTAGTGATTTAGGGATATGGTATAGTAAAGATATTAATACAAATTTAGTAGGCTTTAGTGACTTGGATTGGCAGGGGATATGAATGATAGAAAAAGTACAAGTAGGGGTGTTTTTACTTGGGAAATAATTTTGTATCATGGTATAGTAGAAAACCAAATTGTGTTTCATTATCCACGACTGAATCTGAATATGTAGCAGCCGGTAGTTGTTGTTCACAACTAATTTGGTTAAAACACATGCTTGATGATTATTGTCTTGATAGTAATATCTTGACCTTATACTGTGATAACTTAAATGCTATTAATATTTCCAAATATCCCGTACAACACTCCCGTACCAAACATATTGACATCCATCATCATTTTTTAAGAGATATGGTAGATAAAAAGATAATTAATATAGAGCATATTGATACAAAGTATCAACTTGCTGATATTTTTACTAAAGCCTTAGACCATGAGAGATTTTCAAGTTTAAAAAAGTCTCTTGGTCTTTGCATTCTCTAAAAATCATGGATTTGTGTGGTGTTACCAAGGGTGCTGATAACACCTGGGGTAACAGATGTATACTAGTGCATATTTTTTGCTTGTTTAGTTTTGTTTTCTTAGCTGTGAGAGTCCCCATAGTTCTCTGAGCTATGATAGTTCTTATGGCAGCACATGCTGACCTTTTTGTTATGGTAGGATAACGCCCTGAATAACACTGATGATAAAACACCATTTGTGCTTAAAGTGACAAAGTCACTAATAATTTTATGTGATAAATTAAAAGACAAAGAGATAATTTGTATACCATACTATTCTCTCGAGCTCGGGGCACGGCTTTCGCGGCGACGATGTACTCTTGCCAATGGGAATGTATGAAGTGATTTGTGCTTAGTATTAGGGATATGGAGCTCGCTACTACAGTATACCCTACTTGAAAGGCATAAATCAATAAAACTTTGCACTTGAAATAAGACTCGGGGCACGGAGCTCGCTACTACGATGCTTCCTTGTTTAAAGAAGTGTAATGAAATTTTCTAACTTGATATGCCTCAAAGTGCTTAAATGAATAGGCTTGTTATGCCTCAAGTGCCTAAAAATAGCTAAGCTTGTTATGCCTCAAGTGTCTAAAGATGAATACATTTATCAAGGGGTTTTTATCATATATGTTATCCTAGATGTTAACGTTATTGTCATTAACACATTTGTATGTGCTATATTGTTTTTATTTTTTATTTTCGGTTTTGTTGTTTAAGTTTTTAAACTTTGAAAGTCTTTTTACTGATTAAGAGTTTACAAATTTGAAAAAGTCTTTAACAAATCCATTTTATCTTTGGTAAACAAATCAAATAACTAAGTCCTAAAATCTTGGGATTTGTTTTCAAAAATCGTGTGGACTACGTATATTTATTTTGTTTATTTGTTTTTTCTCATATTCGTTATATATATATATATATATATATATATATATATATATATATATATATATATATATATATATATATATATATATATATATATATATATATACTCCCTCCATCCCAAGAAATCCGTCGCTATTTTAGGCCCAACACGCAAATTAAGGAAAAAAGTGGGAAGAAAAAATGTTGTGAGTGTAATATGAAAAGAAGAGAGAGAATTAGTGGAGGAAATAGTAAATTTAAAAAGTGTTGTGAGTGTAATAGTGTTTTAGGAGAGAGAATGAGTGGAGGGAATAGTGAGTGGGTGTAATAGAATATTAATAAAACATTTCCATTTTAGGAAAGGTGACGATTCAAACGGGACGCCATTTTGGGTAAAAAGTGACGAATTTCCTGGGACAGAGGGAGTATATACAAATAAAATAAAATCAAATATTCGAAAAATCAAAAATATTTTTTTAAAAGATAATGGCCGATTGTTGATTGTGTTTGGAATGGGAGTTTGTTTTATTTTGTGCAAGTAAATAGGGGGAGAAAGTTGAGTGAATATAGGAGTGTAAATAGAGTAAGTGTAGGGATGGCCAAACCGGAGCGGAATCGGATCGAAATCGGAAAACCGGATCGGAATCGGACCGAAAAAGCCCACCGCCACGACAACCGGAACCATTTTGGATAAGGGCCAGTTAAGGTTCACATAAATGGTGAACCGAGCCCGGAACCGGACCGGAAATTCCTTGTTTTTTAATAATTTTTAGCTTCTTTATTCATTATTGACCGGAACCGAACCGAAACCGGAATCGTACCGGAACTGGATTGTGGTAACCGGAACCGGATCCAGGGTAAGCAAGGGCTGGTAAAGGTTCACCCTTTTGCCAAATCGAAACCGGCGGTTCCGAACCGGAACCGGGCCCGGAACCGGTTTTGGCCATCCCTAGTAAGTGGTAGAGGTCAAATTAAATTTGAGTCCTCTTTCTTTTCCATAACTTACGTAAATTAAATCCCTATTTTCTCTCCTCTTCCAACGTCCCATCCCTCTCTCTACACGCTATATACTCCTTCCATCACCGTCTCTCTCCCAATCTTACATAAATCAAAACCTTTCAAAATTCTTTAACCTTATTCCTTAAAACCAACCATGGCTTCTCCTACCAAAACCAAAGTGCACAATTGGAAATTTCTCCGAGTGTTGTCTCAAGCGCTACCAGCCCCATGGACACTTCCCTTGCAACACTCAATGTGTCTCCTAGTATGACTATGTCCGTGGATGACCCTCCTTCGGTTGTAACAATGGCACAACCCACTTCCATTGTGGTTTTACCACCATCATTACCACCAGTTCCACCAACAAAGAAGTCAAAGAGGAAAGCTACTCCCTCCTCCTAACCCACTTCTCAACTCACCAAAAAGAGAAGTTCGATTAGTCTTACAAATTTGAGGAACAAAGGGACATCCAACACGTCCTCTGATCCTATTGAAGTGTCTGAAGAATCTCTTGGCCTTTCCTCCGCTCATGTTTCAGATGAAGATTTCAATGCCGATGCAGAGAAGACCTAATCAGCTGAGACACTTGAAGATTGAATTTATGAGGAGGATGAACCATTGTATGAAGTCTTGAAAAGGAACACAAAGATCAAAGGGAAAAAGGTTGCTACCTCAAGTGTTACCAAGAAGGCAGTAACACCCAAGGTAATACCCTCTGGTTCTAAGGCTTCTAAAGCTCCTGTAAGTGCACTTGATTACTCTGAATCTTCTGATGATTTCCTTGGAATAAAATTTGATGATAATGATACTGCTTTTCCTAAACCCTTCTTCTCATTGGAGTTTATAAAAAGGAAAATATGGAGTTTTGGTTAAATTATAGTGATACAAAAATTCTCAAGAAAAAGTACATTGATGAGGGTGATCTTAAGAAACATGGTGTGTATCAATTTTTGGAAGATAGAAATTTTTAAAAAGCTAATTTGCATCCCTCTAAATTTGTCAAGGTAATAGTTAAAAATTTCTATGCTAATCTTCATGCAAACCTAGACAATGATAAGTCGAGTCAATATGGCAAGGTGTTTGTGAGAAATAGGATTTATTCCCTTAACCCTCCTTTGATAAACAAGACTTTAAGACTTTCTAATGTGGATGATGATAGTCCTTATGTGCATAGAGATGAGATTGCTAGGTTCATTTCGAACAATGTTGTGCATGAATGGCCCAAGAGCACCAACCCCAAGTCTAAGGCTCACTTTCTTGCTTCCCGCCTCACTTTACTCTTTGAAGTTTTGCACAAGTTGTGCATTTTTAATTGGGTCCTGTTGGGTATGCATATTTTAACCCTCCTATTTTAGCTTAGATTTGATTGATCTCATAACCTCCTGTCTATTCTAAGAACTTTAGAACCCTATGTAATGAATCTTAGACTTCAATTTTTTAGCTAAGTCCATTTTATAGAATAGGTTAAATTTAGGCTTGAAGACTGGCACAAGACTCATTGGATCTGAGGATGCAGTTCAAATGTTTCAGAACCGCTTCATCAAACCGCTTGGCAGAACCGCTCCTAGCTAACTGCCTTGTGAAAACCTTAGTCTGAAACCGCTTATGAACTCCAGTGTGCAAACCGCACTCATGGATCCTCATCACTGGTGAAACTGCTCATGTCTGAACCGCTCCACATCAGAACCGCCCCAATGATTGAGAATTGAAGTGAACCACATTTGACCGTTGGAATCTACGTCAGCAACATCAAATGTCAACCACCATATCTTGTCGCGTGACTACTTTTCAGACAAGATCTGCAAGGATCTTGAAAAAGTGACAGATATCCTAACCACCTTGATTACAGCTGAGGTCTGATCAGCTTTATCTGCAACAACAGTTCCTAAGGACAAAAGTGGTTGCTGTGGACTAATGGGAAAGCATCAAGTACTGTCCTTACAACAGCTGTGTCCAACGGATATATCTTGGATGCTTGGGTATAAATACCCCAATCTTCACCATTTGAAGATTGCTTGAGAAATTGATTTGCTGTGAGTTCATAAGAAGCTGAAGCTCTGCCCAGAAATTATTCAATCCTTTGAATCTTCATCTTCAAGCTTCAAGAAATATATCCCAACCCAGAAATCAAGCCTTATCACATCAAGAATCATTGTGCTCTCCATCTCAAAGATTTAAAGAGCCTTGATCTTGTTCTCACACACACACCTCACTTGTTTAATCACATAGATTATTCATTTGAGATAGACTGGTTATAGTCTAGGATTCAATCTTCATAGAATAGATTTTAGATTTGAGTATCAATCTTTGTAACTTGTAATCTCTCATACTCAATAGTAAAATCACTCTTGAAAATCCATGACTAACCATCTTGGTAGTGGACGTAGATCGTTTAATGATTGAACCACTCCAAATATTGTGTTCTTACTTTCTGCATTTATTTTCTTGTGATTACTAATTATTTATCTTTATCTACGTTTGATCTTTATTGTAGTTATCCTTTATTGTGAAATTGTGTTTGGAGTTAACATTGTCAAACCTCACTTTCAGTTTTATAACTGCTCAGAAAATTGCACCAAAACCGCTTTGCAAAACTGCTCCTCAAAACCGCTTGTATCTTCAAAATATTCCGCTCTCCATTTTACAACTCTACTTGCAGTTTCTTACACACTGCAAGAGGTTTTGTAAGCTTAGAGGTTTAGTTTTTAAAAAGAGGGCGAAAAATTTTAAACAGCTATTCACCCCCCTCTAGCTGTATTTTCACCCTTGTTGCCACCTTTGGGACCAACAAGCGGTATTAGAGCAAACACATTTATAAAACCACTGGTTTTCAAGCTTAACAGCTTGTGTGCCGATTCAATATGGCAAACTCAAAAACGATGACAACTGTTAACTATTCACACATTCCAATTCTAGACGAAGACCACTTTGACATCTGAAAGTGCCGCATGCTTATTCATTTGGAAACAATTGATGAGATGCTGGTGGAGTGCGTAATCAATGGCCCGTTTGTTCCCATGAAGGCCAACACTGATGCAACCACCAATACAGAAAGTCCAGAAGTCAAAAAGCCAAAAGATAAGTGGTCCGATGAAGAAAAGAGATTAGCTGCCTTGGACAGCAAGGCAAGGCATATTATTTCTAGAACCCTCCCCGTTTCAACTCTTCAAAAGGTAATGTACCTCAAAATTGCAAAGCAGATGTGGGATGCCATAGAGAGCTACCTCGAAGGTGATGACGAATGCAAGGAAAGCAAAGATCCTACAACAATTTTAACAGAAAATCCAACGAAACCTTGCGTCAGACCTATGACCGCTATGTTGAGGTAGTTAATGCTTGTAGATCTCTTTGCAAAACTTTAACTGATAAGGAAATCAATATGACTTTCCTAGCTGCATTAGGTTCTAGATGGGTTAATAAGGCTACCTCTCCAGAAGAATCCAAAGTTTTGAATACTTGTTCGTTAAGTAACTTGTATGCAAATCTTAGAATCTATGAGCTTAAATTAAATCATATTGAAGAGATTGAAGGGAAAACCAAATCGCTTTCCATGTCCGTAGTGGAACATGAGGAGAAACCATCCACATCCAATCAAACCGCAGATCCTTCCATATCAACCTCATCACTCATCGAGATGGATGATGATGATGATTTTGCCATGTTTGTGAAAAGATTTCAAAAATTTAGAAAATCCTCAAAACCATTCACAAAATCATTTTCAAAAGGCAAACCTCCTGCAACATTTTCTAGGGCTGCAGATACAAAGAAAAAGAGTGTTCTAGTTTGCTACAACTGTAGAAAACCTGGTCACTTTTCATCTGAGTGTCCACAGACTAAATATGAATACATGAAAAAGAAAACCTCTCATACGAAATTTTCTCGTCGCAAGGGAATGGTTGCTGAGGGGGAAGAGAATTCCAAGGAATTAGCAACTTGGATTGAAACTGATTCTGATGATGGAAGTGACGAAGAAACCGAAGAGGTTAATCTCTGCTTAATTGCAGATGCTTCCGATGAGTCATATACTGAGTCAATCGAGTTGCAAGATATGGAGGAAGAAGAGATTTCTGCAAAAATTCCAAATTTTAAGTTGGATGAAAATATCAAACTTACTCCTAGCATTAAGAAAGGAAATTGCTCGTATTCACGTCCCATTTTTCCTACTTCAAATGCTCCACCTTCAAAGTAATTCCAAAGAAGAAAATTTTGAAAAAGGTGGTGGAAGAGGTTTCTCCCGTGGAACATGAAAGGATGTTCAAGAAAGCAAAAATGATGATCCATAAGTTCTCAAATGTTAAGAAAGCCTTAAGCTTAGTGTAAGTATGCCAATCCAATTCGCAACCTTTTAAATGCATTTTAATGTAATAAAATTGCATTAAGGGGCATTTTGGTAAATTCCCGGCCTATCCCGAGACTTCCGAAAACATTTCATAAGTTTCCCGCAAAGGAAATAACTTTTGGTACCTTACTCATGCCAAGGGACCTGTTGGGAATAAACCTTTTTGGACTTTTTAGGTATTTAGGCCTGAATGTTCCAGAAACTGGTTTTGGCGCCAAAAACGGTTGAGGCCACCTTGTGTCACGCGACAAGTCGAGGCATGGAAAGTGGTTGCGTATGGTCGTGCGACACAAGGTGACCACTAACTACAGCCTATAAATAAGACCCTCCCCCTCTCAGAAATGGATCCCAACTTCAGCCTACTGTTACTCTGCAGAAATTGCATCGTAACGAATCCCCCAAACACAACTCTCTCTCTCTCTCTCCTACCTTCAATCTAACCAATTCCCTCTAATCCAAACCCATTTTCTCAAACCAAGCCACTTGGATCCTTTGCACCAATTCTCTCAGGACCCCAAGACCAGAAGCAGTGAATTGAAGGGTTTTGTATCTAACTTGATACAGGATTCGTGGAAGCAACAAGGGTAACGAATCTCAAACTCCCTCTTCTCTCTTCCTTCTACTCAATTCTTCATAATTTTATTGTCTACTTCTGTTAGGATTCAGTAATCAGACTCTATATGTCTAGATTACTGAATCCCAATCGTAATATCTCTGTTTAACTTGTCTAATATGTGTAATTGAGCTACTATTGTTGAATACTTTCTTGAATTTGGTGTTTAAACCCCAAGGGGGGTGTGGATCTACCCATATCCACACTCCCGGGGTCAATTTGTCGTTATTTCTGTATTTCGTATCTAATCTAGTCAATTAATTAGATCTGTGTTAGTTGTTGTTGATTCTGGTGTTCATAGTGTAAGTTTCTGCAGATGGCCTCTGTATGTCACGCGACACATTGTTCCAAGGTGATCCTGTGTCACGCGATATATGTGGTCACCTGTATCATGTGTCATGCGACATATCGTGACTTATTTGCAAAAACCTTTTCTCTTGTAATCTGTTTTAGATTGTTGTAGCAGGGATGTGGCCTCCCTAAATAATGGGCTCACGAGTTGTAAGCCTCGATTCATATTAATAAAATGCATATTTACCACATTTGTTCATTGTCAACACTTGCACACACTTTTGGATTTGCTTGGATGTTTAATTGAAAGACTCGTCTACGGACGAGGCGTGTTGGGTGAACTCTCGATTCTTCCCAACACGTAACCTGACCTCCGAACCCGTATTTTCTCTCTCAAAAGGTTTTCAATGTTTCCTCTCAAAAACGGCGTGGCGACTCCTTCATTTATTTTCGAAATTCCAAAATTTCGGGCGAGCGCACATTCAGTGGCGACTCTGCTGGGGATAATTGACTTTGAAAACCTGTTTTTCAAATGTTAAGTGGGTCAAACTTTCATTAAATTAGACATCCAATACATCCATTTTTGTGTGCATCCTTGATAATCATTTGTGGTTCATGCATTTTGTTAATTATGAAACTTGTGAGCCTTATGTGCTTTGTGGTCACTGTATTGTGCATTAGATATTCTTGCTTTGTTCTTGCCATGGAGAGGCAGGGGCTGATTTGATGGTTGAAGAATGTTGGTTCAGTGACCACCCAGGTCGTGCGACATCTTTGTCTCTTGATGTCCTGTGTCACGCGACAAGGAGTGGTCACTGAACTGATACTCAGAAGGCTGGTTTGAGGGCAGTCCCTTGGATCGAATGTGGTTCAGTTGATTATTGTTCCCTGTATCTCCTGTGAGGGTGTGTGTGTGTTTTCTTTTCTCTTTTCAAAAAAAAAAATTTTAAAAAAATTTAAAAAAAATCTTGTTTTTTGTAAATAAAAGAATATAGTCATCCGCACACTAAATCACTTAGGCTTAGAACCCTTGGGTGCGATTGACGGCATCGCGGACGGCCATGAAATTCGCCTACGCTTGAGCGCCTGAAATCAAACCTAACCCCCTAGTGCGTTATAGGTGGCACCACACTTAAACCTTACCCACAGTTGGTTTTTGATACAATGTTTTTATTACAACAAAATGAATTGTTTTTGAAACATATCGTAGGTCCTTATACCTTCCCCCAAAACCTCGCATCTTGTGGGCATGTTGCCAAATGCAACATGATTTCACGTGGGGACATGTCACTCCCATGGCGTGTTCTAAACGAGAGATCATGCCGCATTGTCAATGTGCACCGACGAGAGGTCATGCCGGATTTTTCTTCGAAATTCTTTGAAAAGACCCGTTATGCTGCCCAAATTTCCCTAGAAATTTGGACAACCTCTCCGTTCCATAATGATGTTAGGCTTTGGTTAGGTATCATTACCTATTATATATTTCAAAGCAAGGCATTTAGTGTAATTTGAACGTTGCGTCCCTAGGCTTCCCCGAGGTATAGTTAGCATGAATAAAGGCTTCCCCTTTTCCAACTGTACTTAGGATTTAAAATACTAATTTATACTTGAAGACGAATAAGATTGTTTTTGCGAGTCTGTCCCGTTCCTTTCCCTCTCCCGTTCCTAAAAATTTCCCTTCAACACCTTATAAACCCGTCTCTACCCCTGCAGCTACGGCGAGTTGGACCCATTCATCTGTCCCAGGAGCTCGTTTGGTTCGTGTTCAAGCAGTTTCAGTTGGTATAGAATCATAGATGGCCGGGAAAGGAGATGTATTTTCTGCTCAGTCCGCTGGAGGCTCAGTGACAATGGGTCAGCCAAGTCTGAACGATATGACCACAGAGGAATTGAGGGTAACGTTGGAAGCTGCCTTAGCCCGAGAACGTGAGGCCTGTCTATTGGCTCAGAATGCCAAGGCCCGTGAGGAAGAAGCTCATAACCGCTTTGTGGAGGCCATGAGAGCCAAAGGGAATGCAGTACTTCATCGGGAAGATGGTTCTTATGAGGAGATCACAGAAGACAGCCACAATGAGATTGGATCCGCTTCACCTGCCCAGCCTACTCAGCCCAGTTACAATGCGATGCCTCCTCCAGTAAGCTATGCCCCGCGACCCAATCAAATGTCATCTCCGGGAATGTTTGTGAGTGACCAAGGAAGGTTCATTCCCCCATCCTCTCAAGGGTATAGCCAGGTTATTCCGCAAGGTGCTAGCAAGAATGGTGGTCAAGCATCAAATTTCTTCGATCTCACTGCCTCTCCAACTCCCAATGTCCCAGCATCGCAGTTTCAGTATGGACCTCAGTTTCAAGCAGGTTATCCCCAACCCCAGTCCAGAGCATATCCCGACAGTTTCCAGAGTGGTCAGTATCGGCTTTCAGGGAATCAAATTTGTCAAGACAGTGTTTCAAGATATCAGCAGTTTCAGACCCAAAGCAGTGTCCCTCAGCCCGCGGTATGTTCTCCCCTTACTCAGCATTTATATGGTTCCACTCCGTACTCCGCCCCATGCATCAGTACAGGTCCCTCTACTCTTGGTCAATTCAGAGGTCAGTCAACGCAGTACAGTCCCCAGAACCCCAGTGTGCAGTTTAACGGTTATGATATGTATGGGAACAGGATCCCTAGCTCGGTCAGCTTGTTGGACAGTAATATTGGAATTCCCAGTACCTTTGGTCTCCCATCAGCAGCTTTGCCCATTGGACCTAATTCAGATTTCCCAGTGCCTTCATCAACAGTGGCTCCCGCTATATCCCAGATTCCAGGTTTGGCTCCGGAAGTAACAACCTTATTGAAGCAAATGCAGCAGCAGATCGACAAATTGACCGTGGGTTCTAGTGGTCTTAAGGTTGTGGATCCCACTCAAGTAACGCCTTTGCCGCACAAGTTCAAAATGCCCAAAATGGACTTCGATGGTACTGCTTGCCCGAAAACTCATATAGATACTTATGTTATGACAATGGGAGCAATGGGCTGTACACCCGAGTTTATGGCATCCCACTTCCATCTGACTTTGAAGGGATCAACGCTCACATGGATTTTGGCTTTGAAACAAGAATGCCGCTCCACCTGGAGCCAGATAACAGAAACCTTTTTGGAGAAGTACAAAGGCAATTTGGAGTGGCGTACCACCCGGGATGATTTAGTGGGGACTATCTAGAAGGCCGATGAGTCAATTACAGAATTCTACAAATGGTGGAACGCCAAGCTTAATCTCCAAGACCAAAAGGACATCTTCTTGTCATGTGTTAAGCCAGTGCTCAGGGAAGCCATCGGAAAAGGTTGGTACCCAGATCTACGAGAGATGGTGGGAATGGGAGCTAGAAGTTAAAATAGATTGTTCAATCAAACCCCGAATGCAAATGCCGGTGGTGGCAGCGGTAGTGGAGGATACCGATATCGAGCACCCAACCCTGTTTCAGCAATGGCGCCAAGAGGAAGAGAAGTGGCCAAAGACAACAGTATCAACAATCTACAGAGAGGAGGTAATAATTTGCAGAATGCAGTGAGATTTCAGCCTAAGCCGCAGCCAAGATTTGATGATTTGGGCATGTCTACAGAGGAAGTTTTCAACGGATTGCTTCGTACCGGTATGATCAAGCCATTGGAGAATTATAGTCCTGCTCGTCCTAATCCCCATATGGATGCTAGCAAGTACTGTCGATTTCACCAATTCCCAGGGCACACCACAAATTCCTGCATAACCCTCAAAAAGATAATTCAAGGTTTGGTGGATGACAAGAAGATCGAGAAATCTCCTCGCCCGAATGTGGTCAGCAATCCTCTGCCAAGTAACACCGTGAATCTCATGGATTTCGGGCAAGACTATTTTGTTAATGTAATAGAGTTTGGGAAGTCAATAGATGAAAGTGATAGTGCTGGTTGTAATGAGATTGTGACTGATGTAATCCCATTTTCTGATGAAATGAAAGATAATTTCTGCTATGTTTTGTATCTTGATGATCTGTATGGTTTGAATAATACTACTGATTATGACGATTATGAAGAGCATGTGGTTGCCAACACTATATCATCCATGGTTCCTAGAGATTCCCCAATCTCCTTGGAGGAACTCAGAATAGCGGCTAATGTAGAGGCGCCATTGTCCATAAATGAAATAAGGCAGGCGGCGTGGCCATACAGCACTCGTCCTGTTCCGATTACGCTAGCAGAGCTCAAGGAGGCCAGCAAGGAATTTGTGGTTGATGATCATCAAGATGTTAATCTGTTGACTCGGTCAGGGAGAATGTTGGGAATGAATAATTCAGATCCGTCCGGGAAAGGTAAGGCAGTTGCGGTCTCTAATCCCCAGTCCTCTCAGAATCCTTACAGATCGGCGAGAGATGAAGAAGTTCAAGAAGACCCGATCCTAACGCAGTTAAAGAGAACACAAGCCGATATCTCCTTATGGTCTCTACTCACATCCTCCTACCCTCACAAATTAAAGTTGGAAGAGGCCCTGTCCAAAATAAAAGTGTCTGTCAAAACCACCCCAGACGAGGCCTGCCAGCTGATTGGATTTGCGCAGTATGGGAACATCATTACTTTTACAGATCTTGACCTGCCTGCTTATGGTGCGAAGCATAATGAGTCTCTACATATCACGGTGCCCCTGGAAGGACGGCGGATTCCCCATGTGTTGGTAGATAATGGGTCAGCTATGAATGTGCTCCCTGCTAAAATGATGAGTATGTTGGACATTAATGCGCAGAATCTTAAACCATCCAACCAAACCATAAAAGCCTACGATTCGACATCTAGGGCGGTGTTGGGGATAGTCTCTCTGAATTTGATGTTTGGAGGCAAGGAGATGATGGTAGAATTTCAAGTTATCGACATTCCGGTCACATTCTCAGCATTATTGGGCAGACCCTGGATTCATGAAATTGGAGCGGTAGCCTCCACTCTTCACCAGTGTTTAAAATTTGTGCAAGAAGGAGTGCTGACGACCATTTATGGTGATAGCGTTACGATTGGGGAAACCAGCACCAACACCTTACCAGTAATGGAAATCAAGCTCGACCAGGAAAATCCGATGCTCAGTGGATTCACAATAGAGAAACCTAAAGGGCAGGTCTGCACCATAGATCTGACGACATCTTCAGACAAGATTCCTCCTGTGTTGAAAATGCTGAGAGGTATGAGCTATATCCCTGGTCTGGGGCTGGGAAAACGCCAACAGGGACCGTGTAGGCTTGTGTTGCCAGAAGCCAAGAGAAACAAACAAGGCTTGGGGTATGCCGTAACTAGAGAAGATAAGGCATATGACAAGACTGAAGCTATTAAAGAAAAGATGACCTCAGTGGCTGGAAAGAGGTACAAGAGGCCTGAGATGCGCCCGTACAGTTGGTCTTTGAACAAGCATTTTTTCAAAGAAGATGGAGATATGTTTGTTTGCCCAGAAGCGAGGTTGAGCCAAATGGAAGAAAGAATGAGAACAATTCGGAGGTTCGCTAGCAGCCAAAGTCCTGTGAAGGAAATGTTTGATAGCTTGCCCAAAAGGCCAGGTGTGACCGCCACTCACGAGAACAGCTACCATTTCTGGGGGCCTGATCATGTGAACCAGTTCGAAAAGCTTGCTTTGGACGAACCCACAATATGCAAGATCCGCGGTGCTGACCCTGTGGATATTGATGGTGATTTGGCAGATTTGTTTAAAGAGCAGGGGCTGTCAGAGCCTGGGGATGGTATGTCTTTGACAGAAGTACCTACAGGAGGAGTGGTTGTTGTTAAAGAGCCGAGTGATTTGATTGACTTTTCCTCTGATAGCGAGGTGGTGGCTATGTTAGAATTCGAGAAGGAGCCAGTTGTGGAGCTAAACAGGTTGGAGACTGTTGCAGAGGGACCGTTACAGAATTGGACTTCGTTCCGAGGACCGGTCGCCGACAGGGAGACTATGATTGAAAAGCTTGGGCTCAAGCCTCGTCCTTGTCCCTCCGAGTCTAAATTTGTTCCTCGTGTTTTGAGTCGGTCTCCTGAATCTCTTGTTATTGAATTCGAGTCTTCCGATCGGTCTGATGTCCTCACGACAGAAGACCGTCTTCGAGTTGTAAACACTGTCTTTCCCTATGCTTTGAATAAAATGGTTGACCTTTCTGAGTATCCCGTGATTGCAAATCTAACAATTGAACGCTTAACAAAAAATAATCATCAAGATTTAAAAATAATTAAGCCTAATTCAATTGAAGATAATGCAGACTTAATAGATGAGCAAATTTTAGAAAATGATTCAAAGCAGGTTTGCGAACAAAAGGAAAGCCGGGCCCAAGCTGCCGATGAGGTATTGACAACGGTGAACCTGGGAACAGCTGAAGAACCCAAAGAAACGCAGATTGGTAGCTTCTTCTCCGGAGATGAACGGGTTGCCCTGATTGAATTGCTTAAAGAATATATGGACGTCTTTGCTTGGTCCTACAAAGATATGCCTGGGCTGGATACTTCTATCGTAGAGCACCGGATTCCTCTAGATCCAGAAATTAAGCCGATCAAGCAGAAGTTGAGGCGGATAAAACCTGAGTGGTCCTTGCAGGTGAAAGAAGAAATTGAAAAACTCCTACGGGTGGGCTTCATCAAAGTGATTGAATATCCGACTTGGTTGGCAAACATTGTAACAGTCACAAAAGCAAACGGAAAGGTTCGGGTCTGCGTAGATTTCCGAGATCTCAATAAGGATAGTCCCAAAGATGACTTCCCTTTGCCCAACATTGATATGCTAGTAGATGCAACTGCAAACGTCGAGGTCAAGTCCTTCATTGATGGTTTCACGGGTTACAATTAGATCAAAATGGCTGAGGAAGATCAGGACAAGACAGCATTTACAACTCCATGGGGTACTTATTGTTACACAGTAATGCCGTTTGGTCTGAAGAATGCTGGGGCTACCTATCAGAGAGCCGTCACCACCCTGTTTCACCACATGATCCACAAGGATATTGAAGTTTATGTAGATGATATGATTATTCACTCGAAAGGGTCAGATGGACAGCACTTCATTGATTTGAGGAAATTCTTCAACAGACTTCGAGAGCACTCCATGAGACTAAATCCAGCCAAGTGCACCTTTGGGGTTATTCGAGGTAAGGTCCTGGGGTATATGGTCACAGAACGCGGCATCGAAGTAGATCCCAGAAAGGTTAAGGCAATCGTTGAAATGAAGCCGCCCAGAACTGTCTCCGAGGTAAAAGGATTCATGGGTCGATTACAGTACATTAGCAGATTCGTCAATCAACTGACCTCCATGTGTGAGCCGATTTTCAAGCTACTAAAGAAGAATCAGGAAGTGGTTTGGAACGAGGAATGCCAATTAGCTTTCGAGAGGATCAAAGCTTACCTCGTCAATCCTCCCATTCTTTGTCCGCCTCACGGGAGCAAGCCTTTACTGCTATACTTGACGGTCACAGACACAGCCACTGGGGCTATGCTAGCACAAGAAAAGAAGGATTCAAAGATTGAGAATGCCATTTATTTCGTCAGCCGCAAATTCCAAGGTAGTGAGTTGAATTACTCTGCCCTCGAGAAGACATGCGCAGCTCTGGTCTGGGTGGTCGGAAAGCTAAAGCACTATATGCTATCCCACACCGTACATTTGGTTTCCAAGATGGACCCGATCAGATACCTGTTCCAGGGTGACAGAGGTAACATCTCCACCAGATTGGCGAAATGGACCTTCTTTTTAGCTGAGTTTGATATCAAATATGTGATCCGGAAATCAATCAAAGGACAGGCTTTGGCGGATCAGTTGGCTGACTTCCCCAGTACAGAAGCCCGAGGACCAGATCTCCAATTTCCAGACGAGGGGATTCTTGCTATAGAAAGCGGTAACCGGTGGCAGTTATTCTTTGATGGAGCAGCGAACAAAAGAGGTAATGGCATCGGGATGGTACTAGTAGATTCGAACGACATGCATACCCCCATAGCTATCAAGCTGAACTTCTCGGTTACCAACAATGCCACCGAGTACGAAGCTTGCATAGCTGGTCTAGAGGCTGCCCTCGAGCGACATGTGGAAGAGTTAGAAGTATTCGGTGATTCCCAATTGATAATCAATCAGGCCGCCAACAAATGGAAAATTATAGATCCGTGTCTCCAGAAGTACCATGCTTACATCGCAGAACTCGTCGGTCAGTTCAAGGAAGTGTCATTCCAGTTCCTGCCACGAGACAAGAACAGATTTGCCGATGCCCTAGCTACTCTGGCCTCTTTGGTAGAAATCCCAGAAGGAAAGTCAATCAAACCGTTCAGGGTCGGTAGGCGAGAAAATCCTGCATATTGTTGCGAAATTGAGATCGAAACCGTCAGTGAGCCGTGGTACAACCAGATCTTTCAATATCTCAAGCATGGCGAAGCATCCTTCCCTGTTGACAAAGAAGGAGACTTAAAAGGTGTTCATGCCAAAAGCTTGCAAGCTCTAAAGAGACTATCAGCACAGTACGTCATACTTGGCAATGAGTTATGGAAGAAAAGGGAAGGTTGCCCACTCCTACTCTGTATCAGCAAAGAAAAGGCCCAAAGAGTAATGGAAAATGTTCATAACGGTGCCTGCGGACCTCATATGAACGCTCGATCCCTTATGCATAGCATCATCAGGCTGGGTTACTTCTGGATTACTATGGAGACTGATTGCATCCAGTTTGTGCGGACTTGTGATAAATGCCAGCGGTTCTCCAACCTGAACCACATCCCTCCTCATGACCTATATTGTATGACAACTCCGTGGCCCTTCGTAACATGGGGGATTGGTGTCACTGGGAAAATAACTCCGCCTGGGAGTAATGGACATTCGTTTGTATTGGTTGCGGTAGATTACTTCACAAAGTGGGTAGAAGCCGCGTCTTACAAAGTGCTCACAGCCAAGAAGGTCGCTCGCTTCATAAAGGAACAGATCTTCTGCCGCTACGGAGTCCCAAATGAGATTATTTCTGACAATGGAACCCATTTTGAAGGAGAAACTGATCAGTTACTCACTGAATACAGGGTCAAACGCCATAAATCTTCACCATACAGACCGCAGACGAATGGTGCTGTTGAGGCTGCCAACAAGAACTTGGAAAGAATCATAAAGAAAATGGCCGAACGAGGACGAGACTGGCCAGAGAAGCTGCATTTAGCATTATGGGGCTACCGCACTTCAATTCGAACTGCCACTGGTGCAACTCCATACGCTCTAACTTACGGAATGGAGGTTGTCATGCCCATTGAATTAGAGTTTCCATCCCTCAGGGTTTTACTCGAAAATGAGGTGAATGAGATTGAATGGCTCCAAAGTCGATACAATGAATTAGCTCTGTTAGACGAACGCAGACTAAAAGCCATAGAGCATAACCGGGCGTACCAGAGAAGAATGGCCCGTGCCTTTGACAAGAAAGTGAAACCCATGGACATCAAGGTTGGTGATCTGGTCCTTAAGATGAAGCCCTCGAATCAGAGAAGTGCATTGGGCAAATGGGCACCTGTTTGGGTCGGACCGTTTCTAGTGAAGAAAATATTCTCCGGAGGAGGTATGCAGCTGACAGATTTGGATGGCAACCCATTTCTGCACCCCGTCAACGGCGACAAGTTGCGGAGGTATTATGTATGATCGAGTCTTTTCCCCCTCTAAAAAAAAAGTAAATAGAAAAAAATAATAATAAAAAAAAGTAAAAAAGAATGATGAGAAATAAAGGCGCAATAAAATTGTCCCAGATGAGACTAAAAACCTCTCAAAAGGCAGTCCATGCAAAAATAAGGGACGCGCCCGGTGCTAAAGAATATACCCAGCTAGACCGAAAACCCTAAAAAGGGCGGTCTAGGTAAAAAACAGGGTTGCACCATGTCCCCCTTCTATCTTCCCCTTTCTTAAACACAAAATTGATTGAGTCGAACTACGGAGACCTGAGCCCCTTAGTTCTCTTACAAAAGGGGAACGTAGGCAACCACTTGTGGTTCGGTCTAAATCGCTGCAAAACCTCTTATCTGGCCAAAAAGTGTTTTGATTACAGTTCCAAAGCTTTTCAAAGGTTCATGTTGAGTTAATATTCTTGTTGATGAGTTCAAGCACGGCCTGCTTTTGACTCAAAGAGCCTGCTGCGAATAAAAGGAATAAATTTTCAACATCTATTTCATCTGCATTAAGTAATCAAAGGATACTCAGTTTCCATACAAATAATTCCTACTCTCAAAACACAAAGCAAAAATAGTCTCCTATCTCTCAAAAAAGTGTCTAGAAACTCATCCTCGCTCCCGAACTCGCCCCTCTATCCTTCCTCTTCCTCGGTCCCCGGGAGGTCTTTGGCTTAGGAATGTCGAATAAATCGGTTTGAGCCCGTCCCAATTCAGGAATAACATGCGCCGGCGGTTCAATCAGACCAGTCTTCCTCAAGGCGGCCCTAGCAACCCTCTCTTGTCTCAAGACTTCTCTGCGAGCCATCACCTCTGGATCATCCCTTAAAGCAGCCCTCCGGATCTCTTGTCTTCGATAGTCCTCAGCAGCATCATCGGTAACATTATCTGGGTTTCCCCGTGCCTCTGTATCCCTGAAAGACCGACTGGATGGATAATCTGCTCCCAAGTATTCCCGGCGGCGAGCCTCTATAGCCAATTGTACAAGACCCTGATGCTCCTCATACCAAGTCAGATACTCTGTGGTCAGAAATGTAAACCCTCTGGACTGCCGAAGAAGCACACGAGTGGGAAGAAAACCCTCCAGAAAGGATCTGCTGAAAAACTGTATAACCTGGGGCTCGGTCATAGACATCAGAACAGCATCGGTCATCAGCCTCTCCCTCAAAGCTCGGACAATCTGCTGAGGGTACCTGTACTGCCTGCTCACCAATGATGGGATACAGAAAGAAGATACATGCAAGCCTGGCAACCTGACTACTACTGATCCATCCTGAATGTCTCTCATGGTCTGTAAATTCCAGGCAGGAATCCAAAAACTCAGATCAGTAGTCTCATACCGTGACAATCTCATCTGCCAACTATCAGCAGCTATATCCCTCAGCAGCCTGCGTGGCCGGGTCACCCAGGGCATTGCCACCCGACCCTCTGGTAATGGCCCAATCAAGCGTAACCTCTCAGAGAACCACAGAGATAACAAACCGGGGCTGCCTGCTCCCATGAAGTCTGATCCCCCTGCTAACCTGTCAATGCCGTGGTAGGTCTCAGCCAGCAACAGTGGTACAATGTCCATCTCCCCTTGACCAGATTGAATTTGACGAAGATCTACACCTCGGTTACCCCTCAGTTGCCTGACAATCTCCAGCAACGCACTTGAGCAGACTCCGGCATATCCGCAGAAATAGTAAGCCGACAGGGTAAACAGCATGAATATATCCAAAGAGGTAGAAAGCTCAAACAGCTCAGGACGGGACAGGCGTAACCTAGCCATCCGAGTCAAGTCTATGGACCCATCACCCAGAATCATAAATAACACTTGATCCGCTGGCAGACACAAGAAGTCCGATAACTGCTCCACAACCGACCGACCGTCCCGTGGGAATGCTACAATTGCCATCTCGCCCAAGCCCGTCAATGCCCTAAAGTCCTCCATGGTTGGGGTCAGATCATTGTATTACAAAGAAAAGACATGACGCTCTGAGTCCAAGAAGCAGGATGCGGCCCGAAGCAAACCCCAGTCGACCCTCCAATCTTTTAAGGACCAAATGCTCGGCATATTGTACCGCTTGTCAATAACCCTTCTATGTTGCCTCAGATGAAATCCCCAAATTTCAACAAAGTCCCGATTAAATTGACACTCCCGGGAAGCAACCTCTTTGTTATAATGCTCCATTGCAGCCAAAAGTATCAGTCTTGGCCAAAGAATTCACTTATCTGCCAAATAGGGGTTGCTGGTTGTTGGGTTTTACGGGTCCATGCGCAGCGGAATTAAGCATTAAAAACATAAAACCCAAGAAGCCCTAGGATCCGTTCTATACAATTAATTTGAATATCAATGAAATAGAATTAAACCAACCTTGAAACGCTTTCCGGTCTTGAGCTATCGAACGATTTGATTATGTGATATTGAATCACAAACTTCGTTCTTCAACTTGCTTGAACTCTAGGTCTTGATCAATGAACGAGCGAAGACCCTCTTATGGTATCCACACCTTTGAATGAATCCAAGAACAATTTCTTGTTGATTGCTAGATCTAAACCTTGAAGAATATTGAGAGAATTTGATTGTGAATTTTGCTTTAAAATTTCGGCTAGGGTTTTTAGGTCTCGACGTAACCCCGTATTTATACTACAAATAGTGTAAATACCTCTCTTAATCAAATTAGGAGAGACAGTACATCAATACCACGTATTGGCCTATTATGTCGCGCGGTATATCAAGCCATTGGCTTGATATGTCGCGTGACATAAGTAGCCGCTCGTGCCTCTCAATCATTCTTCCTCCGGTTTAACCAATTCATTCTAGTTGTGTGTGACCCAATAGGATTACATCATGTTGGCAATGAGATCGATCATATCGAACCTCATAAGACATAAGCGGACTCTAGCAAGCCATTATGTCTACCCAAATGATGTAACGTAAGAGTTCACGTTTCCAACGGTGTACTTCCATTTATCCCTTTTGTCTCACGATGTTATATTGAACACAAGTCATGGTCCTTGTCGACTTGTTATTGTTCAATGCTTTCTCGATTCTTGAGTATAATGATAATTCCAATCATATTGGGGTACGGCCATACACTTTCATCATTATCACTCATCGAGGGGCCCAAGCATAACATCTCTCTTCCGAGGGACAAACTCCTTCTTGACTTATCATCCTTCCCATCATGAATCCGATCATGCCAATGATAGCCTTTATAGATATCGTGTTAAGATATCGTTTGACTAAAATCAAACATGGCTTTCATCATATGTAAGGTTATGATAGTCTCGGTGTCTAGGAAATAAATGAAGTAACCGTATGAGATTTAAGTATAACATTTGACCATTACATAAATCTCATGCGGGTCATGTCCAGTCACTTGTTCTCTAACAAGTACCCATAATTTCAATGTGCATCTCTTTATGCATATAATCATCACATGATTATCCATTGACAATTATACTAATCTATTCTCTTAATAATTAGGGACAGAGATTATTATAAACAAATATACAAAACATATAATAATCAAATAATAAACATCTCATATAATAATAAATAATGTCAACACATAAGTCTATCAATCATAGGCCTAGTGGCATAACACCAACAGCCTCCCACTTGCACTAGGCCCAATCTACCATGTATCGAATACCCATGGACCTAACATGACCATCATGTTTAGCTTGTGAGAGAGCCTTAGTTAGTGGGTCCGCCACGTTGTCATCGTTGTCTACTCGCATATCTTAACGTCTTCCCTTTCACATATCTCACTGATAATGTGGAAACGTCGAAGTATGTGTTTGGATCTCTGTGTGATCTTGGTTCCTTTGCTTGTGCAATGGCCCCATTGTTATCACAAGCAAAGTTCAATAGGATCTCCGATGCTTGGAACGACTTCCAAATCACTAATGAACTTCTTGATCCAAACCGCTTCCTTAGCCGCATCGATGCCGCTATGTACTCGCCTTCGGTTGTAGAATCGCCGACGGTACTTTGCTTGGAACTTTTCCAACTCACAAGCTGCCTCCATTAAGCATAAACAAAAATCCAGATCGCGATCTAAAATCATCTTTGTCGCTTGGAAGCTAGCATCTCGTGTAGCCTTTGACTACAAGATTTTCTTCCATTCCTCCAAAGACCAAGAATGCATCCTTAGTTCTTCGTAAGTACTTAAGGATATTCTTGATCGCTATCCAATGTGGTTCACCGGGATCGTATTGGTACCTACTCGTCATGCTTAGAGGAGACGAGACATCGGGTCTAGTGCATAACATAGCATACATGATAGACCCAATTGCCGAAGCATATGGAATACCATTCATTCTCTTTCGCTCATCATTAGTCTTTGGACATTGATTCTTGCTAAGAGATATACCATGCAACATTGGCAAATTCCCTCTTTTAGAATTTTCCATTTGGAATCTTCTAAGGACTTTGTCAATGTAAGTACTTTGACTTAAACCAATCATCCTCTTCGATCTATCTCTTTAGATCTTGATACCAAGGATATATGCGGCTTCGCCCATATCTTTCATTGAAAAGCACTTTCCCAACCAAGACTTGACAGCCTCTAGTGCAGAACGTCATTTCCAATGAGTAAGATATCGTCGACATACAACACTAAAAATAGTGCTACGCTCCCACTAATTTTCTTGTATACACAAGGTTCATCTTCGTTCTTGATAAAGCCAAATTCCTTGATTGCTTCATCAAAACGTAGATTCCAACTCCTTGAAGCTTGCTTCAATCCATAAATGGATTTCTCGCAACTTACACACCTTGTTAGAATTTTCTGGATCGACAAAACCTTCAAAGTTGTATCATGTATACATCCTCAAGTAACTTCCCATTAAGGAAAGCTGTTTTGACATCCATTTGCCATATTTCATAGTCATAATATGCAGCTATGGCAAGTAAAATTCTAATAGACTTAAGCATAGCTACAAAGCTTAAAAGGTTTCATCATAGTCTATGCCATGAATCTGCCTATATCCCTTAGCTACTAGCCTAGCCTTATAGGTGTGCACCTTCCCATCCATGTCGGTCTTCTTCTTGAAGACCCATTTGCACCCTATGGTTTTTACACCTTCGGGTGGATCAATCAAGTTCCAAACTTGATTATCACCATGGATTGTAATTCGGACTTCATGGCTTCTTGCCATTTTTCCGAATCCGGAGCGGACATCGCTTCTTGATAGCAAGTGGGTTCATCATTTTCGATTAACTCCACTTCATCACTTTCCGTAACGAGAAATCCATATCTCTCGGGTTCGGATCGTGATCTACCACTTCGGCGAGGAACTTGTGCATCTTGAACCGGTTCCACAACGGTTTGTGAACTTGGTTCGCTTCTACCATTGGTTCAATGTTGTTTTTGGGTTCTCGAACTTCTTCGAGATCTATTTTACTCCCACCGGTTCCTTTGCGAAGAAACTCCTTTTCTAAGAAAGTACCATTTCGAGCAACAAACACTTTGTTCTCGTTTCGGTTGTAGAAATAGTATCCTTTGGTTTCCTTAGGATATCCCACAAAAACACATTTATCGATTTAGGTGCTAGCTTGTCGAAGTTAACTTTTTGACATATGCATCACAACCCCAAATCTTCATGAAAGACAAACTAGGTTTTCTTCCATGCCACATCTCATATGGGGTCTTTTGAACCGATTTGGTAGGAACTCGTTTATAGTGAAAGCAGCAGCTTTCTAGTGCATGTCCCCAAAAGGATAAAGGAAGCTCAACTTGACTCATCATAGAACGAACCATGTCCAACAAAGTTCTATTCCTCCTTTCGTACACACCATTCCATTGTGGTGTTCCGTGTGGAGAGAGTTCGTAAACGATTCCACAACTCTTAAGATGATCACAAATTCTTGGCTCAAATATTCACCACCTCGATCGGATCGAAGTACCTTAATAGTTTTGCCAAGTTGATTTTGCACCTCATTTTGAAATATTCGAAATATCTCAAACGATTCACTCTTATGTTTCATTAGATAAACATATCCAAATCTACTATAATCATCAGTGAATGTTATGAAGTACCGAAATCCTCCCCTAGCATCGCTACTCATAGGCCCACATACATCGGTATGTATGAGTCCTAACAAGTCGCCCGCCCTTTCACCGGTTTTGGTAAATGGGTCCTTGATCATCTTGCCAAGTAAACAAGATTCGCATGTCTCATATGATTCATAATCATGTGAGTCCAAAATCCATCTTTGTGGAGTTTAGAAATGCGTTTCTCGTTTATATGGCCAAGACGACAATGCCATGTAAGTAAAGTGTGGTTTACATCATTGGGTTTAGATTTCTTGTTAATGTTATAGACATCATTATCGCGATTTTCAACATCAAGAATATAAAGGCCATTGAATGAAACAAAGAAGACAATAATGCATATCACTCTTGTAAATAGAAAATTTCTTATCACATATAAGAAAATTAAAACCTTCATTATCCAAACATGAAATCGAAATAATATTCCTACTTAAAGCCGGAACGTAATAACAATTGTTCAAAACAAGTATTAGTCCACTAGGTAAAGTAACTTCATAAGTTCCTACGGCTAATGCAAAGAACTCTTGCTCCATTCCCCACACGTAGGTCCACTTCACCATCCTTAAGCATCCTTCTGTTCTTTAGACCCTGCACATTTAAACAAATGTGAGTTCCACATCCGGTATCCAATACCCAAGAACTAGAAGTAGATAGGAATATATCTATAACAAAGATACCTGAAGTTGAAGCAACTCCTTTGCTCTTCTTCAAAGGCTTCCTTGTATTTTGCGCAATTTCTCCTCCAATGTCCAATCTCATTGCAATGGAAGCAGATTGCGTCCTCTTGGGACTTAGGCTTAGCCTCTTTAGGCTTGGAGGCCTCTTTGGGCTTGGCAACCTTTGCCTTAGGATTAGCAACCTTTGCTTTTCCTTTACCCTTGAACCCTTTCCCCTTGTTAACCATTAGCACTTGATCGGTCTTCTTCTCGACAATACGGGTTTCCGCAGTAGTCAACATTTGAACTAACTCGGAAAGGTTTCTATTCATTCCACCCATGTTATAGTGCATTATGAAATGACTAAAACTTTTAGGTAATGAATTCAAGATATGTCGGTAGCCAACTCTTGGCTAATTGGAAAACCGAGCCTTTCAAGATGCTCAATGTGGCCCTTTAGCTTGAGAGCATGGGGACCAACAGCTTGTCCTTCACTCATCTTGCATGAGGTCAAGGATGCAACTGTGTTGTACCTTTCTTGCCTAGCTTGAATTTGGAACATTTCCATCGCCCGATTGTTTAAGTCGACTGTCCCCAAGTGCTCAAGATTCTTCTGAAGACTCTTGCACATGGCGGAGAGCATAAGGCAACTAACATCTAAGAGTCACGCTTGTGCTTCGGTATATTGTTCCCTTATTGCCCTAGCAAAGCATTGGCAAAGCAGGTTCGTGTGGAATAGGTTCAGTGAGAACGTATGCTTTCTCCTCTTGTTTGAGAACAATTCTCAAACTACGGATCCAATCCATATAGTTTGTACCATTCTCTTCCAACTTTTCCTTCTCAAGGACAACATCGCAGTGAAAAGTGATTATTGTTTGATGCCATTTATTCTACAAAAAGATATACATAAAATATGAACACATATAAGTAAACATATTATATGAGAAGTATAGTGCATTTAAATAAATGCTCCCACTAAATTATACACCTTCAAATGCAAATAAGCATAATATACATTTAATGGGCTAAGATCCAACTTTAATTCAATTTCAAGTTTGCTATGGCAAACCGCTCAAAATTAAATTAATTAGGTAGAAAACATCAATCATATCACATATATGACTCTTAGATCTTTTATGAGATCAATTCAAGACATCATATGTCTAGGCATATTTTAATCTCATCTTATGCCTTGGGTCCAAAACCATTTTGATAACCCAATTAAGTTCATTCACTTTAAAACGTATAGGAACCACCATTTCCTCATCTTGCTCGCATTCGAATAGAATCAAAGCACCTTGCTATGGCAAGCCCACCCAAAACTATCCGAATGGTCTCAAGTGTTTTTAATCATGAATTGGCATAAAGAACTTAAAAGTTAAATGAAGGTTCTTTAAAGGTAGATTATAAGCGTATCGAAAGATAGTCAAAATCATGCACTGTAAGTTCCCGTGAAGATAGGTGAGCCGCAAGGACTTCTTAAGTACCAACTCTTCCTTAGACAAGAACTCTCCTAGACATGCATAATTAGAAATCAACTCTGATTAGGCAACATAATCCTTACCTTTTATAAACAATCAGTTTCCTTTTTAAATTTCGCGTATTTATGACTTGTTTCCATAAACAATCATAAGATCCAAAATTTACAATGTCTAAATCTAAACATATTAGGAAACTAAATATCATGTTTCAACTAAACATCTAATTTAATAATTCTTAACAATTAAGAACAAATAATTCATGCATCGCAACAATTAATAAAACACATTTAAATTAATTAAGCATGCATAAACAATGAATCAATCTAGCATGGATTTATAAACTCAATTTTATAACATCCAGTTTTTTTCATACACATTGCAATAATTATTAAAATCATATTTTAATCAATTAATCATGTATATCAATGAATCAATCTATCGCGGACTTATAAACTCAATTTTATAACATCCAGATTTTCATATCAACATATCAGATTGTTAACACAATCATAGAACAGCAGAAAATTTGAACATACAGATTCTGCCCAGTTTTGGCTTGTTATGTCGCGTGACATCATCGCCCGAAGGCTTGATATGTCGCGCGACCTAACAGCCGATAACCCGAATTCCTCATGGCTCATCATGTCGCGCGACTAAAGCAAAACAAGTAACAGGATTTCCGTATTCGAACCAATACAGATATGTACCCCCAATTAAATCACATAAAACAAATTCCTTTTTACAAACATTTAATTCAGCATAAATTGAAAACGATTTTCACATTGTTTCACATAAACAATTAAAATTCTATCACATATAAAACATGCAATAAGCATATAAACAATTTATATCTTAAACCTAGCATGTTAATTCAAACTTAATCATACGAACGGGGCTCTGATACCACTGTTGGGTTTTACGGGTCCATGCGCAGCGGAATTAAGCATTAAAAACATAAAACCCAAGAAGCCCTAGGATCCGTTCTATACAATTAATTTGAATATCAATGAAATAGAATTAAACCAACCTTGAAACGCTTTCCGGTCTTGAGCTATCGAACGATTTGATTATGTGATATTGAATCACAAACTTCGTTCTTCAACTTGCTTGAACTCTAGGTCTTGATCAATGAACGAGCGAAGACCCTCTTATGGTATCCACACCTTTGAATGAATCCAAGAACAATTTCTTGTTGATTGCTAGATCTAAACCTTGAAGAATATTGAGAGAATTTGATTGTGAATTTTGCTTTAAAATTTCGGCTAGGGTTTTTAGGTCTGACAGAACCCTGTATTTATACTACAAATAGTGTAAATACCTCTCTTAATCAAATTAGGAGAGACAGGCTGTCAATACCACGTATTGGCCTATTATGTCGCGCGGTATATCAAGCCATTGGCTTGATATGTCGCGTGACATAAGTAGCCAGTTTCTGTGCCTCTCAATCATTCTTCCTCCGGTTTAACCAATTCATTCTAGTTGTGTGTGACCCAATAGGATTACATCATGTTGGCAATGAGATCGATCATATCGAACCTCATAAGACATAAGCGGACTCTAGCAAGCCATTATGTCTACCCAAATGATGTAACGTAAGAGTTCACGTTTCCAACGGTGTACTTCCATTTATCCCTTTTGTCTCACGATGTTATATTGAACACAAGTCATGGTCCTTGTCGACTTGTTATTGTTCAATGCTTTCTCGATTCTTGAGTATAATGATAATTCCAATCATATTGGGGTACGGCCATACACTTTCATCATTATCACTCATCGAGGGGCCCAAGCATAACATCTCTCTTCCGAGGGACAAACTCCTTCTTGACTTATCATCCTTCCCATCATGAATCCGATCATGCCAATGATAGCCTTTATAGATATCGTGTTAAGATATCGTTTGACTAAAATCAAACATGGCTTTCATCATATGTAAGGTTATGATAGTCTCAGGTCTAGGAAATAAATGAAGTAACCGTATGAGATTTAAGTATAACATTTGACCATTACATAAATCTCATGCGGGTCATGTCCAGTCACTTGTTCTCTAACAAGTACCCATAATTTCAATGTGCATCTCTTATGCATATAATCATCACATGATTATCCATTGACAATTATACTAATCTATTCTCTTAATAATTAGGGACAGAGATTATTATAAACAAATATACAAAACATATAATAATCAAATAATAAACATCTCATATAATAATAAATAATGTCAACACATAAGTCTATCAATCATAGGCCTAGGGCATAACACCAACACTGGTTTCCTCTACTAAGAAGACAGTGCTTGCAAATGAAGCCTGAACCGACTTTAAAAAGGACCTGTTACGAGCTCCTCTCAGTCGTGCGACACAATAGGCCAAGCAGACATAGCATGTCGGGCGACACATATCGGTTGATAGCATACAGTGTAGAAAAGCCTGCAGTGGTTACCCCAGAGCATTTTCCGACTCACCGTTGCTATAATACACCTCCTACCCTCATATACATACCCATGAAAATACACGGGAGAGGACCCCTACTATACACACCTATCTGAAACGGTACCAAAACCTCATACACAAACCTGACAAAGCCGACCTTTTAAAACAATGATCGCATTTCCTTCCCAGAACAGACAGGCTCGTGCAAACAAGCTAACATAGGTTAATCTTTGCTAACGAGATAGCTTAGTTAGATGCAGCGCTTGGAGTTGTTGTTTCTCCCTCGCATGTACAATGATCAACTGAGTCTCACAAAACCTCGAAGACTGGCCCTCAGACCAAACCGAAAAAATAAGAAGAATAAAAAAAAAAAGCCCGTATCTGTGATAGCCTCCCAAGCAGAGCTCAACAGAATCAACGGCCCCAAAGCACCGAAAGAAGCCAACTCCCCAGAAAGCAGAGTCTCCGGCTTATCAAACAAAAGCAACAGAATCAATGACCCCAAAGCACCAAAAGAAGCCAACTCCCCAGAAAGCAGAGTCTCCGGCTTATCAAACAAAAGCAACAGAATCAACGGCACCAAAAAAGCACCGAAGGAAGCCAACTCCCCAGAAATGCAGAGTCCCCGGCTTACCAAGCAAAAAGAAAGAAGTCGACTCCCCAGAAATAAAGAGTCCCCGGCTTACCAAGCGAGAAGATCAGTAGCCTCGAGGCACAGACAAAAGCAGAGTCCCCGGCTTCCCAAGCAAAGCTCAAGGCACAAAAAGAAAAGCAAACAATCAACAACAATAGTACAACAACAAAACCGACAAAAGAACAACACAGAGGAAAAGAAGTAGCGTGAGACCCCTGGCAGCTACACTTATCCCCAACAGAGCAGAAGAAGTAGCGTGAGACCCCTGGCAGCTACACCTATCCCTAACAAAATAGAAGCAGAAGTGGTATGAGTCCCTTCGGCATCCACGAAGAGAAGCAACAGTAGCGTGAGTCCCCTGGCAGCTACCTTGCAGAAACAAAAGTGGTATGAGTCCCTCCGGCATCCACGAAGAGAAGCAGTTGTAGTGTGAGACCCTCCCTGAACTACCCCCGCACCAACAAAGTGGTATGAGACCCTCCGGCATCCACAAAAGACCCGGTTGCGGCATGAGACCCTCCCAGCCTACAACTCGTCAACGCGATAGCATGAGACCCTCTGGCAGCTACTCGCAAATACCAGTTGCAGCATGAGACCCTCCGGCAGCTACAACCTGGCACAAAAGGCAGCTACTAGCCAACCGCAGTAGTACCGACCCCTCAAGAAGTCACAGGTAAGCACAGCAAAGGTATGAAGACACATCTCTACCCCTTTCTTGCTTGTGGTTAGTTTCGGTAATTCCGAACTACGATTTGGCTTGATTCCCTTCATAAGGGATACATAGGAATCCTTTCTCAGAAAGGTCCAGCCATTAGACTCCCCGATTCACCCTCTAGCCCGTTACCTTATCCCTTGATATTCATTGAGATTGGGTCTTATTTTATCGACAACCCCACTTTTTCCAAAAGTGACGTTGCCGAGGGGCTCTGTAAGTACGCCAATCCAATTCGCAACCTTTTAAATGCATTTTAATGTAATAAAATTGCATTAAGGGGCATTTTGGTAAATTCCCAGCCTATCCCGAGACTTCCGAAAATATTTCATAAGTTTCCCGGGAAGGAAGTACCTTTTGGTACCTTACTCATGCCAAGGGACCTGTTGGGAACAAACCTTTTTGGACTTTTTAGGTATTTAGGCCTGAATGTTCCAGAAACTGGTTTTGGCGCCAAAAACGGTTGAGGCCACCTTGTGTCACGCGACAAATCAAGGCATGGAAAGTGGTTGCGTATAGTCGTGCGACACAAGGTGACCACTAATTATATCCTATAAATAAGACCCTCCCCTTCTCAGAAATGGATCCCAACTTTAGCCTACTATTACTCTGCAGAAATTGCATCGTAACGAATCCCCCAAACACAACTCTCTCTCTCTCTCCTACCTTCAATCTAACCAATTCCCTCTAATCCAAACCCATTTTCTCAAACCAAGCCACTTGGATCCTTTGCACCAATTCTCTCAGGACCCCAAGACCAGAAGCAGTGAATTGAAGGGTTCTGTATCTAACTTGATATAGGATTCATGGAAGCAACAAGGGTAACGAATCTCAAACTCCCTCTTCTCTCTTCCTTCTACTCAATTCTTCATAATTTTATTGTCTACTTCTGTTAGGATTCAGTAATCAGACTCTATCTGTCTAGATTACAGAATCCCAATCGCAATCTCTCTGTTTAACTTGTCTAATCTGTGTAATTGAGCTACCATTGTTGAATACTTGCTTGAATTTGGTGTTTAAACCCCAAGAGGGTGTGGATCTACCCATATCCACACTCCCGGGGTCGATTTGTCGTTATTTCTGTATTTCGTATCTAATCTAGTCAATTAATTAGATCTGTGTTAGTTGTTGTTGATTCTGGTGTTCATAGTGTAAGTTTCTGCAGATGGCCTCTGTATGTCACGCAACACATTGTTCCAAGGTGATCCTGTGTCATGCGACATATGTGGTCACCTGTATCATGTGTCATGCGACATATCGTGACTTATTTGCAGAAACCTTTTCTCTTGTAATCTGTTTTAGATTGTTGTAGCAGGGATGTGGCCTCCCTAAATAATGGGCTCACGAGTTGTAAGACTCGATTCATATTAATAAAATGCATATTTACCACATTTGTTCATTGTCAACACTTGCACACACTTTTGGATTTGCTTGGATGTTTATTTGAAAGACTCGTCTGCGGACGAGGCGTGTTGGGTGAACTCTCGGTTCTTCCCAACACGTTACCTGACCTACGAACCCGTATTTTCTCTCTCAAAAGGTTTTCAATGTTTTCTCTCAAAAACGGCGTGGCGACTCCTTCATTTATTTTCGAAATTCCAAAATTTCGGGCAAGCGCACATTCACTTAGCTCATTATTAACTTACTCAGTACAAGACGGAGAAAACTGTGATGAGGTCTGAAATTTCAAATCTTAAGGACCAAATCAAAAGCATGACTCCTCTTTCTGACCAAAACCGCATCCTTGAAACTAAGGTTGCTGCACTTCAACTCCAAAATGATGACCTAGTTGCCCAGAAACTCGATCTCCAAAGGATCATTGATGGGTGGACAAAGTCAAAAGTCACCATGGATCAAATTATAGATTCCCAAGTACCCAGTAGAATTAAAGATGGTCTTGGATTTGGATCTGGTGAAGAGGAGAAGTGTGCATCCTGATGTGAAAAGGATGAGGAAATTTTAAGACTAACTAAAGAAATTCCTAAGGGGAAGCATGCTAATGCTAAGGGTAAAGGACAACAAAATTTTAATTATGTCTACCCAAAGAAGCAATATGGGAAGAACTCTCAAATGAAGGCAAAGGATTCTAAGAGTGTAGCTTCAGAGGAAATGGCTTATGGAGTTGGCCGTATCCCTGCTCCAACTGCTCCAACCGCTCCCTCCAAGCCAAGGTAGATTCTCAATCCCTTGAGATGGCTGCTCTTAAGTCTTCATTGCTTGATGACATTAAGGGGGAGAGATCTACAGCAATTCCATCTTCTTCAACCGCTTCCCTTGATGAGACTGCTTCAACTGTTAAAACCGCTGCTGAAGCTTATTTCAATGCCTTTCAGAAATCCTTGGAAGAAGGAATCTCAAAGCCTTGGGAGATAAGGCATCCCTTGCTGAGCTGAACAAGATCCTTAATGAGCTTGGTGAATATATTTGTAAAGCCATTGAGAAGGATCTTGGAAACTTAGTTCCAAATTTCTCACTATTCTAAACTCAAGACCAGGGCAAAGCCAAACCGCTGAAACTCAAACCGCTCTGGACTCTTTGCGTGAAAAAGTGTTGGAACAGATTGACATATTCAAAGTAGATTCTAAGGTCAATCTTGATACCATTACAGGAGAAGTGAAGGCCAAGCTAAACGAAATACAAGATGAATTCAATGACCGCTTGGACAACCTCAGGGAAGGATTCAACTCTAAACTTGGCTCAACAATCTCTGAGCTCAAATCTTCCTTGAAGGTATCTGTGGACCTTGAGCCAATGGAGCAAGCAGTACAAACCCAAACCTTAGCTGTTCAAGAGGAAGTTCATACCATCTTCAATTCCCTTTATTCTTCCCTCCATGTTCAGCTTGATTCTATCAAAGAAAATCTGGTGGAAAACACCAAAGCGGTTGGTGCTACCAATTCCACTTCTGCCCATTCTGTGAATGTCTTGAAGAAGCTTGAATCTACCCTCACTAAAACTGCTGAAGAAGTGAGAAGATTGAGGAAGGCAATGGCCCCTGATCAATCAAGAGCTGGACCAAGTGGAGCTGAGCATGAAGTCAATAAACCGCCTCAGCAGTAACCACACCTCCTTGTAATTTTTGAACTCCTTTTTGTAAGTTGGATCGCACTCTCCTTGAATTATCTTTGTCCAACTTATTTTGTCTTTTATTTGTAACCCTGTAATTTTCTTTCAAATATTTTTCAACTTAAAATCACTCTTTTGAAATGATGTTTAAACATTCAGTTTAAACTGCACTTTATACTCAAACTCATATTTTTCAAGTGCACTGAATGCATTTCTATACTTTTCAAGTTGTAATTTCCAATCTTTCAATAGTATAGAAATCTATAGCTTAAGCCAGTGTGTGCATTGACTTGGTACATGACTCACCATGTTTATTTCTATGGATATGTTTTTACCAAGTACAATGTTTGCTTTTGCTGTAGTAGGTAATGGCATCAATCAAATAGGGGGAGATTGTTGGGTATGCATATTTTAACCCTCCTATTTAGCTTAGATTTGATTGATCCCATAACCTCCTGTCTATTCTAAGGACTTTAGGACCCTATGTAATGAAGCTTAGACTTCAATTTTTTAGCTAAGTCCATTTTATAGAATAGGTTAAATTTAGCCTTGAAGACGGGCACAAGACTCATTGGATCTGAGGGTGCAGTTCAAATGTTTCAAAACCGCTTCATCAAACCGCTTGGCAGAACCGCTCCTAGCTAACTGCCTTGTGAAAACCTTAGTCTGAAACCGCTTATGAACTCCAGTGTGCAACCCGCACTCATGGATCCTCATCACTGGTGAAACCACTCATGTCTGAACTGCTCCACATCAGAACTGCCCCAATGATTGAGACTTGAAGTGAACCACATTTGATCGTTGGAATCCACGTCAGCAACATCAAATGTCAACCACCATATCTTGTCACGTGACTACTTTTCAGACAAGATCTGCAAGGATCTTGAAAAAGTGACAGATGTCCTAACCACCTTGATTACAGCTGAGGTCTGATCAGCTTTATCTTCAAGAACAGTTCCAACGAACAAAAGTGGTTGCTGTGGACCAATGGGAAAGCATCAAGTATTGTCCTTACAACAGCTGTGTCCAATGGCTATATCTTGGATACTTGGGTATAACCAATCTTCACCATTTGAAGATTTCTTGAGAAATTGATTTGCTGTGAGTTCATAAGAAGCTGAAGTTTTGCCCAGAAATTATTCAAACCCTTTGAATCTTCATCTTCAACCTTCAAGAAATATATCCCAGCCCAGAAATCAAGCCTTATCACATCAAGAATCATTGTGCTCTCCATCTCAAAGATTTAAAGAGCCTTGATCTTGTTCTCACACACACACCTCACTTGTTTAATCACATAGATTATTCATTTGAGATACACTGGTTATAGTCTAGGATTCAATCTTCATAGAATAGATTTTAGATTTGAGTATCGATCTTTGTAACTTGTAATCTCTCATACTCAATAGTAAAATCACTCTTGAAAATCCAATACTAACCATCTTGGTAGTGGACGTAGATCGTATAATGATTGAACCACTCCAAATATTGTGTTCTTACTTTATGCATTTATTTTCTTGTGATTACTAATTATTTATCTTTATCTCTGTTTGATCTTTATTGTAGTTATCCTTTATTGTGAAATTGTGTTTGGAGTTAACATTGTCAAACCTCACTTTCAATTTTATAACTGCTCAGAAAATTGCACCAAAACCGCTCCTCAAAACCGCTTGTATCTTCAAAATATTCCGCTGTGCATTTTACAACTCTACTTGCAGTTTCTTACACACTGCAAGAGGTTTTGTAAGCTTAGAGGTTTAGTTTTTAAAAAGAGGGTGAAATTTTTTAAACAGCTATTCACCCCCCCCTCTAGCTGTATTTTCACCCTTGTTGCCACCTTTGGGACTTACAGGTCCCTACTTCAAATGAACAATATATCACTTTGAAACAAGCCGAGATATTGTACAAGCTAGGGAAGAATCAAAGAGTGAATCTGGGTAGAGTATTTTTCAAGCATTTGGCCACATGGGGTAGAAGAAAGGATATAACAATATTTTCGATTTTCCAAATGTTGAAAGATCAAAAAATACCTATTGAGGATTCGGATGAGTACACTCCTAATCTTGACTACTATGCAGTTGATGCTCATTTGACTAAGAAGAACACAAAGAGTGTGAGATACACGTGTGATCTTCCTTGGAAAAAGTCTAATGAAACAGGGTCAAGTGGTGTGTTACCAGTTCGAGATGTTACTCATAATGTTATCCCTGATGTTACCCCAAGTTCTCCAGGTCTTTTTGCATGTACAGTTGCAGCCAATTGTTGGCCAATGTGTTTAACCTGTTGGGTAATGCTTCACCAACAATTCTAAAGACCACATTTTTGACATTTCTACACAAGCAAAGTGCTACTATTGCGGAGTTAGTGCAAGGTTGGACAAAGCTCAAGAATGTGACTGATGAGTTCATAAGGCAAGTTTCTTCCCTTACTGTGGGAGAAGGTGCTGGTCAAGGTGCTAGTCAAGGTGCTGGTCCAAGTGGTGTAGATGATGGTGGTGCTGCTACAGATGATACTGAAAGTGCTAGAGCAGGTGTTTCCACAGATGCTGGAGATGATGATTGGGAAGATCAAGAAGAAGAAGAAGGTGAAGAAGAAGAGTATGAAGAGTGAATGCAAACATTGCATGAAGGTTGATGTTGCCACTCTTGAGGTTGTGGTATTAACAATTTACTTTTATGTTTTGTTTTTGGAACATGTCGTATCTTTGGGTTATTTGTTTAACTTTGATACTTTGGTGGTTTATTCGTTTGGTTATTTGGTTAAACATGTTAGTTTGATCTGATTTATCTTTGGGGATTTTGTTTACTAGTTATTTGAAAAACATATTTTGAAAATTTTGTTTTTGTAACTAATATTTTTCGATAAATAATTGTTTTTGTTAACCCTTGATTAAGGGGGAGTTAATAGTTATGGAGTTGCTTTGTTATGGCTAACACTTTCTTGCAGGAACCAGCACTTAGGAGTTTGGAAAGAAATTATAAATTAAGGGGGAAATTGTTAGTGTAGACTGTGGGTGTCACAAATGTGGGTGTTACCACAGGTGCTGTCACTGGCTATGTGTTACCTGAACTGATAATGATTTATAATTGCATATTTTTTTCCATATTATTTTATATCCTAATGTCTAATATTATTTGCAAGATATATGTGTTTGTTAGTCCATATTTCAGGTTATAATAAAGTTGGATTAATTGCTAAAATCATGGAATGAAGTTGTTAAAGAAGTTACACGTAAATAGAGATTTACGTATAACTTTAACTTGGCCCATATTCATTGTTGATGAACCAAAACGTGGGAAGACCAAGTCAATGAAGTTGTTGCTGTTTATTGAAGAGTGCAAGGTCGAGAAAGCAAGGGAGTACAAGAGGGGAATGCATGGACTTTGGCTTCAAGTATTCGATTGCTACAAATGTGGAAGTGGGGCGCAACATGCCTATGAAGTAAGGAGCAAGTAAACCACTCTCTCCACTCTCCCTCACACGATCAAGACATCATGGCTGGTATCTTTGAGTAGCCTTCAAGACATTTGAAGACTATATAAATGCAAAGGTGTTGACAAGCGAAGACAGGCCAAACATTACGCACACACCTTAGCACAAGAAGAGACAAAGTATCTTTGGCTCGAATAATCCTTCCTCCCTTGTAATTCTAACTTAAACACTGCGACTTTAAGTGTGTGTTGGCTAAGGATATGATTCTATACTTTGTCTCATTAGTTCCATAGAGCAATATCATTGTAATAGCAATAGGGAACTTTCGGCTTTGTATTATTTCTATATTGATTATTAAGTCTTCGCCATTTAGGCACCCTCAAGTTATATATTTATATAACTTGAGAAAAACAACTCTTGTGTTATTTATTTCCGCTGCAAAACTCTTTTACAAATTATTTACTTTTTGTGGTGTATGTTGTCCGTCAGTGTGTTATTTAAAGGTATTGGGTGGCACCTACGATAACATCTCTTTCCAGATAAGCCTTGACAATTTCACAGTGACTTATTGACAATTTGAAAATGCCAGTCTTTAAATGTAGTATTTATTTGGCTAAATGACTTATTGGTCAAAGCCTCAATTTGATAATACTTCCTGAGACTGAGGAAAAGATCTGATTTGTGACTAGTCAACTGAAATTTGTTGGCACGAGAATTGATTAACGGACAAAGACTTCAATGATTTCAATAGATTGTAGCTGATTTAGGCAGGAACATTAACATTCTTCTTCAAAGAATATACGTTTTGGGTTGAAAATAAGGGACACGAAAGACCCCTAATTAGACCTGTGTTTAGTTTACCTTTCAAGAATTTGAGCAGCCATGAAGGGGGACCATCTAAAGTGAAAATAAAGGTTCATGAACGGAATGAATGTGTTTCTGGCATCATCAGTTCATCTTTCTGTCTACTCTCTACTCACTTCGAGTTCCTATTGTCCAATGCATCCAGTCCATCAAAATCAATTTCATGTAACCTCTGAATTTATGCCTTAAGGGGTCATTCTAGCTCCATTGTTTCTTTCGTTAACTCTTGCTTAAGGGTCACTTTTAGTTGAATGTCATAAGAAAAAGAGGTTGAATTGTAGATTTCCATAGCACTAGAAGCAAAACATCATGCAAGTCGAGTGGTAATTAGAAGCTCCTTCATTCCCTTGCAGTTGGAAGTCTACAGAATCCTGCTTCTGTGGTCAACATGCATTCTTTTTCGGTTGAATCAAGATACTACATATATTTTTCAAAATTGATGATATTCAATCATTTTGGAAGCAGAACCCTTTTATCTACCCTTTTTCTTATAAAATAAATTTTCATGAAAAAAATATGAATACATCATATTTTATTCGTTATTACAAGAGGAATGGCCATCTAAACTATGAGCTTTGCTGGGAACTGTTCTGCCTTGCAAAGTATCTGATGCCTTGAGGCTAGAGATAATGACCGAACAAGCAAGAACAAGAACAATAATTGAAAGCTTCTAGCTTTTCTTAATAATTCATAAAAACAAAGTCTGAATAATAATGAAACCCTAAAGTGTTTAAATACTATGAAAAATGTAAAGCATAATAAAGGACCAAATACCCAAAATAACCCTACTTAAGTTTATGTAGAAGCAATACAAAAACAGAACGAGAAATAACTCTGCAACAGGCCCCGACATCAGCGCGGCCGCCCAAGGCTCCAGCGCGGGCGCGCAAGCTTCCAGGGAAATCTGGCAACAATCAGTCAGCGTCAGCGCGGTCGCGCCACTCAGATGCGCGGCCGCTCTCAGCTCCATATGAATCTGTGCACAGCAGGTCTGCAGCTACAATCCCGACATCATCCTCCCCTCCTTTAAAAAGACTCGACCACGAGTCAACATCCCCATGCAGATCACCATGATAAACGGACAAATCGGACACATTAAAGGTAGGAGAAACATTATAGTGATCCGGCAAATCAATCTTGTAAGCGTTGTCATTAATTCTTTCCAACACTTTGAACGGACCATCAACACGAGGTTGTAACTTACCAAAACGTCCAGATGGAAATCTTTCCTTCCGCAAGTGTACCCATACTAAGTCACCCGGCTGAAAAACAACCCTCCTCCGATGCTCATCTGCCATTTGCTTGTACCTTGCGTTTTGCTGAACAATTCGCCGACGAACTTGGTCATGGAGGTCCTTGATTTGCTTGGCACGCGCCTCTGCGTCTGCACTATACTGACTAGTAACTGGAAGAGCGACTAAATCCAAGGGACTAATGGGATTACGCCCATATACAATCTGGAAAGGGCTTTGGCCCGTAGTACGATTCTGGGACTGATTATAAGCAAACTCAGCCTGTGCAAGTGTCAAGTCCCATTGGCGTGGTTTGTCACCCACCAAACTCCGCAACAAGTTTCCCAAGCTCCTATTAGCAATTTCGGTTTGGCTGTCAGTCTGCGGGTGATAAGAACTGCTAAACTGCAATCGCGAACCCATCTTACGCCATAAGGTACGCCAAAAATGGCTAATGAACTTGACATCAAGATCCGACGTAAGAGACTTAGGAACACCATGTAACTTAACAATCTCCTTGAAATAGAGATCCGCCACCTGAGAAGCATCAAATGTTTTATTGCAAGGAACAAAATGAGCCATTTTGGAGAAACGATCGACAACCACCATAATAGAATCCTTATGTCGTTGAGTCCTAGGCAACCCCAAAACAAAATCCAAACTAACATCCTCCCATGGCGCATCCGGTACCGGGAAAGGAGTATAAAGCCCGACATTAGTCTTGCGCGTTTTAGCCACATGACAAACCCGACACCTCTCCACAAAACGAGCAACATCCCGCTCCAACTTAGGCCAAAAAAACTGATCCACAATCAACGCCAACGTCTTGTCTCTGCCAAAATGTCCAGTGAGCCCCCCTCATGATTCTCAGAAATAATTAAGTCACGCAACGAGCATGAAGGAATACATAACCGCGTCCCCTTGAACAAATATCCTTCTGAAACAACAAACTGTTGAAAGCCACCATGAGCACATTTTTGCCAAATACCACTAAATGATGGGTCATCGCGATACAAATCTCGCATAGAATCAAACCCAATAACTGTAACACACATAGTATTCAACAACAAGTGACGACGACTCAATGCGTCGGCAACACGATTCTGAACGCCAGCCTTATGCTTGATAACAAAAGTAAAAACCTGAATAAATTCCACCCACTTAGCATGACGCAAATTGAGTTTATGCTGCCCTTGAATATACTTAAGTGCTTCGTGATCAGAAAACAACACAAATTCCTTTGACAAAAGATAGTGCTGCCAGTGTTCCAAAGCGCGAACAATAGCATAAAACTCCTTATCATAAGTCGAATATTTCCTCCGAGCATCATTCAACTTTTCACTAAAGAAAGCAATGGGTTTCTGTTGCTGACTCAAAACACCCCCAATACCAACATTAGAAGCATCACAGTGAACTTCAAAAACATCCTCAAAATTAGGCAAAGCCAGAACAGGAGCTTTTGTCACCACAGACTTCAACAGCTGGAAGGCCTTATCGGCCTCAACTGTCCACACAAACCCACTTCCTTTCAAACACTCAGTAATAGGAGAAATAATACTACTGAAATTCTGAATAAAACGACGATAAAAAGAGGCTAAGCCATGAAAACGCCGAATATCATGAACGTTCGTAGGTGTAGGCCAACTAGTAATGGCTTCCACCTTCGAAGCATCCATCATAATGCCCTCTTTAGTCACGACATACCCCAAGAAAGTCACTTGGTCAGTAAGAAAATGACACTTCTTCTGATTAGCATACAATTTTTGTTCCCTCAACACAACAAAAATCTGCTGCAAGTGATCTAAATGTTGCTCCACAGACCGACTATAAACCAGTATATCATCGAAATAAACAACAACAAACGTACCGATAAAAGGCCTGAAGATCTGGTTCATGAGCCGCATGAATGTGCTAGGAGCGTTAGACAACCCAAATGGCATCACCATCCACTCATATAAGCCATCCCATGTTTTGAAAGCCGTTTTCCATTCATCCCCTGGTCTGACGCGAATTTGGTGATATCCATGCCGCAAATCAATCTTTGAAAACACGACTGCTCCGTGTAATTGATCAAACAGATCATCAATCCTTGGAATAGTAAATCGGTATTTGATGGTGATTTTATTGATCGCCCTACTATCCATACACATACGTAAAGCACCCCCAGCCTTAGGGACCATCAAGGCAGGAACAGCACAAGGACTCATGCTTTCTCTAATGACACCCTTCTCCAACAAATCCCGCACCTGCCTCTCCAACTCCTCATGCTCCTTGGGTCTCAACCGATAAGCCGCTTTATTAGGAATAGAAGCGCCTGGAACGAGATCAATACAATGCTGAATATCCCTCATAGGTGGCAACCCCGGAGGAATTTTATCAGGTGTTACATCACGATACAAGTCCAAAAGTGACTGTACAGCTACAAGAGGCGCCATCTGTGCTTCATTTTCCTCGAGAACCACCAATACATAAAAACCTTTATCCTGCGACAAGGCCACATCAAACGCCGAATGACTCAAAAGCTGGTGACCAACTGTCGTAGCTGCTGTACTAGCTATCTCAGGTTCCTTTCGTGGGTCCAAAGGGCACAAAGTAATAGCTACACCATCCATCCAAAAAGTGTATTTGTTCCTGAACCCATCATGCTTAACCCGTCTGTCAAATAACCAAGGACGACCCAATAACAGATGACATGCGTCCATAAGGACCACATCACACCAAATCTCATCCTTGAAAAGCTTGCCAATTGAAAACTGTACCAAACACCTCTTGTTCACCTTTAGTTCATTACCTTTCATCAACCAGGATAACTTGTAAGGTTGTGGATGGTCCACAGTCTTCAGCTGCAATTTGTCAACCATAGTCGAAGAAACTACGTTCTCACAACTACCCCCATCAATAATTACCTTACACACTTTACCCTTAGCAGTGCACTTAGTCTGAAAGATGTTGTGACGAAGCCACTGCTCATCCTCAACAGCAGTCATATTCAAAACCCGGCGAACCACCAACGCTGTACCCTGATCCGCAAATACCTCTTCCGCCTGACCATCTGACTCATCATCATCATCATAGACCGGTATATCATCTTCAACCAAGGCAACAACATGTCGGTTGGGGCATTCGGCTTGGAGATGACCGACACCATGACACTTAAAGCATCTAGCAGGTTGTCTACCTCTAGGAGTGTCAGGGACAAAAGCAGGCTTGGCTGTGGTTGGCGTCTTCGCAACTGTAGGAGTATCAACCTTTTGAGCAGATGAACTACTACCTCCACGATTACTTGCAAAATCCCTCTTTTGCCAGCGATTCACAACCGGCTTTCGCTTCAATTGTTTTTCCACCTTCAAGGCAAGGCGACATACATCATCATATGACCAATACTGTTGCAACTGAACCACATCTGAAATCTCAACACGAAGGCCCCCAAGGAAACGAGCAATAGTTTGTTCATCTTCCTCGGCCACATCGCATCGCATACGCAAGCGATCAAACTCATAAATAAATTCATCCGCCGACAAATCCTCTTGTCTCAGGCTGTGATATTCAATAAACGAATCCTGTCGATAATGATCCGGAAGAAATTTTCTATGCAACAATTTCTTCATCTTATCCCATGACTGAATTCGCGATTTCCCCTCACGAGCCCGTTGCTTCTTAATGTGTTCCCACCAAATTGAAGCATGTTTCTTCAATTTGATAGCGATCACTTTCACCTTACAACTGTCCTTCATAGGTTTTAAATCAAAAATCCTATCAACCGTATTTAGCCAATCAATGAACTCATCAGGGTGAGATTTACCTTCAAACTCCGGAATTTCAAGCTTGACTCCGATATCTTTTGAAGAATCCTCCTCATCCCTATACCGACGTCCATGATTTTTGGCAAAGGGATTGATTCCCTCATGATACTCCTCCTCCTCGGATGAACTACCCGATTCCGAATCCACAACCGATGGAGTCCTCCCACGATTTCTGCGATTCTGGAGTTGAAGCATCTGAACCTGTCTTCTCAGATCGTCAATCTCAATATCACGCAAGTCACGCTCACGAGGTTGATCATTGTCTCCGGCAACCGCTCCACGGCCCCTACCACGACCACCACGTCCGCCACGACCATCGCGTCCTCGTTCGGCCATCTAACGAACCAGGAAACTGATACCAAATGATGTCTTGAGGCTAGAGATAATGACCGAACAAGCAAGAACAAGAACAATAATTGAAAGCTTCTAGCTTTTCTTAATAATTCATAAAAACAAAGTCTAAATAATAATGAAACCCTAAAGTGTTTAAATACTATGAAAAACGTAAAGCATAATAAAGGACCAAATACCCAAAATAACCCTACTTAAGTTTGTGCAGAAGCAATACAAAAACAGAACGAGAAATAACTCTGCAACAGGCCCCGACATCAGCGCGGCCGCCCAAGGCTCCAGCACGGGCGCGCAAGCTTCCAGGGAAATCTGGCAACAATCAGTCGTCGTCAGCGCGGTCGCGCCACTCAGATGCGCGGCCGCTCTCAGCTCCATATGAATCTGTGCACAGCAGGTCTGCAGCTACAATCCCGACATCAGTATCTTAGTTGAGTTTAATATTTTACTAGTAGCTATTAGTGTTTTTCCAACATGATTTCAGACTAAATTTCGGGCTAAACTTCATACTACGAATTCGATCTTTACAGAAGTCTAGAAAGACTAGATGGATGTTAATAGTGATGTTGCGCACAACAATTCAGTGCTGAAGAAGAATATCATTTACAATCCGAGGGCCGTCTTATACTCCCTATGTCCTATAATAAGTTTTGCGTTAACTTTCTTTTTTGGTCCGGCCAAATATGTGCCGTGTTTCTAGAAATGGAAATAGTACTACCTTTGTCCAATGACGAAAAAAATTTCAAATTTACTCTTAATCAAGAGCAAGCGTGAATTTTTTTTGGTTATTCATTATGGGATAGAGGAGTAATTATAGTGCAGTTTTACAATAATACAAACAATATACAAACAAGTAATGCACTATTCTTATAAATTGTCAAATCAACTGCGACATTTTGGGACCGAGAGAGTAGTACTACCGTAACTGATCTCTACTATACCCATCAAAGACAACATTATTGTATACTTCTGATAAAGCAAACTGATCTGAGTTGACATTGATTGACCATGTCCTTATTCTATGGCGAGCCGTAGTGAGTTCCACAGAGAATATTCCTATACACAGAGTTCTCATTTTTTTGAAGCATCATTACTGCGAGCTCATTCCCCTTGAGGTGATGCATAGTTTCAGAGCTCGGCATTGAATTTAGGTAGATAATCACCATAGCCGTTCATGAATACTTACCTAATTTTCTATTCAGAGTATAATATCTGGAAAGTGCAACTAAACAAATTACTGTATTACTAATACTCTTGTCAAATTAAGCAATGTTCGACTAAAAAACTCTAGGCTCATTGGATTTTCAGACTTGAAACACTATATTATAGTTTATGCTACATTAAAGAATACTTGCGAAAGGTGACACGCAAAGAATTTAATATCTAAATGACTTAAGAAACAATAAATTTAAACGGTTGTTGAAATATGGATAAGCCACAATTTGTTCTTACCAACCAAAAAGCGAAGTTAAGTATGAATTCGGGGGAATATAACTTGATAAGATATTGGTTAAACCAGTGCTTGACAATAGAATCTGTAATATAATAAATATCACTAAACATCTTCTTTGTTTAAATAATGTAGAACAAATCTTATCGTATCAGTTGCAAATAAGTCACATATACCAGTAAAAAAGGTTAGATCTTTTTATTCGTCTCTTTGTTCATATTATTGGTGTTTCTTTGATAGTGCAATGCAAAATAGATCGTCTTGTGGATGGTTCTTTACCTAACAAGTTACTTACAACAAAATTTATACAAACTATTATCCAAAGGAATATATGAAAGTACAACAACTTGAGCGTAGTGCCATACATCCCGAAGTAGTCAATTTTAGAAAGTTAAAAAGAATGGAGGATGTTTTCGTTCCATATATACTCCCTCCGTCCATAACAAGCGACGCAGTTACTGTTCCGCACGGGAATTAAGGAAAAAGTGAAAAGGTTGATGTGTTGTGAGTGTATATAGTTGAGTAGGAGAGAGAATGAGCGGAGAGAATAGTAAATTATAATCGTGTTGTAAGTATTATAATAATGTAGGAGAATGAATGAGTGGAGGCAATAGTAAAGATTTTATTTCATTTTAAGAAGTGTGACTTATTAGTGGGACGCCCAAAATGACAAAGTGTGTTGCTTGTTATGGGATGGAGGGAGTATGCATTTTCATGCTACTTGAAAACTTATATTATGCTCTGCTTTGAAAAATAAGACTAGCTACTAAATATGGAAATACAAACTTTAGTTGAGAAAATACAGAATAATACCATGCTGGAGACTAGAGACGGAATTCATCCTTATCTGTTTAGTGAAAGTCATTTCAATGTAAATAGTTTAATGTGTATGATTTTAAAGTACACACACACATATATATACTCCCTCCGTCCGATTACAAGTTACACGCTTACTATTTGCATGAAAATTAAGAAACGTGTTAGTGGATTAGGTGTTGTGAGTATGAAAAGTAAGGTATGAAATAATAATTGCATTGTTGTTGTGAGTTTGACATGTGAGTCCCATTAAAATAAAAGTAATAAAACAATTTCATTTTAGAAATTGTGTAGTTTGTAGTATAGGACGTCCAATTAGAAAAGTGTGTAGTATATAGTGGGACGGAGGGAGTATATATATACATATATTCTGTTTTAACTAATGTGGATGAGTAATTAACTAACAGTAAAACTTGCACAGGAAAAAGTGTTAGAATAGAGTCTATGTAAAAGATAGAAAACAAATAACAATCACACAACATACAGATATACATGGTTCACCAACTTATCTACGTCCATGGGCAGAGGGAGATAATATTATTATCTTCTGAATATCAACAGATTACAATCTATAATCTAGTGCACGAATTCTTAGGCAAAAGAATTCCTGTATGTGCAAACCATAGATCTAGAAAAAAGATTAGCAAACTGAACTACTGAATATGGTTAGGGGTAGGTGGTATTTATACTGCCTACTCCAAACCCTGTACTAGATCTGCCGCTGAACAGGCCAATTCCAGCCTAGGACGTGACCGCCCTCCCTAGGCGCGCGATCGCCCGCTATGAAGGGCGCGATCGCCCAGGGAGCGTGCGATCGCCCGATCTTGAAAGAAACTCAACACGACCGCGCCCCCAACCTCCGTGCGGTCGCCCAACTGAAGCCACATAACTACTCAATTTTGGTTCAATCCGCTAATTCGGGCGTCCCCAATTTAGATTGCACCAAACACAACAAATCTTCACCATGACATCTAACCTCAAGGTCATAACCAGAACTCCCCCTCTGCCTCAGATGCTATCTAATAGCTGTGAACATTCGGCAAGTCCAAGCGATCTTGGAACTTGCTAGTTGGAATGGACTTCATGAACATGTCAGCAGGATTGTCCGCAATACCCACTTTCTTCACCTTGATCCATTTCTCACTTCTCAAAAAATGATACCTCACATTTATTGTAGCCTGATCCTGATGAACTTGATCCTTGGCCAAATAAATTGCACTCAAACTATCACAAAATATTGTAGCCTGATCCTGATGTAACCCAAGGTCGCTGATAAAACCCTTTAGTCATATTCCCTCCTAAGCAGCTTCTTTCAATGCCATGTACTCCGCCTCCGTAGTAGACAATGTCACCATAGATTGTATAGTAGCCTTCCAATTGACAACTGACCAACCAAGAGTAAATACGTACCCGGTCATAGATCTTCTCGTGTCAATATCCCCAGAGTAGTCCGAATCACAATAACCCTCAACTGCACATTCTGTACCATCTCCATAAATGAGCCAAACATTCGATGTATCCCTAAGGTACCTAAAGTTCCTCTTCACTGTTAGCCAATATTCCTTACCAGGATTCCCCATAAACGTACTAACAAGACTAACAACATGAGCAAGATCCGGCCTAGTGCAAACCATAGTAAACCTCAAACTACAACCTGCACTTGCATAAGGTACTTGAGCTATATACTCTTTCTATTCATCCAATTTTGGTGCAAAATCAACAAAAAGACATGTATTCGCTGCACTCGGAGAATCTAAAGGATTTGATGTAGACATGTCAAATCTCTCTAAAACTTTTTTGATGTGACCTTTCTAGGATAAGAACAGTTTTCGTTGTCTTCTATCCCTATAGATCTCTATACCTATAATTTTCTTTGCTGCATCTAAATCCTTCATCTCGAACTCTACAAATAGTATACCCTTCAACTTCTGAATATCCGACTTCTTGATATCCGCTATCAATATATTGTCAACATAAAGAACCAAATAGATGATCGAACCATTCACCAACCTATTGTGATAGACACAACAGTCATACGGGCTACTCGTGTAACCAATCTTTATCATATAGCTATCAAACCTTTTGTACCACTAACTAGGCGATTGCTTGCCCAAACAAGGACTTATTCAACTTACATACGTAGTCTTTTTTCCCTGGAACCTGAAACCCATTTGGTTGTGTCATATAAATCTCCTCCTCCATCTCTCCATGTAGAAAAGCCGTTTTCACATCTAGCTGCTCGAGCTCCAAATCCTGATGTGCAACCATTGCTAATAATACTCTGATGGAAGTCTATCTAACCACTGGTGAGAAAATCTCATTATAGTTAATGACCTCCCTCTGTGTGAAACCCCTAGCAACCACACGAGATTTATACTTGCCCCCTCTAATGTTGACATACCTTCCTTCTTCTTGAAGACTCACTTGCAAGCAGTGTTCTAAAAGACCCTGCCTAAGGGCACCTAGGCCCCGCCTAGGCGCTAGGCCCCTCTCCAACGTCTAGTTCTAAGCCCCGCTTAGGTCCCAACTAATCCCGACTAATCTCGACTAGTCCCCGCCTAGGTGCTAGGCCCGGCTCCGCCGCCTAGCATCCGCATAGCGCTTTTTAGAACCTTGCTTGCAGGTGACAATATTACTGCCTTCTGGCCTCTTAGTTAACTCCCATGTCTGATTCTTATGAAGTGACTCCATCTTATCTCACATAGATGCATGCTACTGGGCAGAATCTGAAAATGTAACTGCATCCTTAAAAGTGGTTGGCTACGAAAAATCAGGCTCCACCTCCTCAGCAACCTGACGTGCATAAGATACCATGTCTTCAAACCATATCTCACAGGAGGCTTTCCAAAGTTAGCCCGTCTAGGCCTATCTTGAACTAACCCATGTTCCTCGAAAATTGGTGATGAACTGTATGGTGCTTCTGTCTCTGACGGTAGGTCCTGATGAACATCTGACTGTGGACCGCTCAACTTTGAATTATCTTGTAGCTCCACCTGTTTTTCAACACTACTAACACCTGATACAACGACATATCTCATAATAGGATTAAGCACTAAATTTTCTTCAAAGACAACATTCCTGCTTATGATAACCCTACCCTCTGATGGAGACCAAATCCGGTATCCCTTGACACCATCTCATAACCCATGAAAACTCCTTTTCTAGCCCTCGGGTCTAACTTCCAATCATCCACATGATAATAAGCAATACAACCAAAAGCTCCTAAATTAGAAATATCAATGGGTTTACCTGACATACCTCATTGGGAAATTTGAGATTGATACTTATTTGTGATCCACAATTTATCAAGTAACATAATGTACTAACCGCTTATGCCAATAACCGCTTAGCCAACCCTGCATTGGAGAGCATGCACCTTGCTCTAGACAACAAAGTCTAATTCATGTGTTCTGCTACACAATTCTGATGTGGTGTACCCCTGATAGTGAGATGCATAGAAATCCCCACTTCCTTGCATAACTCATCGAACTCAGCGCTATAGAACTCTAACCCATTATCTATCCAAAGTTGCTTGATCTTCTTCCCTGTCTGATTCTCCACTATCTGAAATTGGTGAGAGCCTCACTCTTGTGCTTCATAATAATCACCCAAGTCTTCCTCGAGTAGTCATCAATCATAGATAAGAAATACATGTGACCACTCAATGATTCCTGACGATAAGGTCTCCAACAATCCGAGTAAATGTTATCCAGACTGCCCTTAGTTTTATGAACCCCCTTAGAAATCTTGACCACTTATGATGATGCAACCAATACTGACCCAGAAAACATCCTGGATTGGAGGAAATACAAGGAACCCCGCTTAATGCCTCTTAGAATCACTTCAGAAGCTTTAAAGACATGAACTGCTCCATCTTTACCTTTGAAATTGTACCCTTTGCTGTCGAGGTGACTAAGAGATATCAGGTTTTTTGTCATTTGTGGAACATGACTCACATCGTTCAAAGTGAAGAACTTACCATCATGAGTCTGCAGCTTGATAGAGCCAATGCCAACCACCCTGCAAGTAAAACTATTAGCCATATGAATATTACCACCATCCACCTGCTCATAATTAGTAAACCACTCTCTCCTCGGACAAATATGATAAGAAGCCCCAGAATCAAGAATCCACGCATCCAACTGTTTTGCAGACTGTTCTGTCACTAGAGCATAATCCCCATTAGAGCTGCTCGTATCAACTGTAGCAACATTAGCTTAATTACGGTTTGCAAGTGACAATTTTACAGTCGTTTTAGGGTTTGTGTGGGAGTATTTATACTTGTTTTAGGGTTTTGAAAACTTAGACTTTGATTATTTATGAATTATTAAGAAAAGCTTGAAGCTTTCTTTTATCGAATCTTGATTCTTTCTTGTTCGGTCTTTAATCTCTAGCCGCAAGGCATCAAAATAAGGGACACGAAAGACCCCTAATTAGACCTGTGTTTAGTTCACCTACCAATAATTAGAGCAGTCATGAGTCATGAAGGAGGACGATCTGAAGTGACAATAATTGTTTATCTTTCTGTCGCCTCTCTACTCACTTTCAGTTGCTTATTGGCCGATGCTTCTAGTCCATCAAAAGCCCCTTCACACAATATCTTCATTCTAATTTTTCTAGGGAACATGAAAATCGAGCAAAAATGAGCTCCTTCACTCCCTTGTAGTTGGAAGTCTAATCCTGCTTCTTCTGTGGTCAAAATGCATAATTTCAGTTTAGTTAGGAAGCTAGTACAAGAAATATTCTTTAAAATTTGATGATATTCAATAATTTTGAAAGTAGAACCATTTTATGTACCCATTTTCTAACAAAACAAACTGATCTGATTTGACATTATTTGACCATGTCCTCAATATTAAGGATACATCTCCTAAGGTTTTCTAAAGTCACTAAATCATTGTATTTGATTAGAATTCTTGTAAATATTCTAAATATTCTTTTGTATTTAGAATAGAAAACTAAATATTGTATTTAGATTAGGAAACTCAATATTGTATTTAGAATAAGACTCTATCTCTTGTACTATATATTTACAAGTTGTGAATAAAGAAAATTACGTTTTCCCATTCTCACATGGTATCAGAGCAGTAATGATCAAAAACCCTAAAAACATCAATCTTTTGGCAGCCTCCTCTATGTTTCGGCAGCCTTCTCCAACAACCTCCCATGGCCGGCTCCTCCTCCACCATTCCTAAAGTCGCTGAACCCAACCAACCCCTCTTCTTGGTCAACTTATCCTACTGTCGAACCCTCACCCCTCTCACCCACCCCAAACCCGATGATAAAATCATCATCACCAACCCAGCCGTCGCTGAATCCGACGATGAGCCTGCAAAACCCGCCACCACCACATCCGTCCCTAACCCGACTGCCATAACATGGTGTCGCCAAGATCGCCTCATCATTGAGGCTCTCATAGGTACCCAAGATCCCGCCGTTGCTCCCTTAGTTCACCAAGTCGCCACCTCCCATGAAGCTTGGACCACCCTCAAAACCACCTATGCCAACCCCTCATGTGGTCACATTCTTCAAATTAAAGACAACCTTACCAAAAACCAACTCTCCTTCTCGGACTACATGAACGCCGTCAAATCCTATACCGATAAGCTCGCCATTCTTGGCAAACCCATGAATCCCGAAGACATTATCTATACCATCCTAAAAGGTTTGGACTATGAAACCTTCAAACCCATCATAGACTCAACCTGCGCCCATGACACCCCCATCTCCTTTGAAGCCTTACACGAAAAACTTATCCAACATGAACACACCCTAAAGAAATCCACCCCCACCAACCCTTTCTCCACCACCGCCTTCACTGCCCAAGCTCACCCACCCATCCCCCAACCGAAACCCCTACCATACCACCAATCCCTCCCCCTCCTTTGGCTCGAATTCCACACCCCTCCCCTTTAAGGGTAAGTGCCAATACTGTCGCAACATTGGTCATGTCATCTCCCAATGTCGCCAATTTAAACGTGCCTACTCCACCGTAAACTTCTCTCCACTCCCTCACCAAAACCAAAATCCAAACCCTAACCCCCCCAACCCCAAACCCACACCACCGCCTAACACAACCCCCTCCCCCTCCCTCTTGCCTCATACCCAGTGGTGCTACCAACAACATCATCAATGACCTCTCCAACCTTGCCTTACATACACCCTACAATGGCAGTAACGACGTCATTATCGGAGACGGTTCTTCTCTTCCTATATCTCACATAGGTTCATTCTCTCTCTCCACACCCTATTCCTCTCTTAAATTCAATAGTGTCTTACATGTTCCGCTTATCACCCGTAATATTCTCTCCGTGTCTTAATTCTATCGTGATAATAATGCTATCATTGAATTCTCACACTCTTCTTTTCTCATTATGGACAAAGCAACGAGTCAAACTCTTATCTATGGAAACCTTGAGGATGGCGTCTACATTTGGCACCCTTCGCCCATTCAAGCATTCTATCTTTGCAGTTGTGGCATCATAGATTAGGACATCCCGCTCCCCCTAAAGTTACTCAATCATTGTATTTGATTAGGATTCTTGTAAATATTCTAAATGTTCTTTTGTATTTAGAATAGGGAACTAAATATTATATTTAGATTAGGAAACCCAATATTGTATTTAGAATAGGACTCTATCTCTTGTACTATATATTTACAAGTTGTGAATAAAGAAAATTAAGTTTTCCTATTCTCACATGGTATCAGAGCAGTAAAGATCAAAAACCCTAAAAACATCAAACTTTCGGCAGCCTCCTCTAATTTTCGGCAGCCTTCTCCAACAACCTCCCATGGCCGGCTCCTCCTCAACCATTCCTAACGCCGCCGAACCCGACCAACCCCACTTCTTGGTCAACTTATCCTACTGCCGAACCCTCACCCCACTCACCCACCCCAAACCCGATGATAAAATCATCATCACCAACCCAGCCATCGTTGAATCCGACGACGAGCCTGCAAAACCAGCCACCCCCACATCCGTCCCTAACCCGCCCACCATAACATTGTGTCGCCAAGATTGCCTCATCCTTGGGGCTCTCATAGGTAACCTAGATCCCGCCATTGCTCCCTTAGTTCACCAAGCCGCCACCTCCCATGAAGCTTGGACCACCCTTAAAACCACCTATATTAACCCCTCCCGTGGTCACATCCTTCAAATTAAAGACAACCTTGCCAATCTCACCAAAAACCAACTCTCTATCTCGAACTACATGAACGCCGTCAAATCCTACACCGACAAGCTCGCCATTCTCGGTAAACCCATGAATCCCGAAGACATTATCTACACAATCCTAAATGGTTTGGAATATGAAACCTTCAAACCCATCATAGACTCAACCCGCGCCCGTGACAACCCCATCTCCTTTGAAGCCTTACACGAAAAACTTATCCAACATGAACTCACCATAAAACAATCCACCCCCACCAACCCTCTCCCCATCACCTCCTTCACCGCCCAAGCTCGCCCACCACCCAACGGCAACCCCTATCGTACCACCAATCCCTCCCCCTCCTCTGGCTCGAATTCCACACCCCTCCCCTCCCCTTTAAGGTTAAGTGTCAATACTATCGCAACATTGGTCATGTCATCTCCCAATGTCGCCAATTTAATGTTGGAAATGGGTAACAGAAAGTTAAGTTTGACTTAACGTTGATCTAGTTTTCTAACGGAAGTTCGTTATTTGTTAACGAAACTAGTTACAAAATGTATTCTACATTTGTTGTAGATTATTAAACTCATTTAATGTCTCAAAACCATTTAGGGTGAATGAGAATTAATGACAAAGGACTTTTGTAACTTAACGAGAGTTGGTTAAAAGGTCAATTAAATCATTTGGATTTAATTGGAGTTAAACTGTGTTTTTAGGTGATGAAATTGTGCACTCTGTTGATCAGAACGAGTGGGGACTCTGGGCACGAGTCGTTAGCACGAATGGACCTTAATGGACCTTGGCTCAAAACTGATCAGAACGAGTGGAAGCTTGAAGAACGAGTTGTGAGCACGACTCGGGCCAAAGGGCACGAGTCGTGCCCTTCACAGCTGTTCGAGAAAAGTTGCACCTTTTAATGGAAAAGACACAAAACCTTTTGACTCTCCTTATATACTTTCCCCTTCGAATTTCAATTCATTCATACAGTATTTTGAGCCTTCCTACCCTTTAGTAAGATAGATAAACATACCCAAATCATTGGCATATTGTTGCATCAAATCCTTCAAAGTCCAAAGTTTCAAACGTAGTGTTGTTCGTTAGAGTATTTGATTTGGAGTGCTCCTATCATATACTTAAAAGTCGTTTTATCTTACTAGAAGATTGCCATTGAAACCGTAAGCACTTGTGCGGGGCAATAACTTCTTACGGAGATTGTATTTAATACAAGACTCGACTTGATTTCATTTGTTTTCAATCTCCGTTACTTTTGCCGTCAGTTTTTCTGTTAAGTCTTAAAGAAGCCTACCATAAAAGTCTAACATTTAAACGTGCCTACCCCACCGTAAACTTCTCCCCACTCCCTCACAAAAACGGAAACCCAAACCCTAACCCCCAAGCCCACACCGCCACCTACCACAACCCCCCTCCCCCTCCCTTTTAGCTCATTGACAGTAGTGCTACCAACCACATCACCAATGAACTCTCCAACCTTGTCTACATTTGGCACCCTCCTCCCATTCAAGCTCATTCAAGCATTCTTTCTTCGCAGTTGTGACATCATAGATTAGGACATCCCGCTCCCCCTAAGGTTACTCAATCATTGTATTTGATTAGGATTCTTGCAAATATTCTAAATATTCTTTTGTATTTAGAAAAGGCAGCTAAATATTGTATTTAGAATAGGACTCTATCTCTTATACTATATATTTACGAGTTGTGAATAAAGAAAATTAAGTTTTCCCATTCTCACACTCAATCCATGGCCAACTGTATATCAATTCCATAGAGAAAATTCCTATAAACAGAGTTCCCTCATTATAATTCATAAGCACCATAATTGTGATTACACCCCCACCCTCGATGCATAGTTTCAGAGTTTGGCATTGAAATTAGGCAGACAATCATTTAAAGTCATTCTCGCATAATTAACGTTCACGCTAATTTTGGATCCAAACTAGTATAATAACTCGGAAAAGAACTTATATAATTATTACTAATACATTGTCAATGTAACGTGTGACTTTAAACCTCTAGGCTCATTGAATTTTTTCAAACATCAAAGACTCTATTGTACTTCCTCCGTCCCACATCAATGAGGACTAATTCATTTTTCGTTCATCTTAGCTCAATGAGGACTGCTAAAAATGAAAAAGTTTTTATGTTTTTATACTCAAAACACCTCATACCATTCATTCTCTTTCCTAATTTTCCTTAGTTACTGTGCCCAAAAGTCCTCATTGAAGCGAGACGGAGAAAGTATATCAAAATACCTGGGAAATGAAAGCTGATACATAAAGAATATAATGTCTTTAATGACTACTCTCTCTCTCGCTCTCTCTCTCTCGCTAAATAAATATCTAAGAAAATTTCAAAGACGGAGAAAGTAAAAAACAATAAAACTAAAGAAATGTTAGATCTTATCATTCATTTGTTTCTTAATATTTGTGTTTCTAAAGTGTATTGCAAAAGTGATCGTCTCGTGAAATTTTTTTTTACCAAACAAGTTATTAAATCTAACTTTCAACACAATAATATCCAAAGGAATCTAGGAAGTCCGATAACATGACCATAGTGTCATACAACCCGAGGTAGTCGATATTTAGAAAGTTAAAAAGAGTGAGAGCATGCATTTTACACCACTTGAGAACCTATATTATACTCTGCTTTGGAACCTACTGGCTATTAATCATGGAAAAACAAACTTTAGCTGAGAATTGTTCATCATTTCTCTGATTTAACCAAAGATTCATTATTTTTTTGCTTAAAAAATATGATGAAATGAAGCAAAATGGCTCACTACTATGCTTCTTTGTCATAAAGCAACAGTTAGTTCGAGCAATTTTCGACGCAATTTGCATCATGGGTCTTCCGAAAATAGTGTCGCTGTGATTTAATAAAGGGGCAATGCTACATATATCTGATCTACCTTACCATATCGTAGGTGGAAGCCTTTTTGTGTTACTGAGATAATGTTGTTGTTGAAGCTTTAGCTAAGAAATAACAGAATAATACCATGCTGTCCAGGTGGGACGGAATGTGTATTGGGTCGAATATACATATGGGCTTGGCGAGGATTGAACCGAATAGGTACTATGTGCCCAACGGGTGTGTGCTGGGCGAATGTGCCTTCTAGAATGGACATGGTCGGTTCAGATGGAGGATCAGCGTCTCGAATGGGTGTGGGTCGCTCCGTTCAATCTGATGTCTTGATCAGGAGCAGATCAGATGGTCCAGATGCATTCGATCTAAATTGAGTATATTCCCTAAAAGGAACCAAAACTCTTGATAAACTATAAAAGAACCCTACAGGTTTGACAATTTCATTAATTTAGTGATTAGCATTCAATAGATAGGTAGATAGAGAACATATTGAAGCATTTATTCTTTTCAAGTCCAGAAGTTCCAAACATTCTGATTTGTTCGGTGAAGTCGTTAATTAAGAGTGCTCTTATTAACAACATTAAAGTCGTTGCATTTTACGATAAAATTGTCAGTAACCGTTAGCAACAGTGTGGGGCAATTACTTCTTACGGAGATTGTGTACAACACAAGTCTCTACTTTCCGTATTCCGATTTTATTTATTTATTGAGTTTTATTTCTTGTTCTATTATTTCTTTAAGAAAGTCTTTTCGAATTTCCGTTATATTTTTCCTAATAATCATAAGAAGTAATTTACATTTTTTAAGGAAATGACAATTGAAAACAAAACCTCTCATTCATCCGGGCTACACCCCGTCAAGAATCAAATGCAACGAACCAAATTGTTGCACCTCTTCTTGCTTCGACTTATCTGGTACTTGGCAAGGAGCTAACAAAGTTCGAAGGGGCGGACTTCAAAAGTTGGCAACAAAAGATTTGTACCTTTTGACCATCCTTAGTCCGAAGAAATTCATGGAAGAAGACAACCCTGCTATTCAAGATGATGATCCCGATCCACAAAGGCGGATAGCCAAAGAGGCATGGGATCATAGTAATCTCATATGTAAGATGTACTTATTTAGTGGGCTAGTTGAATCCCTTTACAGAGAGTACTATCTCGTAGAGACGGCCAAGGAGTTATGGAACTCTTTGAAACTGGTCTATATGATTCAAGAGACCGGCTCCAGAAATCAAGCCAATGTCATTGAAAGGCTAAATGGGCTTGATTTAGCAGCCATGGTGTTTGAAACCAAGTTAGCGAAGTTGGTTGACAACCCAAGATAATAACGGATAGAGACTGGAGCTACCTGCCACATATGTACCGATAGGGAGAGTTTCTAATCCTACTCCCATCAATGGAAGGAAGGTGTACATGGAAAAATATGCCACTCCCATCATCGTGGGACTTGGAAAGGTTGTGCTTAAGATGATTTCAGGCAAAGAACTGACTCTCGTGGATGTGCTGCATGTCCCAGACATTCGCAAGAACATGGCTTTCGGATCGCTGTTGAGCAAGGCTGGATTTAGACTAGTGTTTAAGTCAGATAACTTTGTATTGACCAAGAATCATCATTTCCTTGAAAAATGGTACCTTGATACAGGTCTTTTCAATATGAATGTTACCGCCCGAGCGAAGAATAACAATGTTTCTTACGTTTACTTGTTGGATAGTCATGATCTATGGAATGATAGATTAGGTCACGTGATTTTCAACACAATTAAGAAGTTAGTGGGTCAAGAATTTATTCCTATGTCTAAATTTGATTCCACTTACAAGTGTGAAATTTGCGTTGCAGTTAAAATGACAAAGACATCATTCCCCTCATTAATAAGAAACACGACACCTCTTGAATTAGTATATATATATATATATATATATATATATATATATATATATATATATGTATATATATATATATATATGACCTAAAGTATGTGCAAAATCGAGGTGAGAAATGTATTTCATTACTTTTATAGAAGATTGCACAATATATTGCTATATATATCTTTTGAAAAGCAAGGATGAAGCCTTAGGGGCTTTCCAGACTTACAAGAATGAAGTTGAGAATCATTTTAATGTAAAGATTATGAAGATTTGAAGCGATAGATGAGGAAAATATGTAGCGCCATTTGAAAATATGTGATGGGAATCTAATATTATTCATTAAACGAAAGCTCTGTATACATCTCAGTCTAACAGAGTAACTGAACACAAGAATCGTACTCTTAAAGAGATGATGAATGTAATGTTAATAAGCTCTGGCTTACCCGAAAACTTGTGGGGGGAAGCCATACTCTCGTCCAACTATATTCTTAATAAGATACCTAAGAAAGGAATTGATAAAACTCCTTACAAATTATGACATAATCGTAAGCCGTGTTATAAATACCTTAAAGTATGGGGGTGTCTAGCTAAAGTTGAAATACCTAAGTCAAAAAACAAGTCAAGTTCGGACAAAAAATGATTAACTACATTTTTATTGGATATGCTAGTAATAGTAATGCCTATCAATTTATATTGTACAAGTCGGACATTCCTGATATGAATTAAGGAATGACGATAGAATCAAGGAATGCTATATTATTTGAGAATATCTTTCTTGTGATTGCTGCAATGCATAACCTTGAGACAAACCAGATGGATGTGAAAATAAATTTCTTGAATGGAAAGCTAGATGAAGAAATTTATATGGAACAACATGAAGGGTTTATAGTTCCTGGTAAAGAACAAAAGGTGTGTAAACTTGTAAGGCCAGTGTATGGACTAAAACAAACCACTAAACAATGGCATGAGAAATTTGACCGAACTATATTGTCAAATGGATTCAAGATAAATGAATGTGACTGTGTGTCTACATTAAAGTAACATCTGAATCATTTATAATTGTTTGTCTTTATGTAGACAACATGTTGATCATGGGATGTAATCATGAGTTGATTATGGATACTAAACACATGTTAAAAAAAATATTTTGGCATGAAAGACATGAGATTAGCTGATGTTATATTAGGAATAAAGATTTCTAAAACATCAGAAGGAATAGTCCTATCGCAGTCCCATTATCTAGAAAATGTAATTAGAGTTTGATGCCATTGATAACCCTTCGACTATGACACCGGTAGACATAGCTCTACGCTTAGCTAATAACATAGGAGAACAGTTTCTCAACTAATATATGTAAGAATAATTGACAATCTGATGTACTTAACAAATTGTACACGTCCAGACATTGTATATTCAGTGAGCAAACTAAGTAGGTTCACTAGTAATCTCAGTGCAGATCATTGGAATGCCCTAATGAAGGTATTGAGATATTTAAAGTATACATTGAAACATGGGATACTTTATAAGAGATATCCAGCAGTATTAGAGGGATACTATGATGCCAATTGGATATCTGACACGAAAGACTCCAAGTCTACAAGTGGATATATATTCATAATAGGTGGAGTAGCAGTGTCATAGAAATCCTCCAAACAAACGTGTATAGCCTAGAGAAGTATTTGAATGACTAAAGAACTTCTTGGAGGATATTCCTTGTTGGAATAAGCATGTGCCTACTGTACTTAATATTAGTCGTAGACATAATAACATCAAACAGTTGATCAAGAATGGTGTTTTCACAATTGACTATGTAAAGTCAAATGATAACATAGTGGATTCGTTTACGAAAGGTATAAATAGAGATCAACTATATAAACGACTTTAAGGGAAATGGGTTTAAAATCCACAACAAAAGAACTCATAGTGGACACTCAACGTTGAGAATAGAAGATCCCAAAACCTTGGTTAAATGAGACAACTAAGTTATGATGTTCGGTAGAAACACTTGGAACTTGTTTCATACTCATTCCTAAAACATCCAAGTGTATGTACCTGCAATAATTGTGAGGTTAAGTTGAGAATTTTTTTAATGCTTCCTAGCTATACCTAGGTGGTGGAGTATAGCATGATACTCTTTATAGTAGAATCACCTATATAAGTGAGAAGTAATAAGGCCTCCTATGAATGATTATTGTGTGAGTACTATTGTATTGGTATACACTTTAGAATCACAAGTTCAAAGAATCGCGCTACTAAATGACTAATATATCCAATAGTATTTTACTAGGGAGGTTCAAGGTTATAAGCTACCTATCCCGATTAAATAATAGTTTGCCGGATCATTTGGATGAATCTGCATACATGCATTAATTGTCATTCATGTTGGGGATTGTTGGAATTTTGTTCCAAATATTGTGTTTGACCAATATTTTACAAAAAATTAAATGTAATTTAATTTTATGTAAATGAAAATAAATTGCATATTTGTAATCTACATTTGGAGTAGATTAATCTGATATACTCCCTCCGTCCCATTACAAACCACAAATATTCCTTTTTTTCCGTCCCATTACAAACCACAAATTCACTATTCCCTCCACTCATTCTCTCTCCTATCATTATTTTAATACTCACAACACCATTATAATTTACTATTCCCTCCACTCATTCTCTCTCCTATTTTACTTTTACACTCACAACATTTATATCATTATTTTTTTCCTTAATCTCCGCGCAAACAGTAAATTTCCTTTTACTAATGGGACGGAGGGAGTATTTATTTTCTCAAAACTAAATTGTGGTGAATGAAAACTTAATGCTAAAAGTATGCAATTGGAAATGGTTTATGAAGAGTTTTGTGAATGTAGAAAGCCATATCTCACATTGCCTAAAAAGTAAAAATTTGGAGAGTTTTTAACCTCATTCGGTTTAAGGAGGTAACAATCAAGTGTTATCCTTCTACCATGCAACCTAGTGGTCCATTGGGTCAACCATGCAAATAGTAGCCAAATTGTGCTAGTTTTGGACTAACTCAAATTCGTACCACGACGATCGTGCGAAACACCATCACAGCCCTTGCAATGGGCGCATTAGGCACTTTAGAGGCGCGTTTTACACATGCGCATCGGTTTCTGGGAGCATGTGGAGCCTTAAACTTTTGATTAATTCATTCAAGGTTCGTGGCTTAGCTAGCTCAGGTGCAGGTGGGCGGTTCGGGGTTGCATTGGTTCGGACTAGGTGCCAGATAGGTTCAGGCTTGTCATTTGTTTGATCTAGGTTCTCCAGGTGGGATGAGCTGCGTATTGGGTCGAATAGACACATAGGCTTGGCGAGGTTTGAACCGAATAGGTACGATGGGTCGAACGGGTGTGAGCTGGGCGAATCTGCCTTCTAGAACGGACATGGGTCGGTTTAGGTAGAGGATATGCGTCTTCTCGAATGGGCGTGGGTCGCTTCGCTAAATCTGGTGTCTTGATCAGGATCAGATCGGACGGCCCAAATCCATCCGATTTAAATTGTGTGTATTCCATAAAATACAACACAACTCTTGGAAAACTATAAAAGGACCCCCCACGTTTGACAATTTCATTAATTCAGTGATGAAAATTCAATAGCAAGTTAGAGAGAGAGAGAGAGAGAGAGAGATAGAGGGCATACTGAAGCATTTGATAGACAAAAGCCAAGAGAATATGCCGAACAGAAAAACAACCAAGATTCTTGAAGAAATGCTTCATCTTTTTCTTAATAAAATTCAATCATCAAAACTAAATTATTCAAAGCTAAAAAGATGTTTAAATACTCCCTTCAAACCTTAAAATGAAGTAGCAAAGAAAGACCAAAATAACCCCACTTAAAAGTTCAAAAACATCAGCAAAAATAGAATAAGGAAACATCAAAATGGAATTAAGGAAACAGCTTCGACCATTGAGGCGCCCGCCTCGGATCAAGTGAGGCGCCAGCCTCAGTCCCAGCGTGTTCACGGGCAGATCGAATTGTCTTGAGGCGGCCTCATAGGAAGATTTGAGGCGTCCGCCTCGAGTCCAGAAAGATGGCCCCGCTTTCCTTCAGCTCAGGCGCCCGTCTGGTGACCCATGAAGCGCCCGCCTGGCTTGCACTCACTTGGCCTGTTTGTGTTGCCTATACTGCGTTGCCTGTTGCGATGCTTGCTGCTTTGCCTGCTGCCTGGATCATACTTCCTTGGGCTGTTGGGATTGGTTGTGGAACTACATCATCCTCCCCGTCTTGAAAAAAACTCGACCACGAGTTGACATCATCGTCATTGTCGCCATGTAATGCCGATAAATCCGAAACATTGAACGTGGCTGAGACGTTGTAATCACCTGGCAAGTCAATCTTGTACGCATTGTCATTAATCCGCTCCACTACCCAAAATGTGTCATTTTTGAGAAACGATCCACCACCACCATAATAGAATCTTTATGTCGCTTCGTACGAGGTAATCCCAACACAAAATCCAAGCTAATGTCCTCCCACGAAGCAGTAGGAACCGGTAAAGGAGTATAAAGGCCTGCATTGGTCTTGCGAGTCTTGGCCACATGACACACACGGCATCTCTCCACAAACCGAGCAACATCATGCCCCAACTTGGGCCAAAAAAATTGTTCGTCAATAAGTGCTTGTGTTTTATCCTTGCCAAAGTGTCCGGCCAGTCCCCCTTCATGAATCTCAGAAATGATTAGGTCCCTCAATGAACAATAAGGAACACAAAGCTTGTTACCCTTAAACAAATAGCCATCATGAATCAAAAACTGCAGAAAATTACATCGGGTACACTTTTCCCACACATCCCCAAAATATGGATCATCACGATACAAACCACGAAAAGTGTCAAACCCGCATACCTCGACCTACAATGTAGCTAATAAGGAATGTCGACGGCTCAAAGCATATGCAACACGGTTCTGAACTCCCGCCTTATGCATAATGACAAACGTAAAAATCTGAATGAACTCCACCCACTTGGCATGTCGCAGATTAAGCTTATACTGCCCTTGAATGTATTTGAGTGCCTCATGATCAGAATATAACACAAATTCCCATGACAAGAGATAATGTTGCCAATGTTCCAAGGTGCGAACAATAGCATAGAATTCCTTATCATATGTCGAGTACTTCTTCTTAGTATCATTCAGTTTTTCACTAAAGAAGGCAACAGGCTTCTTATTCTGACTCAACACTCCTCCAATACAAACATTGGATGCATCACAATGAACCTCAAAAACCTCATCAAAATTATACAAAATGAGAACAGGAGCTTGTGTCACCGCCTTTTTCAAAAGCCGAAAAGTATCCTCCGCCGCCTTAGTCCACACAAACACACTCCCATTAATACAGTCAATTAGAGGGGCAATAATACTGCTGAAATCTCGAATGAAATGGCGATTAAAGTAGGCCAAACCATGAAAACGCCTAACATCATGAACGTTCGTCGGTGTAGGCCAGCTAGTAATAGAATCCACCTTCGAATCATCCATTCGAATACCCTCCTTGGTAACAACATACCCCAAGAAAGTCACTTGCTCAGTCAAAAAGTGACACTTATTACAGTTAGCATATTATTTCTATTCTTGCAGAACATCAAAAACCTGTCTCAAGTGTACCAAGTATTGTTCCACAGACTTACTATAAATCAGAACATCATCAAAATAAACAACAACAAACGTACCGATGAAAGTTCTGAAAATCTGGTTCATGAGTCGCATGAATGTTCTAGGGGCATTAGATAGCCCAAACGGCATCACCATCCACTCATAAAATCCAACCCGAGTCTTGAAAGCCGTCTTCCACTCATCCCCCGGTCTGACACGAATCTGGTGATACCCGCTCCGCAAATCAATCTTAGAAACACCACTGCACCATGTAACTGGTCAAGCAAATCATCGATCCGAGGAATGGGAAACCTGTACTTGATGGTGATTTTATTTATCGCCCGACTATCCAAACTCATACGCAATATTCCTTCATCTTTAGGCACCATCAAAGCCGGAACCGCACATGGGCTCATACTTTCCCGAATGACACCCTTGTTAAGTAATTCCCTCACTTGTCTCTCCAACTCTTCAAGTTCTTTGGTTATCAACCGATAAGCAGCCTTGTTTAGTATAGAAGCACCCGGAACAAGATCAATACAATGCTGAATATCCCGCATGGGAGGAAGTTCCGGAGGAATCTCTTCAGGAGTAACATCACCGTAAGCATCTAGCAACGACTGTACCCCTTCAGGCGTGAACATACCCGACTCGTTCTCCACAAGCATGATAAGAACATAGAACCCCTGCTCCACAGCTGTAGCTGAATCGAACTCTGGGCGGCTAAGGAGTTGGTGAACAATAGAATTTGTAGGTTTATCACTTGTTGTCTGCTCCTGTCTCGGGTCCGTCGGACATAAAGTAATAGAGACATCATTCATGCGGAAGGTGTATGTATTCTTGAACCCATCATGCTTAACCCGCCTGTCAAATAACCACGGCCTCCCCAATAAAAGATGGCATGCATCCATTGGTACAACATCACACCACACTTCATCTCTATAACGCTTACCAATAGAAAACTGTACGAGGCACCACTTATCCACCTTGAGCTCATTGCCCTTGACCACCCAAGACAAATTATACGGCTGAGGGTGTACTACAGTAGGCAAACTCAGTTTTTCCACCGTAGTAGTAGAAACAACATTCTCACAACTACCGCCATCAATAATAACCTTGCAAACCTTACCCTTGGTAGTGCACTTTGTATTAAAGATATTATGGCAAAGCCACTGGTCATCATCCACTGTCGTGGCGTTCAACACACGTCTAACCACCAAGGCTGGACCCTTATCTGCATAAACCACCTTGGCTTCGACATCGGACACTTCGTCTTCTTCGTCATAGACCGGTAACTCTTCCTCAAGTAAGGAAACAACGTTCCTGTTGGGACACTCGGCTTGAAGGTGACCAATACCTTGACACTTGAAGCACCTTGCAAGATGCCTCCCTCTAGTATTGGCTGTTGTGGTACCCGAATTGGCTGTGACCGGCGTCTTAGGAATAGTTGGTGGAACCCCTTTGTGTGTGCTAGAGCTACCAACGCCCCTAGTGTTAGTAAAATCTCTGCTCGGCCAACGATTCACCACCTTCTTTCTCTTCAACTATTTCTCAACCTTCAGAGAAAGTCGACACACATCCGCATAAGTCCAATACTGCTGCAATTGAACCACCTCTGACACGTCAACACGTAGTCCCCCAAGGAAGCGAGCAACCATTTGTTCATCCTCTTCGGAAACATCACACCGCATCTGCAAACGATCAAACTCATTGATGAACTCTTCGACAGTCATATCACCCTGCTTCAGATTATGATAATCAAGAAAGGCCTCTTGCCTATAGTGTTCAGGAAGGAATTTCCGTCGGAGCAACTTTTTCATCTTATCCCAAGACTGAATCTTTGATTTCCCATCTCTCGCCCGTTGTTTCTTAATATGTTCCCACCAAATTGAAGCATGCTTTTTCAATTTGATTGCAACAACCTTAACCTTATGACTATGCTCCATATGTTATAAATCAAACACACGTTCAACAGTATTTAGCCAATCAATGAACTCATCAGGGTGTGCCTTACCTTCAAACTCCGGGATGTAGATCTTCATGTCGATATCCTTCGAAGGATTAGCCCCAAACCTGTGTCCACGTTCATGACCACGAGTAAAGGGATTGTGCCCCTCTGCAAATCCTCCTTCATCAGACGATTCGTCTGAATCAGAGCCCACATCAGTGGGAGCCCTCATACGAGCAAGCTGCTGTTGGAGCTGCTGAATCTGGTTTCGTAATTCGTCATTCCCAATATCACGTAGGTCTCTATCGCGATAGATTTCATCCGCCTGGGGTCTGGACGACGGCCTCTACCACGCCCACGACGACCATCACGAGCACCACATCCGCGTTCGGCCATTGATAACCAGGAAATTGATACCAAATGATAGCAAAAAGCCAAGAGAATAAGCCGAACGGAAAAACAATCAAGATTCTTGAAGAAAAGCTTCAACTTTTTCTTAATAAAATTCAATCATCAAAACTAAATTATTCCAAGCTAAAATGATGTTTAAATACTCCCTTCAAACCCTAAAACGAAGTAGCAAAGAAAGACCAAAATAACCCCACTTAAAAGTTCAAAAACATCAGCAAAAATCGAATAAGGAAACAGCAAAACGAAATTAAGGAAACAGCCTTGACCATTGAGGCGCCCGCCTCGGATCTTGTAAGGCGCCAGCCTCAGTCCCAGCGTGTTCACGGACAAATCGAATTGTCTTGAGGCAGCCGCATGGGAAGATTTGAGGCGTCTGCCTCGAGTCCAAAAAGATGGCCCCGTTTTCCTTCAGCCCAGGCGCCCGCCTGGTGACCCATGAAGCGCCCGCCAGGCTTGCAGTCACTTGGCCTATTTGTGTTGCCTGCTGCGTTGCGTGTTGCGATGCTTGCTGCCTGGATCATACCTCCTTGGGTTGTTGGGATTGGTTGTGGAACTACATCAGCATTTATTTCTTTCAAGTTTAGAAATTCCAAAAATTTAGATTTGTTTGTCAAAGTCGTTAATTTGGCATGCTCCTATTAACGATATTTAAAGTCGTTGCATGTTACGAGAAGATTGTCGGTGACCATTAGCACCAGTGCGTGACAATTACGTCTTACGGAGATTGTGTCCAACACAAGACTCGACTTTCGGTGTTCCGATTTTATTTATTTATTGGGTTTTATTTATTTTTCAATTATTTATTTAAGAAAGTGTTTTTGAATTTCCGTTATATTTTTCCCAACAGATAAAACAGATGTATATTGATTTCAATTAATTTGGACGGTAAATCATATCAAAGGTCTTGATCAAATCAAGATTCTTTGTCTTGGATCCTCAGCTATTGACACAAAAGCCATTTCCAACTATAAATTTCATTTTACATTTCCGCTCCTGCAGATGAAGAAACATAGCTGTACATATTGAAAACAAATAAGAGTCAAAAAAGTCAATGTAGATCGATGAGTAATTAACTAAAAGTAAAACTTATGCACGAAGAGAACATTATGCATGCAAGTTATGATTTTCAGATGTTTCAAATTTTATATTAATGACTCAGCATTTTGTAGTACAAAAGGTATTTCGACCTCTGGTTCTAACATTGTTTTTCAAAAAATCCCAAAAGCTAGACAGCTTGCGGGCACTGTTAACTGATTAACAAAATGAAAGCCAATATATAGATGCATTTGAGCATTCAAAAAGAGATCTTTAAGTGCTCTTTTGACTCTGTTCTTTGCCTTTAAGCTGTCACGGGAGGTACAGTTAGCAATCGAAAATGGGGAAATAGTAAAGTAGCCGTTGCAGCAGAAGATAGAATCGAATAAAGGGTATATCAGCCTTTTCACAATTTAATTGAGGCGTATGCACAACACGTGAGCCAGGTGGTGTGGGTGAAGCACATGAGTCAGTTAGCATCGCTGGAAGGAATAATTCTCAACAAGATTTGCACATGGCAGGAGTATTTAAAGGAAAGGAAGGGGATGAATCAGGCAGCGATTGATTATTGTCATTTTCATTATTCCTTCCTTTCTGCAATTATTTCTGTTTTGGTCAAATTTCGATAAGTGATTGTAAATAACCAAATATTTCAAGAAAAGAATTGGGTGCAATGGAATATAGATTTGTGTATGTGATAATCAACGAACAAAGGAATTTTGACGAGGAAAGCCCTTGAACAAATTGTTCGCCGGCATAAAACCTCGGGAGGATTTGGGACCTACCTTGACCAAAGTTTTTCTATGATCAGTGAGTTACAAGCTCGGAAGTATGGAGAGAGATTACAAGAGTGTCAGTGTGTGAGAATACATGTGTTTTTCATAATCTCCATACCCCTATTTATAATAAAGGTAAAATAAAAAGATAATAATCAAATCCCTAAAAACTCGGCATGATGGAGTTGCTGAGGAGAAGATTTCGGGCATGACTGTTGATGGTGGTTGGTGAAGAATCATGGTTGAATTGGTCTTCTATGAGTGCACAAGTATCTCCTAAAAAATAGGAACCGCAAAACTGCTCCCAAGTTGGTCCGGCTTCAAGATGTTGATGAAGACGTTGAGCCAAGATGTCGGTCCAAGATGTGAATTCAACATGTAAAGTCAACTTGTAAAAAGTCAACTTGTGGAGGTCAAGTTGTAGAGGTCAAGTTGTGGAGGTCAAGTTGCAGAGGTCAAGTTGTGGAGGTCAAGTTGTTGAGATCAGGATGCTGAGGCGTCTTGACATGTTGTCCTGCTTGCTTAAGATGCCAATCATATACATATAGTGAAAAATCCGTCCCCAACAATTGCCCCCAAAATTTATTGACTCGGAGAAAGCTTGGAGAGTCAAGGAATTTTAAAACTGCTACTCCCCGCACCGATATTAAGGAAGCGGTTGATTACGCCAAAGAGTGGTCCAACGCATTGAGAACTTATAAACGAAGCTTGATAGATACCAAGATAAAGCTTTAAGTAACATTAGTTAAGGTGTTTGAAATTTGGTATGTTAGATGAGGCTTGATCCTCAAAATTTTTATATTTGATTTGGCATGTCTTTGTTTGACATGTTTACTTTGGATCGTGCGAGTCATGTTTGTGTTGTCATGACTTACTTTTGTGTGTTGAACTTGATTTTCGGTGAAGATGTTTAATCTTCATTCCTTAGTTGATTGGAAGATGATTTCATCTTTTTCGGGTGTTCATATAGGTAATATGATAATGTTACAACCAATAGTTCACAACTTGAATAAGTGTGAAATCGTGCGCCCAGGCGAAGGTGTCAAAACCTTAGTTCGTTTGAAAAGATGTACAATCTTTTAACCATAAGTAAAATGTACCTTTGATCAAGGTAAGCGTTTGAAGAGATAGAACAAGTATCAGCCATCCTGGCATGTCAACAAGTTCTATCCCTCTCCAGCTAGAGTTTCAACATGTATCAGCCGTACTGGCGTGTCAACATGTCGAAATTCTTCTTCCTAGGTCCAAACATGTTGGAGCCGTACTGGCGTGTTAACATGCTTGGACCTACTCATTTTTTAGGTCCCAACAAGTATCAGCCGTACTGGCGTGTCAACTTGTTGAGCCTACTCCGTTTGTTCAAGTTATATACCTTGCAAAACAAATTCATGTTAGGATTCTTCGATGCTTAAGTCAGTAAGAGTTTTTAGCATAACATAAGAATTGCAAACATAAATAAATGACTTGACAAAATTTAAATCATACCAGTTTTTGGAGTTTGCTTTTATGAAAAAATGACAACTTACGTGAAATACAACTTGAGGTACTTTTTTGCTAATATTTTGACATGTTGAAGATAGGCGGTCATCTTTTCTTATTTTGTCAACCTCATTGTGGTTATTTTAGGACTATGAGCTTATCTTCTTCCAGTCTGATGAATTTAACAGCTTTCGTCCGAACATCTTCAAGTCTCTTGCATGGAGTCATGACCAATTCGTCATAATAAGGTGATCCCTTTTTTAAGCCCAATCTGAATGCCTCCGTGGCTGTGGACATGTTCAAGTTGGGGATAGTCACTACCTCTTTGTTGAACCTGTTCAAATGGTCTTTCAAGCTTTCGTCAGGTTGTTGTACCACCCTGTAGAGGTCACTAGTTAGTTTCTCTAAAGCTCTATTACATGAAAATTGATTCACAAACATATTGACTAATTGAGAATAAGATGATATAGAGTTTAGAGATAGGCCGTGTTTTGGTCAAATTTCAACAATTAGATTTGTATGATGGGAAAAGTGACTAAAGTGATATGAATCTAGGTACAATGACTATCAAGTTGAATAGAAATGGACACAAGACATTTGTTAACTAGGGAAAGCCCTTGAACAACTTGTTCGCCGGCACAAAACCCCGGGAGGATGTGGCTCCTGCCTTGACCGAAAGTTTACTAAGAATTTTCTTGAGATTACAATGCTAAGAGCGTATGAAAAGGGAGCTTAGGCTAGTGTAGTGCGTGTGTGAATTTACAGTGTATGTCCCCTTTTATACCTCAAGAATAAAACTAAATAACAATGAGGGCCTACAAACTCGGAATTGAGGTTTATCCTTGGAGATTTATCCGCACTCATCCGTTGGGAAAGAGATAATCGTTGGCTTGCTGAAGAAACGTGGTTGAACTGGTCTTTGGCACGTTCCCTATAAAATAGGAAAAGCGTTATGCGTCCCAACCTGTAAAAACCAAGTTGTAAACAGAACAACCCAAGTTGTTAGTACCAAGTTGTTTAGGCGTAAGTTGCAAACATGTTGACTGAAAATGTAGGGCCCAACAATTGCCCCCAAACTTTTTGAATTAAAAAAAGAAGAATAGAAAGAGACAAAAAGAATTCAAAAGGTTTGCCAAAATAAGAAAGGAACGACGGTTTTAAAAAAGAGACGCGATGGGACGGTTTTCAGGTAGTTTCTCGAGGCAAAAAGGCTTGATTGTTTTTTAGAGTTCCAACCACCTTCAAAACCCTTATTTAATAAGCGGTCTCTCTCTCCAACTCTCCCTTTCACCAAATCAAGAACGTCACTTTCTCAGAGGTTTCTAGGAGAAGAGCCAAGGAAGCGAAAAATCGAATAAATAACTACGGTGAGTTTCTTGCCTTCTCTTCAATTTCGTCTTGATTTCTTGTTTTTAAGTTGAAAAAATGGGTCGGAAGAAGGTAGTTGCGTTCGAGAGCGACGAGGGTTTGCCCAAAGGTTTCAAAACCCGTAATTTGTTGAAGGAACCCGATAACGAGAAATGTCTAATGCCTAAGGTAAACTTAGAGGTTATCAAGAAGAACCACGCCATGCCTGATGAAACGGTGTACTTCACCCATCCCGACTTGACCTCCGAATGTTACTCTTCCACTTGGGTATGTTTTCCGGAATATCCCTTTGTCATAGGTTTACGATTCCCTTTTCCCCCCTTGATTACGAAGTTCTTTTCTTCTACTAAACTCAATTACGCCCAAATGATGCCTCAAGGATGGAGGTACTTGCAAACCCTAGTTAGGTTAGGAGAGAGGGATGATTTGGTTGCCGGGTTAGAAGAGTTGACGTATACTGTTGATTTGAGAAGTTTTGGTCCAGGAAGGTTTGGTTTTAGGGTCAAAAGTGGTGAGCCTATTCTGATTTCCAACCATGACATTGCGGATAGAGGGTGGAAAAATAAATTTTTCTTTGCAAGGAGGGACACCTTGGGTCAGGAGGAAGGTGTTTTTTCCAAATGGAGGTTTGAAGGTAGTGAAAATAGCTCCTCTGTTTTACGGAATGCTTCTTAATACTACGGTAGCTAACTCTCAAAATTTCCCTTCGCAGGAATTCCTAAACTGTCAGACTTGTTTCCGGCACAAGAAGGGACTAAAGTGAACGTGAACCAGCTGCTCCAGCTTGGGTGTAGCCGATAGATCCTTCAAGGCCTTTCCTGTTGAGTTTTTGTTGAAGTGACCGGAGGCGAAACGAGAGGTTGAAGTCGAAGAAGATCTACCCTCAACTCTACCCGAGATGTCCACAGGTTCTAAGTCCTTAAATATCTCTGTATTTTTCACGAGCATTTTGATTGCCTTAACTCCTCGTTCTTGCTGTAGCTACGCGATCCAAGTCTACCGTAAGTGCCTCTGAGTTGATGGCTGCCGCTAAAGCAAAGAAAGTTGTCAAGAAAGACAACAAACCTCCAACTCCAATGTCCATGGCTTCTAGTTCAGATGTGAATGCTTCCAAGAAAAAGGAAGAAGTAAAGAAAAGAAAGCTGTCTGATACTGAGGTTTTGGATGGAGGAGAGCTGGGAATAGCAAGGGAGAAATTGAAGGATGCTATAGCCAACTTTGTTGACGAGGTAAAAAATGAGAAAGACTGAGATTTACCTAAGCTCTTTTAAGGAATGCTGATATTTCTTTTGCTTAGGTTGCGAATATCATGTGTCCCATTATGGACCAGCTTGACGCCTGTGAAAATCAAGGCGGCCAGTACGCTTGAAGTTGAAGAACTCAAGGAGCAAGCTGCAAAGATGTTGAGGATTTCAAGAAGCAAAGCTACCAAAAATGCCGAGGAGATTGAGAAGTTGAAAAAAGATCTCCAAGCCGAAAAGGAGGAGTTGAAAGTCGTTAAAGCTGAAAAGGCGAAGGAGCATGAAGCCCATGAGAAGGAATTGGATGCTGCGAAGAAGGATTTTACGTTCAATGCCACCAAAGTGGTGTTTGAAGCTAGGATTGGACTCATGGAAGAATATAAGAACGGGCCGGCTTCGAATGGGATGTGGAAGCGAGAGAAAGGTTTTGGAGGATTTCGTTGGGGAGCCGGTAGATGCAGAGGAAGTGAATTTCGCAGCCTTTGGAGGCTTTAGTTGAAGACACCGATAAGACCTTGAGTGCCCCGGGTGGTGGCTCGGAATGGTCAAGAAGAAAATGCAACACGGCGGCAATGGGCCAGAAGTTTGAAGAATGTTTTAAAACTTTTGGTATTTTGAAAAAACAATTTTTTGCTTTATTTGTGTACCTCTATTGGTACAACAAATGGGGGGAGTGTCCCTTTAAAACAATGTTTTTTAGTTTGTAATGGTTCATAAGAGCCGAGACAATTTATTTGGGGGTACTAGGTTGGTCTAGTACTCCAAGCTTTTTTAGGTTTTTAGGGACTTGTTGGCTTATCCAACTTGTCCTTTGGTTGCGAAAATCTTTTGAAAAATGGTTTTTTAGCAAGGTAACTTATGTCCCTGAGGGACGCTTTGTTTGTTCTTTGGATAACATGTAAATGTTATAAACCGTAGGTAACATGAAAATGTTACAACCAATAGTTCACAACTTAAAGAAGTGTGAAAACGTGCGCCCAGGCGAAGGTGTCAAAACCTTAATTCGTAAGAAAAGATGTAAATCTTTTAACCAATAGTACCTTTGATCGAGGTAAATCGTTTGAAGGGATAGAGCAAGTATCGCCCGTCCCGGCGTGTCAACAAGCTCTATACCTCTCAGCCTAGAATTCCAACATGTATCGGCCGTACCGGCGTGACAACATGTTGAAATTTTCTTCTTCGTGTTCAAACATGTATCAACCGTACCGGCGTGTCAACATGCTTGACCTTTGTCCTCCTCGAGGCTCAAACATGTATCGGCCGTGCACCGGCGTGTCAACATGTTTGTCCTGTTCCAGCTTAGGTCTCAACAAGTATCACCAGTCTTGGCGTGTCAACATGTTGAGCCTACTCTGGTTGCTCAAGTTGCACCTCGCTAAACAAATTTATGTTAGGGCTAGGCGTTAGCATAGCTAACGCCCCTCCGACGCTCAAGTCGCAATGTTTTAATAAGAGTAGAAAAAATTGAAATGCGTAATTGAACTTGACATAAATTTAAACCGTACACAGAAGAGTCTAGTTATAAATAAGCTGGACTTACGTGAAATAAAGTTTCAAGTGGATAGCGTTCCAACTTCTAGGGATTCTCGTCTCCACTCGGGGTTGACAACCAAGCATGCACCTTTGCCGCCTTCAAAGATCGATGAGATATGGGCCTTCCCACTTGGGAGCCGGCTTACCGCATTCAATTCTCTTGTATTTTGAAATACTTTTCTCAAAACTAAATCACCAACCTGGAACCTTCTAACTCGACATTCTTGTTGTAAGACCTAGAAATTCGGCCGCCGATAAGCCGCCATCCTTATCTTGGCTAAATCCCTGATCTCATCAATTGTATCTAAATCTTGAGTTAGCAAGAGATTATTTTCATCTTGAGTCAATAAGCCATACCTTCTTTGTGGGACCGTTGCTTCAACCGGGAATTACAAATTCAGCCCCGAATACTAAAGAATAGGGAGTCCTACCTGTGGCTCCTTTAGAAGTAGTTCTATCTCGCCCATAGCACAAGTGGTAATTCTTCAACCCATTTTCCCCTTCTTCCGGTCTAGACGCTTCTTCAAGTTGTTGATGATAAACTTGTTGCTTGATTCACTTTGGCCGTTGGCTTCGAGGGTGGACAGTGTGGACATGATCAACTTGATGCCCAATGAGCACAAAAATCCCTGGTCTTTTTACTTATGAACTGTGACCCGTTGTCACATACAATCTTTGATGGTACACCAAACCTGCTAATGATATTTTTCTTTAAAAATGAAATTACCTCTTTATCCCTTACTTGCACATAAGCTTCTGCCTCGATCCATTTTGTGAAATAATCGGTTAGAGCCAACATGAATACTTTGCCTCCTAGAGCTTTGGGCAACTTGCCTACAATATCCATGCCCCACTGCATGAAAGGCCAAGATGAGACTATAGGATGTAGAGGTTCGGTAGGTTGATGCAAGATGTTGCTATGTCTTTGGCAGGCGTCACATTTCTGCACATAGTTCATGGCATCTTGACGCATGGTTGGCCAGTAATATCCCGTCCTGAGGGCCTTTGATGCAAGTGCCTTTCCTCCAGAATGGTTCCCACATATTCCTTCATGGATTTCCTTAAGTACCAGTTCAACTTGCTCATTATCGACACATATCAAGTAGTGCCCTGCAAAAGACTTCTTGAACAGCACATTATCTATTAAAACGAAAGTTGAAGTTCGAATCTTAAATGATCTAACATTCTTAACATCAGGGGGAATAGTTCCAAGTTGAAGGAACTCAATGACAGGTTGGGTCCAAGAAGGCTTAGCATCTTGTGTCCCAATAGGTGGAGTAACCACTTGAGCTTCTTCAACTTGGTCTATCACCGGGTACTTAACATAAATAATGGGGATATTAGTATGCAACATTGATTTGCAAGTTGAACCCAAGTTGGCCAAGGCGTCTCGCCTCGTATTTTCTTCTCTCGGGGACCTGTTCCAAAGAGAATGATAGAAATCTCGAAGCTAAAGCTTTAACATGTTGGAGGTACAGGTCATCTTGGAATGCTTCGCCATATAACCGCCATTAAACCGGTTAGCTAGTAATTGAGAGTCAACAAATACATTTAAATGTGTAATATTCAAACTCAAAGCCGTAGTTAAACCCATGATTAGGGCTTCATACTCAGCTTTCATTATTTGTTGCATTAAATTCACAAGATACAAAACTCTTGAGGTATGATATCACCTTGAGGGGATTTTAGGACTATTCCCAAACCAGCTCCCTTGGAATTTGAGGCTCCATCTCGTAAATAATGTCCAAAATCTAGGAATAGTTTTACCTTCAAGTTGTTGCACTTCCAGCTCTACCTCAGCCGCAAACTTGGACCGAAGTCGCCTACAAAATCGGCTAGGGCCTCGCGATTTGATGGTCGTTCTTGGCTCGTATGATATGTCATACGTGCTCAACTTGATCGACCACTTGGCCAACTCCGCCCGACATCTCCTGGAGTCCTTAACACATTCCTCATAGGATAATTAGTTCTAACAGTTATGGAATGTGTTTCAAAATAATGACGTAATTTGGTAGCAGCAGTAGTTAAGGCTAATATTAATTTTTCAAGATGAGAGTACCTTGTTTCGGCATCTAATAAAGACTTACTCACATAGTAAACAGGATGTTGCTCACCTTGGATTTCCTTCACTAATACCGCACTAACAAAGATTTTCGTATACAGCCTAAATACAAATAAAGATGCTCACCATGTTCGGGTTTAGCGAGTAGGGGTGACGTCATCAAATATTCTTTAAGTTGTTTGAAAGCTGCCTCATGTTGGTCGGTCCATTGAAAGAGTTTGTTTTTTCTCAAGACTTCATAGAATAACCTGCACTTATCAGATGATTTGGATATAAATCTGCTCAAAGCAAACTACTCTACCTCGTTAACCTTTGTACGTCCTTGATGTTTTTAGGGATTCCAAGTTGAGAATGGCTTTGATTTGTTCGGGACTTGCTTCGATTCCCCTCGTTACCATATATCCCAAGAATTTGCTCGCTTCTAACTCCGGTTGCACTTCGCCGGATTGAGCTTCATGTCAAGGCTTTCAAGATGTTGAATGCCTCAAGAAGGTGCTCTACATGATCCTCAATGTGTTTGGATTTGACCACCATGTCGTCTATGTAGACCTCCATCGTCTTGCCAAGTTGATCTTTGAACATCTTGTTTCCCAACCTTTGGTAGGTTGCCCCTGCATTTTTAAGACCAAATGGCATAGAAATATAACAATATATACCTTCCTGAGTCATGAATGCCGTATCTTCTTGGTCCGAAGGTTCCATTTGAATTTGTTGATATCCGGAAGATGCATCCATGAACGTCAAGATGTCGTGGCCACTGTCTCATCAACAAGAGAATCAATATGAGGGAGAGGGAATGGATCCTTTGGACAGGCCTTGTTCAAGTCGGTGAAGTCCACGCATACTCGCCACTTGCCATTCTTCTTCTCCACCACTACAACGTTAGCCAACCACTTTGGATACCGAACTTCTCTCGATCATCTTGGACTTCAAAGAAGCCTTTCAACTTCATCCTTAATGATCCGATTCCGCTCTTGGGCAAACTTCCTTCTTTTTTGACGGACAGACGGATGGTCGGATCGATGTTCAACTTGTGAGTAATAATATCCTTGCTTATCCCCGTCATGTCCTCATGTTTCCAAGCGAAACAAAGCATCTCCGGCTTTTCAGAACTCGATCAACTCCTCTTCGATTTCGGACGGTAGGTCTATCCCAACTTGCACTTGGGCCTCGTGGATTTGATGCATCAACAGAACGCTTTTTGTATCGTGCTCCACCGCTTCAAGAATGTCCCGGGCCTTTTTCTTTAATTGCTATGCTTGCCGAGGGGTCGAGCTTGCTTTCATGTTGATCTTGTAACATTCCTTAGAGACTTGCTGGTTTCCCTTCAACTTGGCAACACCCCAAGGTGTTGGAAACTTGACGCATTGATGGTAAGTCGATGGCACGGCCTTCATGTTGTGGATCCAAGGCCTTCCCAAAATGACATTGTATGAAGAAGAGCATTCAATCACACAAAACCTCTCCATGGAATTCATACCTTCTAGGTAGATGGGCAACTTAATCTCACCGACCGTCCTGTTTCACCTCACCACCGAACCCTACCAAGACGGGATGAGTTCTTCACAACTTCGTACAAAGGAATACCCATATCTTCAAGAGCATGAGTAAAGATGATGTTGACTGAACCGCCACCATCGATCAGATCCGCTTGACCACACAATTAGCACCGCACTCGAACAACTAGACCATCATGATGAGGGTCCAACGTGTTGTCTTTATCTTCATCTTCAAAAGAAATGATATGACCGTCTGTGAAGTCGCGGCGCCTTATAGGCAATTCTGATTGATCCTCCTTAGAGCTCTTGGCATGACGCTTGGCGGCAGAGTAAGTTGTGCCGCAAATATGAGACCCACCTGAGATAACATTCACCACCTTGGTGGCCGGAGGGGGTGCAACTTTCTCGGGCCTAGACTGCTCCTCTGAACCAGGTTCTTTGGACTCACTCCTGACCCTCTTCTTGCCCAACAAATCCTTGAGAAGACCCTTGGACAACAAATGAGCAATCTCCTTCCTCAAAGCGAAACAGTTCTCGGTGGTATGCCCGAAATCTTCATGAAATGCGCACCACTTGGACTTGTCCTTCCAAGTTGTTGACTGGTCATTCTTCTTGGGCCATCTCGCTTTATCTCCAAGATTTCCCATGGCGCATAAGATTCCTGCAATGTCCACAGAAAAGCAAGATTCGTAGATTTGTGGATAATCATTATCATCACCTTCCTTGATCATCATCTACAACATGAATTCTAGAAGGTTCGCTTTAACAGGGGTTTGCCCCCGTTGGACTTAGGGTGATGGGAGTCCGATCGTCCGTCGAGGGTTCAAATAGAGGAGTAGGAGTCCTCCCAGCTTGATTTCCCCATTGCCAAGCTATCTTCCTCCAATCGGATGTAAGGCAAGGCCCGGTTCTGATTTCTTCAAGTTGTTTCGCAGGGTCATCACCAACTCGTTGTAAAACAATGAGCTCTTCTTCAAGCCTATGCGGAATGCCTCCGTTGCCGTGGACACGCTCCAAGTTGGGTATAGTCACCGCTCCTTATTGAACCCGTGCAAATACTCTTTGAGACTTTCATTAGGCCGTTGTACAATTCTATAAAGATCACTAGTCAACTTGTCAAATGCCCCGTTGCATGAAAACCGATTAATGAACATATTGACAAGTTGAGCATAAGATGAAATAGAGTTTAGAGGAAGCCCCGTTAGCCATTTTAAGGCCGGTCCCGACAAGGTTGAGCCAAAGCCCCCGCAAAAACATGCTTCTTTAAACATTGGAGGAATACTTATGATATCCATTGACTCTTGATACAAAGCAACACGTGCTCGCCGGATCGGTACTCCCATCATACTTCTTCATATGAGGGACTCGAGAATTTCTTCGGGATCTCCACACCGGCTATCGCCGGCACAAAACGAGACTCGTTGTAGCAAGTTGGAGAGACTTGGTGATATGGCAAGTTGACTCTGTGCACGCTTCGGAGCAACTCCTTAATGGTTTGCATTTCCTTAACAAGTTGGTTTTCTGCGAAAAGAGGAGCATTATTAACTTGAGGTGCGAAGGTATCGAAAGCATTAAAGAAACTTCCTGTTTGCCCCACTGAGGGTGTAGCATAAGTGTAGCAAGATGATAGCGTGGATTGGCTAGCTGATAGGCCGAATCTTGGTTGCTCAATTGGAATGGATGTCACAATCGTGCTTTCCGCTGGCAAGGTGTTGGACATCGGGATATCTCAAACATGACTCGGTCCTGTACCTGCACCAAACAAAGATCTAGGAAGTAAAGGTGAAAATGGAGCAGATACTTGAGTCTCCGCTTGCTTCCCTTTACGCAGACTATCAATGGCATTGAAGATCATTGTATTCGTACGCTCCTGATCATCCAACCGATCGCCTATTTTCCTCATCATGTCCGCCATGTTGGACATTATCTCCAAGTTGACGCCTTCGCACTTGGAGGAGGGTTGCCTTGGGCATTGGAAATAGGAAGCGGCCGACTCGATCGCCGGAAGATGGATTAACCATTTCTACTTAGATAATCAAAGTTTCCCTACAGATCTACGCCAAATTGTTTTGGTCAAATTTCAACAATTAGATTTGTATGATGGGAAAAGTGACTAAAGTGATATGAATCTAGGTACAATGACTATCAAGTTGAATAGAAATGGACACAAGACATTTGTTAACTAGGGAAAGCCCTTGAACAACTTGTTCGCCGCACAAAACCCCGGAGGATGTGGCTCCTGCCTTGACCGAAAGTTTACTAAGAATTTTCTTGAGATTACAATGCTAAGAGCGTATGAAAAGGGAGCTTAGGCTAGTGTAGTGCGTGTGTGAATTTACAGTGTATGTCCCCTTTTATACCTCAAGAATAAAACTAAATAACAATGAGGGCCTACAAACTCGGAATTGAGGTTTATCCTTGGAGATTTATCCGCACTCATCCGTTGGGAAAGAGATAATCGTTGGCTTTGCCAAGAAACGTGGTTGAACTGGTCTTTGGCACGTTCCCTATAAAATAGGAAAAGCGTTATGCGTCCCAATCTGTAAAAACCAAGTTGTAAACAGAACAACCCAAGTTGTTAGTACCAAGTTGTTTAGGCGTAAGTTGCAAACATGTTGACTGAAAATGTAGGGCCCAACAGGCCGGTTAGCCATTTCAAAGCTGGTCCAGACAAGGTGGAACCAAAGCCCCTACAAAGACAGGCTTCTTTGAAGATTGAAGGAATGCTGATAATGTCCATTAATTCTTGGTATAGCAACACATGCTCTACTGGATCTGTGCTCCCATCGTACTTATTCATGTGGGGCACTGCAAATCTCTTCGAGATCTCCATGTTGGCTATTGCTGGAACAAAGCGAGACTCATTATAACAAGTTGGAGAAGCTTGATGATAAGGCAAGGTAACTCCAGGCACATTCCTAATCATCTCTTTGATCTGCTGCAACTCTCTAGCAACTTGACTTTCTGCAAAAGTGTTAGCATAAAATTGAGAAGCAGAATGATCAAATGCATTAAAAAAAACTCCCTGTTTGTCCTGAAGATGGAGTGGCATAAGTGTAGCAAGATGTTGGCACAGGTTGGCTGAATGGGAAGGTGTGACCATGTTGGGCAACTTGACTAGTTGTCACAGTTGTACTATCAGTCTGTACTGCACTCGCCACGGGAATGTCTCCAAGATTGCCCCCAGTACCTGCACCAAAAAGAGTTCTAGGAAATAAAGGCGATAATGGAGTTACAACTTGAGGCTCAACTTGATTCCCTTTTCGCAGATTATCAATTGCATTGAAAATCATAGTATTGGTATCCTGATGAGCATCCATTCGCTTATTCAGTTCATTCAACATGGTTGCCATATTAGTCACGAAACCAAGATTGATTTCAGACGCGGTCATCTCTCGAGGTGCATCTTGCTTTGCCCCCGCCGCCCCCGCCCTCACTCGCGAAGGTTACTGAGGTTACCTGACCGGAAGTTGGATTGACCATTTTGATGTTCTAAACAAATCTAAAAAACCAAAGTTCCCACAGACGGCGCCAAATTGTTTTGGTCAAATTTCGACAAGTGATTGTAAATAACAAAATATTTCAAGAAAAGAATTGGGTGCAATGGAATATAGATTTGTGTATGTGATAATCAACGAACAAAGGAATTTTCACGAGGAAAGCCCTTGAACAAATTGTTCGCCGGTATAAAACCTCGGGAGGATTTGGGACCTACCTTGACCAAAGTTTTTCTATGATCAGTGAGTTACAAGCTCGGAAGTATGGAGAGAGATTACAAGAGTGTCAGTGTGTGAGAATACATGTGTTTTTCATAATCTCCATACCCCTATTTATAATAAAAGTAAAATAAAAAGATAATAATCAAATCCCTAAAAACTCGGCATGATGGAGTTGCTGAGGAGAAGATTTCGGGCATGACTGTTGATGGTGGTTGGTGAAGAATCATGGTTGAATTGGTCTTCTATGAGTGCACAAGTATCTCCTAAAAAATAGGAACCGCAAAACTGCTCCCAAGTTGGTCCGGCTTCAAGATGTTGATGAAGACGTTGAGCCAAGATGTCGGTCCAAGATGTGAACTCAACATGTAAAGTCAACTTTTAAAAAGTCAACTTGTGGAGGTCAAGTTGTAGAGGTCAAGTTGTGGAGGTCAAGTTGTAGAGGTCAAGTTGTAGAGGTCAAGTTGTGGAGGTCAAGTTGTTGAGATCAGGATGCTGAGGCGTCTTGACATGTTGTCCTGCTTGCTTAAGATGCCAATCATATACATATAGTGAAAAATCCGTCCCCAACAATTTCCATTTCCAGTATTTCCATTTCCAGTATTTACATTTTCAGTACTTTCCATTCATGTACTTCCTTAGTTGTAATCCTTGGTTTTAAGTCAATAAAAACTCAGAGAAAATTGTCCCAATTTGTTATCCTGTTCTTGTGAAATTATCCAAGCGTGATTCCGATTAATCTGAACCCGTTACAACTGGTATCAGAGCAATCGTTCCACGGAATCGATAACTCGATGGCAGACGGAACAAGGTGGAAGGATATGGAGCGTAAGATCGAAGCAAATGAAAAGAAACTGGTAGAGGTAACTGAGAAGATGGGGAGCTACGATTTGAAGATAGATGAGCTGGGAAATCGTATGGAGGGCCATGACAAAAAGTTTGAAGGCTTGGAGAACTCAATGGAAGAAATAAAAAGTATGATCAGAGAGATGAAATCCCAGGAAGGACAAGCACAGAAGGGGAAGGGCTTGTCTGCCAATCAAACCGGCAGTGGCTTCAATCTGCATGGGTCTGTACATGACAGACCAGATTTAGAAATTCACCAAAGGTATACCTCTCCTCAATCCACTCAATTCAATGTACCACTCTCCTCACAAACCCAGTTCCCTCCCCTGTATACATCTGCATCTACTTCATCAAATCCTCAGTATGTTTCTCAAGCTACTATTGGCATGTCTCCATTCCAAGCTCTTTATGGCATGGAACCCAGACAATTGAGATTACCTGAAAACTCATCCTCTAATGTGGCAGCTGTAGGTGAATTTTTTAAGGGGAAGGTAACCCTTAATAATATTCTGAAGGAGGCACTTTCACAAGCTCAGGCTAGATACAAGAACTATGCAGATAGAAATAGAACTGAAAGGGAATTCTTGGTAGGGGATTGGGTGTATCTGAAATTACAACCTTACAGACAGAATTCAGTCATCATGAGGAGGAATCTCAAGCTGTCTTCCAAATACTTTGGACCCTATCAAATTCTGGAAAGAATTGGTAAGGTAGCTTACAGGTTGGCCTTACCTACAAGCTCCCTCATCCACCTAGTTTTCCATGTGTCCCTTTTAAAGAAGAAAATTGGAGATCAAAAGGTCATTAGCACTGACTTACCTAAAATGGGAGATGATGGCCAGTTCTTACTCCAGCCTATTTCACTGTTGGACAGAAGGGTTGTCAAGCATAATAATGCAGCTGTTCCACAGGTCCTAATTCAATGGTCAAGCACACTGCCGGAGGATGCTTCATGGGAGGATGCAGCGGTAATGTACGCCCAATTTCCAAATTTCTTGCCTTGAGGACAAGGCAATTGTAAGGGGAGGGGAGTTGTCACGGGAGGTACAGTTAGCAATCGAAAATGGGGAAATAGTAAAGTAGCCGTTGCAGCAGAAGATAGAATCGAATAAAGGGTATATCAGCCTTTTCACAATTTAATTGAGGCGTATGCACAACACGTGAGCCAGGTGGTGTGGGTGAAGCACGTGAGTCAGTTAGCATCGCTGGAAGGAATAATTCTCAACAAGATTTGCACATGGCAGGAGTATTTAAAGGAAAGGAAGGGGATGAATCAGGCAGCGATTGATTATTGTCATTTTCATTATTCCTTCCTTTCTGTAATTATTTCCATTTCCAGTATTTCCACTTCCAGTATTTACATTTTCAGTACTTTCCATTCCTGTACTTCCTTAGTTGTAATCCTTGGTTTTAAGTCAATAAAAACTCAGAGAAAATTGTCCCAATTTGTTATCCTGTTCTTGTGAATTTATCCAAGCGTGATTCCGATTAATCTGAACCCGTTACATAAGCCTTTCCAAATCCACACATTTGTTGTTTTAATTTCCATAAAATAATCATTCCAGCTAAAGCCACTTATAAAGATTCTTTATAACTCACCTACTAAACACTGAAAATTAAAAATTAAATGCGGCATCTTGACTGCTAGATAGCTAGCTACTTCCTCAGTCCCAAAAATGAATGACCAAAATTTTTTTTTTTGAATAGTTTTTTGGTCATGCATTGGGACAATGGGAGAACATCATATATTTAACCCCGTAGAACCAATTATTATGTTGCTGGAAAGAGCAAAGATGATTAAGAAAATGGCTAAAGCCCAATCATATATATGATCCATAGCAGATAATGTATGAAGAATTGAAGACTATTCATCCATGTTTATCTTCACAATTATTGGTGTTCTTGTCAAAGTTCAATGTCAAAAAAATTAATTTTTTTATGGATGCTTCAAATACAAGTCATTCATGCAAACTTTAAAATCATGAAATAATTTGTTTCAATGGAATCATTGAAAATATTTTATGGTATGTTTGGCAACTCGATTCCAATCCATTAAATTGAAATTGAAAGGGTTAAATTAGTTCCACGAAATTCATTTTGTTCTTTCAATTTCAAATCCAACTCTTAGAATTGAGGTTGCCAAACATACCCTTAGTTTAATCAAAACAAATCTAACCCAAATCTAGTCATATGCAGAAGTGAAAACGAGAGGACCCTTGATTTCTAATCAATTACAACCATTTTGACAACATTGGCTTCGCAATTATACAGTTGATTGAAGAACAAGAATATATAACCATTTCTAATTAATTACAACCAACTTGTTGGAATTTTGGTTTTGGAAAAGTGAGGTTTGACCGACTTTTGACCAAGAATTTCATAAGGTTTCATTTTAGAAAAATAAAAATTGATTGCATATTAATAATCTACATTTGGAGTAGATTAATTTGATATATTTACTTTCTCAAAACCAATTTGTGGTGAATGAGAAATTAATGCTCAAAATATGCAAAATGAAATGGGTTTATGAAGAGTTTATGGGATATGAAAGAGTTATCCCACATTGCTTTAAGAAAGAAAGTAATGCTTGTTTTTAAGTGAACCATCCAAAGAAGGAGTCATCAAGTTGATCTCCTTGGGCCAACCTAGTTGGACCATTGGGTCAACCATGCATCCATGTGGGCTATTGAGCTAGTTTTGTTCTAGCTCATAATGGACCCACAACCCGCGAAGGGCGATTTAGGGCGCACTTTGCACTTCGCATGTTGCTATTGGAGCCTTAAACTTTTGACGGAAGTTGGCTCGGTGCGGCTCTAGGATGGTTCAGATTGGGTCAGTCCAGTGGGGTTGTTGGTGCTTGGGCGATTTGGGCCAGTGGGATGGGCCGGCTGCTCCACTAAGTGCAATGAACCGGGTCAAGTCGGTTGGTTCATGGAATAGGTTCAAATAGTTAGGGCTGGAGACACGACTCGCACCTGTTCAAATGGACGGGTCGACCCATGCGATCTCAGCCTTCCATCAAGCCTAGATCCAACGGTGCAGATCCACCGGGTACCAATTGTGGTTATTCCCAACAGGTACCACAACTCTTCATATACTATATAAACCCCCCCACCAGATTGTCAGTTCACTCAATAATCACACAATTCACTCTCTCTTCACATCTGAATTAGAGAAGCATATATCTAACTCAGTTAATGAAGTCGGTTAAATATTTAACTGAATTTGGAATTCAGTCACAGAATTCGAAGGATTTCTTACGATATCTGTTAGAAGATAGATCATCTTGTTGCATAAGTCTTCTTCAAAGTTCAGAAGTTCGGAACACCAATTAAGTTCGCCGAGTCTTTTGATTTGAAGTGCTTCTATCAAAAGACGATAAGTCGTTTTATCTCACGAGAAGATTGCTAGCAACCATGAGCACTTGGACGGGGCAATATCTTCTTGCGGAAATTGTGTCCAACACAAGATTCGACTTCCTATATTTATTCGGTTATTTCAATTTCCGCATTTATAATTTATGTCTATTTCCTGTCTTGTTAATTATTATTATGGTTCATTTATTATTTGTCATTTCGTTAATTTCAAGAAAGCCTTATTTATTGTTACATGGACAATTTTTCCTATCAACAACTTCCTTATACAAGTTTCATAGTGATTAAATCCTCTAATGAACCATCATCGATGTACATTACACTTATCTATCTTGTTCACAAATTGTTGTTTTCTAGCATCCTATTTTAATCTAAAGGCTCTATTAAATTCTGAAAGGAATACCAATGTAAGCAAAATTATCAATTTATATAGCATGTGTAAACACCATGACCTACGCGGTTCAAGAAATTTAACAATGTTAAAGAGGAAAATAATTAATGGTTCAGTAGTTTGAACTGAAAAGTGGATTTGCGTATTCATGGTGCTAATAAGAGTTTCTATAAGAATCCTAAATGCTAGGCAGCGTAGAGAGCAGTGGCATGTACTAACTAGGGAAGAAAAATATCTGGTTCTAAGAAGCTGCAATAATGCAGTTCTTTTTGAAATGAAACTATGGATGTTGTTTATTCTTATGTTCATTTCTATTAACCTTCTTAGTCCATTGTGTTAGGCCCTACATTTTCAGTCAACTTTTTTTCAACTTGAACATAACATCTTGGTACTAACAACTTGAGTTCTCCTACTGCATCTTGATCATCTTGCAGGTTAAATTATTGTTACATTAAACCCTACTTTTCAGGGAACGTACCAATGGATGAGGAGACTGATTCAATGACGTTTCTTCATCAAAATATCCAGCAACGGACCATTATCTCCTTCATCAACAATGTGGCGAGAATATCTCAACAAGATCAACTTAATTCCGAGATTCTAGGCCTGTTATTATCTTTGTATTTTAGCCGTTATTTGAGGTATATAAAGGGGGATAATACCTGTATTTTACACACATAATCTCACTAGCATAAGTTCCCTTACATACGCTCTTAGTTTTGTACTCAAACTCGATCATTAATATACCTTTTGGTCAAGGAAGGTTCCTAAACCTCCCGGGGTTTTGTGCCGGCGAACAAGTTGTTCAAGGGCTTTCCCTAGTCAACAAATTCCTGGTGTTCATTTCTATTTTTTCCAATAATCATTGTACCCTGATTCTTATCTCTTTTGTCATTTTTCTTGTCATTGGTTGTACTTGTTGAAATTTGACCAAAACAATTTGGCGCCGTCTGTGGGAATACTTTGATTATTTGCGTAGAAATGACCAATCCGCCGTCCGGTAGTCAAGGTGAGAGGAGTCAGTCGCATCCTAGTTACGGCACCCAGGCCAATCTATCTTCAAATTCGGAAGCTGTCAATTTGGAGCTAATGTCCAACGTGGTCACTATGTTGAAGAAAGTGAACGACCGGTTGGATGCTCAGAAGCATACAAACACCATGATATTCAATGCCATTGATACCATGCGTAAAGGGAAGCAAACTGAAACTCAAGTATCTACTCCATTTTCTCCTTTGCACCCTAGATCTTTGTTTGGTGCAGGTTCAGAACCAAGCCATTTCGGAGATATCCCTATGTCCAGTACCTTGCCAGCAGAAAGCACAATCGTGACGTCCATTCCAATCACGCAACCAAGATTCAGCCCTACAGCTAGCCAACCTGTGTTGTCATCTTGCTATACTTATGCCACACCTTCGATGGGGCAAACAGGGAGTTTTTTTAATGCTTTTGATACTTCTGCATCTCAATTTAATAATAATCCTCTTTTCGCAGAGAATCAACTTATTAAGGAAATGCAGACTATAAAAGAGTTGCTTCGAAGCGTACCTGGAGTCAACTTGCCTTATCACCAAGTTTCTCCAACCTGCTACAACGAATCTCGTTTTGTTCCAGCAATAGCTAATGTAGAGATCCCAAAGAAGTTTTCAGTCCCTCATATGAAGAAGTATGACGGGAGCACCGATCCAGCAGAGCATGTGTTGCTGTATCAGGAATCGATGGATATTATAAGTATCCCCCCTGTTTTTAAAGAAGCATGTTTTTGCAGGGGTTTTGGCTCAACTCTGTCAGGACCAGCCTTAAAATGGCTAACAGGACTTCCTCTAAACTCTATTTCTTCCTATGCTCAACTTGTCAACATGTTTACTAATCAATTTTCGTGCAACAGGGCATTTGACAAGTTGACTAGTGACCTTTACAGAATTGTGCAACAGCCTAACGAGAGTCTTAAAGAATATTTGCACAGGTTTAATAAGGAGGCAGTGACCATACCCAGCCTGGATATGTCCACAGCTACGAAAGCATTCCGTATAGGCTTGAAGAAGAGCTCTCTATTTTATAATGAGTTGGTGATGACTCTTGCGAAACAACTTGAAGAAATAAGAACCAGAGCCTTGCGTTTCATCAGATTGGAGGATGACAGCCTGGCAATGGAGAAGTCAACTGGGAGGACCCCTACTCCTCTATTTGAGCCGCCAGACAGAAAATCAGATTCCCATCATTATAAGTCTAACAGGGGCAAACCCCCTGCTAAATCCGAATCTTCTAAAGTTCATTTTGTAGATGATGATCAAGATGGGGATGATAATGACTATCCTAAAATTTCTGATTACTGCTTTTCTGTGGACATTGCAGGAGTCCTTTGCGCCATGGAAAATCTTGGCGAGACAAAGCAAGATGGCCTAAGAAGAGTGACAAGCCCTCAACGTGGAAGGATAAGTCCAAGTGGTGCGCGTTTCATGAGGAATTTTGGGCATACTACTGAAAATTGTTTTGCCTTGAGAAAGGAGATTGCTCATCTATTGTCAAAGGGTCTTCTTAAGGATTTGTTGGGTAAGAAGAGGGTCAGAAATGAGTCCAAAGAGCCTGATTCTGGGGAGCAGTCCAGACCTGAGAAAGTTGCACCTCCTCCAGCCACCAAGGTAGTAAATGTTATTTCAGGTGGATCCCATATTTGTGGCACAACTTATTCTGCAGCCAAGCATCATGTCAAGAGTTCTAAGGAGGATCAGTCAGAACTGCCCTCAAGGTGTCGCGACTTCACAGATGGTCAAGTTATCTCCTTCGAAGATGAGGATAAGGATAACACGTTAGACCCCCATCATGATGGTCTAGTTGTCCAGGTGCAGATTGCTAATTGTGTGGTCAAGAGAATTCTGATTGATGGCGGCAGCTCAGTCAATATAATCTTCACTCATGCTCTGGAAGAGATGGGCATTCCTTTGTCCGAAGTTGTGAAGAATTCGTCTGTACTGGTAGGGTTCAGTAGTGAAGTGAAGCAAACAGTCGGAGAAATCAAGTTGCCTATCTATTTGGAGGGTATGAATTCTATGGAAAGATTCTATGTGATTGAATGCTTATCCTCGTACAATGTCATTTTGGGAAGACCTTGGATCCACAACATGAAGGCCGTGCCGTCAACCTATCACCAGTGCATTAAATTTCCAACACCTTGGGGTGTGGCCAAGTTGAAGGGAAATCATCAGGTTTCTAAAGAATGCTACAAGGTTAATATGAAAGCAAGTTCAGTCCCTCGTTAAGCATAGCAATTAAAGAAAAGGGCCCAGGATGTTCTTGAAGCAGTGGAGCATGAGACGAAAAGTATTTCTGTTGATGAGTCAAACCCTGAGGCCCAAGTGCAAGTTGGTACAGATCTTCCATCCGAAATTGAGGAGGAGCTGATTGAGTTCTTAAAGAGTCAGAAATATTGTTTTGTGTGGAAGCATGAGGATATGACAGGAATAAGCAAGGACATCATTACTCACAAGTTGAACATTGATCCAACCATCCGTCCTGTCCACCAGAAAAGAAGAAAGTTTGCACAAAAGCGGAACCAGATTATAAAAGATGAAGTTGAGAAGCTTTTGAAGTCCAAGATGATCAGGGAAGTTCAATATCCAAGGTGGTTAGCTAATGTTGTGGTGGTAGAGAAGAAGAACGGCAAGTGGCGAGTATGCGTGGACTTCACAGACTTGAACAAGGCCTGCCCGAAAGATCCATTCCCTCTTCCTCATATTGATTCTCTAGTTGATGGGACAGCTGGCCACGATATCTTGACATTTATGGATGCGTCCTCAGGATATCAGCAAATTCAAATGGAGCCCTCAGACCAAGAGGATACGGCATTCATGACTCCGGAAGGTATATATTCTTATATTGCTATGCCATTTGGTCTTAATAATGCAGGGGCAACTTATCAGAGGCTGGTGAACAAGATATTCAAAGATCAACTTGGCAAGACAATGGAAGTCTACATAGATGATATGGTAGTAAAGTCTAAGCATATTGAAGATCACGTGGAGCATCTTGCTGAGGCGTTCAACATCTTGAATGCTTTCAACATGAAACTTAATCCAGCAAAGTGCAATTTTGGTGTTAAAGCAGGAAAGTTCTTGGGCTATATGGTAACTAAGAGAGGAATTGAAGCCAGTCCCGAACAGATCAAAGCTATTCTCAACTTGGAATCTCCCAAGAATATCAAAGACGTCCAAAGGTTAACAGGTAGAGTAGCTGCCCTAAATAGATTCATATCTAAATCATCTGATAAATGCACGTTATTCTACGAAGTGTTAAGAAAGAATAAACTCTTCCAATGGACTGATCAACATGGGGCAGCTTTTAAACAACTTAAAGAATACCTGATGATGTCACCCCTACTTGCTAAACCAGAACGAGGTGAGCACCTCTATTTATATTTAGTCGTATCTGAGAATGCAGTTAGTGCAATGTTGGTGAAAGAAATCCAAGGTGAGCAGCATCCTGTTTATTATATAAGTAAGTCTTTACTAGATTCTGAAACGAGGTACTCTCATCTTGAAAAGTTAATTTTAGCCTTAACTACTGCTGCTACAAAACTGCGTCATTATTTTGAAACACATTCTATAACTGTTAGAACTAACTATCCTGTGAGAAATGTGTTGAGAACTCCAGAGATGTCAGGCAGATTGGCCAAGTGGTCGATCAAGTTGAGCACGTATGACATTTCATATGAGCCAAGAACAGCTATCAAATCTCAGGCTCTAGCCAATTTAGTAGCAGACTTTAGTCCAAGCTTGCAGCCCGAGGTGGAACTGGAAGTACAACAGCTTGAAGGTAAAACAATTCCTAGATTTTGGACACTGTTTACAGATGGAGCTTCAAATTCCAAAGGAATTGGCTTGGGAATAGTTCTGAAATCCCCTCAAGGTGATATCATACCTCAAGCTGTATCTTGTGAATTCAATGCAACGAATAATGAAGCTGAGTATGAGGCTTTAATCATGGGTTTAACTACAGCTTTAAGTTTAAATATTACTCATATAAATGTATATGTTGATTCTCAATTGCTCGCTAACCATTTTAATGGCAGTTATATGGCGAAACATTCCAAGATGACTCTGTATCTCCAACATGTTAAAGCTTTGGCTTCAAAATTCCTGTCATTCTCTTTGGAACAAGTCCCTAGAGAAGAGAATACAGAAGCGGACGCATTGGCCAACTTGGGTTCAACTTGCAAGTCTATGTTGCATACTAATATTCCCATTATTTATGTTAAGTACCCGACAATAGACCAAGTGGAGGAAACTCAAGAAGTTACTCAATCTAATGGGGCACAAGATACAAGTTCATCTTGGACCCAACCTATAATTGAGTTCCTTCTACTTGGAACTATTCCACCTGATATTAAGAATGCTAGATCTTTTAAAATGCGTACTTCAACTTTTGTTTTAATAGATAATGTCTTGTTTAAGAAATCTTTTGCAGGACACTATTTGAGATGTATTGACAATAAGCAAGTTGAGCTCGTGCTAAGTGAAATCCTTGAAAGAACATGTGGAAATCATTCTGGTGGGAAAGCATTGGCATCGAAGGCTCTCAAGACTGGTTATTACTGGCCAACCATGCGTCAAGATGCCATGAGCTATGTGCAGAAATGTGATGCCTGCCAAAGACACAGTAACATCTTGCATCAACCTGCTGAACCTCTACACTCTATCGTTCCATCTTGGCCTTTCATGCAATGGGGCATGGATATTGTGGGCAAGTTGCCTAAGGCCCCTGGAGACAAAGTGTTCATGTTGGCAATGACTGATTATTTCTCAAAGTGGATTGAGGCAGAGGCCTATGTGCAAGTGAGAGACAAGGAGGTAGTTTCATTTTTAAACAAAAATATTATTAGCAGGTTTGGCGTACCATCAGAGATCATATGTGATAATGGATCCCAATTCATAAGTAAGAAGACTAGAGATTTTTGTGCTCGTTGGGGCATCAAGATGATCATGTCTACGCTTGTCCACCCTCAAGCCAATGGTCAAGCTGAATCAAGTAACACGTTGATTGTCAACAACTTGAAGAAACGCCTAGATCAAAAGAAAGGAAAATGGGCTGAAAAATTACCACTTGTACTTTGGGCAGACAGGACCACTACAAAAGGGGCCACAGGTAGAACTCCCTATTCCTTGGTATTTGGAGTAGAAGCTGTAATTCCAGTCGAGGTGACAATCCCAACAGCAAGGTATGGTTTATTAACTCAGGATGAAAATAATCTCTTGTTAACCCAAGATCTAGATACAATTGATGAGATCAGGGATTTAGCCAAGATAAGGATGACAGCCTATCAACAACGGATTGCTAGATCTTACAACAAGAATGTCAAAATAAGAAGGTTCCAGGTTGGTGATTTAGTTTTGAGAAAAGTATTTCAAAATACAAGAGAACTGAATGCAGGTAAATTAGCTCCTAAGTGAGAGGGACCATATCTTATTGATGCTGAAGCTGGCAAAGGGGCATATTGGTTGTCAACCCCAAGTGGAGACAGGGTCCCTAGAAGTTGGAATGCCATTCATTTAAAGCTCTATTTTATGTAAGTCAAGTTGTTAACAACTAGACTTCTCAGGTATGATTTAATTTATGTCAAGTTCATTCAGATGTTTCAATTCTCAAATTTATTGGAAATTCTTACTAACTTAAGCATCGGAGGGGTGTTAGCTACGCTAGAACCCAATCCTAAGATGAATTTGTTTTGCAAGGTATACGACTTGAACAAGCGGAGTAGGCTCAATATGTTAACACGCCAGTACGGCTCCGACATGTTGAGACCTAAATTGGAGCAGGTCGAACATGTTAACACGCCAGTACGGCTCTGACATGTTTAGACCTGAGATAAAGAAGTTCAACATGTTAACACGCTAGTACGGCTCCAACATGTTGAAACTTTAGCTGGAGAGGAATGGAACATGTTGACACGCCAGGACGGCTTAGACTTGTTCTATTTCTTCAAACGACTTACCTCTGATCAAAGGTACATTTTACTTATGGTTAAAAGATTTACATCTTTTCTAAAGAATTAAGGTTTGGACACCTTCGCCCGTGCACACGATTTCACACTTATTCAAGTTGTGACTATTGGTTGTAACATTGACAAGTTACCTACTGTTTATAACATCAATATTTTATCTATTGAGCAAGTATCTGTGAAGAGCCTAAAATACTTCTATAAAACTTCAAAATATTCCCAAAAGATTTCACAACTAAAAGACAAGTTGGATAAGCCAACAAGTCCCTTAAAACCTACGAAAGCTTGGAGTACTAGACCAACCTAGTACCCCCAAATAAATTGTCTGCGCTCTTATGAGACATTACATAACCGAATAAACAAGAAAGAAATTGTTTTTGTTGCCCTTCCTTCCAAAACTACTTAAAACATTCAAATTGTTCAAACATCTTGGCCTGCTGCCGCTGGTGGTCCAGTTGTCTCCTTCTCTTGATTATTCTATTCAACTTGAGTCACCACTATGGTACTCAAAACTTTGTTGGCATCATCAACCAATTTGGCAATAGCTTCGAGGGCCGGTGAATTCACCTCCTCTCCATCCACCGGTTCACCGATGAAGTCTTCTAAAGTTCTTTTCTCTTCCTCCAAATCCCAATTTGGAGCTTGCCCATTCTTGAACTCCTCCATGAGCTGAATCCTGGCCTCCAACAGTGTCTTGGTAGCATTAAACTTGAAGTCTTCCTTTGCTGCTTCAAGTTCCTTCACATGAGCCTCATTTTCCTTCACCTTCTCAGCATAAACATCTGCCAATTCCTTTCTCAAAGTCACAATGACTTTCTTCAGTTTCTCCACCTCACTAGCATATATTTTGGCTTCTTTCTTCAGTCTCTCTACCTCCCCAGCATTTGTTTTGGCTTCCTTCTTTGATTCATCAGCCTCATAACTGCATCAAGTCGCTTTGATTTTCAAAACATTGACTTGGTCCATATATAATAGGACTCATTATCTCCGAAACCTGTGTAAAAGAAGTATCAGTACTTTGTAAATTCTTTGGTATAAGGTTCAAAATTTCCTCGTTTTACCTTGTCGACAAAATCTGTCATCACAGCACCAAACTTCTCTCTCATTTTTTCCACATCCAAAACATTACTCACATCTGTGGCTTCAGCCTCCATCAGTCTCCTTTTCTTTGTTTCATCCTTCTTCTTGGATGCATTCACTTCAGAACTGGATGCCACGGACTGGGGAGTTGAGGGCTTGCTATCTTTCTTTACAGTCCTCTTTGCTTTAGCATCAGCAAGTAGGTCCGCAGCACTTACATTGGTCTTAGAACGAGTAGCTGCAATAAAGGACATAGAATTAGAACAACTTGAAGGATTAGAATAATTTGAAGATAGGCAAATGTTAATCAAACATGTAGACATCTTGATAGGACCTGGCAGAGACTCTTCTGGGTTAACTTCTTCTTCCAAACCCTCAACCTTTTCTGAGGAAAACAGGACAGGGAACGCTTTGAAAGACCTAACAAGTGGATCCAACTCGAAAATCTTCTTCACGTTTTCTTCTGTCTCTTCTTGTTCTGGAAAAAGCACGCGCAATTTGGCAACTTCTACAAAGGAAAATTTAAGTTGGTTAAGATTAGGTGTGCAAAGATTTTAAGAATATGTGAAATCAAAGGAAATTTCCCCTACCTTGGGACCTCCACTTCGAAATTACACCAGCCTCTTGACCTAGGCTATCTTTCCTAGCAAAGAAAAACTTGTTTCTCCATCCTCTATCGGCAGGGTCATTGTTGGAATTCAAGATGGGATCACCACCACTCTTAACTCTAAAGCAAAACCTCCCTAGACCAAATCCCCTTATATCAGTAGTATAAGCCAACTCTTCTAGACCCACATTCAAAACAGTTTCCTCCTTCAACATAACTAGGGTTTGTAAACACCTCCAACCTTGAGGCATAATTTGGGCATAATTAAGTTTGGCAGAGGTTAAGAACCTAGTAATTAAGTCCGGAAAAGGGAATTTTAGACCAATGATGAAGGGATATTCTGGGAAACACACCCATTCAGGGGAATAGCACTCGGAGGTTAAGTCGGGATGGGTGAAGAAAATAGTTTCGGATGGAAATGCATGATTCTTCTTAATGATTTCCAGATCTGCCTCAGAAACCAAGCACTTTTCCTTATCAGGTTCTTTCAACAGATTTTGGGTTACGAAACCCTCAGGAAGACCTTCATCACTCTCGATTATGCTTACCTTCTTTCTTCCCATTTTTTACAACTTGAGAAAATTATCAACAAGAAATTGAGAAGGGGACGAAGAACTCACCAGAAATTTTACTTGTTTTTTCTTCTTGCGTTCCTCCTCGATTTCTCTCCAAAGAAACTCTTTTGTTAAAGATTTTCTGTGAAAGGGAGAGTTGGGGAAGAAGGATTCTAATTTATTGAGAGAGGTTGTAAACGATTGGAAGTCTAAAGAAGCATCATGACCTTTGCCTTGAAAATATCCAAAACCGTCCCATCAAACCTTTTTCATTTAAAACCGCCGTACACTATATCCATTTTTGGCAAACTTTTTAAAACTTTTATCTCTTTATATTCTTTATTTTTAAAATTCAAAAAGTTTGGGGGCAATTGTTAGGCCCTACATTTTCAGTCAACTTGCACATAACATCTTGGTACTAACAACTTGAGTTCTCCTACTACATCTTGATCATCTTGCAGGTTAAATTATTGTTACATTAAACCCTACTTTTCAGGGAACGTGCCAATGGATGAGGAGACTGATTCAATGACGTTTCTTCGTCAAAATATCCAGCAACGGACCATTATCTCCTTCATCAACAATGTGTCGAGAATATCTCAACAAGATCAACTTAATTCTAAGATTCTAGGTTTGTTATTATCTTTGTATTTTAGCCGTTATTTGAGGTATTACACACATAATCTCACTAGCATAAGTTTCCTTACATACGCTCTTAGTTTTGTACTCAAACTCGATCATTAATATACCTTTTGGTCAAGGCAGGTTCCTAAACCTTCCGGGATTTTGTGCTGGCGAACAAGTTGTTCAAGGGCTTTCCCTAGTCAACAAATTCCTGGTGTTCATTTCTATTTTTTCCAATAATCATTGTACCCTGATTCTTATCTCTTTTGTCATTTTTCTTGTCATTGGTTGTACTTGTTGAAATTTGACCAAAACACATTGTACTCTTTAACTTTGCTTTACCATTTTATGTATTTATTAGCAGTTTTAATCCACCTACTATGTTTTTTATTGAGAGTAAAGACATATTGATGGAGGGATGAAGCTCGAAGAGAAATTATCTCACGTGAAAAATCATAATTGGTGGATTAAAATCATAATTCTATAAAAATGTTAATGGGGTTGGAGGCTGCGTTAAAAAAAATGGACAGTTAGGCAAATAGGAAAAAGTGGTCAATTTTGTTGTTTCGGTAACTTAAAAAGCAGAGGTGCATAATGCAAGATCTTGGCCTAAGTTTTCACCCACTACTACAATCAAATTTAATAAACAAAAATCAAAGGTTTTGATCTACTTTAAATATTCTCCTTCTCCAACTATAAATTCAACAAAGCCTAGTAACACAACAACTACTACATAAACAACTTCCTTTTTCTATTCCTTCAAGTTTTCTTTCATTGTTGTCTTTGAAGAAAAACGAGAAGGTATGGGAGGAAGCTTTAGCACCAACAAATCTAAGAAGAACCGAAGAGGAGACTCGGATATGTGGTTTGATGATTCATTAAAGGCTTACAAAGTGTATCCGAGCGATCAAGATAGAGCCGGCCTAGTTGTGGCTCATGTTGGTATTGATAGGAAGGCTTCTGCTTACATTAATAATACCACAAACAAATGGAGCCATCTTGATTCTTCCACCTAATTAACTCATTAAATGTTTCATTTGATCTAATCATTAACATTCTTCTTGATTTTTTATGGCTCAGAAATTGTAATTACTGTTTGTTTTATGATTGTTTCCTACTTAGCTAGTTTGAGAACAAATAATGACATGAATAACATGCAGAGTCAAAGGAAACTTTTTTTTTCCTTCTAATTTCTCTTGGATATTTTGAGGTAAGAGTTAACGCTGGGACCTCGGTGAAAATGCTATGTTGATCATTTAATTTTGCTCGTTTACTTCTTTTGCAGGTGAACTGAAATCGTTGACCATGGTTTGCCAAATAGCTCTAGTTCAACCGGTATTCGTTATTCATTTCCATATGAAAGACAAAGGTTCAATCTCCATAAAATGCACATTCTTGTAAAGTTGTAATAGATAAGTCATTCATCAATAAAAAAAACTCCAATTTTTGTTAAATGACCATGGTTTACCCCGTTACACTACTTTGGACACTCACATCAACAAATAATTGATGCTTATGCTTTCCTGCATAAGAAACTGGCCAATTACCGACGAAATTTTACCGACGGATCGCGTCCGTCGGTATTACCGACGGATATTAAACTGTTACAGACGGACCATTTCCGCCGGTAAATGGATGTTTAAATTCAACCGGCGTCTCCCTCCTAACCCTAATCGCTTTACCCCTTCTCTCTCTCCCCTCATGTGAAGCCCATCTTCACATTCTCTCTCTACCATCGTCGCTCCGTTATCGCCTCCACGCATAACTTCCCTTCAATCTCTCCAAACCCAAATCCCTAATCTCCATTCTATAATCCACAAATCCCAAACCCCTAAATTCCCTCACATTTCCCCCAATTTCAGCAACACCCACTTTTCAATTTCTCGTTATTTCTCCTCTAATCAACGCGACGGCAGCGATGACGATGATGATAGTGTTTAGGTGTCCACGGCCCCTTCTGATGCCGACCAACTTACTCTTTCCTCTTTTCCTAGGGTATTTATTTCTCCCTTCACGTTTTTTTTTTTTTTTTTTTTTTGCATTTTCTTGCGATTTTTTGTGTAAAGTTTGGATTTTTAATGTGTGTGTGTTTGATTAGGTTGGGAAATCGTCCGGTGAGGTTGAGGGTTTGGAAGAGCCGCTTATCAATAGAAGAAGAAAGCCACACTGCGATGAGTATTCCATGCTTGCTGCTATTCTTCCGTGAGCATTTATATAAATAGTGTAAATATATTATATGTATATCTATCACACACGCACTCACTCACTCACTAATTTCTATGTGAACATGAAACACTGTTTTAATTGTTGGAAATTTGTAGTATTTGTGTGTTTCTTGGATTTATTTGGTTTGGAATTTCGGATCTATATTTGTCATCTTGCTGCTTGTTTGGTTGTGTGCAAATCAAATTAACTGATAGTCTGTACTAACAAATTAGTTTTAATTACATCATCGATCAAGGCACAAAAAGCTCACATTTTTCAACACGAAGTTGTATTTTGGTGTTAACGAATCATAAATTAGGGTCAGAGTCTGAGAGTTTGTAACTAAAAATCAAGAACTGCGTTAATTTTCTGGCCTAAGTTTGGTGATATTTTTGCCTCTAACAGAATGTGAAAAGGGTATAGAGACAAAAATTTAAGTAGGCCATTGGTGTCTGATTTTGTGTTTAGACGAAACTTTAAAAATGCTTAAGTTCAACCTTTTAACAAATGTCCTTTAAATTGAAATTTGGACATTCATTTAGGGACGGAGGGAGTATATTAGTTGTTTCAGCCTGTTTTTTAGCATCAACTTAAGTTCTCATTGCAGGATAGGCATAACATCTGTAAGTAGTTTAGGTGTTGTCAGTTCGAATGGAGGTTTAGTAAAAAGAATTAAGAGCAACAGTTTAGGTTAACGAGGTCGTACACTCGATTCGTACGTTGCATTTTTTTTTATTGATTCATATTTTATAAGAAAAGAAATAGGAGTGCTTAGAGAGATCATGCAAAAATTAATAAGGTTTACATGACAATTTGGACCTGTTTGCTCATTAACATGTATGAATACGCTTTGACTTCTGTATTTTTTATGATACTTTTAGAAACCTATCTGTATTTTATTGATTGCTAAAAATTCTTGATTTATCATTGACTATTGCCTCTTCTGTATATAGGTAAAGCTATTTTTGTCCGAAGAATCTCCTTCGCAGGTTGGTTTGAATGGTGAGGATCATCTCCAGGTGAAGGAATCATGGCCATCACATTCAACGGGTTCTAATGATAATCTGCCACCGGGATTCGAAGGAATTCAACCAGCAAACTTGCTGAGGAATAAGTTGTCCCAAATCCCTGTCATCAGATGGAAATGCCCCCCAAGAGTAAGTCATTACTCATTACTCTTGTTTAATTAATCAAGCCTTCATTTGTTTTCTCATAATGCAATGCCTTGGGGCATTATACTAATAGTTATTTACGAATGATTTGTTACGTAATTGTGTATTTAACAAAAGAAAAACAAAACAGAAAGAAAGAGATAGGAAGCTTGAAAAGGCAGTGTGTCACTTGCTCATTGAAATAAAATTGAGATTCAATATTTTAAATGGTATTAATATCATGACATTTGCCCCATTCATATTAGACACACAGTCAAATTAATGAAAAGGTTCTAGAAAAAGATACGAGGTTACAATGCAAAATCATTTAAAAACCATGGTCATAGATTTGGAGGGCGCTGATATCTCTAATAACCTAAACGAAAAGGGTAGCACTTTGTAAGGCTACTTCCCCATTGCAGTGTTTCGTCTTGCTATTGTCAGAGATTTTTTTTTTATGTGACTTCACATACCTTCAGATAAGATTTTAAGTTAATGTATAGTATATGTTTCTTTTTAATGTAGCTCTCTGTTACAATTGGAATTTTGCTTGCCTATTTACTGGGAGTTTTTGTTGTATGGTTGAATGATAGAAACAGTGAGTGAAGCAAATTTATTTCTCCAGGCAAAAATGGGAATGACAGATGATTTTGAAGCTTCTTTGCAAGTTCTTCGTGGTTTTGATGTTGATATTTATGTTGAAGTAAATGAGATTAAGGTAATTCTTATTTAGTTAGGTTGTGATTAGTGATCAAATGGCAATGATCACTATGCTTATTGTCTCAATCTTAATAAAAAATCAGCAATTTGCTTCTTCTTTGTGCAGAGGTCTGTGGCATCATCAAACAGAAGAACTGCAATTCGTTTCGGAGATCTCAAAGAAAGAAGATATTGATTTCCTTTAATGGTATTGGTTATTTGAAAATTTTAGTTGTGTTCCTTTGTCATTTTCTCTTACATAACATGATAATTTCGGCAAAAATTAATTCTTATTATCATGCAGATAGGAATTGGATTGCTCGTCTTTCAACAGCTAAGCGGAGTTAATGGCGTTCTTTTCTACTCAAGTACCATTTTTGAATCTGCTGGTTAGTACCACTTTTGTTTGCTCGTGTAACGTTTGTATTGTTATTCTACATATAAATATGCCAGTAAATTACATGGAAATCCCTGAACTATTATCATTTTGTGGATTTAGTCATGAACCATGAGATTTGTTTTGCATAGTCCTTTTTGTGAATTCCATTGAATTAGGTCTTTAGGGGTAACAGTCATTAGTTTTATACCTTAATCTGATCCCACCAGCTCCTTGGCCTCCTCAGTTTAGTCTATGGACGCGTCTATGCGTTTGAGAACAACTTTCTTTAATCCGATTCTATGGTATTTCCAATTTATTCTAAAAATCAATCAATTATTAATTTATTCTCATTATTCGGGGCTACAACTTATCAGTTTTCAGATTCAGATGCATAAGTCTACTCCCCGCCTTTAAAACAAACAAAACGGACCATGTAAAACAAAAGTCCTAGTATATGACAAAATCCGTAAAGTGACAATAATTCAAGGATTTTTCATGCAATTCACCTAGTTCAAGGATTTTTGATTTACCCTTTTTTTATTTCTTGTCGGTCTGTTGTCCGAGATTTTTTTTATTACATTGGTTATTGTTTGACGACCCTTATCACTTGTCAGAATTGTACAGGGATTTCTAATAGTAATCTTGCTGCATGTGGACTTGGCGCTATTCAGGTACGTTTTGAATGGATTAGTTCAAATGGATTTCACATAAAAATTATATTCTGTGACCACATGTTAATTTTTTTCTCGCCAAGTGATCCACGAATGTTTTGTGCTACTCAGGTTATAGCTATTGCAGTTTCAACGTGGTTGATGGACAAATCAGGCCGTAGGCTTCTGCTCATAGTGAGTTTGGCCAACAACTTTTATTTAGCTTGAACTTTCTGCCTCAACCAAATTAATAATAATTAAAAATTTGTTTGTTTCAGGTATCCTCTGCTGGAATGACTCTCAGTCTCTTGGTTGTTGCTGTTGCCTTCTTTCTAAAGGTACTTGTGCCAAGTTTAATTTAGTTAATTAATTGGAAAAGTTGATTGTTTACACATAACAAATTTTGTGTAAACAATCTTTAGATGGTCTCTTCCAAATATATCAGATGGCAGTCACTGGGGAAGGTTCCTTCAAGGTCTCTGCTCAAGATTCATTGCATCTGGTGGAAAAGTGAGATCGGGGGGCACAAAATGAACCGCGAAGGTGAACAAGGCCTTAATAGTACATCTGTTGCCTTCTAATTGCTACTAAAGCATATGACAGTATTTCATTCTAATTTCATAGTACTTCACATGCTTTGATATTTCAGTCTTGTAAATGTCTGTAGATTCATGCGCTAATTAGTACTTATAACTTTCTTGCAGAAGCATTTGGGACCAGCTAATTACATTAGAATCCCAACTGTGAGTACACTACTTAACTGAGGTTAGGAGATCTTTAGATAATATATAGTCTCGTGTCAGAATTATTGAATACTAATCCTCGATATTATAGAAACTTCTAGCCAAAACGCATATTTTTTTCTCCAGGCTCTTGTATGAAAAGAAATCATAAATACCTTTGCTATTTACTTTCAAAGTTATAATTATGCAAAAATATAATGAACTATGAAAAAGATTTGCAAACAAATTTTTAAGGGACAGACTTTTTTTCAAGGAAAAGTTTCAAAAGTTCATTCATTTTGTGATAGAGGGACAAGTAATTACACAATTTAAGCTGTTCTCCTGTTTGCTTTCTTTGATTGAATATTCAAGGCTTGTTTTGTTTTAGAACTGCACTCTGGTGATGAAAGAAGCCAAGCGTTTGATAAACTGCATTTTCTAGAAATATACAATGATATAACTATCTAACTATTACCATATTCAGTTTGCAGTGATTGCACGTGGTTTAAAGTTCATTGCCTGTTTATATTGAATTTCGAGCTTGCTTATTTTTTTATTTTTTTTTATTTGACTCTTGCAGCCTCAGTTTGAAGTTAAGAGTTTTCCTGCGGAACCAATTAATCCATTGACAGCTAATAGCGAGGGTACTTATATAGTTGGCGGAGGTGTTTCTGGTGATATATACTTATGGGAGGTGAGTGTATGTTCCCTAATGAATGTCCATTTTTATTTTATGGGACATTTTGAAAAAGTTAACTTAAAAGAAAAATTAGTAGCAACGAAACATAAATATTTTTATTATCCATCTTATAAACAATTGATTTTGTGGGTATACATTGGAATATGATATTGTTAAGGTAAACAGTGATTAGTGACATTTTTAAGGGAATGGGCATTCGTTAACGGACACTATGCTTCTTGAAGTTAGAAAAATGATCTATGCTTTTAACGAACACTATGGAAGACGTATGTTCTTTGAGTTCTTATGTTGAAACTTCCTTAATTATGGTATTTATAGGTGGAAACTGGAAGGTTGCTTAATGCTCAAGGTCTCGCCAGCAGCACTTATGGCTTGCATATCATTGGTACACTGTCAGATCATAGGTTTGTTGCGCTCTATATTTAAAAAATGGTTTCCATTAGTTTTTATTGAGGACCAGAATTTTGTCGATTGATGCTACTTCCATGTGAGTTTGTTGCCTATCAAGTTGACTCATGTTTGATGATATGATTTTTGTGGAAATTTAAGCTAGTAGTCTTACTTCTAGGATTTTAGAAGTTCCTTTGTGATATAGGTTTTGTTTCATAATTGTAGACAGTCTAGCCTATTGCTAGTTGCCTCAAGCCCTCAGCTACAATCCTTCATTTTCAGATTCCTAGATCTTAAAATTCGGTAAAGAATTGCTATTTATGATTGTAATTTCAGATTCCTAGATCTTAAAATTAAGCATCTCTCATCTCTCTTATAATGATCTTCAAGTTATGGAAATCCCCGCACTCCATAGCAGTCTTCTGTACACTTTTCTTGTTGCATTTGAGTTCCATAATTGGTGTGTTTGAAGCTGAATCCACAAGAATGCCCTTAGGCATCTATTTCTGTTTTGGTTAATGTGGATTTAGAGAGTTCGATGAATAACTTTTTTCAATGATCTAATGTGCTATTCAATGCAATATCTATATGAAAATATGCAAGGCTTTTCAATCTCATTCTCTTTCTATTTCATTTCCAGTGTAGTTGTCTAAGGAAATGCATATACTTGCAGGTCAAAGCACATATTGTCACCATTGAAAATGACCATGTACGGAAAGGAATTGTGGATCTAGTGAGTGATCATATTTTCAACTCCTTTTCTATGTAGCAAGCCAGTGGCGGACGCAGAAAATTAAGGAAGGGGGGCCAAGATTTTTTGGAGCAAAGGATTGAAGATGGGGGTTCGGGGGCAGCGCCCCCGAAATTTTTTTTTTTGGCAATTTTTTCCACATGCAATACAACTTTAGTGCAACTAAAATAATCTAAGCAACAAGCTAACTACATACCTTTTTTTTTACATAATGCCATAAAATTATCTCTATTGCTGAACCAATCATCTGAATGAGACGATCAAACACACTAGTCCTTTTGGCTTCAAAAGATTTCCAATGGAGATGACATTTATATATTGTAAATGCTGCAACCGTTCAGCCTCTATTACCGGTGGTGACATTTCCATCGTTCGTCGTTCCGTCTTGAGTCTCAGATACAATCCTTTAATTTTCTCTTTTTGCTATTCTAATTCTATTCGCCGAAGATTTATTTATACTATGTACGATACTACATCGTTTAGTGTAAAATTAAAAAAAAATTAAAAAAAAAAAAAAAAAAAAAAAAACCAAGCAGGGCCAACTGGCCCCCCTTGCACCTTACTATGTCCGCCCATGTAGCAAGCTACTTCCTACTCTCTTAACTTTGTTTAGTAATATGCTACTATGGAGTTGAAAATATGAATTTACTGGAATTCACATGATAAACATCCTTTGAGTCATCAATGATCTCACTAAGCTTGGATTCAGGGAAGGGCGGGCCCACATAATCGAAGTAACCTTTGTTATTGCTAGATCCAAAAAGGTAGATTTAGGTTACTGTTTCATTTAGTCGTGGTCTTTAAACCTGTTTTTGTTTGGCTTGTAATCAAATTTAATTAGTTTTTATATGTTAGTATTGAGAATTTGATGAATGTTGAATTTGATTTTTTATATTTTTAGTGAATGTTTAATTGAGTTGTATTTGAATGTTGGTATTTTGGTAATTGAAGAGGTTGCATGTGATTTTTTAAATGTATTTTTTTTTTTTAAATTCTGTGCAATTTACCGACGGACATTTTCGTCGGTAAATTCTTATAAAAACTGATAATAGATTTACCGACGGATAATTCCATCGGAAATTCTGCGTTATTTACCGACGGATTATTCCGTCGGTAATATCTCCGGCAATAACACCGATCAGGCCGGCGAATTCCTTTACCGACGTACCATTTCCGACAGTAAAATGCTTTTACCGACGGACTGACCGTCCGTCGGTATTACCAACCAGAAATTACCGACGGTGTCCGACGGACTCTGTCCGTCGCTAAAGAGTCATTACCGACGGAATTTCAGCTTTACCGACGGAAATTTCCGTCGGTAATGGTGCAGTTTCTAGTAGTATACGTGGTCTTGAAGTTTCCATCCTATATATAGAAAGAGCTTTTTATGCTGCAGGACAAAGATATACATGTATCTATTATTTTTCTCATGTTTAAGAAGTTTATATTGTTTGAGAACATTCAGGTAGAGCATAATGTTAATATCGTTTGATGAAGAAATTCACATGCTTTAGTCTTTTACAAGAACAACAATTACGAAGTCTTAGTCCCAAAAAGTTTTTATTGGAGTTTAAATATCATAACTACAACTACCGATGGATATTCTTTCAATGTAAAACATTTTTAAAGAGATGTGGAAGAAAAGTAATGCAGGAAGGGTGTAAACATACATCCATAATCTTCTAACAGAATGAATAGGGTCATTCCTAGCGTTTCGTAGGTCCGGGGCAAAATTAAATAATTGGCCATATTGACTTTATGTAGCTACACACATACTTCCTCCGTCCCACGTTAGTTGAGACTTCTTTCCCTTTTGGGCCGTCCCAAGTTAGTTAAGACTACCCAAAATGGCAAAGGAATCTTCACTATTTATCCCACTCATTCTCTCTCCTATTTCACTTTTACACTCACAACATTCTCTCTCCTAACTATTTCTCCCACTCATTCTCTCTTCTATTTAATTCTTCATACTCACAACATTTTCTTTCACTTTTTCTCTCACTTACTTTTCCTTAATTGGTGTGCCCAAAAAGTTAGTCTCAACTAACGTGGGACGGAGGGAGTATATCTATATATCATTAAAAATAGTATTATAGTATAATACAATAATGTATACTCCCTCCGTCCCGCTAATATTAGCACAAACACTGTTTGCGCGAGAATTAAGGAATATGATATTTTAATAAAATGTTGTGAGTGTAAAAGAATGAGTGGAGAGAATGAGTGGAGGGTGTAATAAATTATAATGGTGTTGTGAGTATTAAAATAATGTAGGAGAGAGAATGAGTGGGGTTGGGTGAATATTTTATTAATATAAAGTTTCCTTTTTGGGAGTGTGCGGATATTAGCGGGACGCCCAAAAAGGAAAGTGTGCTAATATTAGCGGGACGGAGGGAGTATATGTTTATTAGTTGTTCAAATTTTTATAACTTTATTCTATTTTTATTATTCGTTATATTTTTCTCACTTTAATCAATGAGAAAAAAATTAAACTAATATTTACAAATTGAGAATATGTGTGTAAATTAAATATGAAAATATTTATAATTGATATGGTAATGCTATAGATATAAAAAATACAATGAAATTTTAGAAAAATTACTTTATGTCTTCAAAATTGAAAGATATTTATCGATTACGCAAGACGAAATAAAAAAAAAATTATGTAAAACTAAAATTTAAACTTGTAATATATATATATATATATATATATATATATATATATATATATATATATATATAGATAGATAGATAGAATATATCCTACACGGACTGGAGCGTACGGTATTTGGGAAAAAATTAACGCCGCTAACGCCGTCTTCTCTCTCCTACCACAGACTGACTCCCTCGCGCTCTTTTCTTCTCGCGAATTCTTTTTGGGTGCGAATTCTACATAAATTCAGTTAGCAAATTCAATCAATTCGAAAATCTAAGAATCAATTTCACCGAAATCAAATATCCTATTTGCCGTTTCTCTCTGGTGTGATTCTCCCTTCTCAGTTGGGTAAGTTCTTCAAGCTTTCACTCTCTTTTTCATTTTATGAGATTTTCGTTGTAACCAAATACCCTATTTGCCTGTTCAATGATGATTTTCCAAAATCAATTTCCAAATACCCTGTTTGCAATTTCCAAAATCAAATACCCTGTTTGCCGTTGTAACCAATTTCACCGAAATCAATTTCACCGAAACCAAATACCCTGTTTGCCTGTTCAATGATGATTTTCAAAAAAAAAAAATCATTGTAACCCAATATATAAAATTCCGAAAATTGTCTTTAAATGTTTTTTTTTCTAAATTCGTGATAGTATATGTTGTCCATACCAATGTGTTCAGAATTTATATTTCTTTACCAGGGTAGAGTTGTGTAAAAATGGAACACCTGGACAATGGAGATGGGAAAAGCTCGGAAAATTTGAATAATGATGTTAATGTAGAGTTAGAATCCGGAGAAGTTAATTGTACGTATACTCCTCAATTATCAGATGAGTTGAGTCCAAAAAGAGGACAAGAATTTGAGACAGCAGAAGATGCTTTCGCATTCTATAATGCTTATGCTAAAGCGGCTGGGCTTAGTATACGTGCTTGGACTACTAAGAAAGAGAAATAAAGTGATATGATAAGGAGGAAGGAGTTTGTTTGTTATAAAGAAGGAAAATCTTCAAGAGTTGTTGAAGTTGGAAAGAAAAGGCGTCGGGAAAGTATAGGTGAGGATTGTAAAGCAAAACTTGCAGTTTTAAGATCAAGCTCCTCCGATAAATATATTGTTACAGTTTTTAAAGAGGGGCATATCCACCGATTATCATCACCAAGTAAGGTTCACCTTTTAAGGTCTCATCGTAAAGTTTCAGCTGCAACAAAGTCTTTAGCAAAGCAGATGTATATGGCGAATATACCACAACATCAACAATTTGGTTTTCTTGGAGTGCAATGTGGAGGTTTAGAAAATATTGAGTGTACACAGAGAGATTTGTATAATCATCAGAGAGATTTGTATAATTTTTCTTTCTATTAATATAGGTTGTCTACAGGCGAGGAGGAAGATGGGAATGGGTCTTCAACAGAAGATGGGGATGATATAGACTCGTAGTTGTTTTTTTTATTGTTTTAGTATTTTTTTAGTTGTGGTGATGTCTTTTTGGATTAATGCTATTGATTGGTTCTTGGGTTTAACATGAATAGCTTACTTGGTGGGTTCATTTGGTTCAAGTCCTACATTTTTAAGCTTTAAGTTTGGTGGAACTTACATTATTGACTACTTCTGTAATAAATATCCTGTGTTAACTAGAAGATTAGAAGTGGAGGAGATGCTTTATGTGGATGTAGTGTGAGATTGCATGGAGAATCAGCTATGCACCCTCAGTCTAGTCTGGTGGTTTTCAAAATATGGTGATTTGATATTTACATGTTTGCATATTTTTTGTGTCAATGTTTTCCATGTCCCTACAATGCACACATCCGTTTCAATCAGTAATGTATAGACACATTTGATATTTACATGTTTGCTTGGTTGTTTAGTGTCAAATGTTCCTATACTAGTGGGAGTGGCAATAAATTTTGAAATTGTCAATGGCTTCACTGGAAAGAGATGTTACCGTAGATGTTACCCAACACCTTGGTTAACACACTGACGGACAGCACACACACACCAAAATAAATAGTTTATAAAAACTTTGTGCAGCGGAAATAAATAACACAAGATATAATTTTCTCAAGTTATATAAATATATAACTTGAGTGTGCCTAGATGGCGAAGACTTTATAATCAATATAGAAAAATTACAAAGCCGAAAGTTCCCTATTGCTAATACAATGATAATGCTCTATGGAACTGAATGAGACAAAGAACGAATCCTATCCTTAGCCAACACTCTCTTAAACACTCAGTGTTTAAGCTAGGATCACAAGGGAGGAAGGATATGCGAACCAAAGAACTTTGTCTCTCTTGTGCTATGGTGTGTGTGTTTGATATTTGGCATACTTCAAATGAAACACACCTAGCCTATTTATAGCCTTCCAATGCCTTGGAGGCTACTCCAAAATAACAGCCTTGGACCTTCAGATCGTGTGTGAGGAGTGGAGAGATTTCTTGGCTTGAATTCCTCATCATTCGCCAACTTCCCTAGAAAGTAGCAACCGAATTCTTGAAGCCCAAGTTCATGCTTTATCACCTTGTACTCTCTTGCTTTCTTGGCATTGTACTCTTTAATTAATCAGCAACAACTCCATGACTTGGTCTTCCCACGTTTTTATTCCTTCTTCAAATAATATGGACCAAGCAATAGTTACACGTAAATCTCCTATTTACGTGTAACTCCTTCTCCAATTTCTTCCTTGTTTCTAGCAATTAATCCAACCATATATTAACCTGAAATATGGACCAAAAAACACATATATCTTGCAAATAATATTAGACATTAGGATATAGAATAATATGGAAAGAATTATTAAATTACAAATCATTACAGTCCGGGTAACACCCAACTGCCAGTGATAGCACCTGTGGTAACACCCACAGTCTGCATTAACAATCTCCCCCATAATTTATAATTTCTTTCCAAACTCTAAAGTGCTGATCCCTGCAAGATATTGTTAGCCATTCAGAGCAACTTCATAGTTATCAACTCCCCCATAATCAAGGCATTAACAACTACAATGATTTATCACAAAAAATACTAGTTATCAAAAACATATTTTCCAAAATAAATTTTCCAACTAACTAGCAACCTAAAGCACCAAAGATAAATCAAAGTTACTAAGCTACTCCATGTTCAAACAACCCTAAAAGTTTAAACACCAAAAGCAAATAAAACAAACCACCAAAGTATTTAAAACATGTTCCAAATAAAAACATAAAAGTAAATTGTTTTTCAACCACCAAAATATCATCACCATAAGAGCGGCAACATCAACCTTCAGGCGATGTATTGTACTCACTCTTCTCGTTCATCATCAGCTTCTTCTTCTTCCTCCTGTTCATCCCCTTCTTCATCTCCAGCATCTAAGTCAGCACCATCAAGAACATCTGCGGCAAAGCGCCACCGGCATCTCCAACACCACCACCACTTGGACCAGCTCCATCAGCACTATCAACTTCCCCAGTTTGGGAAGAAACCTGCTGGATGAATTCATCAGTAATCTCCTTGAGCTTTGTCCAACCTTGCACAATCTCGGAAATGGTAGAAGTTTGTTTGTGGAGAAATGCCAAAACTGTGGTCTTTGGTATTGTTGGTGAAGCATTTCCCAACAAATTGAATACATTAGCAAGAACATGAGCCGCATCTCGTACCGAAAAACTTGGAGATTTCGGAGTAACATTTGGGATAACAGATTGAGTAACACCCTTAGCGTAAACCGCATCACTTGACCCAAATTCATTTATCTTTGACCAAGGAAGATCACCGTGTATCTCACACTCTTGGTATTCTTCTTAGTCACCGGGAATCTATAGCATAGAGATCAAGACTGGGCGTGTACTCATCCGACTCTTCAATGGGCAATTTTTGAGATTTCAAAATTTGGAAGATTAAAGAAGGGTAAGGAAACATAGTAATGTCTTTTCTTCTACCCCACGAAGCCAAATGTTTGAAGATCAATCTACCCAAGTTCACTCTTCGATTCTTTCCTAACTTATACAAGATTTCAGCTTGTTGCAATGTCACATATTGCTCATTAGAAGTAGGAACCCAATTAAATATGCAAAGCTTGTGAAGCACGGCAAAGAGTGAAGTGAGACGGGAAGCAAGAAAATGAACTTTGGTTTTGGGATTTGGATTGGAGGGCCATTCATGCACGACATCATGAGAGATAAACCTAGCAATTTCGTCCTTATGAACAATAGGACCATCATCATCCAAATTTGGGAGTCCTAATGTCTTGTTGATCAAAGAAGGAGTAATAGAAAAAATTCTGTTCCTTAAAAACACCTTTCCAAATTGATCGGACTTCTCATTATCTAGGTTGGCATGAAGATTGGCATAGAAATTTTTGACAATAGCTTCAACAAATTTCGAAGGATGCAAGTTAGCTTTCAAAAAATTTCTATCCTCCAAGAACTGAAATACACCATGCTTTTTGAAATCAACCTCGTCAATGTGCTTTTCCTTTAGAATTTTCGTGTCACTATGCCTTAACCAAAACTCCGTATTTTCTTTTCGATAAAACTCCAATGAGAAGTAAGGTTTTGGAAAAGCAGTATTCACATCATCAAACTCTTTCTCAAGGAAATCGAGGATCTCTAATATGCAAACTCACTAATCGAAGACTTTGAAGCTTTAGAAACAGAGGATGTTACCTTGGGTGTTGCGGCTTTACGGGTAACATCTTTGACGTGCACCACTTGCTTTTGCCTTTAATGCTTCTTTTCTTAACTTCATACAAGGGCTCTTCTTCCTCAATCTCCCAATCTTCAAATGTCTCAACAGAATGGCTCTTTTCAGCATCGGCATGGAAGTCTTCATCCGAAACATGAGCCGAGGAGAGACCAAGTGAAGATTCCTCAGAAACTTCAACAGGGTCGGAGGATGTGTTGGATTTTGAAGTCCCTTTGGTCCTCATTGCAGTGAGCCTACTTGAGCTCCTCTTTTTGACGGGTTGTGCCGAGGGTTTGTGAGCAATGGCTTTTCTTTTTGGCTTTTTGGTTGATGGAACGAGTGGAAGAGGTGGTAAGGTCACAATGGGCAAGGGTTGCGCCATTGTTGTCACCAAAGGAGGATCATCAACCGACATTGTCATTGCCGGAGACACATTGAGAGGGGTGGTCGAAGTGTCCATTTGGCTTGGACCACTTGAGCCAACGCCCGGAGAGACCTCCAAAGGGGCGGATTGCTTTTTGGAAGGGGTTGCCATGGTTAGGGTTTAGGAAGGATTTGGAATTTTGGAAGGTTTTGATTTTGGAAGGTTTGAGAAGAGAGAGACGGTGACGGAGGAGGGTTTATACCGTGTAGAGAGAGAAGGGGGTGAGACGGTTAGAGAGAGAGGAGAAAAAATAGGGATTAAGTTTAGGAAAAGATAACATTTAATTGACAAGACTTATCCTACTCAATTATCTCCTAATATTTACTCTAATTAATTACTCAACCTCCCCCTATTTTCTAGCCACATAAAATAATTACAATTAAAATTTACTCCCCCTATTTTCTAGGCCACAAGAAAAATCAAATACAAAACTCTTCCCACACAAATTAAACATCCGGCCATTATTTTGAAATTTTTTTTTTTTTTTTTTTTTTTTTTAAAATTTTTTAATTTTTAATTTTTAATTTTCAGATTTTTTAATTTTTTAAATATATAAAACGAAAATAAAAATAAACATACCAAATATACTAAGTCCATATGGTTTTTGAAAATCAAATCCCTAAATTTTAGGACTTAGTTATTTGAGTAGTTTACTAAATTTAAACTAGGTTTGTTAAAGACTTTTTCAAACTTTTAAAACTCTTAAACAATAAAAAGACTTTCAAAGTTAAAAAAATTAAATAACAAACCGAAAATAAAGAAATAAAAAAAACATAATATAGCACATACAAATATGTTAATGACAATGATGGTAACATCTAGGATAACACATAAGATAAAAATCCCTTGATAAATATATTCAGTTTCAAACACTTGAGGCATAATATGCTGAGCATTTTTAGACACTTCAGGCATAACAAGCTGAGCATTTTTCATGCACTTTAGGCATTATAGGCCTATATATATTTTTTAAATACATTGCTTGTTAATCACGTATCAATACACTTCTTTAAACAAGAAAGCATCGTAGTAACGAGCTCCGTGCTTCGAGTTTTATTTCAAGTGTAAAGACCAAGTGATTTATGCCTTTCAAGTAGGGTACACTGTAGTAGCGAACTCCATGTCCCTAATACTTAGCATAAATCACCTCATACATTCTCATTGGCAAGAGTACATCGTTGCAGCGAACACCGTGCCCCGAGCTGGAGAGAATAGTATGGATAAATGCCTTTGCCTTTTATTTATCAAAAAAAAATTAGTGACTTTGTCACTTTAAGCAAATGAAGGGAGTTTTATCAAGTGTGCTATTCAGTGGTGCTATCCTACCACAACAAAAAGGTCGGCATGTGCAATGTGAGAACTCTCATAGCTCGTAGAACTATGGGAACCCTCGGAGAGAATAAAACCAAACAAGCAAAAATATGCACTAGTATACATGTGTTACCCCAGGTGTTATCGCACCCATGGTAACACCTTACTACAGAGGACAATTTTTAGAGAATGTAAAGACCAAAAGATCTCTTTAGACTAGAGAATCTATCATGGTCTAAGGGTTTTGTGAAAATATCAGCAAGTTGACACTTTGTATCAATATGCTCTATATTTATTATCTTTTTATCTACCATATCTCTTAAAAAATGATGACGGATGTCAATATGTTTAGTACGGGAGTGTTGTACAGGATTTTGGAAATATTAATAGCACTCAAATTATCACGGTATAAGGTCAAAATATTGCTATCAAGACCATAATCATCAAGCATGTGTTTTAACCAAATTAGTTGTGAACAACAACTACCAAATGCTACATATTCGATTCAAATTTGTGGATAATGAAACACAATTTTGTTTTCTACTATACCATGATACTAAATTATTTCCCAAGTAAAAACATCCCCCACTTGTACTTTTCCTATCATCCATATCCCCTGCCCAATCCGAGTCACTAAAGCCTACTAAATTAGTATTAGTATCTTTACTATACCAAATCCCTAAATCACTAGTTCCAGAAACATATTTAATGATCTTTTTCACATAATTTAGGTGAGACACTTTAGGCTTGGATTGATATCTAGCACATACACACACACTGTACATCAAATCAGGACGACTAGAAGTAAGGTAAAGGAGACTACCAATCATGGAACGATATAGGGTTGGATCAACATCTTCTCCCACTTGATCTTTTCCAATCTTGAGAGAAGTGCCCATAGGAATTTTTGAGCTCTTCGAACCTTCCAACCCAAACTTCTTCACCAGGTTCCTTGCATATTTGCTTTGGGAGATGAAAATCCCCTCACTTGATTGCTTAACCTGCATGCCTAGAAAGAAGTTAAGTTCCCCCATCATGCTCATTTCAAATGTTGATGTCATAGCCTCTACAAAATCATTTAAACAAGTTTTTGATGTAGAGCCATATACTATGTCATCAACATAGATTTGAACCACGACAAATTCTTTTCCATGTTTAAGAATGAATAAAGTCCTATCTGCTTCTCCTCTAGTAAAACCATATTCTAGTAAAAAACTAGTTAACCTACCATACCATGCACGTGGAGCTTGCTTCAACCCATAAAGAGCTTTATCAAGTCTATACACATGGTCTGGTTGAAATGGATCTTCAAAGCCTTTTGGTTGTTCAACAAAAACTTCCTCATCTAAGTATCCATTTAAAAAGGCTGCTTTGACGTCCATTTGAAACAATGTGATTTTAAGAAAACAAGCAATGGCCAATAAAAGTCTTATTGACTCAATTCTAGCCACAGTGCAAAGGTCTCGTCATAGTCAATACCTTCCACTTGTGTATAGCCTTGAGCCACAAGACGAGCCTTGTTCCTAACAATGTTTCCATACTCATCGGTCTTATTTTTGAAAATCCATTTTGTCCCAATAACATTAGTGTTTGAGGGACGGGGTACTAAAGACCAAACATTGTTACGAGCAAATTGATCAAGTTCATCTTGCATTGCTTGAATCCAAAAATTATCTTTTAAAGCTTCAATCACATTTTTAGGTTCTACGGATGAAGTAAAACAAGAGTATGTTACCTTTGAGTATGTGGTGGACATGCACACATACCTTACCATGTCACGGTCACTAATGGAATTCATACGTCTTGTTTGTACACCCTCATTCACCTCCCCAATTACTTGGGTTGTAGGATGATTCCTGCGATTCTAGGTGGAGGATCTCTTCTCACATTCTCGTGAACCCCTGTTTCAACTCCTTCTTGATCTTCATTTCTTTGGTGGAATCGGATGCTATCCGAGGTGTTATCTCATCAATGGTAACACCACTGCTCGCTTTACGTGTTACTATCGGTGTTAGCACTCGTGGTAACACCAGTGGTAACACCTTCGAACCGACTTCTTCCAACAGCTCAAGGGTGTCTCTTGAACATTTTCTCCTGCAATACTTGAGTGATCATCAAAAACAATATTCATGGATTCTTGGATGGTTTTTAGCCTTAGATTAAATACCCTATATGCACGACTATTTGAAGCATAACCAAGAAAAATGGCCTTATCACTCTTAGAGTCCAATTTTGCTAAGTAGTCCCGATCATTGAGAATGTAACACACACAACCAAAGACATGAAAATAATGAACTTTTGGTTTTCTACCATTCAAAATTTCATATGGAGTCATGGTTGTGCCGGGTCTTAGAAAAACTCTATTGGGCCGTGTGACAAGCCGTATTTAGTGCCTCTGCCCAAAATCTTTTCGAAATTCTTTTTGAAAATAACATCACACGAGTCATTTCAAGTAAAGTCCTATTCTTCCTTTCAGCTATCCCATTTTGTTGAGGTGTTTTTGGGGCTGAAAATTCATGGTGAATACCTTTTCTTTCACAAAAATTTGAAAAAGAAACATTCTCAAATTCCCTCCCATGATCGGACCTAATTCGAAAAATTGAAGCACAAAACATGTTTTTGATCTTAGAGTGCAAGATTTTGAACTTTTCAAAAGTCTCATATTTTTCCCTTAAAAAATAAACCCATGTAAATCGTGAAAAATCATCAACAATGACATAAGTATATTTCTTGCCCCCAAAACTTTCTATCTCAAGTGGACCCATTAGATCCATATGCAAGAGTTGAAAACAATGTGTAGTACCAAGTGTGTTGCTCATTGTGTTGGCGGCACCATGGGTAACACGAGTTTGTTTCCCTTTGAGACAATCCTCACAAACAATTTTTTGTTTAAGATCAAGACTAGGAATGCCTTGGACAGCATCTAGATTAACAATCTTTTCTATGTTACGAAAGTGAACATGTCCCAACTTTTGATGCCACAATGTAGTGTTATCAAGTTTTTGCCGAATGGCATACTTGCTTGTCTTCAACAAGATAACAATTATCACTAGATCTTGTACCTGTCATTACACAATTGTTAATCTTGTCATAAACTTCACAAGTATCTTTATTAAATTTCACCTCTAAGTTGTCATCACAAAGTTGACTAATACTAATTAAATTAGTTACAAGTCCATCAACATGTAAGACATTCTTTAAGGTTGGAAATCCGCACACATTTAGTGTCCCTCTCCCAATGATATTACTCTTGCTCCCACCACCATAAGTTACACTACCCCCATTGAATTGTTTCATAGTCTTTTAAAAACAATTTTGTTCCCTGTCATATGACGTGAACACCCACTATCAAAGTACCAAGAACCTTCAATATTTGTTTTTAAAGCGGTGTACACAACATCACATTTCGGATTAGCTTTTGGTTTCCATACCTTTTGAATTTTTACCATTCTGACCGGGTGTGTTATCCCGAGTGGGCAACACCTCAGGTAAACACCAAGGACCTGGACACTTTTTCGAAACAATATGGTATTTATTTTTAAAATGTCCAGGTGTGTGACAAGTATTGACACACCTTCCCTTTGTCACATGGTTCTTTTGAAGAAGAATCTTTGTCAAAAACCGCTCCTTAACAAAACAATTCTTATTATCATTCATAGACAAAGTAGAAAGAATACTATTCAAAGATTCTTGAAAACCAATACCTGCTCCGAGAGGTGTACTCAAGTTCAAGATCTCATCCAATTTGGTAGATCCGAGTGTTGAGCTTCTTCAAGGTGGTTTCGGCTAGAGTCAAATTGCCCTTGACTCTTTCAAGCTCAATTTCTCTCTTTGTTGCTTGAACCTCCATATGAGTCACATAGGCCTGGAGTCCTTCATTCTTCTTGGTTAAGGACTTAACCAAATTGTTCTCTTTCTTCCATTCCACGAGCAATGCCTCGTAAAGGTCTTTTTAATCCGGAAATGAGGTCATCTTTGCTCTGCTCATCCTCTTGTGTACTTCCCCGTATCGGGGTTAGAAGAGCTAACAAAACAAACGGCATTATTATCACATAATTCATCATACCTGTCGGGTGTGATCACGGATGTTATCTCGCATGGATAACACCTTGGGTAACACTGCTCCTTTTCCGTGTTACTTCGTGACAAACATGGTTGTTTGATCGATTCTACCTCCTGAGATGGTCCTTCATCCTCATCATCACTTGAGAGAAACCCATAGGTTCTTTCCTCTCTTCCTTAGAGTATTTGCACACTCATTGGAATAGTGACCCCAACCCGAGCAAGCATGACATTGAATGGATTCAATGTGCTTTGGATCAGACCTTAACCTGATCTCGATGATGCTCTTCTTGGGTTCAACTTTGGGTTAGATGGGAAAGTCCTTTTGGCATCGAATCATAGACCTTGGTTTGCTTCTCCTTTGCTTTCACCTGCATTTTTTCATTGTTATACTTTCTAACCATAGAATTGTATTTTCTAGCAAGTAAAGCAACACTAGCATTCTCATCAATTTCTTCAAAAACCTCACCTTCGTTTTCATCCAAAGAACTCGAGGCTTGAAGTTTTCAAAACAACATTTTTCCCTTTAGATGCTTCACTTTGATCTAAGAGATTTAACTCAAAGTTTTTCAAAATACTCATTAAAAGAATTGATATCCATAGTTGCAAGATTGTGAGCCTCTTCAATAGATGAAACTTTCATATTAAAACGCTCGGGAAGGGTTCTAATTGCTTTTGAGACAAGTTGTTTGTTGGTAAAAGGTTCACCCAACAATTGACACTCATTAGCAATATCAAAAAATTTTTCAAAATAAGAAGGAATAGTTTCATTTTCACCCAGCCTTAATCTTTCAAATCTGCTAGTAAGACCCCTAAGCTTAGTTTCACGCACACGCCATCACCTTCACAAAAACGTTGTAAAATATCCCATACTTCTTTTGCGGTGGAACTGTTTTGAATAAGTTTGAAAATATGCATATCAACCCACTCAAAAATGGCATTAAGTGCCTTTTCATTGAAACTAGCTTGGTTGATCTCTTCCATGTTCCATTCGATTCGGGTTTGACTTGTACGTCACCATCTTCATCGCGGGTAACATTGGTAAGGAGTAACCATTTGTTATAGATCGCCATGCTCGAAGATCAATTGATTTGATATGCGAGCGTAGACGGATCTTCCAATAACAATAATTCGAGCCATCTAACACAGGAAGACGCTTATTATTAGGATTAGCCGGATCATAAGCCATGACACCTAGACCAAGCACTTAGTATCGTCAAGTGACCTGCTCAGATACCAATTGAAATTGTCAATGGCTTCACTGGAAAGAGATGTTACCGTAGATGTTACCCATCACCTTGGTTAACACACTGACGGACAGCACACACACACCAAAATAAATAGTTTATAAAAACTTTGTGCAATGGAAATAAATAACACAAGATATAATTTTCTCAAGTTATATAAATATATAACTTGAGTGTGCCTAGATGGCGAAGACTTTATAATCAATATAGAAAAATTACAAAGCCGAAAGTTCCCTATTGCTAATACAATGATAATGCTCTATGGAACTAAATGAGACAAAGAACGAATCCTATCCTTAGCCAACACTCTCTTAAACAATCATGTTTAAGCTAGAATCACAAGGGAGGAAGGATATGCGAACCAAAGAACTTTGTCTCTCTTGTGCTATGGTGTGTGTGTTTGATATTTGGCATACTTCAAATGAAACACACCTAGCCTATTTATAGCCTTCCAATGCCTTGGAGGCTACTCCAAAATAACAGCCTTGGACCTTCAGATCGTGTGTGAGGAGTGGAGAGATTTCTTGGCTTGAATTCCTCATCATTCGCCAACTTCCCTAGAAAGTAGCAACCGAATTCTTGAAGCCCAAGTTCATTCTTTATCACCTTGTACTCTCTTGCTTTCTTGGCATTGTACTCTTTAATTAATCAGCAACAACTCCATGACTTGGTCTTCCCACGTTTTTATTCCTTCTTCAAATAATATGGACCAAGCAATAGTTACACGTAAATCTCCTATTTACGTGTAACTCCTTCTCCAACTTCTTCCTTGTTTCTAGCAATTAATCCAACCATATATTAACCTGAAATATGGACCAAAAAACACATATATCTTGCAAATAATATTAGACATTAGGATATAGAATAATATGGAAAGAATTATTAAATTACAAATCATTACAGTCCCGGGTGTCAACACCTTAACTGCTACGATGATAGCACACCAGTGGTAACACCCAGCTGATCCGCATGTAACAAATTTAATCTTCTTGCAGTAGTTTCATGCATATGTATTGTTTCTTATTCACGTCCTTTATAAGATTTTGAACCTTATAAACATACTCCCCGTCCCATAATAAATGTTAACTTTTTTTCTATTTTGGATTTCTCTATAACAAATGTTATAATTTAAAAATAAAAACTTGATAGTAATTACTTATTCAATAAGACTTATTTGTCACACTCACAAATATTAATCCAATTAGTATTCTTTGACCGTCCAATTTTTATTTACTATTTTGCTTTTTATACTTACAATATATACTTTAGCACTATTTAATTTATATTATATGGTAAGTTATGAGAAAGAGAGTAGTAAATATTATACATATAGAATAACACATAGCAGAATATCAATGGGGAAGACTTAAAAATATAATCTTATAGTTTAGAGAAAAAATACAAATAAAAATAAATTTATAAAACTTGTAAAGATAACATAGAATCGGGGGCTCAAGATTTATGGAACTTGCTAGTACGCTAGAGTAATATTAATGTGTAGCGATGCGTGAATTTTGTAATATCTCGGAGTCGCCACTTATTGATTTATTTAGGAAAACAATAAGAAAAATCTTTTTCATTTTAAAGAGATTTGAGGGTTAAAGGGGGTTAAGTTATGGAATGGGTAAAGGGCTCAAGTTGATCATCCATTCCACCCGATTCGAAGATCAGTCTTGCCAATCAAGTATTATCCATCTTTTTAATTTAACAATAAAATAAAAGGAACAAGAACACTCCTAATCAATTTCTTGATTAGGAATGTCGGATTAGTATGCTTCGAGATCACCTCCATGGATTGAAGGGACTCTAAGGCCAATCCTTTTGATGGGGATTATACCACTTCTAAAAGTCAATAGAGAAGAGATTGAGAAGGAGAATAAAAGTATAGGAGTTTACCTCTGTTTAGGGAGTATTTGATTTAGAACGTGGGTTCTAAGATGTCTTCTTGGTCGAGGAAGTGATTCTGGGCGAGTTTTCGACTCAAATATGAGAGTCAAATCTTGATCCAGGACAGAGCTTCGCCTCAATCCTTGATTCGGGCTTTGATGTTTTTTGATCAACAAGGTTTATAAACAAACTTTAGGTGATTTTAGGGTGATTTTTATGGTGATTTTGTAGAAATCTTTCGGGGGAGAGAAACGAACGAAAATGTGTGCTGCTTTCATGTGTGTTTTCGGGATCGTGGATCGGGGACCTACAGAAAAAATGCGAAAGCCATCGGTGTATTTATAGGGGATGAAATGACTTGATCACCAAGTTTAGGAGGTTAAAGTGGATTGGGATTTCACCCTAGAAAGCTTCTAGAACTCAAATATGATTGGAGAACCGAATTGATAAGGTTTTATCCAGAAAAGAGTTTGAAACGGAGAAGGAGAGTGATTCTGCATATCCTGTAGAGGGCTTGTCTCAAGCGTGGAGACACGTGATGTCTGCGTGGGCGTAGACATCTATTCAGATTGACTATTTTGTCCTCTTCTGCTAAGCACTTCGTTAGTCGGCTAGGTCCAAAAACTAACGCAGGTTAGTTAGAAACTTAAAGAAACATGAAGAAACTAATATGCTTTCATCAAAACACAAAAGCAGGATACAAAGAGTAGCTGTAATCATGTAATTATTGTCGTTCGTAATAGATAAAGCCTTGTCTTGAAATTGTCTATGGCTTAGAACAAGTGAGGTGAAACTCACAAGGTGAGATAAAACTCACAGTGTTGTTCTTTAGTGTTGGCAACACTAACAACAACACATACACCAATTCTAGAAAAAAAAACACAAATCAATATAAATAAATATAATTTGCAAAGGAAGAATTAAAGCAATACACAAGAATATAATTTTTATCAAGTTTTATAAATATATAACTTGATGGGTGCCAAGAAGGCAAGACCTTTCTATTAATAATATGAATTCAATACAAGGTCGAAGAAGTTCCTTAATGATAAACGAACCCCGATATAAGGAACAACATATACACGAATTCTCTCGAAATGAACACTCAAAACCTCACAAAAATATAAAAATCTATATGAAATTCTCGAGTGTTGGACAGAGTGTTGCCGACACCGAATGGCAACACTTGAGAGCAGTAATTCTACTTCTTGTGCAAGATTTGCGTTTCGAATTGGATGATCTTCAATGAAGATCCACCGCACTATTTATAGGCCACAAAGTCTTGGAGCCTACTCAAATGATCGCAACACCTTGAGTTTGTTTCCTCCAAAATAGCCACTCGCCTCATTTGTAGGAGACCTAGTCTTCTCTTGCTTCTCTTGCTTGTACCTCTCACTAAATGCCTTGTACTCGACTTGTTCTCCCCGAATAGCCGAATAAAATATCTCTTTGCTTGGTCATTAATTAAACAAATAAACACATGTTTATTTGTTAATTTTCTCCTCTTCCTTCGTAACTAACGCCCGGCGCTTCGATGCTCTTTTCCAAGCTCATTTTAAGGTGACTAACTACCGTTATTTAAACATTAATTTCCACATTTTTATTTGTGAAAAATACAAGACTATCTCGCTGTTGCCAATTCCAAATGGCAACACTTGTGGCAACACCAAATGGCAACACCGGTTTGCAACACTTGGGACAACATTCATGGCAACACATGATCTTAACATTAACAATCTCCCCTTAGTTACCGATTTCTTCACAAAATACCAATGTGATGATCTTTACAAAAACATTTAGTCAAACTTAACAAAAATACAAAATGCCACGTGATAGATAGTGACAACATAAACCTTCGTACAATGTTTTAACATATTTTTCATCAAAGTATCACACTCACACGAGTGGCAACATCAATCTTCGTGCAAATGAAGTCACATAATTTCTAATTATCTCCCCTTAATACGAAATTAATAACTAACCAAAATAATTATTAAAATCTTAAAACTACCATCCAACCATTCAACAAAAACATCCACCCAAGTTTGAAGAAAATTCCACTAAACAAAGAAAAAAAAAAAAAATGTAAATTGAAATTGTTTAAGCATTACAAACCAAAATAAAACAAATAAAATTGTTTTTGTTCCAAACCACCAAAATCAAATACCATTCGAACCAACCACCTTCAACCGCATTTTCAGCCTCCTTCACCTCCCTCTCGCTGTACCACTTGGCCCAGACCATCTCCAATCTCCATCATCATCACGCCTTGGCTGGCTTATCTCCCTATTTTGGAAGAAATCAAATCCACCATTTTCATCATGTCAAGCACGCATATCCAACCACCCCGAATTACCGAGTCAATGTGCTTCACTTGACTATTGAAAAAATTAAGTACCATAGCAAAGATCAACCATTACAGAGCAAGTATTGCCGTAAGTGTTGCCGCCTGTGGGCGACACTTGGGGCGACACTCGTAGCAGGGCAGCAATTGGAGGAGCATTTGTAACCAAAACCCAAGGTAAATCCCCGTGCCTATCACCTTCGCAAAGTGTTTGGTAATTCTGTAATAAATGTGCTTTTCAGAGATATTATCACCATTCCAAGGCTTAAGGTTTTGGTACATGAGAACTTGGAAAATAAGGGAAGGAAATATGAAGGAGGAAGTCTTTTTCTTCTTAGCCCATGCAAAGAAGGTGAGCAAATACTAGTCTCCCAAAGTTAACTCTTTGTTTCTTGCCTAGTTTGTACAACAAATTAGCTTGCTCAAAAGTGACCGTGTTCTCGTTTGCCGTAGGAAGCCAATTTGTTATACATATCTTGTGGAGCACGCTAAACAAAGAAGTGAGATGGGTAGACCTAAAGTGATCAGACCAAATGGTGATTCTCCCTCCAGCTTAAAAGTGGCTAAGGCATTAGGATCATATTCCAAGCTCTCATCTTCGACATTAGGGAGGCCGAAAGCTTTATTGATGATTAAGGGATTAAAATCATAGATATTGCCCCTAACAAAGATCTTTCCATAATGAGGGGTATTCCTATCATCAATATTATCCCTAAGATGAGCATAAAAATTCCTAACCACACTTTCAATGTAGGATGACACTTTTACCACCGTAGGTAAAAAATTTCTATCTTCCAAAAACTGATACACTCCTAACTCCTTGAATTGAGTCACATACATATTTCTTTCATTCAGAATTTTCTTATCAGAATCTGAAACAAACTTATGTAAGCTTGAATCACTATAAAATTCCTCGAAAAGAAATGGACTTTCATAATACCCATATGACTCATAATCTGACTATGTATCCTGAGAGGGAGTAGAAGTGTGTACCTCAGGCCATGAAATGGGAGAATACGAAGGAGAACTCGACTGTGCTTTGGTCTTGGCAAATAGGTGTTGCTTCGTGTGTTGCCATTTGATCGGCAACACTTGGGGCGACACCGGCGTAAATTTTCTGTTTCTTCTTCATCTTGACCGAGCTTCAAAGAAGGGTTTCTTCATCTTCCAACCAAGCTTCTTCATCCTCATCAGAAGATGATGAGGGCTCCTTTGTCTCTTTAAAAATTGGATCCGAATGTTCTTCAGATGAAATGTTGAGAGAAGAGCTTGAAGAATCCTCCACATTTACCGGATCATCACCGTGTTGGAAGGTATCTTGGACCCGAACAAGGTTTTGATCCTCTCGTATTGTCGACGCACTCCACCCCGAAAAGACGAAGAGGCATCAACCACCTTCCTCTTCTTGGTTTTCTTTTGAGGGGCAAAGGTGAGCTCAATGGAGGGGGTAGCTTCTGGAAGGTTGATAGGAATGGGAATTTTAGAAGGATCATAGACAACAATGTCTAAAGATGGTGAGGTTGAGGGTGTGGTCGAAAGTGTCGCTAGCAAGATTTCCATGGGAACTGCAACATTGGAGGCGACACTAGAGGGGGCTAAGGGCGAAATCTCCATGGGTGACGAAATTTGGGGAGAATTTTTGGAGCTTTCCATGGAGGATCGAAGAAGAACGAGGAAGAAGAAGGGAACAGGGGAAGGGTTTTGGATTACCGCCTAGAGAGAGAGAGAAACGAGAAGAGAGAGAGTGAGGGTTTAAAGAGGGGTTTTGTTGAGAGATAAAGAGGGTAATTAAGTTGATTTGACAAGGTAAAATCAATTTAAAAACCCTTTTATCCAAAAACAACCCAACAAACTCAGTAGCATTATCCGCCATTTTGATTTTTTTTTTTTAATTTTTTTTTTAATTTTTTATAATTTTTAATAATAACTAAACATAATTTTAGTAATATCCATAAAATTGAGTTTTTCAAAATTCAAAGAGATGAATTTTAAAAAATAGATATTATAAAATTACACTTAGTTTGACAAAATAAACATTTTTGCTAAAAACCTTTTAAATTTCACAAACTCTAAATGTAAAGAAATAGACTTTTGGAAATTTAAAATTTAATTAACAAAAACAAAAACAAAAAATAAAAAAATAATGTAGCATCTACTAATGTGTTACTAGCAATGTTGCGTGACACACAAGGCAACATTTTTAAATAAAATCCCCTTGATATTTTTTCAACATATATAACTTATCATTCCTTAGGCAATTTTTAAGCAAGCTTTACACATTCTTTATTTACAAGGAAGCATCGTAGTAGCGAGCTCCGTGCCCCGAGTTTTTTATAAACGTGTAAAGCTATATGTAGTAAGTTTTATACCTTTCAAGTAGGGTACACTGTAGTAGCGAGCTCCATGTCCCTAATACTCAGTATAAAAAAACTACATTATACTCCCTTTGGGAATATTTTAACATGCTTTGCCTTTTTCAATATCAACATAATATAAGTGACTTTGTCACTTTAAGCACAAAGGGATATTTTAAGAAAAATGTTAACCTTAAGAATGTACACATACTAGAACAAAAAGGTCAGTAAATGCCCCCCATTTGGGATTAAACTAACTAATTTTTTTTTTTTAAATAATATACAACAATTACAGAGTGTTGCTGACAGTGTTGGCAACACTGACGACAACACTTGAAACAACAGATTTATAGAAAACATAAACCAAGAGATTTTTTCAAACTTGAAAATCTCTCATGGTCTAAGGCTTTGGTCAAAATATCAGCAAGTTGATGTTTTGTATCAATATGCTCTATTTGGATCAATTCCTTTTCTACTAAATCTCTCAAAAAATGATGGCGGATATCAATGTGCTTAGTGCGTGAGTGTTGTACAGGGTTTTTGGAAATATTTATAGCACTCAAATTGTCACAATACATGGTCAAGATATTACTATCAAGACCATAGTCGTCAAGCATGTGTTTCAACCATATCATTTGTGAACAACAACTCCCTACGCCACATATTCGTATTCAGCAATGAGAGTGACACAGTTTTGCTTGCGACTGTACCATGACACTAGATTATTACCCAAGAAAAAACACCCCCACTACTGCTCTTTCTATCATCTATATCCCCTGCCCAATCAGAGTCACTAAAACCAACTAAGTTGGTATTAGTGTCTTTGGTGAACCAGATTCCCAATTCACTTGTCCCAGACACATACTTGATGATTTTCTTGACAGCATTTAGGTGAGAAATTTTAGGAGCGGATTGATATCTAGCACATACACCTACGCTGAACATAATATCGGGACGACTGGCAGTAAGATAAAGAAGACTACCTATCATGGATCTATACAGAGTTGGGTCTACATCCTCCCCTGCCTGATCTTTGGTTACCTTAAGAGATGATCCCATAGGAATTTTTGAGCACTTTGCACTCTCTAATCCAAACCTCTTCACCAGACTCTTAGCATATTTGCTTTGAGAGATAAAGATTCCATCATCTGACTGTCTCACCTGCAATCCTAGGAAATAATTAAGTTCTCCTATCATGCTCATCTCGAATGTTGATGTCATAGCTTCCACAAAATTTTGTAAACATGTTTTAGATGTGGAACCATAAACTATGTCATCAACATAGATCTGAGCAATGACAAGCTCTTTATTTTCCCTAAGAATAAATAATGTCCTATCGGCTTCTCCTCTAACAAATCCATATTCCAGAAGGAAACTTGTTAGACGCCCATACCATGCACGAGGAGCTTGTTTCAAGCCATATAAGGCTTTATCAAGTCTGTATACATGGTCTGGGTGGAATGGGTCTTCAAACCCTTTAGGTTGCTCAACATAGATCTCTTTATCTAAGTACCCATTCAAGAAAGCCGCTTTGACATTCATTTGGTGCAATGTGATTTTGCGATAACAGCTATAGCAAGAAGAAGTCTTATTGACTCAATTCTAGCCACAGTGCAAAGGTTTCGTCAAAGTCGATTCCTTCCACTTGTGTATAGCCTTGAGCCACAAGACGAGCTTTATTACGAACAATATTACCCAATTCATCGATTTGTTCTTGTAAATCCATTTAGTTCCAATAATGTTAGTATTTAAAGGACGTGGAACTAAACACCAAACCTCGTTACGTGTAAATTGTTCAAGCTCTTCTTGCATAGCTTGAATCCAAAATTTATCATTTAAAGCCTCAATCACATTTTTTGGTTCAAGAGAGGAAACGAAACAGAGTGTTTTACTCCGAGAGTATGTGGAGGACATACACACATACCTAACCATATCTCTCGTAGTCTATCGGCTCCTTATTTCTTGTTCGAACCCCTTCATTAACATCACCAATTACTTGAGTAATGGGATGATAATTTCTAATACGAGCCGGGGATCTCTCCCGCCTTGATGGTACACCAATCCATCTTCTTCTTCTCGAGTCACCGCTCTCGTAATTGCCACCACTGTTCGTTTTTCCCGTGTTGCCTCAGTGTTGCCATTTCAGGGCAACACTGAGCAACACTTGAATCTCGTGGCCGCACCGCCGAATCGCTCGTTCTGCACCCTCTCGTTCGACTTCTTCTAGCAAGGTCGAGGTATATCATCACTGTTCTCTCAGAGCACTCAAGTAATCGTTAAATTCAATATTTACCGATTCTTGAATCACTTTTAACCTCAAATTATAGACACGATAAGCATGACTGTTTTGAGAGTAGCCCGTAAAGATGGCTTTGTCACTCTTAGAATCAAGTTTTCCTAAGTATTCCCGGTCATTTAAAATGTAGCACAAACACCCAAACACATGAAAATAGTGAACCGTAGGTTTCTTTCCATTTAAAATCTCATAGGGTGTCATAGTTGTACCGGTCTTAAGAAAACTCTATTCGTAGTGTGACAAGTCGTGTTTAATGCTTCGGCCCAAAAACCTTTAGAAATATTTCTAGCAATTAGCATAACACGAGCCATCTCCATTAAAGTCCTATTTTTCCTTTCAAAGAACACCATTTTGTTGTGGTGTTTTGGGTGCCGAAAATTCATGGTGTATCCCCTTTTACTACAAAATGTAGCAAAGGAGATGTTTTCAAACTCTCTACCATGATCTGACCTTATTCGAAAAATAAGAGAACAAAACATGTTTTTGATTTTAGAGACTAAGTGAGTAAATTTATCAAAAGTTTCATATTGTTCTCTTAAGAAATACGCCCATGTAAACCTAGAAAAATCATCAACTATCACATAAACATACTTCTTACCTCCCAAGCTTTCTACCTCAATAGGACCCATCAAGTCCATATGTAGAAGCCGAAAACAATGTGTTGTTCCCGAGTATTGCTCATTGTGTTGTTCAACACCGTGAGCAACACGAGTTTGCTTACCCTTTTGACAAAGCCACCACACATCACGGTGTCTTTGAGGTTTAGTTTAGGAACACCTTTGACGGCATTATGTTTGATAATCTTCTCAAGATTCCTATAATGAGAATGACCTAACTTTTGATGCCATAACCTTATATCATCAAGTTTTGTCAAATTGCACACCGATTTATTACCAACCGTATAGCAATTATCACTTGATCTTATTCCAGTCATGACACAAAAGTTAGTGTTATCAAACACTTCACATGTATTTTTATTGAATTTTACCTCCAAATTGTCATCACATAGTTGGCTAATGCTAATTAAATTAGCAAGTAACCCATCTACGTGCAAGACATTTTTCAAAGGAGGAAAACCAACAATATCCAAAGTGTTCCTTTACCAACTATTTCACTCTTGCCTCCACCACCATAAGTCACCGAGCCTCCTTGAATAGGTTGGTACTGCTAGGAATGATTTTGTACCGTCATATGACGTGAACAACCACTATCAAAGTACCAAGTTCCCGCAATGTTAGTCCTTAAAGCCGTATAAACAACATAGCATTTCGCTTTTTCCTTGGGTAACCAACCCTTTTTGAAAATCTAGATTTCTCGTTCACCAAGCAGTTGCCATGAGTGTTGCCCCGAGAAATTGGCGACACTTGAGGCAACACTTGAAGACTCGGACATTTTCTTTTGAAGGAAAAAGCAATCCGATTTTAAATGTCCAAATGTGACAAGATCCACACTCATTGGATTGATCAGAGTATCACTAGAGTGCTACCCTTTTCCTTGACACGCTCTTTTACAAAACAATTTTTAGTTTCAACATCAAACAAGGAAGAGGTAATACTTTCAAGTGATTCTTGGAACCCAAGACCAAATTTTCGTAGGCTTACTCAAATTGAGTATTTCATCCAATTTGGATGAACTCGTGTTGAGTTTTTTGAAGGTGGATTCGGCTAGGTTGAGTTTGGCCTTGATTTTATCAAGATCCAAGTCTCTCCTACTGAGTTGAGCTTCTAGCCGAGTCAAGGAGTTCTTAAGATCATGATTTTCCTTTTTCAAGAAAAACCACCATCTTATTCTCCTTTTTTCATTCCACGGGGAGGGATTTATAGAGGTTTTTTAATTCACAAATGAGCTCATCTTTATCAAGATCATCCTCTATAAACTCCTCTGAATTTAAATCAGCAGAACCATGCAAATTAAGATCATTTAAAGAATCATACCTGCTGAGTGTTGTGCCAAGTGTTGCCAATTCCTGGACGACACTTGGGGCAACACTTTCCGAAGAAGTCACCAATGTTGTGTCAAGTGTTGTCAAATCTGAACAACACTTGAAGTAACACTCTCAGTCGAAGGTAGCTCCTCTACCGTGGCCATCATGACCACTTGCTCCGTCTTTTCTTCTTTCTCCGTTCCTTCCTCCTCTCCATCACTAAGAGATACCCACAAGTTTTTGCCCGCCTTTCTCAAGGTGTTAGCGCATTCATTGGCATAGTGACCCCAACCGGAACAAGCATGACATTGAATAGATTCAATGTACTTAGGATCGGACCGGATCTTTTCCGAGGATGCACGCCTAGGTGGGATATCCTTTTGATTTGGAGGAGGACCTCTCCTTGGCACAAAACTAGAGGTTTTGGCCGTTTGATCCTTAGCTTTTACCTGCACTTTGTTAAATTTCCTAACCATAGAATTATATCTCTTTGCAAGTAAAGCTACACTAGTATTTTCATCTAACTCCTCGAAGACTTCATCTTCATCATCCACACATGTGTCCGAAGATTCGACTTTTAAGGCAATATTCTTGCCTTTAGAAGCCTCCGTTTGTTCATTGAGATTTAACTCAAAGTTTTTCAAAATACTCATTAAGGAGTTAATGTCCATTGTTGAAAGATTATGGGCCTCTTCAATAGCTGAAACTTTAATATTAAAACGTTCGGGAAGAGTACGAATAGCTTTTGAAACAAGTTGTTTATTTGTAAAAGGCTCCCCTAATACTTGACAAGCATTTGAAATATCAATCAACTTTTCAAAATAAGACGAGATGTCTTCGTTTTCACCCATTCTTAATCTTTCAAATCTACTAGTGAGACCTCTAAGCTTTGTTTCTGACACTGCCATCTCCTTCACAAAATCTTTGTAAAGTATCTCAAGCATCTTTTGCAGAGGGACTATTTTGAATGAGTTTGAACATATGCATGTCAACCCATTCATAGATGGCATTCAATGCCTTTTCATTGAAACTAGCAAGATTATTCTCTTCAATTGTCCACTCGAATTCAGGTTTGACTTGTACGTCACCATCGTCATCCGGAGGAAGCATTGGAACAGAATAACCATTTAAAATAGATCGCCAAGCCCGAAGATCAATTGATTTGATATGCGAGCGTAGGCGAATCTTCCAATAAGCATAATTAGATCCGTCTAAAACCGGTAATCTCTTTTGATTAGGGTTTGCAGGATCATAAGCCATGACAAAAGGATCTAAACACTTAGTATATCAAGTGCTAGGCTCGATACCAATTGAAATTGTCTATGGCTAAGAACTTATGAGACGAAACTCACAAGGTGAGATAAAACTCACAGTGTTGTTCTTAGTGTTGATGACACTAACAACAACACATTCACCAATTCTAGAAAAAGCACAAATCAATAGAAATAAATATAATTTGCAATGAAGAATTAAAGCAATACACAAGAATATAATTTTTATCAAGTTATATAAATATATAACTTGATGGGTGCCTAAAAGGCAAGACCTTTCTATTAATAATATGAATTCAATACAAGGTCGAGGTTGTTCCTTAATGATAAACGAACCCCGATATAAGGAACAACATACACGAATTCTCTCGGTAAATAAACACTCAAAAACCTCACAAAAATATAAAAATCTATATGAAATATTCGAGTGTTGGACAAAGTGTTGCCGACACCGAATGGCAACACTTGAGAGCGTAATTCTACTTTTCTTGTGCGTATTTGCGTTTTTGAATTGGATGATCTTCAATGAAGATCCACCGCACTATTTATAGGCCACAAAGTCTTGGAGCCTACTCAAATGATCAGCCAATGCCTTGGGTTTGTTTCCTCCAAAATAGCCTTCTCGCCTTCATTGTAGGAGACCTAGTCTTCTCTTGCTTCTCATGCTTGTACCTCTTAGCTTTGATTGCCTTGTACTCGACTTGTTCTCCCCGTAATAGCTGAATAAAATATCTCCTGGCTTGGTCATCAATTAAACAAATAAACACATGTTTATTTGTTAACTTCTTCTTCTCTTCGTGATTAACGCCCGGGCCGTTTTCGTTGCTGATTTTAAGCTCATTTTAAGGTGACTAACTACTGTTATATAAACATTAATTTACCCATTAATATTTGTGAAAAATACAGTAACTAACTCAGTGTCGCCAATTCCAAATGGCAACACTTTTGGCAACACCAGTGGCAACACTGGTTTGCATCACTTGGGATGACATTCATGACAACACATGATCTAACATTAACAAATGATATGTGTCATCATTTTTTTTTTTGTGTTAAGTATAGTTATTGACGTACCTTTGTTGTGCTTACCTGCAGGATGAGGTGCCTTCGTCTGGGAAGGCGAAAATGATGAAATCACGAGGGTCCCTTTAGGTCGTGACCGAGGTATGGAGGAACATGCCCGATATCTCTCGGGATGGGAGACCTAGTGCGGCCGGACGGCAACTTCGCATTTGTGCGGCCGTCTTTGCATTTCGTTTAGAGTCGCCACGCCATTTTGATTGTGCCCAAAACATTGATAGAAAGACTTTGTTTTAGTATAGTTTTGTTGTGTGTTGAGATTTTTGAGTTCAGAGGTTAGGTTACGCCTCGGTAAGAGATAGTTGAGCTTACCCGAGTCGCCTCGTATACACGAGTCTTTTGATACCCTTCTTTCTTTAAATATTGTGTGTGTATGTGCTTTTAAAAGTGCATTTTGAGAGTAATGTCTACATTGCAAATGATGCTTGTGTTTAAACAGGAATATTTAAATTAAAGTAGTAAATGAGATTTGGAAGGAGGCCTTACCAATGTTAGTTTGTGTCTATCTTCCGCGGGGGAATGTGTTTGAGATGTGTGAATAGGGGTTTTGGGACGTTAGGGTTTGATTAGGACAGATCGGGATTTATCGAGATTGACCAGAGTCGCTTCGGGAGGACTTCGGAGCGCCTCCGAATGGCTCAGGATGGATTAGTATGGGCCGGCAGGGCCTCAGGATGCCTCGGGATGGATTGGTATGGACCGGCAGAACTTCGGGATGCCTCAGGATGGCTCGGGATGGAACGATATGGGCCGACAGAGCTTCGGGATGTCTCGGGATGGACCGGTATGGGTCGACAGAGCTTCAGGATGCCTTGGGATTGCTCGAGAAGCCTCGATACGGCTCAGGATGTCTCGAGATGGACCGGGATCGCCTAGGGAACTACCGAGATTCGACTGTAATTGCTTCGAGAGGACCTTGTAGCACCTCGGGAGGGCTTTGGAGCTCCTCGAGAAGGCTCAGGAGGCCTCGGGAAGGACCAGAAGAAGTCGGGATGCCTTGGGAGTGTGCCTGAAGGATGGGGGACGAGAGAAGAGAGTTGAGATGTGAATTAAATGGGAGGGGGAGCCTTCTATTTATAGAGCCCAAAAAATTGCAATATGGTCCGTATGGACCATTGTGCAATTATAATTTTTTGGTTTTCCTGAATTTTGGGGAATATTGTGGACTTTAAGGGGATTTTTTTCATTATTTTGGCGTGTTGAAGTAAGTATTCGTACAGATCATTCTTTTTTTGCAAAGCTGTCGGTACGGACCATTATGTAAACTGACCGCTTGGGTCGGATGTCTGGACCCTTTGGTAGGATTCCTACATATCTCGAATGAGAATCAAGCCTGATCGTAGTTCGTGTGTGATGTGACCACTTGGATCGGTTGTCAGGACGTGGTGGTGTCCTAAGGTGACCGCTTGGGTCAGGCGTGAGGACGTGGTGGTGTCCTAAGGTGACCGCTTGGGCCGGATGTGAGGACGTGGTGGTGTCTTAAGGTGACCGCATGGGTCAGATGGTTGGACCCTTTAGTAGGATTTCTACGTATCCCGAATGAGAATCAAGCCTGATCATAGTTCGTGTGTGAGGTGACAGCTAGGGTTGTGTGTGAGGACGTCGTGGTGTCCTAAGGTAACTGATTGGTTCAGATGGCTGGACCCTTTGGTAGGATTCCTACGTATCCTGAATGGGAATCAAGCCTGATCGTAGTTCGTGTGTGAGGTGATTGCTTGTGTAGGTTGTGAGGATGTGGTGGTGTCCTAAGGTGATCGGTTGGGTCGGGTGTGAGGATGTGGGTCGGGTGTGAGGACGTGGTGGTGTCCTAATGTGGGGATGAAAGCGTTCGTGCCTTGAGAGGAAGGCGTTCGTGCTGAAGGTGCTTGAACCTATGTGAGATGAAGGCATTTGTACCTAAGTGTGATGAAGGCATTTGTACCTAAGTGTGATGAAGGCGTTTGTACCTAAGGTGAGATTTTTGGGAGGTGTACTTGCCTTGTGTGGGAGGCGTGCTCGTATTGGGTGAGATTTTTGGGAGGCGTGCTTGACTTGTGTGGTATATTGGGAGGGTGCCTTGAGTGGGAGGTGATTGTGCCTTGAGTTTGTCTTTTGGGAGGCGTGCTTGCCTTGGGTTTGATTTTTGGAAGGCGTTCGTGCCTCGAGTTTGTCTTTTGGGAGGCGTGCTTGCCTTGTGTGGTATATTAGGAGGCGTTCGTGCCTTGAGTGGGAGGTATTTGTGCCTTGGGGTCCTACTTACGATGACGGCCGGTGTTAATTTTTTTGGTTTAGGGACCAAACATGAATTCTGCGTGAAATGGCTTTTGGACGGCTAGGGGCAAAGTTTGTAAGGGCAAAAGAGGGATTTGGCCGGGGCTGTAAAGTGGTCTGCGCGGATTCACTTGCACTTGCAAAGTTGTCCGTACGGACTCTTATACAAATCTGGTATTTTTAAGCAAAATCAGATTGCAAACACGCCAATTCCATTGCCTTTTCAAGTTTCAGCCGAGGAGAAGAAGAGAAAGAGAAAAGAAAACCCATTTTGGAGCCAAATTTTCCCGAGAAAATCCTTCCAAATCGCTAGATTGAAATCATGGCTGAAGGATTGAGGCTTGAAAGTCGTCAAAGAGTCCGAGAAGCCATGGAGAGGAGGTTAGATCTCCAATGGAACTTCTCTCCCTAAACACCTTCAACAATCAATCTGGATGAGTTGTATCCGGAAGTGAGGATGCACACCTTGCAGGGGAAAACGGTAGTGGAGGTAAGAAATCAATTTTTTTTTGTTTTTTATTCTTTCTCGAAATGATGCATGCCAGAACTAGGGTTTTAGTTCTTGCAAATTTGGGGCTTTTGTTGTTGCCAGGTTCAATTTGTGAAATTGATGATGATTTGTGGAAATTGGGTGTATATGGATTGTGGGAATGTGATTTTTGTTCAAAAATGTGAAGTTTAGCTCTTATTTGTGAAAATAAAGTGCCTCTCCTTAAAATGCATGCTTCGTTGATTTGTGCCTTGATGCTATTTTTGTGTCGTGTTTTTGTGACGGACTTTTGTTGGAAATGTATCGTGTAGGGACGGACCCTTGTTGAAAATGTGTCGTGAGGGATGGATCCCTTGTTTTTTGAAAATTTGCCGTATAGGGATGGATCCCTTGTTTTTTGAAAATGTTTTGTGTAGGGACGGACCCTTTTGAAAAAATTTTGTGTGTGGACGGACCCTTTTGAAAAATTTATATGTGTGGTTTTGTAATGGGTTTTGTGTTGTAAAATATGCAGTGTTGGGATGGACTTTTGTGTTTGTAAATGTGTGCCATGTTGGTACAATCTTTTGTGTGAAATTGCCGTGTTGGTACGGACTTTAGTGTTTGTAAATGTGTGCCGTGTTGGTACGGTATTTTGTGTGAAATTTCTGTGTTGGTATGGATTTTTGTGTTTTTAAATGTGTGTCGTATTGGTACGGTCTTTTGTGTTTGTAAATGATATGTGTCATCATTTTTTTTTGTGTTAAGTATAGTTATTGACGTACCTTTGTTGTGCTTACCTGCAGGATGAGGTGCCTTCGTCTGGGAAGGCGAAAATGATGAAATCACGAGGGTCCCTTTAGGTCGTGACCGAGGTATGGAGGAACATGCCCGATATCTCTCGGGATGGGAGACCTAGTGCGGCCGGACGGCAACTCGCGCTGTGCGGCCGTGCTGCATTTCGTTTAGAGTCGCCACGCCATTTTGATTGTGCCCAAAACATTGATAGAAAGACTTTGTTTTAGTATAGTTTTGTTGTGTGTTGAGATTTTTGAGTTCAGAGGTTAGGTTACGCCTCGGTAAGAGATAGTTGAGCTTACCCGAGTCGCCTCGTATACACGAGTCTTTTGATACCCTTCTTTCTTTAAATATTGTGTGTGTATGTGCTTTTAAAAGTGCATTTTGAGAGTAATGTCTACATTGCAAATGATGCTTGTGTTTAAACAGGAATATTTAAATTAAAGTAGTAAATGAGATTTGGAAGGAGGCCTTACCAATGTTAGTTTGTGTCTATCTTCCGCGGGAGAATGTGTTTGAGATGTGTGAATATGGGTTTTGGGACGTCAGGGTTCGATTAGGACAGATCGGGATTTACCGAGATTGACCAGAGTCGCTTCGGGAGGACTTCGGAGCGCCTCCGGATGGCTCAGGATGGATTAGTATGGGCCGGCAGGGCCTCAGGATGCCTCGGGATGGATTGGTATGGGCCGGCAGAACTTCGGGATGCCTCAGGATGGCTCGGGATGGAACGATATGGGCCGACAGAGCTTCGGGATGTCTCGGGATGGACCGGTATGGGTCGACAGAGCTTCAGGATGCCTTGGGATTGCTCGAGAAGCCTCGATACGGCTCAGGATGTCTCGAGATGGACCGGGATCGCCTGGGGAACTACCGAGATTCGGCTGTAATCGCTTCGAGAGGACCTTGTAGCACCTCGGGAGGGCTTTGGAGCTCCTCGAGAAGGCTCAGGAGGCCTCGGGAAGGACCAGAAGAAGTTGGGACGCCTTGGGAGTGTGCCTGAAGGATGGGGGACGAGAGGAGAGAGTTGAGATGTGAATTAAATGGGAGGGGGAGCCTTCTATTTATAGAGCCCAAAAAATTGCAATATGGTCCGTATGGACCATTGTGCAATTATAATTTTTTGGTTTTCCTGAATTTTGGGGAATATTGTGGACTTTAAGGGGATTTTTTTCATTATTTTGGCGTGTTGAAGTAAGTATTCGTACAGATCATTCTTTTTTTGCAAAGCTGTCGGTACGGACCATTATGTAAACTGACCGCTTGGGTCGGATGTCTGGACCCTTTGGTAGGATTCCTACATATCTCGAATGAGAATCAAGCCTGATCGTAGTTCGTGTGTGATGTGACCACTTGGATCGGTTGTCAGGACGTGGTGGTGTCCTAAGGTGACCGCTTGGGTCAGGCGTGAGGACGTGGTGGTGTCCTAAGGTGACCGCTTGGGCCGGATGTGAGGACGTGGTGGTGTCTTAAGGTGACCGCATGGGTCAGATGGTTGGACCCTTTAGTAGGATTTCTACGTATCCCGAATGAGAATCAAGCCTGATCATAGTTCGTGTGTGAGGTGACAGCTAGGGTTGGGTGTGAGGACGTCGTGGTGTCCTAAGGTAACTGATTGGTTCAGATGGCTGGACCCTTTGGTAGGATTCCTACGTATCCTGAATGGGAATCAAGCCTGATCGTAGTTCGTGTGTGAGGTGATTGCTTGTGTAGGTTGTGAGGATGTGGTGGTGTCCTAAGGTGATCGGTTGGGTCGGGTGTGAGGATGTGGGTCGGGTGTGAGGACGTGGTGGTGTCCTAATGTGGGGATGAAAGCGTTCGTGCCTTGAGAGGAAGGCGATCGTGCTGAAGGTGCTTGAACCTATGTGAGATGAAGGCATTTGTACCTAAGTGTGATGAAGGCATTTGTACCTAAGTGTGACGAAGGCGTTTGTACCTAAGGTGAGATTTTTGGGAGGTGTACTTGCCTTGTGTGGGAGGCGTGCTCGTATTGGGTGAGATTTTTGGGAGGCGTGCTTGACTTGTGTGGTATATTGGGAGGGTGCCTTGAGTGGGAGGTGATTGTGCCTTGAGTTTGTCTTTTGGGAGGCGTGCTTGCCTTGGGTTTGATTTTTGGAAGGCGTTCGTGCCTCGAGTTTGTCTTTTGGGAGGCGTGCTTGCCTTGTGTGGTATATTAGGAGGCGTTCGTGCCTTGAGTGGGAGGTATTTGTGCCTTGGGGTCCGTACTTACGATGACGGCCGGTGTTAATTTTTTTGGTTTAGGGACCAAACATGAATTCTGCGTGAAATGGCTTTTGGACGGCTAGGGGCAAAGTTTGTAAGGGCAAAAGAGGGATTTGGCCGGGGCTGTAAAGTGGTCTGCGCGGATTCACTTGCACTTGCAAAGTTGTCCGTACGGACTCTTATACAAATCTGGTATTTTTAAGCAAAATCAGATTGCAAACACGCCAATTCCATTGCCTTTTCAAGTTTCAGCCGAGGAGAAGAAGAGAAAGAGAAAAGAAAACCCATTTTGGAGCCAAATTTTCCCGAGAAAATCCTTCCAAATCGCTAGATTGAAATCATGGCTGAAGGATTGAGGCTTGAAAGTCGTCAAAGAGTCCGAGAAGCCATGGAGAGGAGGTTAGATCTCCAATGGAACTTCTCTCCCTAAACACCTTCAACAATCAATCTGGATGAGTTGTATCCGGAAGTGAGGATGCACACCTTGCAGGGGAAAACGGTAGTGGAGGTAAGAAATCAATTGTTTTTTTTGTTTTTTATTCTTTCTCAAAAATGATGCATGCTAGAACTAGGGTTTTAGTTCTTGCAAATTTGGGGCTTTTGTTGTTGCCAGGTTCAATTTGTGAAATTGATGATGATTTGTGGAAATTGGGTGTATATGGATTGTGGGAATGTGATTTTTGTTCAAAAATGTGAAGTTTAGCTCTTATTTGTGAAAATAAAGTGCCTCTCCTTAAAATGCATGCTTCGTTGATTTGTGCCTTGATGCTATTTTTGTGTCGTGTTTTTGTGACGGACTTTTGTTGGAAATGTATCGTGTAGGGACGGACCCTTGTTGAAAATGTGTCGTGAGGGATGGATCCCTTGTTTTTTGAAAATTTGCCGTATAGGGATGGATCCCTTGTTTTTTGAAAATGTTTTGTGTAGGGACGGACCCTTTTGAAAAATTTTTGTGTGTGGACGGACCCTTTTGAAAAATTTATATGTGTGGTTTTGTAATGGGTTTTGTGTTGTAAAATATGCAGTGTTGGGACGGACTTTTGTGTTTGTAAATGTGTGCCATGTTGGTACAATCTTTTGTGTGAAATTGCCGTGTTGGTACGGACTTTAGTGTTTGTAAATGTGTGCCGTGTTGGTACGGTCTTTTGTGTGAAATTTCTGTGTTGGTACGGATTTTTGTGTTTTTAAATGTGTGTCGTATTGGTACGGTCTTTTGTGTTTGTAAATGATATGTGTCATCATTTTTTTTTTGTGTTAAGTATAGTTATTGACGTACCTTTGTTGTGCTTCCCTGCAAGATGAGGTGCCTTCGTCTGGGAAGGCGAAAATGATGAAATCACGAGGGTCCCTTTAGGTCGTGACCGAGGTATGGAGGAACATGCCCGATATCTCTCGGGATGGGAGACCTAGTGACAAAGTGAGAGGCAAGGCATTTTAGGGCCACAATGCTCTTAGCTTTTTTTCCTTCTTTGTATTTGTCTTCCTCGTTTATGAAAGAGTTTTCCCCGTTCTTGAGGTATTGGTAGATTTGGTTGTACCAGGGCTCATTGATTGGCTCGGGTTCTACTTCGTTTCACAGCAGTAGGCAGGAATTTGCTTGCTCCCTACTTTGAACAGCTTTACCGCCTTCCCTTTGGGGATTTCCACGAGTGAAGCCAAGGTGGCTAGAGTGTCTGCAAACCGATTCGGGTCTCTTGGAAAGTAGTGGAAGGTGACCTCTTTGAATTGCGCGATGAGGTCTTCAATGCAGGCATGTTATTTTTGCAAGCCTGGGTCTATCATTTTCCATTTGTTGGAAACATGATTGATGATCAAGGATGAGTCCCCGTAGACCTCTAACTCTTGGACATTCCTTTCGAGGGCCGCCTCTAGTCCAGCTGCGCATGCTTTTTATTTAGTTGTAAAAGATGGAATGAGGGGATACTCGGAAAGATCGAAACTTTCATTTAAAGCGTAGGGTAATACATTGTTGGCTATGAACTCATAATCTTCTGGCGTAAATCCATCGGATGACTCAAGAGACTTGAACTCAAAGACAACAGACTCAGAATGTGTTTCAAATCTAGACTCTAGGATGCGAGGGATTAGACCAAGCCGTTCGATCATTTCCTCTTTGATGGCTGCTGGTCCGGAGAAGGTGGCCCAGTTCTTTAGTGGCATTGTGGATGGGCTTGAAAGAATGCGAGGGTCGAAAGGCGTCGCGCTGCTGCCCCTAATCATGGCTACCACAGAGTTATCAGAAACAAAATCGATTAAGTCTGGTACTTCAATTTCTTCATTGAAAAGTTGTTGTAGCGATGACTCGTTCCAGGCATCTTCTGCGGAGTCTTCTTTTATTGCCTTGGGCATTGTTAGCTCAAATACTGACTCGTCCCGCTTGTTTGTGGTAGGGGTGATGACATAGAGATTTTTGAATTCCTCTACCAAATAAGCGGTTTTCCCGAACAAAAATTCATTGTGAATGGTGGTGGTGGTGGGTCCCAGTAGAGTTGGTGAGTCGAGGAATGCTCTCCTGATGGGGTTTGGCTCGAGGCCTCTAAACCTTTCAAGGTTTCGTCAGAGCTTCTCCCATTTGTCCATTGTTGCCGACCAATCATGTTTGGCTTTGATCAACTCTATCCTCTCCTTCATGTCTTCATTCAAATCACCGATTTTCTTTGTGAAGTACCGGGCCATGTCGAAGTTGTAGGGACAGAGGTCGGAGATTGCGTAGGAGCCTCTTTTATCAGTAACTAAGCCCCGGAATGTAATTCATGAGATTCATCATCTTCATGGGAGGAGGAATCTGGTCCCAAGTCAGGGGGAGTTCTATGTGGCATTCTTGTGCCTTCGGGCTTTCGACTGTGGACCCTGTCAACATCATGCCTTCGTCGTCATGCTTGATTTCCATGACTGGGATGCAATTTGTGTTGGTCCCTTCTGTGGTCACACTTTCCCCGTAAATGGTGGTGAGATTGTTTACTTGAACCAATTTAACGCATTGGTGTAGAGTGGATGCCACTCCATTTATTTGATGGAGCCAAGGTCGGCCCAAGATGACGGTAAAGGTGATTGGGATGTCGATAACCTGGAATTCTGGTTGTATCATCAGCTTTTCGAACCACAGGTTAAAAGTGGCTACCCCCAAGACTGAGCGAGACGTTGAGTCATAAGCTTTGATCGTCTAAGTTGATGGCTTTAGATCGGTTGGCTTGATTCGTAGCAAGTCCATCATTTTGTTCGGGAGGACATTCATGGTCGATCCTCCATCTACCAAGACCCAAGGAAGGCGACACTCGTCGAGTTGAACGTTAATGTAGAGAGACTCATTTTGGTTAGCCCCAAATTTCTGCAGATCGTGCTCAATGAAGGTAATGATGATACCGCAGTGAATATTGTCGATCATTTGAACTGCCTCGTCTGGGGTTACATTGATTGGAACCATAGTCCGAGCTAGAATTTCTTCCAACTTGAGCTTGTAAGGATAGGAGGAAGTGAGTAGGGACAAGAGGGATATGTTGGCTTGAGTGCGCTTGAGCTGGGTCAAGATCGGGTCTTCAGCCTTTGGGTCAAGCACTTCAGCTTCTTTGGCGTAGGGGCCTTTCTCGGTTTGAGGCTCAGGTATGGCCGACCTTTTATCTGTCCTTGGAGGATTTACCGGGATCTGGCCATAGCGGGTTACGATGTTTACTTTTGGCTTTACTTCTCTTTTGCTTGTTTCTCCAAATTCTTTCATGGGAGGGCACTGGTTAGCGTACGGCCACACATCGCATCTCAGCTCGTTCACCGCAATTCCCTTTGTTGAGGGTTTGATGGTGGCCTTGATGTCTTCCCAAGATAAAGGTTGGGGTGTCAAGACGCTTGGACCGTTGGTTGCTGTGCGGAGCTCGTCCCAGCTTATCATGGAGCAGAAATGGCCATGATCTTGAGTTGAGTTAGGCTGAGTAGATTTGTTGGAATAAATGATATAGTAGTCAAACCTTCCAGATGGTTCTCCTAGGTTTCCAACTATGGGATCAACGGCTTCATACCTCATTTTCAGTTTATGTTGGGAAGAGGATTTTCTCCTTCTTGGGGGACGGTCCACACTTATTTCATCTTGGAAATCAGTCTGTAGACAAGCGGGGCAGTCACAAATATCCCACCAAATATGCTTGACAGTTTGTGGTGGTCTTGGAACCTCGGGGTATTGACTTGGCATGTCCTTCCCTGGCAGACCTTGTGACTTCATGGCGTAGCTATGGGGTTCGTATATAGGCAAAGAATTAGATCCCAGGGTATATTGAGAGACTCTGGGAGCTGTGCGAGGGGCACCTCCTCATTTTCTATAGGAGCCCCAGCTGGCTGGGGGGTGGCCAATGTTCCAAAATGACGCATGGCACCTTCGATCCAAACCTGCAGCTCGCCTTGACATTTTTCGAGAGCTCCAAAAGCTTGCCAAACCTCTTCCATTGTTGAGAAATTTCTCAGGGGCAGAATTTTTGTTTCCCTCACTATCATATGTTGACCCTGTAATGGGAGAGTAATGGACTATTCTGTTGGCTGAACCGGAAAGGATGTCGGACCTTGCGACTTCGACACTGAAAATACGGCACCCGAGTACTCTAAACACTCACGGTTCGCTGGAGGGGGTGAAAGTAGGGTTTAGAATCGGGAAGGCCTTTTTTGGATAATGGGGGGAACGCTCATGCGACATGCAGTTTCCACTTCATTTTTTCATTTTTTGTTCATTTATTTTACTTAAAACGTGTTTTCTCAGAATCCTAAATGTGTTGGAAAAGATTGCTCTTCTTTTTGGCAACTATTTATAGATCCTGGGTCAGTGTAAACCATCACTATGGCTATAAGCCTCTCATTTTGCACCTGTATTTTGACCTCCCAGGGTGGACAACCCCGAGCGACGATCCTATTGGGCAAGCGGTTTCCACCAGCCAAAAGAAAAAATGAACCTAAGGACCGAGCCTATCATGTTCGTATTAATATGTCTGCCATGTGAATAGTGAACGGAGCCGTATCTACAGTCAAGATCGGGTCAAGAGTTCGACATGACCTCTCTTTACCTTGCTTGCGCAAGGGATCTATGACTTTAGGTTTTGACTAGGTCATATTGTCATGGATGACGCATTAAAGACTTGATGACATGGTATCATGTGGGTATGGGTGTACATCCGGTACGGAGCATTGTCTGGGTGTAGATTTGAAAATCAGGATCGGGTCATGATTTTAGCATGACCTTTTATCGTATTACTTTCGCAAGAGATCTTGATTTCTGGGCTTTGACTCAGATAATGGCTGACATGGGATATGTATCCAGGCTTTATGACACGGACCGGGTAAAAATCAGCCGAGTCTGGACAGAGTGTGATGCAATAGTGCACGGTAAACACTGGCTAGGATGGGAAGTTTGGAATGATCCCGTGCGCGCTCGAAAGGCATAGGAACACCAATCGAACTGCATCTGAGACCATCCCGGGTTTGGGGTTGTAGTGTGCAGTGTACAGGATACGAGTGCGCGTAGTGTGCGGTCAATAAAATTCTTTTTCTAAGTAAAACAGAAAGTTTTGTAGAATGAATTTTAAATGTATGTGCACATATGTATTATGTTGCATTTTTTTTTTGTATATATATTTTTTTTTGAATAACAAAAAAGTAAAGCATATGCACACACACACAACAGTTAAAGAATGAGTAAAATGAAAGTTTAACCCTCATCATTGTTTTAAAAATCTTTTTTGTTTAAAAGTATTTAAAACAAAATCTCCCCAGCAGAGTCGCAAACTGAAATTACCCAATCCGTGGCCAGACGACATCTAGCAATGTGCTGCCGTGCTGCGTTTCATTTTGAGTCACCACACTATTTTGATTGTGCCCAAAACATTGAGAAAAGACTTTGTTTTTGTTTTGTTTTGTTGTGTGATGAGATTTTTGAGTTCGGAGGTCATGACGCCTCGGGAAGAGATAGTTGAGCTAACCCGAGTCACCTCATATACACGAGTCTTTCGATACACTTATTTCTTTAAATGTTGTGTGTGTGCGCGCTTTTTTAAAAATGAATTTTGAGAGTAATGTCTATATTGCAAATGATGCTTGTGTTTAAACGGGAATATTTAAATTAAAGCAGTAAATGAGATTTGGAAGGAGGCCTTACGAATATTGGTTTGTGTCTATCTTCCATGTAGGAATGTGTTTGAGATGTGTGAATAGGGTTTTTGGGACGTCGGGGGTCGTTTAGGATTGATCGGGATTGACCGGAGTCACTTCGGGAGGATTTCGGAGTGCTTCGGGATGGCTTGAGATGGATTGGTATGGGCGGGCAGAGCTTTGGGATGCCTCGGGATGGCTCAAGATGTATTGGTATGGGCCAGAAGAGCTTCGGGATGCCTCGTGATGACTATGGGTGGATTGGTATGGGGCAACAGAACTTCGGGATGGACTGGTATGGGCCGTCAGAGCTTTTAGATGGCTCGGGACGTCTCGGGATGCCTTGAGATTCGACCAAAATCGCTTTGGGAGGACTTCGGAGCGCCTCAGGAGGGCTTTAGAGCACCTCGGTGTTTTGGTAGAAAAAACAATAATGTCAAATCTTGACTTATGAATGTGTATGGATTTAATAATAAGGAGGGGACTTTGGAATTTGATTAAATGGAACAAACGGATGCTAAAATGAAGAAACACAATCAAGGACACAACAATATAACGAGGAAAGCCCTTGATTCAAATGATCTCGCCGGCATAAAACCTCGGGAGGTTTTAGGTAACCTACCTAAAACCCAAAAATGTATTATTGATAGTTGAGTGATTACAAATCGGATAGCATAAGAGAGAGTTTTCAGAAGCTAGTGAACGTGTGTGTGGAAGTGTAGGTTACTCTCTTTTATACCCCTTAAATAGTAAAAAGAAAGGTAAAAATATCCCTAGAAACAGGGAGAAAATATCGCCAAAGATGGAGATCACGGCCGTTTGATGAAGCTCGGAGATTGCCATTGACTGGGTTGTTTAACCAAATCAAGGACTTCGCTAAGACCAAGTCTTCCACAACTCAACGTAACAAACTAACAAAAATCCCTATAATCTCGGCACATCTTCTTATCCTCTCAACGTCCTTTGACTTGGTCTTTTTAGCGTTGAGGGAAAAGTCCCATGTGCTGGTAAATATCTCCGGATTTAACTCCTTTGATTTATCAGTAAAATATGATATAAATAATATTAGATAAACACAATAAATATTATGCAATACTTACAGTGGAAGATCATCTTGACATGCAGAACAACTGAGGATGTCACCATGCAGGGATATTCAATGATGTCAACATGTGGAAAATCTGGCCACAACAATTGCCCCCAAACTTATCACTTCGCGAAATACGAAGATGTAAGTTTCCAAACTTCGAGTAACTGGCGGACATGATTTGACAACATTCGGTGGTGAAAAAAAATCAAGAAGAAGTCAAGCCGTCGTCATCTCTCAAAATGTCAACAGGTAAGAATAGTTTACCCCGTCTTTCTATTCCTGCTAATCTTCCTTTTCCTCAATGCTTAAACTTTCTCTTCAGATTCAAAGGCAGTTGCTTCAGGCTTAGACTTTGATCTAGAAGATTTGGATGCTCTTGTTGGTGCTTTTCCTGCTAAGTCTGATGTTAGGTACCCATTGTCCCAAAGAAACAAGTCCAGATGGGTGAAAGTACTGGCATTGATTCAAGGGTAAAGAAGAGGAAGGCTACAGAAAGTGAGGCTATCGAAGTTGTGGATGCGGATATTTTTGAAGGTTCGAAGGTAGGAGGGGTGAAGAAGAAGCTTCTAGGATTAGTAACCAATGTAAGATGTTACTAAGCTGTCCTAACTGTTCCATAGCTCTATTATTTGCTAATTTGGAACTTATGGTGTTTTCTTAACAAGCAATGGGATGTTTGGAGTCCCAAGTGAAAGATATGGCTAAGATCAATGAGCAATTTAAGAAGAGCGCTAAGAGTGATATGGATCAGGCCAAGAAGGAAGATGCTTTTTGGGAGAAGAAGTTTTAACGAGCAAAAAGAGGAACAGAAGAAGACGGTGAAGGGGTTAGCAATCTGACTTCTATTGAGGGTGGCTATCAAAATGAAATAAATGAAGTAAGGAATCCTGGAAGTTGGTTGCTGCCAAAGCTATGTTGAAGATCAAAATCAAGATGATGGAAGAACATAAAGATGGAAAATCTAAGGTTTGGACGGTTGAGACCGTGTATGAAAAATTGAAGAATCTGTTGGGTGAAAAAGTGGATGAAGGAGAGGTGTCATCTAACCCTAAGGATGTGACGGTTGAAGTAGAAGGATAGAAGAAGGATGAGGAAGACAGAACTCCCTCGGCACACCTGCAACAGATGCTAAGTGAAGAAAAATTCAAGTTAGTTTTTCAAGTTGTTTTGTTTGATGATGATTTCGGGGGCTGAGTCCCAAAGAAATTTTTATTTATTTTGGTATGTTCCTGGTCCATAAGGACCGAAGACAATTTATCTCAAGTGTTGGGTTGGTTCAACACTCTGCTTTTAGTTTTATGTTGTTTGGATGTTGGAGCGGGCCAACTGAATTTGGAAACGTTTTATGGTAGTCTTAATAGTATTTAGTATCTTAGTGTTTAGAAAAAACTTTTGTTAGAAACTTCTGTGCATGTCATGCTTTGATCCCTGATGCTAAAGTATTATCATAGGATGTTGACATAATAAAATGTCATATTTTTGTTTTCGAGTGAAGACATGAGAATGTCATAACCGGATGTACTTAAGATGACAGGAATATGCCATAACCAATTGAATCATTCTTAAGATCAATCATTTGACTGAGTGGAAATGGGTAAGCTATACAAGTTTCCTCATATAGGCCCATCCCACACCTCAACCAATGAGATATCGTGCGCTCCAGGCGAAGGTGTAGAAACCTAACTTTCGGAGAAAGAGGTAATTAACTCTTTAAACCTTAGAAGGGATTATGTACCTTAACTTTAGAAGAGGTGGTCAGCCTCTAGCGGAGGAGAGTTCGTTGTCACTTTAGCTTGAGCACTTTGATATGTCCCCACTTTTGTATGTCAACATCTCGCAAGACAGAGACATGTTAGAGATGGACGTCAACTATGTTGACGTCCCTTCACAGGTTGTGTTAGCGACATCTTATTTTGAAGTAAATAAATAAAAAAAAGACAAATAGGGAAATGAAAGGATACTCAAATTAAATAAATGAAAAGACCAGTAGAGGATTGTCCATACCTGGGATGATGTAAGTTTTAGGAAGGCATTGCCTAGATGTAATACCTTTTAAGATGAATGGCATTCAACCTTCGTGGGATCATTTGGCCATCCAAGGTTGATAAGCGATATGCTCCTTTCCCGGCCTGTGCATCGATCAGGTAGGGACCTTCCCACTTTGGGGCAAGCTTGCCTGCGTTGAGCTCTTTTGTATTTTTGAAATGCCTTTCGTAAGACTAAATCTCCTACTTGGAATCTTCTAAGTCATACATTTTTTTTGTAAGACACAGCTACTCTTTGCCGATATGCTGCCATCCGGATTTTGGCCATATCTCTTAGTTCGTCTATAGTATCTAAATCATGTGTCAAGATGTCCTTATTATGTTCAGATGTCAACAAACCATATCTTGCTGTAGGTAATGTAACTTCGCTAGAATGTCGACTCGACCCAAACACTAGAGAGTAGGGTGTCTAACCAGTAGCATTTTTGGATGTCGTCCTGTCAGCCCATAAGACCATTGATAGATCTTCAGCCCATCTTTCCTTCTTTTGGTCTAGTCTTCTCTTTAAGTTGCTCAGGATAATCTTGTTGCTTGATTCTGTCCGTTTGCTTGAGGGTGAATAGGTGAAGATGTCACCATCTTAACTCCCCACCTTGTCAAGAAGTCCTGCATTTTCCGACTGATAAACTGGGAGCCATTGTCTGAAGGTATTCCAAACTTGCAGAATATGTTCCTTTTGATGAAAGAAATAACTTCCTTGTCGCGAACTCCGTACATATGCTTCGGCTTCTACCCATTTGGAGAAGTAATCTATCATGGCTTAGTAGAAAAACTTTTCCTCCTGAAGCTCTTGGCAATTTCCCTACGATATCCATTCCCCAAACCATGAATGGCCATAGGATAGGATGCAGCAAATTCAGGTTGATGTAGGATGTCGCCGTGCCGCTGACACGAGTCACATTTCTTTGCATAATCTGCCGCGTCTTTTCGCATTGTGGGCCAAAAGTAGCCCATATTTAGAGCCTTGGTATATGGGCTTCTGCCCCCGGTATGATTTCCACATTGCCCTTCATGCAGCTCCATCAAAACCTGTTGTGCTCGGTCTGCTTCTAGACATCTCAAGTAGTGACCTGCAGCAGATTTCCTAAACAAAAGTTATCAATAAGTAAATACTTAGATGACCTTACCCTGGATGCTCGAGTGTTTGTCTCTTCTGCTGAGATTGTATCATCTTGGAGATACTTGATTATAGGGGCTGTCCATGAGGTTGCTGCTGGACTGGGAAGGATGTCGACATCTAAGGCAAACAACTCAAGACGTTCAATTGCTGGGATGTCAACATGCATAATTGGAATACTTCTCTGTGAAATGCTTTTGAAGGCTGAGCCTAAGTTTGCCAGAGCATCTGCTTGTGAGTTTTCTTCTTGCGGCACCTGCACCAAAGTAAATGTTTTGAATTTGGCCGCCATGATTTTCACTAATTCCAAATATGTCATCATCTTCACATTTTTTGCTATGTAGGACCCGTTGTAATGGTTGACAATCAGCAAAGAATCCAAAAACACCCTGATGTGCTTGATATCCAGGTCCTGGGCCACTTGTAAGCCTGCAATTAATGCCTCATACTCTGCCTCATTATTGGTAGCTTTAAAACTGCAGCTGATGGATTGTGGTATTATGTCCCCTTGTGGCGACTTTAGTACGACTCCAAGACCTGTTCCTCTCATGTTCAAAGCGCCATCTGTATAGAGTGTCCATATTCTTGAGATGTCATCATCCTGTAAATGCTGAAACTCTACTTCTTGTTGCATGGTTGGACTAAAGTCAGCCACAAAATCAGCTAGAGCCTAAGATTTTATTGCTGTTCTTGGCTCATATTTGATGTCGTAAGTGCTTAACTGCACGGACCACTTAGCCATCCTACCTGACATCTCTGGTTTTCTCATGACATTCTTAATAGGATAGTTAGTACGCACAATTATAGTATGTGTTTCAAAATAGTGTCTTAATTTAATGGATGCGGTTATTAAAGCTAGAATTAACTTTTGTAAATGAGAATACCTGGTCTCCGCATCTAAGAGTGTCTTACTTATATAATAGATGGGTTGTTGAAGACCATCTCGCTCTGTTACCAAGACTGCGCTTACAGCGCTTTCTGATACTGCTAGGTAGATGTAGAGGTGTTCGCCTTCCCGAGGTTTGGCCAATAACGGAGGTGTCGACAAGTAAGTTTTGAGGTCTTGAAAAGCTTGTTCATGGTGGTCCTCCCACTAGAACTTCTTGTTCTTTCTTAAGATGTCATAGAAGGGCTTGCATCGATCGAATGATTTGGAGATGAACCGGGTGAGTACAACAACCTTCCCTGTCAATCTTTGGATGTCCTTGACGGATTGAGGTGATGACAAGTTGATAATGGCGCGAACTTGCTCCGGGGTGGCTTCAATGCCTCTCTTAGTCACCATGTAACCTAAGAACTTTCCTGCCTTCATTCCGAAATTGCATTTTGCTGGATTGAGTTTCATATTGAAACAATCCAAGATGTCGAAGGTCTGAGATAGGTGGTTTATGTGGTCTTCAGCTTTCTTGGATTTCACCACCATGTCATCAATGTATACCTCCATCGTGTCCCCAATCTGGTCCTTGAACATCTTGTTCACGAGCCTTTGATATGTTGCACCTACATTTTTTATTCCAAAAGGCATAGCAATATAACAATAGATACCTGTGGGTGTTATGAAGGCGGTGTCCTCTTGATCAGATGGCTCTAGGCCATTATGGGGAGGTTCCAGCAAGTTGTCTCGATTACTCTCATCAAAGGTGATTGGTAGGATGTGGACATCCTGGATGGTCTTTCTGGCTTCTCCCCCTTTGACTCCTTGGCGTGTCGCTTTGCGGCGGAATAGGAAGTGCCACAAATCTCTAACCCTCCACTGATGAAGTTGATCACCTTTGTCGATGCTGGAGGAGAAACTGATCGCTCGACTTCGTGTGGAACCTCTGCATTTTCTGCCTTCTCCTTTCTGGACCCCGGAAACTCCTTAAGATGTCCCTTCGAGAGCAAGTAGCTGATCTCCTTTCTTAGTGCTATGCAGTCTTCTATGATATGCCCAAAGTGTTCATGGTAAGCGCACCATTTTGACTTGTCACGCCATCCTGTGGATTTATCAGTCTTCTTTGGCCATCTTGCTTTTTCTCCAAGGTTACCCATTGCACAAAGTACACCTGAAATGTCAAGAGAAAAGCAATAGTCAGAAATATTAGGAACATTATCGCTATCTTCATCCTCACCCTCAATTGAATTAATTTTGCTGTTATCAGTTCTCGGATAAGGATTGGAACGGTTGTTCCTGCGGTGGGATGATTCGGTCTTCCTGTCTGGATTGTCATATGTCGACAACTTGGATGAGGACTTTGATCTTCGCAGCTCATCTTCCTCCAATCTTATGAATCTTAGGGCCCTGCTTCTGACTTCTTCCAACCGTTTGCAAGGAGTCATCACCAGATCTTGATAGTGCTGTGAATCTTTCTTCAGCCCCATTTTGAATGCTTCTGCGGCTGTCGACATGTCGAGATTGGGAATTTCTAGCACTTCTTTGTTAAACCGGTGGACATATTCCTTCAAGGACTCATTAGGCTGCTAGGTCACATTGTAGAAGTCGCTTGTCAGCTTCTCGAATTGTCGACTGCATGAGAATTGGTTATAGAACATGTTGATAAGCTGGGAGTATGAACCAATTGAGCCTAGGGGTTGCCTAATCAGCCATTTAAGAGCCAGTCTGACCAAGGTTGATCCAAATCCTCTGCATAAGCAAGCTTCCCTGAATTGAAGTGGGATATGCACTATGTCCATCTTCTCGTGATAGTGGGCAACATGCTCCTCTGGATCCGTGCTGCCATTATACAACTTCATGGATGGAACGCTGAAACGCTTCGGGATGTCGACATTTGAAATTGTTGGGACAAACCGGGACTGATTGTAGCAATTCTGAGATACTGGTTGGATTAGAGGGGTTATGCCTAGTACATTCATTATCAGCTCTCTAAGGTCCTACATCTGCTTGGCTAACAGATTACCTGCAAAGGGGTCAGCCGCAGGAATATGATTGAAAGCATTATTATTAAAAAGATTATTAAGCAAACCAGTGTTGTCTACGGCTGAGGTAACAACGGTGTTGTCAGTGAATGGCATGAAAGAGGTGAATCCTGTTTGGGGTGGTGTCAGCAAAGTGTCATCAGATTAAGGTGTCGACATCAAGGAAGGTGTCGACATCCTGGGAGGTGTCGACATCTTGGAAGGTGTCGACATCCTGGGCTGCCCATTGGAATGAATTCATTCTGAAACGGAGATCCTCCACCGGTTTCAAAGCTGATATTCCTCGCGCGCATTGGCGAGATGTTGCTGAGCTGGGATGCAATGAGCTTCTGACGAAGCAAGTCTCGAAAAACCTGTGTGTACAGTTCATAACATGCAGTAAAAACACCAAGATGAGGGCTCAAAATTGTGGCCTAGCGGCCATTCCATTCCATTTCCAAAAACATGGAAAGGCGAGAAAGTTAATTAAATAACTAATTAAACCTAGGATTAGGGATTAAGAAAAAACCATTGTTTGTGCTACCTACTTGTTCCTAACAGGTACCAAAAGAAAAAGAAAAATTGTCTGGGCCCACACGGCCAATATGTACAAATCATCATAAATCAGATAAAGGGAAAAGGAGGGGATCACGCCATCAAGTCGCTCGAGCCGCCGACACCTCCGCCATCACCACCATGGGGGCTACCATCCCTCCTCGACCACTTGGCTCCGCAAGTAGGGGTCACCGCCGAGGCAACTGTCGAGGCCGCCAAAGAAGCATTGTGGAACAGCCTCTCGGACAGGTCCGACACCAAGGCCATCAGTCCCGCCATCTTAGTCGCGCCACGGTTGTAATCGGCCGCGGACAGAGTGACCTGACAACCAAAGAAAAAGAAAATGCTCAGAAGAAGTTGGACATATACACTTATATGGACGAATACGAGAGACAATACAAACAGAAACATACCGAAGAGACGTCAGCCGGAAGGCGATAGCCTTCATGAATATGATCCAGAGTCGGGATGTGTCCCACCATTGGCATGCTCCCCATCATGTAAGTATAGCTCAAAGGGCCGAAGTCTGGGGCGAATGGCAAAGAACCAGCAGACTGAGAAGAAGTGCTAGGGGCTGACGAACCTGAAGCAGAAGCAGAGGCGGAGCCACGAGCATGTGATCGCCTATCCCCCACCAGGAGGGGACCCATCAATCGAGGCAGAAACTCCGCATAAGAGGCCCCGGGGATCACGCAAGCCGTCGCCGCATCACCCACCAAAAGACCTGCATAATCATCCTCTGGAATGGAGTGGGTGGGATACATCGCCCTCGGCGGATCCGCCGGCACGCTATATGGCAGGCTACCCCGGCCATGCTGTGGGAAGACCCGCTCACCAAGATACATGGTATCTCCCTCCAAAGATGCCAGCATCCTCTGCATCGCAGTAGCATCCCAAGCACGATGCACCTCCCGCTCCAACAGGGTCCAGGGATAAAGGCCCAGCCTCTCATACTCGAAGGTATTTCCTCACAACGCTACAGTGGCGACTCCGCTGGGGATTTAAAATTAAGAGGCTTAAACTTGCGTCAAAATTAAAAGAGAGGTTTTTCAAAAAAAAATTGTAAATTCGAATTTTTTGCTCTCAGATGAGGCATGTCTCGCGGCGAGGTATCATATCTCGCGCGAGATATTGCTTCGGCAATCTGGTTGTTTTCTGGTTTCTCCCGTTTGTCTCATAGTCCAAGACGAGTGCCAAACATGCAAGGGGGATCCCAGCATTCATTATCTGCAGAGTTCCCGCATCTTAAGGCCTCCCTTAAGGTGTAGAACTCGAACCTTCGTTTCCTTTAAATAATTGATTATTATTTATAAACTGCGTGCGATTGGGTTTTATTTAATTAAAGTCCGGTCCATTGGGGATTTGGGAGTTGTAAATTGAATTATTTATCTCTCTTTCTCTCTCTTTATGTGGAACTACGATGGCCTGAGTCTTCCTAATTTGGGAGAAACGTAGGCAACCACTTGGTGCGGCCACTATCTGTTTTCCTTTTGATTTTTCAAAAAAAAAAAACTCTCTATTTTACTCTATCACCTAGATTGACTATCACACACGCGCACTCATATTATAACTGTCATTGCACTGCATACCCTCTATAAACCCGGGACCCACACTAAGGACGGATGACGGTAACCACCTAGTCGCCGGTCTCTCCGAAGTTGGACAATCCCACTCCGCGTATTCAATCCACCTAGATTGTCATATCGCGGGGAGCCTAGCCTTCCAGCCCTGCATCGCCACATACTCATGTAGATTGTCCTTTTAGGATCACTCCGTGACCGGTCGGTTTTGACTCGGTGATCTTTTCTTGTTTTTGACCAAAACAAAGCCATGCAAAATTAACAATAAAGAAGGATTCAGAAAAGTCCCTTCGGAAAAAGTCCCTTCGGAATGACCCTTTCGGATGTCCCTTTGAAAAACAATACATATATGTATAATCCTTCGAAAACCGATCTTACATGGCTTTGTTTTACAAAAATCGGATTGATTGCTTAGTCGTTAGGTTCTGATAAAGGCCTTAGAAACCCCTCAAAACGGACTTTTCGTTCCGACCAAAAAAATTAGGTCTAAATAAAAATCGACTTTCCGTGTGGTTATCTCGCGCGGGACAACATATCTCGCGCGGGATAATGCTTCTGTTTGCTGAATTTGAGCCTGAGCCGTTTGAGCCTGCTTCCGACTCGTTTGGGCTAGATCCTGATATCTGCATCTCTTCTGTCAGTTTTCCGAAGCTACTCAACTTCAAGACTCCCAACACAATGTCTACCGGAAAGCACGTCATGACCAAGGAATGCCTTGAACAACACACTTTGCAAGACTTGACCAAGTCCCTTGTCGCTAAAATGGAGCATGTTGAGGTTTGGAGAGAAGCCTTTGATTTGCCTTCTACCCGCATTGCTAGGGATTTCCGGAATATGGAGAGTGACTCCGACAGTGGACGATCGTCCGTGCAAGAGGATCTAAGTGATATCAAAACTCAACTTGCCAAAGCCCTGCAGCAAATTAATTACAATGACTCGTGGCATCACATGGAAGAATCCATCCAAGCTGAAAAGACAAAGATGCTGATTGAAGAGCTCGAGGAAGTCAAGAGTGAACTCGAGACCATGACCCAAAAGTGCATCAACCTTGAAGCCCACATTGAAGATGACATTGATGAGATGGTCAAGTTTTTCCTCAATACCCTCTACCGTGACCTCAAAGAGCAAATGGAGGAAGAATATCAGTCTCGCCACAACGTCTTCGTGCAACACTACGAGAACCATATCTGAGACCTCCACATTCAAATGGCTAAGCGAAGGAAGGGTAGAGTCTTCCCCGACATTGGAAACATCACTCTCGGTCATCTCTTCAGAAGTCTTTACAAAGAAGGAAAGCTAAAGCCAATGGAAGGTTACCAACCTAAGAGGGAAGGCCGGTCTCCGCACCTCTACTGCTTCTACCATCAATGCTATGGCCATCACACCAATGATTGTTTCAACCTGAAGAATGCAGTCCAAGACTTGATTGACAACGACGCCATCAGAGTTTGTCCAAGTGGTGGAATAGTTTGGATGAGTTTAAGCAAATGAAGAATCTCTTTTCTTTTCAGTTAGTTATTTTTAGTTGCAAGAGAAACAATTAATAGTCTAGTTTAGCTTAGTTGGGTACTACTTGCCTAAAATCCTCATTTGTGGGCAAGAGTATCAAGTTTGCTTTTCAATAATAGTTAGTCAGTATTTCCCTTTTCAATTCGGATTACTTCTTTGAGATTGAGAAAGAAAGCACTGTGAATTTCATAGAAACTTGCAACGAGAATGACTACTCCAAGGCACTTTGGTTTTCCGGAAGCCTTCCTGTCTGGAGAATGATGCTAGCAAAAGGGTACTTTCCTGGATTGGGGCTTGGAAAGAACTTACAAGGGATAACGGAACCGCCACCAGTCCCCCCGCCTCACACAAAGCATGGCCTAGGATACATCATCTCCATCCACGATGAAGATGACGAAGAAGAGTGGGGCTTCACTCAAATCAAGTGGGAAGGAACCACCTACAAAGGCTGCGACGACCCAAAGCCCAAGAATGGCAACCTCAAGCCATAATGAAAGACAATCAATGGCTACTTTGTTCGAGAAGGGGAAAGTATTCCCTACTTTATCTTTTCAGAACCATGGACTGACGATAAAGGAAAGCGCCAACCGGGCTTTGAAATCTTCAGCGACTGCGATGCTTCTCCAAGTGAAACAGAATCCGTCCCACTAATCCCTAATGATTTGTGGGTCACGAAGACAGAAATGACAAGTGAATGGGACTTTGTGTTGGGAGAAGACATGCTTTGCGGCAGTTCCAAGACTGTGCCGGTTAGAAGACAACCGAGATCCATGCAATATCCAAGGGGACGCTCCAACTACGGCTACACAAGGCGATACGAAATGTGATGAGCCAATTCTAAACTGGCACGTCACCGGAGGACCAGTTGTTGATGAAGACTTCATGATCAAAGAGCTTGGTTGCACTCCCCATCCCTGCAGGAAGATAGGCCTCGTAGCTTTTACATTAGAGGCAGGCTCCACCTCCGATGAACTCACTCAAGAGGAAATCGAGGCAGTGGCTGAACATGTATTCCCTTACTTCCTTAATGAAAACTTTGATCTTTCCGAGTACCCTGAGATTGCTAACATCGTGAATGATGAATTAACTAATAATAATCAATATAACGAACACGTTAATAATGAATCATACGATGAGATAGATCAAGAAAACGAACAAATCTTAAAAGAATTAGCTAAGCAAGTAGGTCGTTGTGGAAAGAATGACCCCATTGACGACGAGGAAATGCAAACGGTTAATCTTGAGACAACGGAAGACCCCAGAGAAACAAAGATCGGCAGCTTCTTCAAGGGGGAAGACATAGAAACCTTGACGCAGCTCCTCAGAGAATATGTCGACGTCTTCGCTTGGTCCTACAAAGATATGCCTGGGATGAATCAGTCAGTTGTAGAGCACAAGATACCGCTGCTACCCGATTCCAAGCCAGTCAAGCAGAAACTACGCAGAATCAAGCCGGAATGGTCAATGCAAGTGAAAGAGGAGATCATGAAGCTCTTGAATGTAAGGTTCATCAAAGTGATTGAGTATCCGAAATGATTAGCAAATACAGTGCAAGTAGCAAAGTCGAACGGGAAAATACGAGTCTGTGTTGATTTCAGAGACTTGAACAAGGCATCCCCTAAAGATGACTTCCCGCTACCGAACATAGACATGTTGGTCGATGCCACAGCTGCATACGAAGTCCGCTCATTCGTCGACGGTTTCCCAGGGTATAACCAAATCCTCATAGCAGAGGAAGATCAGCACAAAACAGCTTTCACCACACCTTGGGGAACGTTCTGTTACACGGTCATGTCGTTTGGTCTCAAGAACGCTGGGGCTACTTACCAAAGAACAGTCACGACACTATTCCATGACATGATCCACAAGGAAATAGAGGTATATGTGGACGACATGATTATTCACTCAAAAGGGACAGATGGTCAACACTTCAGAGATCTCAGAAAATTCTTCAATCGGCGAGACGGCACAAGATGAGGCTCAACCCCGCCAAATGCTCATTCGGAGTGGTCAAAGGGAAAGTCTTAGGGTACATGGTCACGGGCGTGGCATAGAAGCAGATCCCGCCAAGATAAAAGCCATTACAGACATGCCTCCACCCAGAACACAGAAAAAAGTAAAGGGATTCATGGGCAGGCTCCAATATATCAGTCGATTCATCAATCAACTGCTACGATGTGCGATCCTATCTTCAAGCTACTTAAGAAAAACGCACCTCAAGAGTGGACCGAAGAATGTCAAGAAGCATTCGAGGAAGTTAAGCGCTACTTGACTTTCCCACCTATCCTGGTTCCACCGCACAAGGAGAAGCCCTTGAAGCTATACCTGACGGTTACAGTTAACGCATTAGGGGCTATGCTCGCTCAAGAACAGCCAGCCTCCCACACAGAGAATGCCATCTATTTCATCAGCCGCAGATTCCAAGGCAGCGAAATCAACTACTCTCCACTCGACAAATCCTGTGTTGCTCTTGTTTGGGTATCACAAAGGCTGAAGCACTATATGGAAGCCTTCCCGGTCCGTCTCATTGCAAAAATGGATCCACTGAAATATATCCTAGACAAATAAAATTTGTCTTCGAGACTGGCCAAATGGTACTTCATGCTCGCGGGATATGATATCACTTACGTCACTCAGAAATCCGTCAGGGGGAGTGTATTCGCAGATCAGTTGGCCGAATTTCCTTGCGAAGAAGTGAAGGGGGAAGACCCGCGATTCCCTGATGAGTACATCATGAGTATAGAAGAAGAAAATAAGTGGCAATTATTTTTCGATGGCGCAGCTAACATGAGAGAGTTCGGCATTGGAATGTTATTAGTAGACCCTAACGAAATCTACACTCCACTGGCAATACGTCTTGACTTTGACGCCACCAACAACACCACAGAATACGAGGCTTGCATAGCGGGACTTGAGGCAGCTCTAGAAAGCAACGTGACTGAACTCGAGGTATTCGGGGATTCCCAATTAATCATCAATCAGACATTGAAGAAGTGGAGGGTCCAAGATCCAACCCTTCAAAGATACAGTGCCCATCTCCAAGAGTTGGTGCAACAATTCCAAGATGTCTCATTCCACTACCTCCCTAGAGACAAAAATCGATTTGCGGACGCATTGGCCACACTTGCTTCTTTGGTCGAAATCCCTAAAGGAAAAGCAGTCAAACCCTTCAAAATAACACGACGTGCAACTCCTGCATACTGCGCCGTTATAGATCTCCATGACTGCAAAGACAAATGGTTATCCGAATGTGCCACTGTTGGGAATTCCGAAGAGAAACCATGGTACCATGACATTTGGCATTTCATTTTAAATGGAACCATCCCACCTGAGACAGACCCGAAGACTCAGATCGCCCTTAAGAGGTTGGCTGCTAATTACGTCATCACCGCTGGCCGCCTATTCAAGAAGCATTCCCAAGGAAACCTCCTTTGTGCCACCGAGGAAGAGGCCCAAGAAATAATGGACCATGTTCATCAGGGCATATGTGGAACCCACATGAGCGGAAATATGCTTGCCAAAAAGATCATCAGACAAGGGTACTTTTGGCTGACCATGGAAGCCGATTGTACCAAAATGGTCAAGAAGTGCCACAAGTGTCAGATACACGCCAATCTTCAGCATGCATCGCCTTCCTTGTTGTACCCTATGACTTCTCCTTCGCCGTTCTCTACATGGGGGATAGACGTGATTGGAAAGGTCACACCCATAGGAGCCAACGGACACTGCTTCGTCCTAGTAGCCATCGACTACTTCACTAAGTGGGTTGAGGCCGCCTCCTACAAAGTTCTGAATGCCAGAAAGGTTGCAGAATTCATCAAGCACAACATCATCTGCCGGTATGGGGTTCCGCAAGAGATGATATCTGATAATGGGTCACACTTCGAGAAAGAAACCGATCGCCTACTAACCGAATACAAAATCACAAGACACAAGTCGACTCCTTACAGGCCTCAAACGAACGGAGCAGTTGAAGCCGCGAACAAAACAATCGAGACTATTATCAGAAAAATGGCAGTCACTGGAAAAGACTGGCCCGACAAGTTACCATTCGCACTATGGGGATACCGCACTTCAGTTCGAACAGCTACAGGAGAGACTCCCTACGCCCTCACATTCAAAATGGAGGTTGTCTTACCGATAGAATTGGAAATACCATCACTACGGGTTCTATTAGAAAACCAAGTGAACGAGGTCGACTGGCTAGGAAGCAGATACGAAGAGTTGGCCCTGGTGGACGAAAGAAGGTTGAAAGCAGCCGAACATACTCAAGCTTACCAAAGAAGAATGTCAAGAGCTTTCAACAAAAAGGTCAAGACGAGGAACATCAGAGTAGGTGACCTGGTTCTCCGTGAGCACCGTCCTGGACCTTTCAACCCGCTAGGAAAGTGGGGACCAAGATGGATAGGACCCTACATTGTAAAGAAGATATTCTCTGGGAGCCCTTCGGTGGTGGACTCAGACGGAGATCAACTACCGAAGCCGGTCAACATGGACAAGCTCAAGAAGTACTTCGCGTAACTTGCCCTCCTCAAAAGAAATCGCTCGCTAGGTTGAAAATCCCGGAAAGGACGGCCTAGGCAAAAATTAGAGCTAGCACAAGAAAAGAAGCCCGCTAGATTGAAAACCCGAAAGGGCGGTCTAGGCAAAAGAAAGGGTGTGCATAAAAAAAAAAAAAAAAAAAGGGAAGGCTTATCTCGCACGAGATTACCCCTCGGCACGGAGCCGTATTTTGTCCTTTTCTCAAAAAATGAACTACGTTAGACCTGAGCCTCTTATTTAATTCTTTGTAAAGAGGAACGTAGGCAGCCTTCGGGTTCGGTCTAATCAAATAAATGAATCTACTTTTGTCCTTTATTAATCAAATGCATTTTCATTAATGACAAAAGGGAAATCCTAACCACAACGACTAATTTGCTAAGCTAACAAACTCGAAAAAAAAATACTAATAAAAGCTAACAATTGACTTGGTAGGCCGGCGGACATGATCTCCACCGTCGTCGTGATCCTCCTAGCGCTTTGAGCCCCGCGAAGCAGAGCATCCCTCGAGGCGATCAAAAACAGAGTCAAGGCGATCAAAAATAGATCCTGAGAGCCTCTTAAAGACATGGGGCCTATCTAAAGCTTGCGTCTTTCCAGGCATCCCCTTGCTTCGCCTCTCGTACCAATCCCCATCGAGAAAATCCTGAGTTGGATCATTTCGCACATTAGCAGGATCAGACTGAGCCTCGCTCCTTCGCAAAATACTGCTAGCTACAAAAGAATCTCCTAGCAGTGAAAGCCGCAGATCATCAATCCTCTCTGCACTAGGGTGACCGGTATGAAGGAACCAATCCAAGTACTTATCAGATAAGAAGATACTTGCATTAAAAGTCCGAAGGTTCGACCAGCGATCCCGACTAGTTCCTTCACCCCATGCTTGAGTTAGCGCCTGCGCAAACTCTACACCAATATAAGACACTCCACGAGAAGCTCCTTCGAAAAAATAAGTGTCCTGCTGCTGACCAAGCTGACGGAGCACCCGCTTGGGAAAATAAAAGGAGGAATCTCGGAAACCCGGAAGAACAACCCTGTCAAAACCCTCGGTATTGGCAACATACTTGTTCAACCTCCAATAAGGTGGACACCAAAGAATGTCAGCAGTTTCGGTCTTCGCAATCAACTCAGCCCATTCATCCGCTGAAAGATCCTTGATCAATAACTTTCGCGTATGATATGTGAAAGGGGAATATTCCAATGGGGGACCCACCAACTTGAGATGCTCCCTTAGCCAAATAGTCAACAGAAGAGGACTCCTTTGAGTCATGACACCGGTCCTATGCAGCTCGTCAAGACCATGCAGGGTCTCACCCAAGATTAGAGGAATAATGTTCCTAGAACGTTTTCTAGCCTGCAGAACAATTTCCACCAGTTGGGAGTCGACCAAGCCGTCCCTACATGTAAACAGAACATCTCCGAAAAGAAAAAGAGCCAGAAAGTTCCGTTTATAGACATGAAAAGCGTCATCATCTGAATCACCGCTGAAGCGTCCTGGAAAAGAAGAGCAATCAACCCACTTCAGGTGAACCAACTCATAGCAAGTCTCAAGGGGGATCCCTAACAATTCATTCAAAGCCTCCGAATGATTCCTATGGTACTTGGGAACGGCGATCTCTCCAGTCAGAGGCATATCCAAGATAATAGCAAATTCCTCCACAATAGGTACCATCTCATTCAAAGAAAAATTGAAAAGGTGAATAGAGGGATCCCAAAACCGAGCAGCACCCTGCAAAAGACTCCAATCCGATTGGAGGTTCTTCAAAGAGAAAAGAATTCTGAATCCAAATTCTGCTATGAACCTATTACGAGACCGGTTGCGAAACGACCTCACAAAATCCCTTGATGCTTGCTTGAAAGATACAGTCACTTCAGATGACACGGAAAAATCATCGACAATCATTGACGTTGGAGAAATCTCCTTGGAAGCCATGGATCACAAGGTTGAAGAAGAAGACAAGAGTTTCACCCTGACAGAATATCTCTAGAGTTTGAAAGGCTAGAATGAGTTATCTGGCCGGACTACAGGGTAATTTTATAGGGAAAACTGACAAAATCCTATTCGGAAAAGAAGAGATTTCGGCCTGTATAGCGTGTCTCGTACGAGACACCTTATCTCGCGCGAGATATCCCTACTGCAAAAAAGCAACAGTTCTGCTCAAACAACAATCTAGCCCCGACTTGACGAAGCAAGTCTCGAAAAAACTGTGTGTACAGTTCATAACATGCAGTAAAAAACACCAAGATGAGGGCTCAAAATTGTGGCCTAGCGGCCATTCCATTCCATTTCCCAAAACCATAGAAAGTCGAGAAAGTTAATTAAATAACTAATTAAACCTAGGATTAGGGGTTAAGAAAAACCATTGTTTGTGCTACCTACTTGTTCCTAACAGGTACCAAAAGAAAAGAAAAATTGTCTGGGCCCACCCGGCCAATATGTACAAATCATCAGAAATCAAATAAAGAGAAAAGGAGAGGATCACGCCATCAAATCGCCCGAGCCGCCGGCACCTCCGCCATCACCACCATGGGGGCTACCATCCCTCCTCGACCTCTTGGCTCTGCAAGTAGGGGTCACCGCCGAGGCAACTGTCGAGGCCGCCAAAGAAGCCTAGTGGAACAGCCTCTCAGACAGGTCCGACACCAAGGCCATCAATCCCGCCATCTTAGTCGCGCCACGGTTGTAATCGGCCGCGGACAGAGTGATCTGACAACCAAAGAAAAAGAAAATGCTCAGAAGAAGTCGGACATATACACTTATATGGACGAATACGAGAGACAATACAAACATAAACATACCGAAGAGACGTCAGCCGGAAGGCGATAGCCCTCAGGAATATGATCCAGAGTCGGGATGTGTCCCACCATTGGCATGCTCCCCATCATGTAAGTATAGCTCAAAGGGCCAAAGTCTGGGGCGAATGGCAAAGAACCAGCAGACTGAGAAGAAGTGCTAGGGGCTGACGAACCTGAAGCAGAAGCAGAGGCGGAGCCACGAGCATGTGATCGCCTATCTCCCACCAGGAGGGGACCCATCAACCGAGGCAGAAACTCTGCATAAGAGGCCCCAGGGATCACGCAAGCCGTCGCCGCATCACCCACCAAAAGACCTGCATAATCATCCTCTGGAATGGAGTGGGTAGGATACATCGCCCTCGGCGGATCCGCCGGCACACTATATGGCAGGCTACCCCGGCCATGCTGTGGGAAGACCCGCTCACCAAGATACATGGTATCTCCCTCCAAAGATGACAGCATCCTCTGCATCGCAGTAGCATCCCAAGCACGATGCACCTCCCGCTCTAACAGGGTCCAGGGATAAAGGCCCAGCCTCTCATACTCGAAGGTATCCAACATAGCCCGCACCTCCGCCACCGTCAGGGTCCAATCCTGGTTCTCCTCCTCATCAACGGTCCGATTCGGGTGGCTCCACCTCCTAATATCCGGGAACAAAGGGGCCCGGCTCTCCAACTTAAATCTATACAGCCCGAGAATAGCATAGCCCCATATCTGCACAAAGAAAACAGGTCAAATTTAGTATGAAACACAGACAGAGCATGCAGACGGAGAGCAGAAACAGAATCAAAAGGAATACCTCCCAGGCATAAGTATACCCTGACAGGGAATCATTGGTGTTCCTGCATGCCTCATCCATGGCGTGGTAGCAGTAGGCTAGCCCCGCTGAGCCCCAATCATATCCGCTCACCTCATCCAGGTTCACCAACAAACGTAACAGAGAAAGACGGGTCGTAGAAGAATGGTTCGCAAAAATGGTCTCAGAAAGAATATACCAAAGGGCACCCCTCACCAGTCGATCAGTGACTGCATTTGGCTTCTCGGCATACTCCTCAATTTGATGCTGGAGGGGTGTCAACTCAGCAGCAAACCCCTTGACCTTGTTAGGGGGGAAACCAATCAACTGCCTCCACGCAGCTGGACTCGCAGGCTTATGACCCGAAAACTTCGACAGGGGATCGCCAATAAACTCTAATCCCGTGATAGCCAGAAAATCAGTCGAAGACATCGTTGCTTCCCCGAAGCGCAAATGAACTGTATGGGTAGTGTCCCACCACCTCTCCCGAATAGCCTGGAGTAATTGGGGAGTCCGCCTTATTCCCCGGAGATTGTCAACAAAAGTCAAAAGACCCGTTTGGGCCATCCTATCCCGAACGCCGTCAAGATCCTTGATCTTGTCCCACACCTCCTTAGCCATTTTTGGAGGTAAAGTGTTGGGGTACATGGTGAGTGAACGGGAAATCGAAGTGAACCCGCAGAAGATCAAATCCATAGTCGAGATGAAACCACCTCGAACACTGACAGAGGTTAAATCTTTCATGGGAAGGCTACAATACATAAGCCTCCCTTGACGAAGAAGAGCACATCCACTAAATGGAACCCAGAATGCCAGTTTGCTTTTGAAAAGATTAAGGCATACCTTGTGAATCCTCTGATCCTTTGTCCCCCACATCGGCAGAAGCCACTACTGCTGTACCTGACTGTCACAAACACCGCAATTGGGGCTATGCTGGCACAGGAACAGAAGGACTCCAAAGTCGAAAGCGCCATTTATTTTGTGAGAAGGAAGCTACAAGGCAGTGAAATCAACTACTCAGTTTGTGAAAAGGCCTGCGCAGGACTGGTATAGGTAGTGGGAACGCCGTCAATAAGCGGTTTTCCCGAACAAAAATTCATTGTGAATGGTGGTGGTGGTGGGTCCCGGTAGAGTTGGTGCGTCGAGGAATGCTCTCTTGATGGGGTTTGGCTCGAGGCCTCTAAACCTTTCAAGGTTTCGTCAGAGCTTCTCCCATTTGTCCATTGTTGCCGACCAATCTTGTTTGGCTTTGATCAACTCTATCCTCTCCTTCTTGTCTTCATTCAAATCACCGATTTTCTTTGTGAAGTACCGGGCCATGTCGAAGCTGTAGGGACAGAGGTCGGAGGTTGTGTAGGAGCCTCTTTTATCTGCAAGAACCCAGCCCCCGAAATGTAATTCATGAGATTCATCATCTTCATGGGAGGAGGAATCCGGACCCAAGTCAGGGGGAGTTCTATGTGGCATTCTTGTGCCTTCGGGCTTTCGACTGTGGACCCTGTCAACATCATGCCTTCGTCGTCATGCTTGATTTCCATGTCTGGGATGCCATTTGTGTTGGTCCCTTCTGTGGTCACACTTTCCCCGTAAATGGTGGTGAGATTGTTTACTTGAACCAATTTAACGCATTGGTGTAGAGTGGATGCCACTCCATTTATTTGATGGAGCCAAGGCCGGCCCAAGATGGCGGTAAAGGTGATTGGGATGTCTATAACCTGGAAGTCTGTTGGTATCATCAGCTTTTCGAACCACAGGTTAAAAGTGGCTACCCCCAAGACTGAGCGAGACGTTGAGTCATAAGCTTTGATCGTCTGAGTTGATGGCTTTAGATCGGTTGGCTTGATTCGTAGCAAGTCCATCATTTTGTCCGAGAGGACATTCATGGCCGATCCTCCATCTACCAAGACCCGAGGAAGGCGACACTCGTCGAGTTGAACGTTAATGTAGAGAGACTCATTTTGGTTAGCCCCAAATTTCTGCAGACCATGCTCAGTGAAGGTAATGATGATACCGTAGTGAATATTGTTGATCATTTGAACTGCCTCGTCTGGGGTTACATTGATTGGAACCATAGTCTGGGCTAGACTTTCTTCCAACTTGAGCTTGTAAGGATAGGAGGAAGTGAGTAGGGACAAAAGGGATATGTTGGCTTGAGTGCGCTTGAGCTGGGTCAAGATCGGGTCTTCAGCCTTTGGGTCAAGCACTTCAGCTTCTTTGGCGTAGGGGCCTTTCTCGGTTTGAGGCTCAGGTATGGCCGGCCTTTTATCTGTCCTTGGAGGATTTACCGGGATCTGGCCATAGCGGGTTAGCACGTTTACTTTTGGCTTTACTTCTTTTTTGCTTGTTTCTCCAAATTCTATCATGGGAGGGCACTGGTTAGCGTACGACCACACATCGCATCTCAGCTCGTTCACCGCAATTCCCTTTATTGAGGGTTTGATGGTGGCCTTGATGTCTTCCCAAGATAAAGGTTGGGGTATCAAGACGCTTGGACCGTTGGTTGCTGTGCGGAGCTCGTCCCAGCTTATCATGGAGCAGAAATGGCCATGATCTTGAGTTGAGTTAGGCTGAGTAGATTTGTTGGAATAAATGACATAGTAGTCAAACCTTCCAGATGGTTCTCCTAGGTTTCCAACTATGGGATCAACGGCTTCATACCTCATTTTCAGTTTATGTTGGGAAGAGGATTTTCTCCTTCTTGAGGGACGGTCCTCACTTATTTCATCTTGGAAATCAGCCTGTAGACAAGCGGGGCAGTCACAAATATCCCACCAAATGTGCTTGACAGTTTGTGGTGGTCTTGGAACCTCGGGGTATTGACTTGGCATGTCCTTCCCTGGCAGACCTTGTGACTTCATGGCGTAGCTATGGGGTTCATATAGAGGCAAAGAATTAGATCCCAGGGTATATTGAGAGACTCTGGGAGCTGTGCGAGGGGCACATCCTCTTTTTCTATAGGAGCCCCAGCTGGCTGGGGGGTGGCCAATATTCCAAAATGACGCATGGCACCTTCAATCCAAGCCTGCAGCTCGCCTTGACATTTTTCGAGAGCTCCAAAAGCTTGCCAAACCTCTTCAATTGTTGAGAAATTTCTCACGGGCAGAATTATTGTTTCCCTCACTATCATATGTCGACCCTGTAATGGGAGAGTAACAGACTATTCTGTTGGCTGAACCGGAAAGGATGTCGGACCTTGCGACTTCGACACTGAAAATACGGCACCCGAGTACTCTAAACACTCACGGTTCGCTGGAGGGGGGGAAAGTAGGGTTTAGAATCGGGAAGGCCTTTTTTGGATAATGGGGGGAACACTCATGCGACATGCAGTTTCCACTTCATTTTTTCATTTTTTGTTCATTTATTTTACTTAAAACGTGTTTTCTCAGAATCCTGAATGTGTAGGAAAAGATTGCTCTTCTTTTTGGCAACTATTTATAGATCCTGGGTCAGTGTAAACCATCACTATGGCTATAAGCCTCTCATTTTGCACCTGTATTTTGACCTCCCAGGGTGGACAACCCCGAGCGACGATCCTATTGGGCAAGCGGTTTCCACCAGCCAAAAGAAAAAATGAACGTAAGGACCGAGCTTATCATGTTCGTATTAATACGTCTGTCATGTGAATAGTGAATGGAGCCGTATCTAAAGTCAAGATCGGGTCAAGAGTTCGACATGACCTCTCTTTACCTTGCTTGCGCAAGGGATCTATGACTTTAGGTTTTGACTAGGTCATATTGTCATGGATGACGCATTAAAGACTTGATGACATGGTATCATGTGGGCACGGGTGTACATCCGATACGGAGCATTGTCTGGGTGTAGCTTTGGAAATCAGGATCGGGTCATGATTTTAGCATGACCTTTTATCGTATTGCTTTCGCAAGAGATCTTGATTTCTGGGCTTTGAATCAGATAATGGCTGACATGGGATATCTATCCAGGCTTTATGACACGGACCAGGTAAAAATCAGCCGAGTCTGGACAGAGTGTGACGCAATAATGCATGGTAAACATTGGCTAGGATGGGAAGATTGGAATGATCCCGTGCGCGATCGAAAGGCATAGGAACACCAATCGAACTGCATCTGAGACCATCCCGGGTTTGGGGTTGTAGTGTGCAGTGTACAGGATAAGAGTGCGCGTAGTGTGCGGTCAATAAAATTCTTTTTCTAAGTAAAACAAAAAGTTTTGTAGAATCAATTTTAAATGTATGTGCACATATGTATTATGTAGCATTTTTTTTTGTATATTTTTTTTTGAATAACAAAAAAGTAAAGCATATGCACACACACACAACAGTTAAAGAATGAGTAAAATGAAAGTTTAACCCTCATCATTGTTTTAAAAATCTTATTTTGTTTAAAAGTATTTAAAACAAAATCTCCCCAGCAGAGTCGCAAATTGAAATTACCCAATCGTGGCCAGACGGCATCTAGCAATGTGCGGCCGTGCTGCGTTTCATTTAGAGTCACCACGCTATTTTGATTGTGCCCAAAACATTGAGAAAAGACTTTGTTTTTGTTTTGTTTTGTTGGGTGATGAGATTTTTGAGTTCGGAGGTCATGTTACGCCTCGGGAAGAGATAGTTGAGCTAACCCGAGTCGCCTCATATACACGAGTCTTTCGATACCCTTATTTTTTTAAATGTTGTGTGTGCGTGCGCTTTTTTAAAAATGCATTTTGAGAGTAATGTCTATATTGCAAATGATGCTTGTGTTTAAACGGGAATATTTTAATTAAAGCAGTAAATGAGATTTGGAAGGAGGCCTTACAAATATTGGTTTGTGTCTATCTTCCATGTAGGAATGTGTTTGAGATGTGTGAATAGGGTTTTTGGGACGTCGGGGGTCGATTAGGATTGATCGGGATTGACCGGAGTCGCTTCGGGAGGACTTCAGAGTGCTTCGGGATGGCTTGATATGGATTGGTATGGGCGGGCAGAGCTTTGGGATGCCTCGGGATGGCTCGAGATGTATTGGTATGGGCCAGAAGAGCTTCGGGATGCCTCGTGATGACTTTGGGTGGATTGGTATGGGGTGACAGAACTTCGGGATGGACTGGTATGGGCCGTCAGAGCTTCGAGATGGCTCGGGACGTCTCGGGATGCCTTGAGATTCGACCAAAATAGCTTTGGGAGGACTTCAGAACGCCTCAGGAGGGCTTTGGAGCACCTCGGGAAGGCTCGGGAGGCCTCAAAAAGGACTGGAAGAGGTCGGGATGCCTTTGGAGTGTTCCTGAAGGCTGGGGGAAGAGAGGAGAGAGTTGAGGTGTGAATGAAATGAGAGGGGGAGCCTTCTATTTATAGGCCCCAAAAAATTGCAATAAGGTCCGTACGAACCATTGTGTAATTACAATTTTTTTCGTTTTCCTGGATTTCAGGAAATATTGTGGACATTAAGGGGATATTTTCATCATTTTGCCGTGTTGAAGTAAGTGTCCGTACGAACCATTCTTACTTTGCAAAGTGGTCCGTACGGACCATTATGTTAATGGGCCATATTTTGTTATTCCTGTAAAGTCCTTGAGTTTCCTTTTATTCCTGAATGGTCTTTCCTTGGTTTGGATGGTGGTTTTGGACCTTTTGGATGTTACGGGTCTTCGGGATTACGAATGCGTTAGTCCTCGTTTTTTCCAGTATGCTCGGATGGAGAGCGGTCCGGATTGGGGTACTTACAATACCTCTTTTAGTTCTTCTACGGCAGCTAAGGCTTCAAGATCCTCTTCACTATTTGATTCATCATTTTCTTTGGTTACTAGGCTTAGTAGTGCTTCATCCTCATCACTGTCTGAGTCAGTTGATTTATATTCCTCATCATTGAATTTTGATGAGTCAGCTATCATGACTTGTTCTTTGTTTTTGTTTTTATTATTATTATTATTGTTTTTAACACAATTGTATCAATTGCATCTTGAACTATGTATGTTTTCTTTAGAATAAGCCATTTTCTTTGTTCCTTGATTTTTTTGGCTTCTTAGGTTCAGTGCATAGTGATATGGTTTTTCACAATTATAGCATTCAATTTTTTTATTTATTTTTGAATCCATCTTTATTTGATGTAGATGGAGATGCACTATACTTTCTATCAAATACCTTCTTTTGGCACCTCATAACATTTCTGTCATCGTATGAAATTTGTTTTGGTTCAAGTTTGGTATAGATTTTTATTTTCTAAAGTGCATTGTTAACAAGGTTGTCAATGTCCTATTGAGTGAAAAGTTTGTAAGATGTCTCTTGAGCAGCAAGAGCTAATGTTTGATAAATAGAAGGAATAGGTTCAGTTTTAATCATTCCTTCTAATTTATAAGTTTCAAGCTTTCCAAATTATTGCACAATAGTCATAGTACTCCATTCTGCTCATTTCCTTATGGGTAGAGCAAATTTCTCGTATTTTTGTGGCAGGTTGAAATTTATTTTAAGACATAAGTCTTGTTGCTCAAAAGTTTTTCCATGGTCAACAATAGATCAAACAAGGTCTCAAGGGAATCATGGTCCGGGCAAAACTAACCTTTTCAGCAAGTTAAATTTGAAGTTATCAAGTTGCATGAGTAGGTTGTATAAGTTTTGAGTTTTGACATTAGTATGTTTAGTAAACATAGTATGTATAAGTTCCCATGCTACTTTTATTGTTCCAACTTTAGCAATTTCTTTTGCTAATGGGTCATTCACACTCTTTTGGAGTATCTTTTAAACTTTTAAATTAGCACTAACTAATTGCCTTTCAGCTTTGGTCCAGATTTCAGGTGACTTAATTTTACTTACTCCTCCTCCATTAGTGTCTATATATGAGTGAGATAAATGACTTCATTTTCTAAAACATATCAGTTCCAAATGATATTAGCATCTAGATATATTTTAATTTTAGAGGAGCAGATTTCAAAGGAGCCACTTTCATTAATGTGGGGAATGTCTTTCTCATTATTTCTTCTTGATTGAGGCGTAGTGGGTGAGTTGAATGCTTCACAAGTTGTTAGATTTTGTATGGTGAAGAAAAACTCTGATACCAATAGAAAGGCCATGTGTACTTAAGAAATGAATTAATCAAAGTTAGGCAGCAGGCCCTAGGGGTTAGTTGTCTCTTGATTAAGTTTGAGTTTATGTAGCAGAAGTAAATTTAGGAAATATAGAAATAAATGAATAATGTTTTGGAATTATGTCCTAATCTCACTACTACCGTTTTCCAATTTTCTTTATTTCTTAATAAGCATGCAAAGCCAAATTAATAACTGTGAACCATAGAGAGTATTAATTTTCCAACGGAATACTTCCATATGTAAATCAAATTGGTCGCAATTACCACATAATGTTTGTCTAAAACCATAATAACCGTTGGTAAAGGAAAATTCATAGGTAGAGGAAAATTCATAAGTAAATTACTTCACTGGTCGGCGATGGGAACATGGCCAAAGGTTACAAACGGAAATGTCCATTGGTAATGCCTCAAATTAACAGAATAGACCATCGATAAGTTGATGCCCTAACCGCGCACATTTTCTTCGGGTAAAATTAAAATAAAAATAAAAAATACCGACGAAATATTCTTTGGGTAAAATAAAATTCAAAAATCAAAAACACCGTGAAAAAACATGTAAGTAGATATGAATTTAGCATTAACCATTCAACATTCATAAGTCACATTCAAAATAATAATAACAATCCCAAAACAGCATACCAATACTAGATATTATTAGAAACAAAATAAAAAATATATACTTCATTAATCTATGTGGGTGCCTTATACATTATATGTCATGCATGGAAATTATTGTGCAAATGTGTACACAGTTGACAAATACAAAGTTGCATTAATAAAATAAAATAATTAAAATGATATTTTCAAATATGCGCTTGATGACGTATAACTTGCGCAAATTTAGTCTATGAACATAAAAAAAACCTATTAGAAATTCCACGTACATTTATTAGATTTAATTTTTATTCATATAGAGAGTAGGTATTATCTCAGTATGATATATGAAAGGCCCTTTGTTGATATGCAGATGATCAGACAGCTATGGTTTTGGCTTAGCTGTCAGATGATAGTTGAATTGTGCAGCGGAATAAGAGAGATTTGAAATAATGATAGGACAAGAAACACAAAGAAATAATGCAAGTGTGTGAATGTGATTGCAAAAATGTAATAACACAGAGAATTTAAAGTGGTTCAGAGTTCACTCCTCCTACATCCACCCCCACTGTCAATCTTGACAAGTGAGATCAATTTTATTATAATCTTTAATCAACAAAAATTACAAATGATTGATTCAGGCAAGTTCCTTGAACTTCCTCTTCCTAATTAGTACAGTCAACTAGGGATACACTTAAAGTACAGTCTTAAGTGTTTTTACAACTTGAAGTACAGTCTCAAGATTTTACAAAACAAATAATACACTCAAAGTACGGTCTTGAGTGATTACAAACTAATTCTACACCTAAAGTACAGCCTTAGGATTTTGGAATTTGTGAATTAACACACTAAGGGGTGTTTTGTTGTGGAGACAAAGGTTTTGGGGTGAGGGTTTGGTTTGGAACGAGTTTAAAGGGTAAGGATTGGTGAGTGTGTGTGTGAATTACAGGAGGTGTGTGTGGGTGTGAGGGAAAGGTTTTGATGTGAAAAAGAGTATTTTCCAAGTAGTGTTGTGTAGAGGAAGAACTCCTCTATTTATACCCTTCAATGTAGCCGTTGGAATATGACTGTTGCGGCTACATTAATGAGCCTTGATCGGTCTTTGTCCCACTTGTCCACATGCAGTCTTCATGAGCCGGCTTGAGCCGTGGCTTGAACCGAGAGCTTCTAGAAGGTCTTCAGTGGTCTTCATTGGTCTTCAATGGTGAACTTGACAGTGTGAAGATCCGGGTTCCACATTGGTTGAGATTGTGGTAACAGAGATTGAGACAAAGTGATAGCTATCGAGGAATGAAGTCATAGCCGTTAGATCATACAAGGCTTAGCTATCGCAGAAGATGTTCTTAATAAGAGCTGAGATGCACTTTGATGATCTTGATGGCTTAGAGAGAGAATATGATTCATGTTTTTGATTGATTGTAATCATTGTATACAACAGAATCATAACTATCAAACTCATAGCTGTCAGATATACTGAGGAATGAATATGAAGTTTGATTTGGTCATCATGGACTTAGCTGTCGAGAGAAAAGGATCATGATCGACGCCTTCCTCTTTTGATATAAACCCTGTTCTATATATATATTCCTTTATCAAAACCAACTAACTAAGACATTGATCAAAGTTAGGTCCTAACAATTTCCCCTTTTTGGTAAAGGAAGATCTATTTTAGAACATGTTTTCATATTTGATAAGAGAAATAATAATAGATGAAATAATACAAGGATTCATAGCAAGCACAAATAACCTTAATGAGATTGAAATATATGAATTTAATCTCAAGAAAAGGTTCACAGATTACATGCTTATAAAAGCGAGCCAATCAAAACAAATTGTTTTAACAAACCAAAAAAATTGTTCCATAAAACTACACTTCAATCATCGCCCGCTGATCATAGAACTCCTCTCTTTCTTGCCCGTCGAAATAATCAGATTTCTTTCTTCCTCTAGTTCTCTTCTCATATCCGGCTCCACTCCTCCGTAGTAGAACTCATTGTTCCATTCCCATGACATCCTCTCATCATACTTGAAGAACTTATCTTCTTTTGACTTTAGTTGAGCTCTTGTAAGGGGCATCTGATCATTTCTGATTCTCATTGTGCCCCACAAATGCTTCTTCTTGTTCCTTGTTCTCTTATTTTTCATGGGCCCAATGGATTGATCTGGTTGTGATTGAACTGAGACTTGAGCTTCAGGAAAGGAATGAGTGGATTGCTGAGGATGGTTGGTAAATGTAGGAGATGGAATTATTATTGGAGAGCCTTGATCTGGACTTGAAGGAGCATCATCATCATCACTGTCAGAGTCTGAGGAAAGATCAATAACAGTTTTGGTTCTGTTTTGACTGTCAGCAATGGATTCTCTGAATTCTTTGATCTCAGGAATAGAGACCAAGTTCATGAAGTGAGAGTTTTCATTGGGAGAGGTGAAGTTCATGGGATCAACAGTGATGAAGGGAGAAAGGTAGGGCTCAATTCCTGGATTAAGGGTTGGGGGAAAGATGTTGACCATTTTGCTTATCAAAAGCATGAGGGCATACTTTTGTTCAAACAGAGAAAGGAAAAATGATTTTGCAAGGTCAATGCAGAGGGTGAAGACTAGACCCTTTGGCATATACAGGCATGAATTGAGTGATGGAGATATGAGTTGGCTGAAAAGAACTTCCCAATCAAGAAGAGTATTGGGAGTGATGAACTTTGGGAATGATGGGATTTGGTGAACAAAGTTGGAGGTTGATGAGGTTCTTGACACTTGCCATTTTTCATAGGCAAAGAAAACTAACCCTGCAAGGTTTCTTGCCACTACAATCATCCCATTTCTTGACAGTTCCCATGATTTTGGATAGGTAAAGGGATTTGCAATTTCTGGAAAATGAGACACATGGGCTAACCCTTTTCTTGCTGTCTTGATGGAAGAAATAGAGAAATCAATGCCACAGCTAAGCATCCAGGGTTCTTTCTTGGGAAGAAAGGATTGATTTTGAGAGGGAGGAATGGAATTGCTTGGATGGCTGTCAGGACTGGAAAGAATTGGATCACTATCAGACAAATCTTGACCTTGTCCAAGCAGAATTGGACTATGAGGAGAGGCTTCAACAGGTTCATTTTCAGGGATTGGAGAAGTTGGCTTGGAAGGTGCAGAGGCTTGGGTTGAAACAGTTGGGATTGACTCAGAGGTTTGGCCAAGACTTTGATTGAGAGAATTGGAACTGAATTGAGATTTAAGGAGGTTTAAGGCTGCCCTGACTTCACTTTTGGCCAACCTTTTCTCAAGGATAGCTTTCATAGCTTCCTCATTTTCTTGAGTTCCATCAAGCACAAGGCCTTTGCAAGCGTTCACAATTGATTCTCCTTTTGAGACAAGTATGGGATTAATCTCAACTCCAACCTTCTTGAGATTTTGAATGACCTTAGTAGTATTATCAAGATTCCCCTTTCAATTTCAACAGTGAGCGTAGGTTCATTTACGGGCTCGGTCTCGGGAATGGAAGGGAAGGTATGGCTATCTACATCCATAGCCGTCACCTTGGGGTTACTAGATGACTCTCCTGGTCCACTTCTTTTCTTCATTAACCTAAGTGAGTTCATCTAGGGCCATTAATGATTCTTCCTCACTTAGAATATCATCAAGATACAAAAGAACGACCTTTTCGGTGTCGGGGTTTCCATCCAATTCAATAGCATCAATTGCTTTCGTGGATTTTGGCTAACTGTTGAGGATGGGTAGAGGGGATATTCTCATCAATGTTCCCCCTTAAAGGTTGCTTTTGTGATGGTTCTTTGAGATTAAGAATGGCTTCAATGGCTGACAGATGACCTGAGCTGGGTGTGGATGACTTGTCCACTCTTGGACTAACAGAAGTGGATTTTGGGGAAATGGAAGGGGTAGTTATTTTGGTTTTCTTGGCTTTGGGGGCTTTCTTTTCTAGTTTTCTTTTCTTTGGAAAAGTTTTAGGAGGAATGGATAAGGAAGGTTGTACCTTGGATTACGGTATTTACGCTTGGAAGGGATAGCTGTCGGAGGTGCCTTTCCTTTAAAGTTTGTGCATTTGACAATTTGATAGCCGCCCAGAGTTCTTGAGAATCTACATCGGCATCACCGGCATGAGTTTGTTCCATGGTGTCATCTCTATGACTATCAACGACACCTCTTTCTTCAACATCCTTAGCATGGGTACATCAGATATGGTTCCTTGTTCATCGGCTACCGAGATCATCCTTGCTTTTGCCTTTCTTGCTAGGAGATACCACAGTCTTCTTTAACACTCCAGTTTTCTTGACATTGGTCTTCACTCCTCTTTTTATTCTCCTACTTGTAGCCAATGCTATCAACTCCTTCCAGTGTTCAATCTTCTTCCTTGTTTCCTCTTCCAGCTTTTCATGAGCTTCTTTGAAACTTTTCATGCTCATATCTCCAGCTTTCATAACAATTCCTTTCTTTTGTTTCAATGAAAAAGTTCTTTCATTGAAACACCTTGTCTCAGATAGCTTCACAGTCTTGACCACTTCTTGGATAGAGCAGGTTTGAGCTTTAGAATTAGAACTTCAAGAATTCCACTCATGAATCTGAAGTTGTTCATCCTTCCACCTTGCTTCTTGAATTTGAGAGTAGAGGATGAGACTGCAAGTTGGAAATTGTGGAGAAGAACAATGCACCAATTTGTGTCCTTAGTCATTAAGCTCAGCATCTGCTTCCACTCATTTGATCCCATTTGATCAAATGAGGATTGCTTGCCATCAATGGCTTTGTTGACCACATCCATCAGGGTTGACTTGAAGATATCATCTTTGTTTTTCACCATTGCTTTGTCTTGAACAGCTTTGAAGTCTGTGACTTTAACACCATGAAATTTCTCATATACTGTCTTCAATCTCTCTGACCCTCTATCCCATATATTTTTACAGCATCTTCTTTATTTGGGATCCCATAGACATCACTAACCATTTCTTGAGTGATAGTTATCTCCACATTTTCTATGGTGGCAGTTATTGAATTATTTTCATTGTTTCTTCTTCCTACCAAATAAATTTCTCTGCACAGTTCTTCATAAATTGGGGGTTTGGCTCCCATAAAATCAAGTAATTCGTTTACCTCAAGAAGTTCTTTGATGAGAATTCCTACTTCAGAATCATAGAAGTTAGGTTTGATGAAGTAACCATGAGCATCTGGGTACATTGCTTTTGGGTCTGCCATTGATGTCTAAAAAGAATTAGGGTTGAAGAGATACGATGGTGGATTGGAGAGGGAAGGAGACAAATTTTAAACTGAGAATTAATGGAACAGGGATTTTAGTGATTCCGAGAGGAGAGAGAGACAAATAATGAGTGGAACGTGGGTTTTAATGGGCATTGGGGGTTTCAAAGTTAAGTAACTGTTCATATGAACAGTGGTTTTTACCCTTCCCCACGTTGAGACATTAATTCCCACAAAACACAAGAAGAACATTCCCTTTTTCAAGAAGCTTTGCAGGGGAAGAGACGGCAAAGGAAGTGACAATTGTGAGCAATTAACACGATCAAATCACATAAAAGTTGCTTTAACCTAGCTGTTTGAAAGAAAACTCTGACAGTTAAGCTAGTTTGAATAATGATGGCTGTCTGAGATAGCTAGGTGAAAATTGCCTATAAAACAGTGACAACTTCAGAGGAAAATTATTCAGATTTATTTACAAACACAAATGGGTAGATTTTCCTCAAAGTTTAATCCAAAAATTATGGCTCAAACAGCAAAACAATTGGTCTTTGGGAAAAATTGTGAGGATGATTTGATGAGTGATGAAATGGAGATAGAGAGAGAGTCTTTCAATATTGTTGAAAGTTCAGAGAGTGAATGATAAGGGTAAGAACAAGAGAGTGAGGGTTGATCAAGACATAGAGATGAAGGAGGTAGCTGTCAGGGAAAAGGTTGACAGTAAAGAGGGAGAGGGAATAAGGCTTTTTGGGAAGACAATCAAAGTTGATCAAGGAGAGTCAAGTAAGGGAAAGAGTAAGGTAGAAAGGGTATACACATTGGGGGAGTTGGTAAAGCAGGACAGGGCTCAGACAGCTATGGAGAGAAGCTTAGCTGTCAGGAAGAAGGTTGAGCAAGATAAGCTTTATACACCTGTGAGCAGGGATTCTCTCTCTCCAGGAGTTGGTTTGTTGGAGGGGAGAGGAGATAACTTTGCAGGAGTGCATATATCTCCTTCTTCAACAATCTCATACCTATTCAACCAGGTTATAGGTTGCTTCAGCCCTGCAAGAGTACCTGCTGTGGAGAGAGTGGAGTCAAGTGTTGGTCAACCATTTGCAATCACAGGGAATGGTTCTTTTTCAGGAGATTTTAGCTTTGTGACTCCAATGGAGGGATTGCTTCAGCCATATGATGCAGTTGAAGAGTGGTGGCCTAGAAGGGCAAGTCCTTCTCTCCAATATTCGAGTCACTTCCATTGATCCTTTCTTGGAGAGGCACCCGGTGTGGTTGCAGAGGTACCAACAAACCTTGCAATCAACTCGGGAGGCTAGAAATGAAGGAATGAGTCTTTGGAGGAGGGTGCTGGGAGAGGCTGTGACATTTCCAAAGAATGTCGACTGGCTAAGATGAAGGTTTGAAGAGGAGAGTAGGTTTTGAAGATTGTATGGTTTGGAGGAAGTTTTTGTTGGGTGAATGAAGATGAGAGAGAAGGATTTTATGGGTTTTTTGTATGTTTTTGTTGTTGTTTTTGATTTTCATGGGTTTTGGAGAGATAGCTATCAGAGGATGGTTATCAGGAATGTTTATGAGGGAATAGCTGTCAGGCAACATTGTGACAGCATTACCCAGTATGTAAGCCTCTTTTTATTTATGAAGAACAACCTTTTATTTTGGCATATTTATCATACCAAGCATGGCTCTTAATATCTCAAACCTCTTTTCATCCATGGCTTTTGTGAGAATATCAGAGACATTGTCCTCAGTGCAAACTTTTGCAAGGTTGATATTCCCTTTTTCAACATGATCCCTGATGAAATGATGTCTGACCTCAATATGCTTTGTTTTTGAATGTTGGACAGGGTTTTCTGTCATGGCAATAGTACTTGAGTTGTCACAGAAGATGGGAATGTTGGATAATTCAATTCCAAAGTCTTGAAGTTGACTTTTAAGATAGAGAATTTGTGAACAACACAAGCCTGACAAAGAATATACTCGGCCTCGGCGGTTGAAGTGGCTGCGAGGTTTGCTTTTGCTTGACCATGAAATGATTCTTGAGCCAATAAGCTGGCATCCACCACTTGTGGATTTTCTATCTAGATTACATCCGGCATAGTCGAGTCGGTGAATCCAATTAAAGAAAATGGGGATTCGGTGGGATACCACAAGCCAAAATCGGGGTTCCTTTGAGATATCTAAGAATTCTCTTGACGAGCAGAGAGATGAGATTCTTTGGGATTAGCTTGAAATCTAGCACAAAGACATACACTAAACATAATGTCGAGTCTTGAAGCTGTTACATAAAGAAGAGATCCAATGTAGCTTACTGTAAAGTGTTGGATTTACACTTTGACCATCTAGATCAGCATGGAGTTTGGTTGTGGTTGACAAGGGTGTTTTGGCAGGGGAAGCAGTTTGCATGTCAAACTTCTTGATCATATCCCTTGTATATTTAGCTTGGTTGATGAAGATTCCTTCCTCCATTTGTTTGACTTGGAGTCCTAAGAAGAAGGTGAGCTCACCAATCATGCTCATTTCAAACTGATCCTTCATACTATCTCCCAATTCCGTGCACAAGTCCTCATTTGATGAGCCAAAGATGATGTCATCAACATAGACTTGGATGAGCAACTGATCATCTCCATATTTTTTGATAAACAAAGTATTATCAATATGGCCCTTGGTAAAGCCTTTGCCAAGGAGATATCTAGATAGGGTATCATACCAAGCTCTTGGTGCTTGTTTAAGTCCATACAATGCTTTGTTCAGTTTGAATACATGATCAGGAAACTTTGGGTGCTCAAATCCAGGGGGTTGAGATACAAAGACCTTTTCATTTAAAACTCCATTTAGAAATGCACTCTTGACATCCATTTGGAATATTTTCATCTTCTTGAATGAAGCATAGGCAAGGAATAGCCTTATAGCTTCAAGTCTTGCAACAGGTGCAAAGGTCTCATCATAGTCAATACCTTCTTCTTGTCTGTATCCTTGGGCAACCAGTCTGGCTTTGTTTCTAATTACAACACCTTCTTCATTCATCTTATTTCTAAAAACCCATCTTGTTCCAATAACAGTTTGATTTCTTGGTTTAGGAACAAGTTGCCACACTTTGTTTCTTTCAAACTGCTCTAGTTCTTCTTCCATGGCTTCAATCCAGTCAGCATCTTGGAGTGCTTCATTTATTTTCTTTGGTTCCACTTGGGATATGAATGCACTCATGAGAAAAGGGATGTTGTCTGGAACTGGGGTTTTATCAATTTGAAGGCTGATGTAAAGATCTTTATTGGGTGGAATGATGTGGGTAATGGTAGTTTCATCATTGTTTTTGGGAGGAGAAAGAGGATTATTGGATGGAGATGGAAGGTGGCTAGAAGATGGATTACATGAGGAAATGGGATGGCTGTCAGCTAAGGGTTGGCTGTCAGCTAAGGGAAAATTTTGAGAAGGGTCAGTCAAGGGATGACCATTTATTTGAAAATTTTCTTCCTCATCAATTGGATTGGAAGTGGGAGTGATTGCTGTTGACTTGGTTGGCTGGATTGGTTGTTGATGAGAGTGAGATAGTTCATGGCTACATCGGCATAGGATGGCTGTCAGATGAGTTTCTTGGAACCATGTATGGAAGATTTGATGAATCTTGTTCATGATTGAGAACAGATGAGTCAAGAATGGGAGATGCTTCAGGAAGATTATCTAGGTTTCCCAAACCTTCATCAAAATCACACAACTCAGTTACACTTTGATCATTGTTTTCATCAAAGTCAACATGAATTGATTCTTCCACAACAAGTCTTCTTTTGTTGTAAACTCTATAAGCTTTGCTTGTGTTAGAGTATCCAAGAAAAATTCCTTCATCACTTTTGGAGTCAAATTTGTCCAAATTGTTCTTGCCATTGTTGTGAATGAAGCATCTACTTCCAAAGCTGTGAAAGTAAGAAATTGTAGGGACTTTGTTATTCCACAATTCATATGGAGTCTTCTTGTGGAATTTGTTGATTAGAGTTTTGTTTTGAACATACACTGTGGTAATGCTGACTTCACCCCAAAAATACTTTGGGAGATTGTGTTGACGGCATTGTTGTTCTTGCTGCCTCACAAATTGTCCTGTTCTTCCTTTCAGCAACACCATTTTGTTGGGGAGTTCTTGGGGCTGAAAAATTGTGATCAATGCCTTTGGAATCACAATATTCTTCTACTCCTGTGTTCTCAAATTCCTTCCCATGGTCAGATCTGATCTTGATGATGGATGTCCCTTTTTGATTTTGAATTTTATTGAACAGCTTTATCAGACAGCTAAGGGTGTCACTTTTGGATTCAAGAAGAATGATCCAAGTGAATCTTGTGAAATCATCAACAACAACTAGGGAGTATCTTTTTCCTCCTAAAGATCTAGTTCTTATGGGTCCAAAAAGATCCATATGAAGCAGTTCAATAGGTCTTGAGGTGTCCAACTTGGTCTTGGGTTTGAATGAAGATTTCTTTTGCTTCCCACATTGGCATGCTTTGCAAAGTTTATCCTTTTTGAATGGGATCTTTGGTAGACCTCTGACTAGATTGGAATTTGCAAGCTTGGAAATGGTTTTGTGATTGAGGTGAGCCAATCTCTTGTGCCATAGCCATGACATATCAGATTGATTGAAAGACAGAAGGCAGTGAGCATTTGAGGATTCCACAATCTCTAAGTTTAAGCAGTAGAGATTTCCTTTTCTTGATCCAGTTAGGATGACTTTATTGTTTTTATCCTTAACAGTGCATTTATCCTTAGTGCAAACAACATGATATCCCTTATCACAGATTTGACTTATGCTGATCAAATTGTGTTTGAGACCCTCTACATAGGACACATTTGTAAAAATGATATCTTTTGTAATAAGATTTCCTGATCCTTTGACCTTAGCTTGGGAATTGTCACCAAAGGTTACATTTGGACCATTTTTAGGGGAATATTGTTGCAACCAGTCTTTATTGAAGGTCATATGTCTACTACAACCACTATCTAAATACCAAAGTCCTTTCCTAGGTACCTGCAAAAGCAGAAAGTAAATTTTATGGTACCCCTTTTTTTTTTATTCTTTTGGGTCCAAAGGATTAGTTTTTCTTTGGAACCCTAGCTTTGTTCATTGGTCCCTTGTTGAAGAAGCTGGTTTAGGGTATGATAATATGACATGATTTGCATCATGTAAGGTGTGAGGACAGTGGATTGGGATGGATTGAAGAAGTGGTTTGGATTGTTGTATTGGGGTTGAAACTGAAAGCTATTTGAAGAGGATGATCTGGGAGAGTCATTTTGATTTGCATGGCTTCTACCATTTGAGTATTGCCATTGAGGTTTTTGTTGTTTGGTGTATCTATGTTTGTTATAGAATCTTTGTTGCCTTGGGGTTCTTTGTTGTTTGGAAGATTTTGGTTGTCTGTCAGGCCTTGGCTATCTGTCATGCCTTGGCTGTCTGTCAACCCCTTGGGCATGCTGACAGGACTTGACTGACTAGCACATTCTTGCAGCTTGACTTCTTCCTGTATATTGGCTCCTTTTGAACCCAAATATACTTGCTTCCTTGAATTCTACTTGGTCCTTCCTTTGGTTGACTAGGACCACCCAAGATTTCTTTTGATTTTCCTTTGGTTTGAACAGGGTAGGTTTGAGTTTGATAGCTGCCAGAGCTTAGGTTTTCTAGAACCATTTTTTCAATGGCCCTTTCACCAGTGGGAGGAGAGTACACCTTTTGTGATGGATCATCAGCACCAATCCCTGTTTTGTCACTGGGACGCCTTTGGGTGTAGGTGAAAAGTGATAATGCTTTGCTTGACATGTTCCATGAATCTATTTTCTTTTTAAGAGCATCATTTTCTTTTTCAAGATTACTGAGTTTTTGACAATTTTCATGATTACTTGATGTCTCAGCTGTCAGATCCATGTTTTGTTTTTCAAGCATGATGCATTGATCTCTTAGCCCTTGGCATGCTTTCTCAAGCTCAGAAATGGTTTTTGTGAGGGTGTCAATGGTTGAGGATTGGGAAAGATTCTCATTGACCAGTGAAGCAAAGCTAGTTTTTTGTTTTTTGGTTTGAATTAAAAGAGTGCAAACTAATTGTTTAAAACCATCAATATTTAAAGAGTTAAAATCATGTACCTCTTTTAGTTCATCAGCAGCAGCAAGTGCTTCCATCTCTTCCTCATTGTCAGATTCTTCCTCATCTTCAGCTATAAGGCATATCATGGCTTCTTCTCCTTCAATTTCAGAATCATCACTTGACACATACTCTTCATCACTGAATTTTGATGAGTCAGCTATCATGACTTGCTCTTTGTTTTTGTCATGTTTATTTTTGGAGCAATTGAAGCAGTTGCACTTAGAACTGTGAATGATCTCTTTTGAGTAGGTCATCTTCTTAGGTGTCGATTGTCCCTAGGTTTCCTTGGTTCAGGGCAATCAGATGAGTAATGTCCTTGCTTTCCACAGTTGAAGCAATCAATTGTCTTCTTGTAGCTGTCTTGTTGAGCATTAGATGTGGAGGGATTGAATTTCTTGTCAAAAGATTTCTTTTGAAATTTCATGGCATTTCTGACAGCCATGGAAATGAGACTTGGAATGTCTTCTTGGGAGATCTGTTTCTTGAGACGGGTTTGGAGCTGATGTTTATCTTCTGAAGGGCATTGTTGACAATGGTCTCAATGTCTTGGTGAGTGATTGGCTTGTGGACGGTTTCTTGTGCGATTAAAGCTAAGGTTTGTGAAATGGAAGGGGCGATTGAATTTTTATCATACCTTCCAATTCATAAGCTTCAAGCTTTCCAAAATATTGCTCAAGCTGTCATGGTGCTCCATTCAGATCCTTCTCTAATAGGTAATGCTACCTTTTCATATTCTTGAGGAAGATTTGAGTATATCTTGAGGCAGAGATCTTGTTGTTCAAAGGTTTTTCCATGGTCAGCAATTGATCTAACAAGGTTCTCAAACCTTGGCTGAGCAGCACTCACCTTTTCTCCAGGGTAGAACTTGAAGTTGTCTAATTGCCTAAGCAAGTTATACAAGTTTTGTGTCCTAACACTGGAGTGTTTAGTGAACTTAGTTTGAATAAGAGCCCATGCTGTTCTGGCATTTGGTTCCTTAGCAATTTCTTGTGCTAGTGAGTCATTTACACTCTTTTGAAGAATGTTCTTGACTTTCAAGTTTGCACTTATCAATTGCTTTTCAGCTTCAGACCATGTTTCTGGGGATTTGACCTTACTAGGTCCTCCATCAGTACAGATTTGAGTTGGGTAGGACACTTCATTCTCTAGAACATACCAATTCCATATACTGTTTGCATCAAGGTATGTTTTTATTTTTGAAGCATAGATCTCAAAAGATCCACAGTCATCAATGTGTGGGATGTCTTTCTCATTATTTCTTCTTGGTTGAGGCATGGTGGGTTTGAAGAGGATCCTTCACAAGTTGTTAGACTTTAGAATGTGAAGACAAGCTCTGATACCAATTGAAAGGCCCTTTGTTGATATGCAGATGATCAGACAGCTATGGTTTTGGCTTAGCTGTCAGATGATAGTTGAATTGTGCAGCGGAATAAGAGAGATTTGAAATAATGATAGGACAAGAAACACAAAGAAATAATGCAAGTGTGTGAATGTGATTGCAAAAATGTAATAACACAGAGAATTTAAAGTGGTTCAGAGTTCACTCCTCCTACATCCACCCCCACTGTCAATCTTGACAAGTGAGATCAATTTTATTATAATCTTTAATCAACAAAAATTACAAATGATTGATTCAGGCAAGTTCCTTGAACTTCCTCTTCCTAATTAGTACAGTCAACTAGGGATACACTTAAAGTACAATCTTAAGTGTTTTTACAACTTAAAGTACAGTCTTAAGATTTTACAAAACAAATAATACACTCAAAGTACAGTCTTGAGTGATTACAAACTAATTCTACACCTAAAGTACAGTCTTAGGATTTTGGAATTTGTGAATTAACACACTAAGGGGTGTTTTGTTGTGGAGACAAAGGTTTTGAGGTGAGGGTTTGGTTTGGAACAGAGTTTAAAGGGTAAGGATTGGTGAGTGTGTGTGTGAATTACAGGAGGTGTGTGTGGGTGTGAGGGAAAGGTTTTGGACTGTGAAAAAGAGTATTTTCCAGTGGTTTTGTGTAGAGGAAGAACTCCTCTATTTATACCCTTCAATGTAACCGTTGGAATATGACTGTTGCAGCTACATTAATGAGCCTTGACCGGTCTTTGTCCCACTTGTCCACATGCAGGTCTTCATGAGCTGGCTTGAGCTGTGGCTTGAACTGAGAGCTTCTAGAAGGTCTTCAGTGGTCTTCATTGGTCTTCAATGGTGAACTTGACAGCTGTGAAGATCCAGGTTCCACTTTGGTTGAGATTGTGGTAACAGAGATTGAGACAAAGTGATGGCTATCAGAGGAATGAAGTCATGGCTGTCAGATCATACAAGGCTTAGCTATCAGAGATGTTCTCTAATAAGGACTGAGATGCACTTTGATGATCTGATGGCTTAGAGAGAGAATATGATTCATGTTTTTGATTGATTGTAATCATTGTATACAACAGAATCATAACTATCAAACTCATAGTCCGCGATACACTGAGGAATGAATATGAAGTTTGATTTGTTCAGTCATGGACTTAGCTGTCAGAGAAAAGGATCATGACTGACAGTCTTCCTCTTTTGATATAAACCCTGTTCTATATATATATTCCTTTATCAAAACCAACTAACTAAGACATTGATCAAAGTTAGGTCCTAACAATTATGATTGTGATTAAGCAATTCTAAAGCTATACATATATTTGACTAACAGCGCTAGAGTTGCGAATCAACAACGGCGGAGACCAGTTTTTCTGTTTAAGCGAAACAGATTGGGAGGGGGCTAGGGTTTTATATATGCCATTTTACCGACGGACATTTCGGTCGGTATTACTGAAGGATGCGTTCCGTCGATATTACCGACGAAAATAAAAGATTTACCGACGGATTAAAATGTAAATTTTATAAAGAAATTCCCGGCAAGTGTAAATTAAAAATCCGTTGATATTTGTTGGTTGCCCGTTGGTAATACCGACGGATAGCGTCCGTCGTTAATATTTTGTTGGTTAACAAACAGTTTCTAGTAGTGAAAGAAGAAGGTAGGGTGGGGAGGGATGAACCTTGACATTATCCCCCTCTCTCTATTTCAATACTTTTAATTTATGAAATTTTATTTAACCCCCATAAATGTAAAATCAACTTTAATTTGAACCAATCTATTAACCACTTGTATGACACATGTGACTTAATTGACTTTTCTAATGAATTTCGTAAAAAAAAACTTTATCTGACGATTTTTTTTACACTTGAGGCCCTGATGTGGCAAAAAAAAAAACTACTAGGCTCCCGTAAAATACCCCCATGAGTTCAGGCCCTTAATTGTCATTTACCCATTTGAAATACAAAAATATGCATTCTCCTTATATGTACTTATATACTCCCTCTGTCCCACTTCAATTGATACTTATTTCATTTTTGGTCCGTTCCACTTCAATTGATACTTCCCAAAATGGAAAGGAATCTTCACTATTTACCCCACTCATTCTCTCTCCTATTTTACTTTTTCACTCACAACATTCTCTCTCCTAACTATTCCTCCCACTCATTCTCTCTCCTATTTAATTTTTCATACTCACAACATTTAACTTTTTCTCTTTCTTACATCACTTTTCCTTAATTCCCACACCCAAAAAGTTGGTCTCGATTGAAGTGGGACGAAGAGAGTATATTTTACTCCTTCCGTTAAAAATGTATATAGAAAAAATAAATAAATTTGCTACTAAGTATTTCCTCTGTCTGACTCAGGTTAAAAAAAAGTTTTAAATTTGCTTTTAACCAAATCAAATTAATTTTTTTTTTATCATTCATTTTTAAAAAATTATTAATGAAACGGAGGTAGTATAATATATCAGTCGTAAAAAAAGTTGGTCGCTGTATAGGCTGTATTTAGTTTTTTTTTTATTTTTCTAACACGTCCTTATATACACGACACAACCTCAGTCAGAGGACATAACATGTCCTCATACACGTCATCACCTCGGTCCGAGGACATAACACGTCCTCATACACGACATCACCTCGGTCAGAGAACATAACACGTCCTCATACACGACAATGCACCATTTCTGAACTACGATCGGGCATTTTGTGGTACATAGGAAGTGCACTTATTGTGACCATTCAATATCATATTGATTTGGATATCTACTATTTGCAGTTTAATTCGTCAACCTGCAAATGCATGCAGGAGGAGAAGTAAATCCAGCTTCCAAAACTCAGACAGAATAGTGTTGCTACTTTAATTCCCTTCTGTACCTTAAAATCAAATGCATGCATATATATAATTTTCGGCTGGCAAACCCCAGCTCCGTCACCTTTAAAATTACACATTTTGTGTTTGAATTGGACATGTAAATTTACGAAAAAATGTTAGTGCATTGGAAGCTTGCAATTACTTCTCCCGCGTGTATTTGAAGGTGGAGGATTTAAAAACGGAAATAGTAGCTTCTGGAAAGAAGGACCGTGGTGCCACTACAAGAAAAAAGTCAAGTTAGTGACACTATGTTAATAAATGACGCTAAATGTAGACATTGTTTTCTTCGGATGTCGGCACAAATTGAAAGGTAAGGTAGAAGGTAATTGTGTTGTGTGCGTTGTGCGTGTGTAGCTTGTTCTTGGAGCAACAATTGTTTTCTAGGTTGGATGCGATTCATAAAAATTAAGGGTCTTAGTATTGGGTTTCTTTCAATTTTGAAAGATTCGTGTAGCTAAGAATTCAAATCAACTCAATAGAACAAGGATGTGAGTACAGATGTGACTTACAACTGTTCACACATCCACCAATAAGCAGTGGAATAAAATAAAAGAACACAAAAATATAAACGTTTACTGGTTCTACCCAAGAAAACAAGGCTTTAAGTCCAAAAATCATTTTACTATTAAAATTCGATTTACAGAAAGAAATCTGAATAAATGAAAACGAAAAGATTAAAATACTAAACAAGTTCTAATTACCACCTTCTACACTAAGAACAATCTTCGTTTACCAAGGAGAACCTATTCTAAACAGAAGTAGAACAAAGAACTTGATGAAAACCTAGATGTGAGTTCGGATGTAAGACACAACCTTCACTCACAACCTAAAAAGCAATATTGAATCCGTGAAGAACAAAAAATATTGTCTTCCAAATAATTCTCTAAAGTCGTGTCTTCTCAATGTGCAATGGTCTTGTATTTATATGCACCTTTGAGAAGTCATTCAATCAATTCAACTCTTCCTTATTTGATGCAATCCAACTCCTACAAGGAAACATAAGATTGACACTAACAAAGAAAGAGATTTGTTAGAAGGTTAGTCCTTGTCTAAATATATTTACATAAATAAAAGAAGGTTAGTCCTAGTCTAAATATATTTACATAAATAAAAGATATTTACATAATAACAATGTCCTTTTTCAACTAGGAATATAAATTTTTGCAAGAAAGTAATAAAATCCTCTTACCAAGTATACCAATATGATTCAAATTAGGAAAGTAAATATTCCTTAAAATCTCACTCTTTCAATCTTTAAGATTCCATAATCAAGATTGATACAATCCTACTTTGACTAGGAAAATCTTTTTAGTTGAAAAATCATTCTCCAAGAAAGACATAAATCTTTTAAGTTTGAAAAATATATTTTGACAAATTATAGAGTACTAATCGTACTCTTTCAATCTCCCCCTGATTTATGGCTTTCTGGTCTAAATAGTATCTACAAAGAATAAAAGATATGAACAATAAAAGTCATAACCTGCCCGGTATCTAAATCTTTAGAAGAAAGTCAAAAATCTAAATTACTTAAAATACTTGCACGATTTCAAGAGTCCAAATCCTCTAAGAATTCTAACTCTTTCAATCTCCCCCTATTTTTGACTTTCTGGTCGAAAAAAAGATTTAGCAATTTATGAATCAATTAACCAAGTTGGTTAACACAAATCTCCCCTTGAAATGGACGTGTGTGAGGATGTGTAAACACATTCACACAATTGTATAGACAAGTGTTAATACCAAAAGTTGCAGTTTAACAAACTAGTACCACCTGAATTTTTTACCACTACAGATTCTACCTTTGTTGCTAACCTTATTAATTAGCTCCCCCTATGTCAGATTCATCTCCCCCTTTTTTACCAGAAATTGTAGTCATTAAGGTGAAAAGAGAATTCTCAATATAAATCTGAGATGCAGCAATTTGAGCTTGAAAATGCTGTAATGTGGCCTTCAGAAACCAGGATTTGGGCATCAAGTGCCTCTAGTTGAGCAGCAATTGAGATTGAAACCTCAGATATAGGTGCAGATGTGCGCACATCTGTACTCACATCCAGGGTCGCAACTGGAATTTCATGAGAATGAAAAGTAGCAAAAATCAAAGGGATTCTATCTCTGCAATCAAGGATTAGAGTGAACAATATGGTGTGTGTGGGTGTATGTGTATGTGTGTGTGTGTGTCATGTGTTGCAAAAAATGAGAGAGATAGAGAGTAATGAGACATATAAGATTTTTAATTAAACACACGACTCCCCCTTTCCTTTACAAGTAAGGAGATACAGACCTAGGGTGACACGTACCTTAGCTTGGGCAGCCAAACAATGATAGGAAGCAATTCAAATACTTGGCTCTTGAAATTCGCACGGATAATCACCAAAAAATTAGGGATTAAATCACAATCAAAATTCTATCCACATCCCATAATACCAATAAGATATTCGTGACATATCATTTTCACATTTACCCTTTCAAGTTGTCCACAATAATTCTCCTTTACATGCTTGACTTATAAAACACTTTATGAGAAATATTGTTAATCAAAAACATGTTAAATAAAAAATTTATAAATAATGAAAATAAGTAAACATATATATTTACCGGGCGCCTAAGAATGACCTAAACATGCAGAATGACTAGAATGATGCATCACACAGGTAAAGAAAAAAAAACTCAGTTTCAAATGTGGCATAGGATGTAAGTCACATTTAGGGACATATCTTGATCACAAAAAGTCAATGGGCAATAATCTAATCTGCACAGCCTCTAGGATGCATCCACCCATTTTTTTTATTGTGAATAAATTGCATATTGAGTAGCTTTCACTTTTCTTATTACCCAAAGATAGGCTTTGTCCAGTGATTTTTTCAACTTTGTCATCACACATAAGGCGGGGGTTCAAAACCGTGTTGCAGATACTTTGAGCCGCTGGCATTCTTTACTAGCTACTTTGCAGGTTTAGGTATGTGGGTTTGACACTTTTCGGGATTTATATCGTGATGATCCGTATTTTTGGGATGTGTGGGAAAAGTGTGCCCGAGGTAGTTTTCTGCAGTATCTTATTCATGATGGCTATTTCTTTAAGGGGAACAAGCTTTGTGTTTCTTATTGTTCATTGAGTGATCTAATTATTTTTAAGGGTCATGAAGGAGGACTTGCTGGAAACTTTGGCAAGGATAAAACACTGGAACTTATTGCAGAACAGTTTTTTTCTGCCCAAGTTGGGGCATGATGTTGCTCGGTTTGTGGAGAGATGTCTTGTGTGTTATATGGCCAAAACTCGCAAGACCAATGCGGGTCTCTATACTCCTTTGCAGGTTCCTACTGCTCTTTGGGAAGACATTATCTTGGATTTTGTGTTTGGATTGCCTCGTACACAATGACAGAAGGATTCTATTATGGTGGTGGTGGATCGTTTTTCTAAAATGTCCCATTTTGTTCCCAGCAGTAAAACGTTTGACGCGACACGGGTAGCAGACTTATATTTTAAGGAGATTGTGAAGTTGCATGGTATTCCCAAATATCTTACTTCAGACAGGGATGTCAAGTTTGTTAGTCACTTTTGGCGCACATTGTGGAGGAAGATGGGTTCACGTTTACAGTTCAGTAGCTCTTATCATCCGCAGACGGATGGACAGACTGAGGTTACTAATTGTAGTTTGGGTAACTTATTGCGCAGCTTGGTTGGTAACCATCCACGCCAATGGGATTTGATACTTGCACAGGCTGAATTTGCTTACAACAACTCTTAGAGCCGCACTACGGGTAAAATCCCTTTTCAGATTGTGTATGGGCGTAACCATGTCAGCCCCTTGGATCTTATTCCTCTTCCGATTACTTGTCAATACAATTCTGATGCGGAGGTGCGTGCGACTCAGATTAAAGAGCTTGATGAGCAGGTGCACAAACGTATTATTCAGCAAAACAGTAAGTACAAGCAGCGGGTGGTCAAGCATCGCAAGAGACTTGTGTTTCAGGCAGATGACTTGGTGTGGGTTCACTTGCGTAAAGAGAGGATCCCAGCTGGACATTTTGGCAAATTACAACCGAGGGCGGATGGACCATTTCAAGTGGTGGAGCGGATTAATGACAATGCGTACAAGATTGACTTGCCAGGTGAGTACAAAGTCTCAGCAACGTTCAACGTTCAACGTACAAAGTATCAGCATACAATGGCGACAGTGATGATGACGTCAACTCGAGGTCACGTTTTTTTCAATAAGGGGAGGATGATGTAGATCAACAGGCAACTCAAACAGACCCAGGAGCTGTGATCCAGGCGGCTGGCATCTCAAACAGACAAAGAAACTATGATCCAGGTGGGCGCCCCATTGGTGGCCAGGCGTGTGCCTCATTTGGAGGAAACCAAGGCCAACCTTCTGGACGCGACGCTGGCGCCCCACATCAGGCCATGCGGCCGCCTCACTTCAGATCAGCCTGACTGGGAACGAGGTTGGCGCCTCACAAGAGGTTGAGCGGGCGCCTCAATGACGGGGTGATTGCTGATGTTAATTTTGCTGGTGTTTTGAACTTTTAATTGGGGTATTTTGCTCTTTACTTTGCTATTTCGTTTTAGGGTTTTAAGGGAGTATTTATAATTTGTTTTAAAGAGATTGAACTCAGTTTTTGATTAATGAATTCATAGAAAAAAGGCTTAGGCTTTTCCAAACGAATCTTGGTTCTTTTTCGTTCAGCTTATTTCTCTTGGCTTTTTGCTATCACTCACACTCTGAAAAGTGCCCCAATTCAATGCACACGTCCATTGTATATGGGTGGTTTGAAAATATTTTTAATGAATTGGGACGAAGCAAAATAGCGTAAAAGAAAGTCGTCAAGCCGTTTTTGTTAGCCAAAACTTTGAAAAAAGTTTTTAAATGAGATTTAAAGTACGGAGATCATCTTACACTTTGTAAATAGTATCAAGAGCTCACCCAAAATGTCTCGTATCAATGAGTCTTCCTAATCATAAATGTGTGTGTGTGTGTGTGTGTGTTTTAAGTCAAAATAAGCAAATAAAAAGATTTGAAATGGTGTGCCTCTTTAGAAATTAGTTTTAATAGGAAATGATAATAGGAGAAGGGATTTAACATATAAAAATGAAAGAAAGGCATGGAACTGGTCATATGCTATCTCTGGGCAGATCAGTCGCGCAGATTAACAAATGGTGTCACGTGGACCCAAATGCGCCATGCGGCCCCTTTCACCTCTCAGTTTGAATGTGTCAAAATCAGGACAAGAAACAGGAAATAAACAGATTCAAATTATCACAAAAACTATAAACGAATCACATCAATCTCATGACATTTTCCCTTAAACATACCTATTTACCAAATGAATGGTTGTATGCTCTCATGGGGAAAAAATACCCAATTGATATTATGTGTAGATCCAAGGTAGGAAAATAAGACAACAGACACCTATAAGAGATTCATACTAAGAGATTTAATACAAAGAGATTAAAATAAGAAATCACATCAACCATGTTTCATCCCTAAAGCATACTTAGATTACTATATCAATGGTTGTATAATTTCACAATGAGGAAACTCAATTAGTATCATGTGTGATTTTATAATAAGAAGTTAATAATAAATAACAACAAACAAATTTTTACTAAAGAATTTCAATATAAAGTTAATCAAGACGACAAATTAAAGTTATGAGAGAGTAAAGAAAGGGAGAAAGAGAGTTTACCAACGATTTAGCCAACGGAGGTTCGCTTTTATCTTCTTTAGTTTGTAGCTTGAGCTAGGTCTTCATCCAAATGCATACATGAGATTTGATTTGGGTAAAAGAGAGATTGAGATTGTGTGTAGGATTGTATAAGAAAGAATGTGAGTTTGAATTTCGACGGAGTTTTTCCAAGGTGTCTAAAAATTGATTCCCTAAATGGGTATAAAACTGTTCTATTTATATATAGATTCTAGTGTCAAGCAGCCAGGTCTCCAAGTAGCAAAAGGCGCGGCACAGACGGCTCTTCTAACCCCCTATGCTGCTTCTATAAGTTGTCAGGATAAAATCTTTTTACCTTTTTGTAATTCCAGCGAGACCCTTTTGAGGATTCTTTGTCACTATCGCCACCACTGCCAATCACCACGGCCACCAACCACTACTGCTATCACTTCACTGCCATCGATGTCGCTTTTCACCACTAAAACCCTCAGCATTAACCACCACCACCAATTTAAACACAATCAATACTACTAACACATACCATCATCACCAATTAGCCACCATTCATCCCCCACCATCAACACTACTGCCACCAACATAAACACCATCACCAATATAAGAAAAAACTAAAAATAGTGGTGAAATGGTGTTCTTAATGGTTGTAGTGGCGAGTGGCTTTGATAGGTGGTAATGGTGATGATGGATGTTGTGGTTAATGGCAAGGTTGGTGGTGGTGGAGGTAAAGTAGTTAGGTAGGTGGTGTTGTTGGTAGTGGTGAGTGGCGATGGTGGTGTTGAAAAGTTGACGGTGGTCAATTTTAAAATTTATAAATAATATTCATTAATTCACTTATTTATTCTTGGGGTTTTCATTGAAAATTGCATCAACAAAAAAAAGGGAAGGAGTATATATGTTCTAAACCCTAAATGTGGCAACCGATAAACAAATAGTTCATATTATTTCATCTATCTCAAAATAAGTTTTCATTTTTTGGATCGAAAAACAGAAAAAATACTTTTGTTCCAATAAATATAAAAACATTAAACATGGGAAAACGTTGGTATATGAGAATGTTTCAATAAATATGGAAATATTTATATTGCTTTATAAGACTTTTTTTATGTAAGGTTTTGTATTAGTATATTAATTGTACATAAAAATAGGGTGAACGACAAATATATGAAACGTATTTTAGTGTTTTTTATGACTAATGGAACATACTAAGAATTGACATCTTAATGTTATGTACTTTACCATCTCGTTTTATATTATGAACGTATGCTAACGACTTTAAAAAAATAACTTAAATGTCAACAAAATAAAAAAAAATACTAACACCCATCAAATATACTTAACATTCGTTAGCCAATTTAATGGTTTGATAGTCTTCTTCCTAACCCCTACACTCCTTAAATCACCACCCACCACCCATCAGTCCGCTCCACCACCACTGTTGCCCTTACCATCACCACCACTGCAACCATTGCAGCAACCATTGCAGCAACCATTGCAGCCACCATTACCACCACCACAACCAAAATCAAAATCAAAACAAAATTAACACCACCAATTCCAGATCTGAAAGAAACACACATCCATATTTGTAAAAACTCCATAAAATTCAAACACACTACATTAGTCCGACCCACCACATTGTTTATTAAATCCAGCAAGATTAAACCATTCTTCCTTACCCAATAGTAATGAAGAAGCTGAAGTAGAGTTATTTGGGTTTCAAATTCGACAATTGGAGCCCCAAATTCGAAAAATGAAACCCTAGCAATAACCAAATAGAGAGATTTTGAATGTGGGTTTCAAATTTGGGGCTTTAATATTTCATATTGGGGTTTCAGTTTTGCTTCATTTTAATTTTTTCTTGATTCTTGTTTATAAACATGGCCATCAGCTCCACCATCACTCTCTCATTGCCATGTTCTGATCAACGACCACCCAATCTCCATCTTCAGCTATGACGACACCTACGTTCTTCAAATCTAGGCGAGAACGGAAAGCATTTGGGCCATCTCTCTTGCCCTCTCCCTCCTTCTTCTTCCACCAGCGGCTCTAATTGCCATGACTACTCTCCATTCCCATCCTCACCATCAACATATCTGACTCCAGATATGTATGTCTCGTATGAATTTTTGGATATTTCTCCCGTTAAGATAAAAGAGAGAGATATCGATTTTATATACCATAATTTCAAATTGTTTGTTCTATTGAAATTTTTGGAGATAAAACCCATTTGAACAATTCAAGCTATAGAAAAAATCAAGATTTCTTTGATTTTGGAATTCCACAGAAGAATTTGAAGCCAAGAGAGAGTAGTCGAATCGGCATAAAGAAATGTTACTTATTTAACAATAGTTATTTTTAACGAGTTCGTTCATTCCGTTAATGAAAATTAACGTCATCCAACTTTTTTACCTTAATTGTAATGTGACTCAAAAGTAAGTTACATTATGTTGTCAATTAATAGTATGTTATCATTAGTGTAATCGATGGTGTAGTACGTTCCATATTTTTGTAATTATTCCAAATAAAAATCATTAAATTGTGAATGGAAATTAATTATTTTTCTATAACAATATTTTCAAAACATTAATATTAATATATATATATACTCCCTCCGTCCCGTCCGAAAATGCCCAAACCAAACCTCGCACGCAAATTAAGGAAAATGATGTAGAAAAGAGAAAAAGTTTAAATGTTGTGAGTATGAAAAATTAAATAGGAGAGAGAATGAGTGGGAGGAATAGTTAGGAGAGAGAATGTTGTGAGTGTAAAAGTAAAGTAGGAGAGAGAATGAGTGGGTGGAATAGTAATAAAAACTTTTCTTTTTGGGAAAGTGCCTTTTTAAATGGGACGCCCAAAATTGAAATTTGTGGCTTTTCGGGCGGAACGGAGGGAGTATATATATATATATATATATATATATATATATATATATATATATATATATATATATACATATATATATATATAATACTTCAATGAAATGGTTTTCGAAAAAATATTGCTACGGCTTTTTGGCTACCGTCCAACCGTCGTCATTTGAAACCGGAGATTCTAGGAAAAGTAACTATTGTCGCCATTTGAGTTTGTTTTTCAGCCTTTATTTTGCTACCGCTCGATGGTCCCCAAATTTAGGTTGGTCATCATTTTTATTTTAGCGACGATGTGGTGATCGCCAATTTTTATAACTGTCTCGAAATCAAATGAAAATAGTTTCTATTTATAGAGAAATTTTTTTTATGAATTTTGGTGTAAAAAATTTGTTTTTAAAAAATAATTTATTATAAAATAATTGAGGTAAAAAAAAGTAGGATAAAAAATAAAAAATCTGAAAAAAAAACCAATCAATCAGCGAACGCCACGTGGCAGAAGTTATAAAAATCCGTGTCTGCGTACACGCGCCAATTTTCCGCCCACTCAGAGCCTGCCACGTCGAATTTTCTTAATATATCTTCAATTTTGTCACACTATTAAATTACTAAAATGCCCTAGGCGAATGAGCGCCAAAACATAGACTTTCCTCTCATTATATATATTAATATATAGATAGATTTATTAAAATTTGTTTCTCTTTATGTGAATACTTCCTCCGTCCCAGAAAAATATACACTTTTTTGGGTGGCACGGGAATTAAGGAGAAAAGTAAAAAAGGTGATGTGTTGTGAGTGTAGATGGTTGGGTAGGAGAGAGAAAGTGGAGTAAGTGGGTAATGGTTGTGAGTAGAGAGAAGTGTGTCCCATTTCATTTTTGGGAAAGTGCAGATTATTGTGCGACGTTCAAAAGGGATAATTTTACAGATTATCATGGAACGGAGAAAGTATTTTTTTAACTAACTTTTCAAATAGACTGGATTCGTCATTAAATCTACTCACCCTTTTATGGCATACCTACTTTTCATGTTAAACAGTACATTTTTTTTTAATTTTTGTGCAAATAGTAAATGTGTAGTTTGTAGTGTGTGATGAACGAAATATTTCAACTTTTTCATTTTAAAAAACGTGTAGTTTCAATTGAAATAATATTTTTAATAAAAGTGTAGTTCTAATTAAGACAGGAGAATATAGTTTGGATTACCAAGGGTTGAGAGTAAAACTCTACCAATTGAAGAAAATTGAAGTGGTCTTAGGATTCAGTGGTGAAGCCGGTAAAAATTGAGAAGGGTCAACTTTGTTTAAAATATAACATAAAATCTGGGGAGAAATGCGTTTCTCCGTCGCTTACGGAGAAACGGGTTTTTTTAACGCCCTTGCCTTTTAACTCCTCCGCTCTTTCTAACGCAGACAACAACACAGACAGACTCACCCTCTCTCTCTCTCTAAACGCACGCAAAGGCAGCTCCCTCACAACCCAGCTCTCCCTAAATCGCCAATGGCGACCTAGCCCAAATTGCCTCTCCCGAAAACCCCTTGCAAAAACTAGGGTTTGAACAACTAAGAGAAATGGGGAGGCAAGATAGAATCCATGGCTACAAAATCCTCCAAATCAACTGAACTGTCAACCTCTTTGGCGTTTTCGTCCAGGTGAGGGAGCGTCAATGGTGGATTGTAATTGGAGGTAGGGGAAACAGAGGAAGATGATCTGGAGGTCAATTGGCCTTGACGGGAGCTCAATTGGCCTTGACGGGAAACGATGATGAAGGGAGATTGAGGTCACCGGTGACTGGTTTTGGTGAGGGAGACGTTGAGGGAGCTTGGTCGTTGCTTGGATGGAGAGGGAGAGAACGGAGGAAGAGGATTGGAGGAAGCGTCAATGGTGGATTGTAATTGGAGGTAGGGGAAACAGGCTTCTGGATATACTTTGGTAAGGTTCTGGATATCATTTGGTAAGGTTCTGGATATCATTTTGTAATTTCGGATATCATTTTATAATTTCTGGATATCATTTTGTAAGTTTCTGGATATCATTTTGTAAGTTTCTGGATATCCAGAACCTTATGAAAGGATATCCAGAACCTATGTAAGTGATATCCAGAAATTTAGAATTGGCTTCTGGATATAAATTTTAAGGCTTCTGGATATCCATATTCAATGTTCTGGATATCCAGAACCTTGTGAAAGTGATATCCAGATCAGAAATTTGGTCTTGGCCTTGGATTTGGTCTCAAATTTTTTTCTGGATATCCGTCCCAAAGCTTCTGGCTATCAATCCCAAAACTTCTGGATATCCAGAAACCCGTTTCTCCATAACTTATGGAGAAACGCGTTTCTCCCTAGACCTACTCAAAATATAAACTATGATAACTTCGGAATCCAATGTGTGTGTGTGTGTGTGTTTTAAGCCAAAATAAGCAAATAAAAAGATTTGAAATGGTGTGCCTCTTTAGAAATTAGTTTTAATAGGAAATGATAATAGGAGAAGGGATTTAACATATAAAAATGAAAGAAAGGCATGGAACTGGTCATATGCTGTCTCTGGGCAGATCAGTCGCGCAGATTAACAAATGGTGTCGCGTGGACCCAAATGCGCCATGCAACCCCTTTCACCTCTCAGTTTGAATGTGTCAAAATCAAGACAAGAAACAGGAAATAAACAGATTCAAATTATCACAAAAACTATAAACGAATCACATCAATCTCATGACATTTTCCCTTAAACATACCTATTTACCAAATGAATGGTTGTATGCTCTCATGGGGAAAAATACCCAATTGATATTATGTGTAGATCCAAGGTAGGAAAATAAGACAACAGACACCTATAAGAGATTCATACTAAGAGATTTAATACAAAGAGATTAAAATAAGAAATCACATCAACCATGTTTCATCCCTAAAGCATACTTAGATTACTATATCAATGGTTGTATAATTTCACAATGAGCAAACTCAATTAGTATCATGTGTGATTTTATAATAAGAAGTTAATAATAAATAACAACAAACAAATTTTTACTAAAGAATTTCAATATAAAGTTAATCAAGACGACAAATTAAAGTTATGAGAGAGTAAAGAAAGGGAGAAAGAGAGTTTACCAACGATTTAGCCAACGGAGGTTCGCTTTTATCTTCTTTAGTTTGCAGCTTGAGCTAGGTCTTCATCCAAATGCACCGTGGGTCTTTTTTCCAGTAGCTACTATTTGCAGTTTAATTCGTCCACCTGCAAATGCATGCAGGAGGAGAAGTAAATCCAGCTTCCAAAACTCAAGACAGAATAGTGTTGCTACTTTAATTCCCTTCTTTACCTTAAAATCAAATGCATGCAGATATATAATTTTCGGCTGACAAACCCCAGCAAATTAAACATCAGTTCACATTACCCGTCTCAATAAGTACAGAGGCCCTGTACGAAATGAGAATATGGGGCTCCATTTGGAGAACACCCCTTCGATTTCAGGACCTAAATTGCAATTTGTCCTTTAAAAAATTAACACAATAATCTGTTTTACTAGTACTTCCCTACCCGTGCCAAGGCACGGTGACAGTACAACATAAATATAGTGTGTTTGAGATCAAACTCTCAAAATGCATAAGTCTAGTATCTATCATCAAATTGTAAACTCTTAAAATTTTCATTTGATTGCAAGAACAACAATATTAATGGTCCATTACATACATAATAGTTCCTGAATTTTAATTGAACATTTCAAAAATAAATCTGTCTCTTTGATATTTGTTACAAAAAGAAAAATAGAAAGTAAAATCACATTCTACAATATAGCCAAAATAAGATTGATAAAATACAATTTTATTATTATAACCAACAAGAAAATTATAAAAAAGTATGATTTCAATTAACTAAAGTTAACCAAATTACATAATCCCAACCCCCACCCACTTTCCTCTTTCCCCTCACCCCCTTACCTCACCCTCTTTCATGTAACCTCAAACCCGCTCACTATCCTTTGAGTTGCTGTTTTCCAAACTTCCAATACTATTATAGAGAAATCATGCTCTAAAATGATACACTATCGAAAATAAAATCTTGACCAAGGATATCAATTATTCTGAATGCCTGCAATAACAAAGCTAAGTAAAGACATGAAAACAAATTGCAAATATTCCTGAATAACAATAGCAAGCTCACCTTATAAGATATCTCCCCAAACTTTTCAGCACTTCCAAGAAAGTTTGACTTGATGAACAAAAGTACTCGTTTCAAAGCTGAAATAAATGTTACTTATTGCATGAAAATATCACATTCGGCCTTAAATGAGATTGAGTTGGTGGCCCATGACTGAAAAGAAAATGCTTATTAGATAATATCATAACATTATGCAAATTATGTGCACTAAATTTGATTATACTTACAAAAGTTTTAAGAGTTGAAGAAGAATCGAATTAGTACCCTCGTCAATCTGTTTCATCAACCACTTCCCAATTCCACCCCTCTTCCATTCAAAACACTCACTCCAACTATTACTATGCAACCCACCCAACCCTACACTCCTTTATGTAAACTTCATATATATATATATATATATATATATATATATATATATATATGTATATATATATATATATATATGTATATATATATATATATATATATATATATATGTATATATATATATATATATATATATATATATATATATATACATATATATATATATATATGTATATATATATATATATATATATATATATATATATATATATATATGTATATATATATATATATATATATATATATGTATATATGTACATATATACATATATATATATACATATATACATATATACATATACATATATACATATACATATATACATATATATATATACATATATATATACATATACATACATACATATATATATATATATATATATATATATATATATATATATATATATATATATATATATATACATATATATATATATATATACATATATACATATATACATATATATATATACATATATATATACATATATATATATATATACATATATATATACTTATATACATATATATATACATACATATATATATATATATATATATATATATATATATATATATATATATACATATATACATATATACGTATATATGTATATATATATATATATATATATATATATATATATATATATATATATATATATATATATATATATATACGTATATATACATATATATATATACGTATATATACATATATATATATATACGTATATATATATATATATATATATATATATATATATATATATATATGTTAGTGCATTAGGTGTTGTAAATATAAAAAATAAGGTAATATAGAAAAGTGGGGTAGGGGTTATATATATATATATATATATATATATATATATATATATATATAGTTGGAAAAATAGTGTGTTTGAAGAATATTAATAGATTAATTTCTAAAGGATAATTTTGTCAAATTACTTAAGTGGTTTAGTGTTTGTGAAATAAAATATTTATTTGTCCAAAATGATTTTTGAATGAATTAAATATAAATGCTCAAAGGATGTGACCCACTTTTTGATAATAAATTTTGATTTTGAAAATCAAAAATGGCTTTGACTTTTATTGAGGTGCTCGGCCGAGCAGATTGTTAACTCGGTCGAGCAAAGCATGAAAGAATGACAAAGGTTCTGGAAAGCCATGATAGGCCTAGGCATATGCCTTGCTCGGCGAGCAGATCTGGGCAAAGCCTTGCTCGGCCGAGTAAGGTACATGACTCGACCGAGCAGATTCTGGGCATTAATGACTGTTTGATTTTCAAAATGTAACAGCCATGGAAATGAATATCAAAACTGAAAATGGTTAATATTTTCAGTTTAATGGATATTAATTTCGGATTAATTGTTATTAATCTAAAATTAAATCCAAACATTCAATTTTGATTTTCTAAGGCTTTTGGAGTTTTATATATTGTTGTTTGTTAACAACAATGAAAAGGACTTTTTGAAAATCATTGGAAGAACACAAAGAAAACCCACAGCAGAAAAAACCAAACACCTATCTTCTAAAATCCTCCTCCATAATCCTCTTGTTGCATCTTGTTGATCCTTTCTTTTGGCCTCCTTGCATAGTTAGATCAAGAGGTGATATTGTCCAAGCATAGTTCAGCTCGCCGGGAACTTTAGGTGCAAAGTGCCCCCGGTCCGCACGTTCTATCCTGGGAGACAAGCGATCCAAGCAAACTCAAGCACACTCGGTGTGGGATCGAATATGTCTTAAGGAGACAGTGAATATCATTGGGCTCGTGCATCTTCAACAAGAATTTATCCTTTGTATTTACAGTTTTTGTTAATTGTTTTATTTAAATTTTCTGTAATTGTATCACCCGTGTAACAATCTTAAGACATTCCCCTAAACGAGGGAGTCGATTACAGATTTTAAAAACAGAAAATACTAACTAAGTTGTTGTGTTTCAGATGGCGACTAACAACAACAACGTGGAGACCCAAATTGGATCCCAAACTGGACCCCAAACTAATCCCCAAACTGGAAATGGAAGTGGCTCGACTATTGTGACAAATCCTTCTACGATCCATATCCCGACCCTTCATGCGGGAAAACCCGAGAAGTTTTTTGGCCACGATTTTAAACGTTGGCAACAAAAGATGCTTTTCTACCTCACTACCTTGCACTTGGCAAAATATCTGAAAGAAGATATGCCAAAGGTGAGTGAAGGAGAAACCGATGTTACAACCTTGGCTGCGGTTGAAACATGGAAGTATGGGGAATACTTGTGCAGAAATTATGTCCTTAATTCGCTTTCAGATTCTCTCTACAATGTGTTTAATGAGAAGAAATCTGCAAAGGAATTATGGGGTCCTTTTGGGAACACAAATATAAGATTGAGGATGCGGGAACAAAGAAGTTCATTGTTGCCCGTTTCCTTGATTTTAAGATGGTGGACATCAAAAGTGTGAAATCTCAAGTTGATGAGTTTCAAACAATTTTGCACGAGATTCATGCCGAGGGTAGGATGATAAGTGAAAGCTTCAAGTGGCTGCAATCATTGAGAAATTGCCTCCATCTTGGAATGATTTCAAGAACTATCTTAAGCATAAGCAAAAGGAAATGGATGTGGAAGGAATCATCCTTTGTTTGAGTATTGAAGAGAACAATAGAGTTGCTGAGAAAAACTTTGTTTCTAGTATGGCGAAGGCCAATATAGTGGAGCATGGTCAAAGCTCCAAAGGAAAAAGCTTTGGGAAGGGTAAAGGGAAGGTTGTGACAACTTCCAAGCGTTCCCACTTAGGACCAAAAGGTGGTGTTTCCAAGAAGAAGTTCTTAGGAACTTGTTACAATTGTAGCGGTGAAGGCCACAAGGCTCATGCTTGCAAGTTGCCCAAGAAGGCTCATGAGGCAAATATGGTGGAAGACATTACTAAGGAAGTGTCCGAGATGCACCTCGCAGTTGTGATTTCCGAGGTGAATTTGGTGGGTTCAAACCCAAATCAATGGTGGATTGACACCGGCGCTACTAGACATGTGTGCTCCAATAGAGACATGTTTAGTACCTTTGTTGCTAAGGATGGCGAGAAGCTATTCATGGGGAATTCAACCACTTCCGAGATCAAAGGTGAAGGAAAAGTGCTCTTGAAGATGACATCCAGGAAGGAGTTGACTCTCAACAACGTGCTTTATGTGCCTGATATTCGGAAGAACTTGGTGTCCGGATCGCTTTTGATAAAGCATGGTTTTTGTATTGTGTTTGAGTCCAATGTAGTCACTTTGTCAAAGAGTGAAATGTTTGTAGGTAAAGGCTATGTCAATGATGGACTGTTTAAGCTATGTGTAATGGTGGTTAAGCCAAGCTAATGAATGAATATCTCTTCCGTTTTCTTGCTTGAGTCTTCTAATTTGTGGCATGGTAGACTTGGTCATGTTAATTTTGATTCTATACGTTGTTTGACAAAAGCAAATTCTATTCCAAAGTTTAAAGTTGATTGTAAACAAAAATGTGAAATTTGTATAGAAGCAAAATTAACAAGAAAGTCATTCCATTCAGTTGAAAGACATAGTGAACCACTTGAATTGGTTCACATGGACTTATGTGACTTTAAATCAACACAATCACGGGGCGGCAATAAGTACTTCATGACTTTTGTAGATGATGGCACAAAGTATTGCTATGTGTATCATCTAAAAAGTAAAGATGAAGCTATAGAGAAGTTTACTTTCTATAAAAATGAAGTTGAGAATCAACTAAACCGGAAAATTAAGGTGCTAAAAAGTGATAAAGGGGTGAATATGAATCTCCATTTGAAGCAATATGTGCTCAAAGTGGAATTAAACATATAACCTCGGCACCTTATACACCTCAACAAAATGGTGTAGCCGAAAGGAAAAATAGGACATTAAAAGAAATGATGAATGCCATGTTATTGAGTTCGGGATTACCGGATAACATGTGGGGGGAAGCCGTGTTGTCGGCTAACTATGTGTTAAACAAAATACCCCGAAAGAAACAAGACAAAACTCCTTATGAACTATGGCATGAAAGAGTGCCAAGTTACAAACATTTGAGAGTGTGGGGGTGTCTTGCAAAGGTAGCCATACCTCCTCCTAAAAAGGTGAAGATTGGACATAAAACTGTTGATTGCATATTTATTGGATATGCACATAACAGTAGTGCTTATAGATTTCTTGTGTATGAGTCGAAAATTGAAGCTATACACAAAAAATACTATAATGGAATTTGTAAACGTGTCGTTCTTTGAGAATATATTCCCGTGTAAGTCAAGAAAAGAGGCAAGCTCATCGACTAGGGTAATAGATTAAATAGAAGACGAAAACGTTCAAGATAAAAGTGAAGAAGAAGAGGTAGAACCTCGACGGAGCAAAAGAGCTAAGATTGAAAAATCCTATGGTCTGAACTTTCTAACCTATATGGTAGAAAGTGAACCACGAAGTTACAAAGAAGCCGTTAGCTCTTCGGAAGGACCTTTGTGGAAGGAAGCAATTAAAAGTGAAATTGATTCCATTTTGTAAAATCACACATGGGAATTAGTGGACCTTCCTTCGGGAAGCAAACTACTAGGATATAAGTGGATTTTCAAAAGGAAAATGAAGGCGGACGGAACAATTGATAAGTATAAGGCCTGACTTGTAATTAAGGGTTACAGACAAAAAGAAGGCCTAGACTATTTTGACACGTATTCTCCCGTCACGAGAATAACGTCAATAAGAGTTGTACTTGCAATTGCTGCATTGAGAAATCTTGAAATACATCAAATGGATGTAAAAACAGCCTTTCTAAATGGAGATTTAGAAGAGGAGATTTACATGGAACAACCCGAGGGGTTTGTTGCGCGTGGACAAGAAAATAAGGTGTGCAAATTAGTAAAGTCATTATATGGCTTGAAACAAGCACCAAAACAATGGCATCAGAAATTTGGTAATGCTATGATGCAAAGTGGATTTAAAATAAATGAGTGTGACAAATGTGTCTATACTAAAACCACGGAAAATGGCTATGTCATTTTGTGTCTTTATGTAGATGACATGCTTATCATAGGGAGTTGTGATAAGATGATCAAATCCATGAAAGACATGTTGAATTCGAAGTTTGACATGAAAGATATGGGACTTGCGGACGTAATCCTTGGAGTTAAAATTTCTAGAATATCCAATGTACTTGTGTTAAGTCAATCTCATTATGTGGATAAAATTCTTGAGAAATTTAGCAATGATGTCAATGGAATAGCGAGTACTCCAATCGACCCAAATCTTCATCTATCAAAGAATAGAGATGAACCGGTGTCTCAATTAGAGTATTCGAGAATTATCGAAAGTCTAATGTACTTGATGAGTTGTACTAGGCCGGATATTGCTTATACCATTAGCAAATTAAGCCGGTATACAAGTAATCCTGGAACAAATCATTGGAAGGGTATAGTAAGAGTACTAAGGTACTTAAGATATACTCGTGATTTTGGATTACATTACACTAGACATCCAGCTGTGATAGAAGGATATAGTGATGCTAATTAGATATCAGACATCAAAGACTCAATATCTACAAGTGGATATTTATTCACATTAGCAGGTGCAGCTATATCATAGAAATCTTCTAAGCAAACTGTTATATGCAGATCAACCATGGAATCTAAGTTTATTGCACTAGATAAATGTGGTGAAGAAGTCGAATGGCTACGCCAATTTCTAGAAGATATTCCAAGATGGGAAAAGGTCGTGCCCGCAATTACTATACATTGCGATAGCCAATCTGCGATTGGTAGGGTACAAAGTCATATGTATAATGGTAAGTCTAGACATATACGTCAAAGATATAATACCATTAAACAACTACTTGCAACTGGCACCATATCTATTGACTATGTAAGGTCAAAAGATAATTTGGCGGATCCGCTAACCAAAGGGTTAAGTAAAGAGATAGTTGCAAGGTTAACATTGGGAATGTGATTAAAGCCTCTTGAGAAGTTAAACACAACAGAAAACCCAACCTAGCTGACTGAAGATCCCAAGATCTAGGTTCAAAGGGACAACCTAACTGTTAAAAGACTTGTAGTGTCACTGTGGGGGTCAACCCTATACTCATTCCTTAAAGTGACAACCCGAGATGAATGAGGTTAAGCCTATGACTTTTTAATGATTCTTCTATGAAGTAAAATGGGTTACTTAAAAGAATCACCTATGTGAGAAAGAAGTAGAGGCATCTTCGAGGAGAATTGTGTGAGGCTCAATTCTTAGACCTTCTCACAGAATCAGGCATTGTGATCCAGGGCCATGAATGGACACAACTATAAGAGCTGAATTGTGTTAGGGAGATACATGTGTAAAGTATATGATCGGCTACACAAAAAGCTAGCAGTTCAAGGACATCGTGTCTACTGATTAGCGAGTAGAGTAAATATGCTTTTACAAGGGAATGTTCAAAGGGCAAACCCCTACCTATCCTATGCAGGTTTTTGACTGCCGGACTTTATCAGCAAATTTAAAACTTTTTTCAACTTGAGACAGAGGAAATACTTAGTAGCAAATTTATTTTTTTATTCTATATACATTCACTACAAGAAAGAGGCTTATATACGGCGGTTAAAATCCGCCGTATATAAAACGCGCCCCTCCGTATATACTATTTACGGCGGACTAGCCACCGTAAATAGTCCACCGTATAAAACATCGTCGTATATAGTATTTACGGCGGGGTATCCGCCGTAAATACTATATACGGCGGATTACCACCGCCGTATATAAATGAAATACATACGTATATTACCGGCGTATTTGAGTAATCTTTATACGGCAGTCGGTGTAACCGCCGTAAATAAGAGACGAGTCATCCGCTGTGTCACGAGTCGTCCCAAATGCACCCCCACCAGGTTCCCTCGTCCCCCCTTTGGGGACGAGTCGTCCATGCCCATTTTATACGGCGGATGTGGTCACCACCGTAAATGACTTGTTGGAGACGAGTCGTCCACCAAGGCACGAGTCGTCCCATTTGCACCCCCTCCAGGTTCCCTCGTCCCCCCTTTGGGCACGAGTCGTCTAGGCCTTTATTTACGGCGGATGAAGGGTTTCGCCGTAAATAAGCCTATTTTTTTTCCTCCAGGCTTGTATAATTCACTTTCCCCAAAAATACATTCGCAAAAACCAAATTCAACCTGTACACACACAAATGCAACCTGTATATAACCAAAAATACACCCGCAATCAATATTTACAATCTACATAATAACCATTAACACAAAATTAATGTTGAATGTATCCAAACATAATAACCATTATACAAAAAAGTTAGTTGTTGAATGTATCCAAAATTCAATCAATGTCTTAAATCCACAACTTTGAGAAACATATCACCACCTATTCATTACCGTCTTTTCCACGTTATTCCATAAAACAACGTTTCAAATCATCAATTTGTTGTTGAAACAGTTGGCGTTGCTCCTCATTTTGTTGGCATTGCTCCTGAAGTTGCCTTTCAAAATCTACTCTGACGGATGACACCGCCTCCAATACAGCTGTCTGAGAAGTTGAGGATTTACCAAACACCTTAGTTTTGTTAACACCGCCTCCCATACATCGCACTCTCCCGTGGTCATCAGTGCCCATCATACCTGTAAAAATCTTTTCGCGCGCCCTGGGAGAGTTTTGTTGCTCCTCTGGCAGCTCATCAATTGCATCATTAAACGTTTGCTGTAACAAAAACAACATGTTCAATATAAATGTTTTAACTTTAATTAATATTATGAAAATGAAGTTAGAAATGAAAAAAGTATTCTATAGAATAACAAAACTGAAACAGAAAAGGTTGAAACCTTAACTTACAATCATTTGAGAGGTTTCTTGATCTGCAGGTGTTTTGCCCGTGCGCGTAGCTATGAACAAGCTTACACGATCAGTTGGTAAACCCTCGTCGTCTCTCTACAATTTATAATAGAATCATTTGACCAAAAAAATATATATTTATATACGATACAAAAAGAAACATTAATTGACAACTGAGAACTAAATTGAACGATGACAAACCTCTTTTATGACTTTGGGATGGGACTTTTTTCCGGTCCGGTTCAGGCACGCTTGCTTTTCTCGATTCGCTTTATTTGTTTCTGATATTTCCTGGAAAAAAAAAGATAATATTCGTATTAATTTGACTACTTATATAAGACATTCACAATAATTGATTGAGATTAATTTGAAATATACCCGAGCCTTGTCCGTACCCCACATCGCAACAAGTTCAGCCCATTGACCCGCAACGCACCCATGGGGTGGGTGAGCCAATGCGTCCCGGTCGGATTCATACATCTTATAAAACCGTTTCAACTGACATTTCCATATTACAAAGTCATAACTGAGTAATATTCATAACAAAGTCATAACTGAGTAATATTCATAACTGAGTAATTCTTATTATATGCTTTTCTCACCTGGTATTTCCAGTCACGCCACGCTTTATTGAGAGAAATATTCATAACTGGGTAATACTCCGGAGGCACATTTGTATTATCCTATATACACAATTCAACAAAAAAAAAAAACAATTGTTAGAGAATCATAAGACTTTTGACTACGTACTAGAGATTTTCGTGCCCTAGCTATGGAGGAGAGAAGCTATGAAGGAGAGACTGGAGATTACCGCGAAACTGAATAGGGAAATTTGGGTTTCCCGGTATTTTGATAACATTTATGGCGGATATTGTACACCGCCGTAAATAATGTGTATTATTTACGGCGGACGCGTATCAACCGCCGATAATAAGTACCTATATACGGCGGCTACTGATATACCGCCGTATATAACTTCGATCTCATATACGTACATGCCAAATGTACGTACATTACTTATCTACGGCGGCCTAGTCCGCCGTATATATTAGTTATATACGGCGGTATGTACAACCGCCGTATATATATAATATATACGGCGGACGCGTGTCCACCGCCGTAATTGAACGCCGTAAATAGCTTCCTTTCTTGTAGTGATTTTAATAGAAGGAGTACAATATATATAAGTACATATAAGAAGAATGCATATTTTGAATTTCAAATGGGTAAATGACAATTAAGGGCCTGAACTCATGGGGGTATTCTACGGGGGCATGATAGTTTTTTTTTTTTTTTGCCACATCAGGGCCTCAAGTGAAAAAAAATCGTCAGATAACGTCTTTTTTACGAAATTCATTAGAAAAGTCGATTAAGTCACATGTGTCATACAAATGGTTAACAGATTGGTTCAAATTAAAGTTGATTTTACATTTATGGGGGTTAAATAAAATTTCATAAATTAAAAGGATTGAAGTAGAGAGAAGGGGATAATATCAAGGTTTATCCCCCCACACCCTACCTTCTTCTTCCACTGCTAGAAACTGTTTGTATACCGAAAAAATATTAACGACGGACACTATCTTTTGGTATTACCGACGGACAACCAGCAAATACCGACGGATTTTTAATTTACACTTGCCGAGAATTTCTTTATAAAATTTACATTTTAATCCATCGGTAAATCTTTTATTTCCGTCGGTAATACCAATGGAACGCGTCCTTCAGTAATACCGATGGAAATGTCCGTCGGTAAAATGACATATATATGAAACCCTAGCCTCCCTCCCAATCTGTTTCACTTAAACAGAAAAACTGGTCTCCGCCGTCGTTGATTCGCAACTCTCGCGCGCTTCATCTCTCACCTCATTCGGTTAGTAATCTCTCTCTCGCTCTCGCTTTTTCTCTCTCTCGCTCCAACTGCATTCAAATGTGTAATGTTGTTTGTTTGTTTTGATTGTGTAGGATATTCAAGCGATTCTCGCATTCAGCTTGTTGACCGTAGTTAAGGTATGATTTTTAGGTTTTAGGGATTTGAAATCTTGTTAACTGATATAATTTATGCCTATTAATCTGTTCAAAATAGGATTTTGGTTATTACATTATGTGGTGTCATATGAAGCAAAGTATATGTATTTGCAATTATCAATGATAAATCTGTTGTAACTGATATCTGTCTTTAGGTCATTTTCATCTCCCTGCACCTTAGAAGGCATGATATACTAAGTGGAATACCTTAAATTTGTCAATGTAGAGCTCAGGAGCGATTATCTTCCTTTGGTGAGCTCAATATGGGCCATTGGAGGTCAAGATGCCTTGTCCTAATAGAGCACCCCTTCTTATATGATGCCGGAGGCTAGAGATTATAGACCGAACGAAAGAACAAGAATCAATATATGAAAGCCTAAGCTTTTCTATAATTCATAAAATAAAAAAAACTAAGTTTTCCAAACCTAAAACAACTATAAATACTCTAATGAAACCCTATAACAACTTTCAAAGGACAAGATTAAAATACCCTAAACTAATTATTCATAAAACCCTAGAACCAGCAAAACAACTAAGGCCCGTATCTAATTTCCGCCACATAGCACGGTCGAGCACTTAATCTTGCACGGCCGCTCCACCATTCTGCACGGGCGTGCCACTTCCAACGCGCGGCCATGCAACCACTGGTTCGCCAAAATTCTGTTGTTGTTGATCAGCATCATCCTCCCCTCCTTTGAAAACACTCGACCACGATTCGATATCATTGATAGGAGCACCACGATAACCCGAAAACTCTGAAACACTGAAGGTTGTGGAGACATTGGAATGGCTTTAAACACGTCTTCAAGATGATCTCCATCTTCAAAATTAACTTTATGCCATTTACGAACCTTAAACTTTATTGCCTTAGTAACAGTATTCATCCAATCACTCCATTGAGTTGAGACAAAATACTCAATAATGAATTTATGAAGGATCCACAAAATAGAAGAACGGGGGTATAAGTGTCAAATGGATCTTCGTACTGACGATCAAAGTTAACAGCTTCAAACTTTCACATCAATTGATTTTGTGAAAATTCAAGATCAATTGTTTTAACACGAATAGGATCGGATGTCATCACTTGACAAATTTCACAATGACACTCATCAAATATAGAATGTTTTGAACAATCGACAAGATCTTCTGAACTTGAAGATTCGAAGAAAAAAAACCTCTGTATACTCCATATCCTCAGATGAAGTATCCGAATCTGAACCCATATTCGGTGGAGGCTCCACGCGTGTCATGTGGTTCTGGAGTATCTGAATATGTCTTCTCATCTCGTCCATCTCGATATCACGGAGGTATCGTTCGCGATGATGGTCATCTTCATGGGTATCCGCTGCATGACCCCTACCTCGACCACCTCGTCCACCACGACCACCGCGTCCTCGTTCGGCCATTGATATTCAACCAAGAAACTAATACCAAAATGATGCCGGAAAGCTAGAGATTATAGACCGAACGAAAGAACAAGAATCAATACTCCCTCCGTCCCATTATTTACTTCACCATTTTGGCTCCGGCACGCAAATTAAGAAAATGGGTGGGAAGAAAAAATTTTGTGAGTGTAATTTGAAAATAGGAGAGAGAAATTTGAAAATAGGAGAGAGAATGAGTGGAGGGAATAATAAATTATAATGGTGTTGTGAGTATTAAAATAATGTAGGAGAGAGAATGAGTGAAGGGAATAGTAAAGATTCTTTGCCAAAAAAGGAAAGGTGAAGCTTTCAATGGGACACCCAAAATGGCAAAAAGTGAAGTTATTAATGGGACGGAGGGAGTATATAAAAGCCTAAGCTTTTATCTAATTCATAAAATCAAACTATGTTTTCCAAGCCTTAAAACAACTATAAATACTCGAATTAAACCCTAAAACAACTTTCATAGGTAAAGACTAAAATACCCTAAACTAATTATTCATAAAACCCTAGAACCAGCAAAACAATTAAAGCCTGTATCTGATTTCCGCCGCATAGCAAGGCCGAGCACTTAATCTTGCACGACCGCTCCACCATTCTGAACGGGCGTGCCACTTCCAACGCGATGTCGTGCAACCACTGGTTCGCCAAAATTCTGTTGTTGTTGATCTGCATCATTATACTTCATCAGTTATATTTTCTATTCACCTAATTTGTGAATGCATTTGTCTCTTGCGAGACAAATATACAAACGGCAAAGGTAGCTTTCATCCGTAGGTTGGATGTTGTAGATATCAACTTCTCTCACATCCACCCTTCACTGTCCTTGACAATTAAAGTAAACAATTAACTATAATAATATCGTTACTGACGGAAGAGTCCATCGGAAATTCTGCATTAATTACCGACGGAAATGTCCGTCGGTAAAATCGGATATATTTACTGACGAATTATTCCATCGGTAATCTCTCCGGGACAACGCCGGTCATCAGCCGGCGGGCGTCCTTTACCGACGGAAAATTTCCGACAATATATTAGTGTTTTTCGACAGACCATCCGTCGGAATTATCGACGGAAATTTCCGTCGGCTGGAGATGGCCAAAATGGTCTCAAATCCGTGGGAGGTCCGCACGGACCATTGCCCGCGGCCCGTTTGGCACGGGCCCATCCAGCCCGTGGCCCGTAACCCGTCCAACCCGCTTTTCATACGGGACGGACTTGGATCAAAGAAATCCGCATGGATCGGGCTTTGGCCCGCAGATCAGAAGATCTGTTTGGTTTGTGACCTGTTTGGCCCGTTATCAAAGAGATCCGCACAGACCTGTTTGAATTCTCAACCCTAAATTCTAAACCCTAAACCCTATATTCTAAACCCTAAACCTTATAGTCTAAATCCTAAACCCTATATACCCCATATCCTAAAATATATACCTCTATACCCTAAACCTTTTAATATATACCACTCATTAAACCCTTGCTAAACCCTAAATCCTATATATCCCATACCATAACCCATACCATAAACTATATGTCATATACCTTATACCTTATACCTTATACCCTATACCATATAGGCATATACCATAAACCATTTATCATATACCTTATTGATAGATAAAATCCTCTTGTAATAAAAACCTTGCAAGTGTACAAGTTATCGAAGTAGCAATATACAAAAGTAAGCGTCGAACCACAGAGATTTGTGTGTAAAAAATTTGGTTTAGTTAATGTAAAAAGTAACAAAAGGGGGTTGATTTTGATTTTTAAACTAGAATAACAAAGAAATTAAACTAATAAAAATAAAACAGATAATAAGATCAAGATTGACAAAGATTCACGAATTGGGTTTCACAACTATCTCCTTCCTATGCTGATTTATAAAAATAATTACTAATCTTGTTCAAAAATTTATTCACTTCAAAAAGAGTTGGGACGGTTAGATGGCCGGGTTACAACCCTATTATTACTTCGATGTGATGTTTTCCGCAAGGTCTACAAAACATATAAGTAATACATTAAAAACCAAGGAACAAATGATTTTAGTTCCGGTTGATTTTCACAAGGTCTTCAATTAGATCTATTCAATGGAATCTAGGTCAATGTAAAAACTATCCACGCAAGTGCAATAATTTAAACCCCAATAATTTAAAACCAACAATATCAATCAATATTGTTGAACTCTAAAAACGTATTAAGCCAATTCCATTGAACAAGAACATGAAAAGTGTGGGAAGAATTAAAACACCGCTAGCATAGAAATTTAATAGTTGCTACATCCAATCCGCGAAAAAAAAAATTAGCTACTCATAATCCGAATAATTACAAGAATAAAAATAGAAATCATAAACCTCGAATCGGATCATAAACACGGAATATGTTCCTTTATTCTAGCAAAGTATCTCCCCTTCCAAAAAACCAATGCCTGCATATATAATAATATAATAACCTAGGTTGCAAACGTGGGAAGCATGTTCAATCAGGCCCAAAAACCAGCCCAAACCTCCTGAGTTCGTCCGCAAATCCTGGCCGGCGGTCGCCCAGCTTCCTGAAAGTGGTCGCCCAAGAGTACAGTAAGTTTGGCATTTGTTTCCTTCGAGTTTTTATTCACAGTTGTACTTTGGTCACTGTACTTTTATCTTTTACACTTTGATCCTTAAACTTTCCAGTCTTTCACTCAAACCTCTAGAGTTCGTCCGCAAAGCCTGGCCGGCGGTCGCCCAGCTTCCTGAAAGTGGTCGCCCAAGAGTACAGTAAGTTTGGGATTTGTTTCCTTCGAGTTTTTATTCACAGTTGTACTTTGGTCACTGTACTTTTATCTTTTACACTTTGATCCTTAAACTTTCCAGTCTTTCACTTTGGGCCCTGAGCTTTATAATATTAGATTCTTCCCCAATTTTCCATAATTCCAGTTTGGTCCCTGAATTTCCAAAATATGCTCAAAACCTCCGTTTTCTCAATAATTGCACTTCAGTCCCTGTACTTTCAAAACACTACAAAATACATTACATTCTCAAGGTTCGAGCATCAGTAAGCTAGAAAACATATCTTTTTGATGGGTAAAACCACATCCATCACTTATATCCTAAACCATTTATCATATATCTTATACCCTAAATCCTATATTACATATCCTAAACTCCATGCATATCCTAAATCATTACCATATATGTAAAAAAATGTTTACTAATATTATTGATAATTGAATATTACATAATAGTAATAATTAAGAAAAAAATATTTAATAATAATAATAATTTAACCTTTAGAAAATATTATTAATGTTTTTACTTTACCCCAACCCCTAAAGTATTTACCATATTGCTCAAACTGACAAACAACAAAAAAATTAAAAATCTTACTCTAGGACGTAGGGAGTAAAAAAAGACTAAAATATTACTCCCTCCGTCCCAGACCAAGGGTCCTCGGGGGGGATTTCACGCTTCTTAAGAATTTTTTTTAAAGTGGGTAGAAAATTTTAGGAGAGAGAATGTAAAAGTTAAATGTGTGGTAGGGAATAGGAGAGAGAATGTAAAAGTTAAATGTGTGGTAGGGAATAAGAGAGAGAATGTAAAAGTTAATAATATTTAATAGGAGAGAGAATGAGTGGAAAAAATAGTAATGGTTTTTTTGTAAATATATGGAGATGATAAGAGTATAAATATATGAAAAACTTTCCATTTAAGGAAAGGGACTCTTGGTATGGGACGGACCAAAAAGGAAAGTAGGACTCTTGATCTGGGACGGAGGGAGTATTTTCTAGTCAATAAAAATTAATACAAAAATAAAAAATAAATAAAGGATAGTCCTTCCCTCTTTTCTTTTATATACTTTCATTTGTTTAGCTTTTTTCTATCTTTTTTTATACCTTTTTGTAAAAAAATCACTTATAAAAATGTTTAAAATATTATTTCCTAGTCAATAAAACTAAAATAAAATAAAAATAAATATAGGGTAGTCCGTCCCTCTTTTCTTCTATATACTTTCATTTGTTTAGTTTTTTCCAATCTTTTTTATACCTTTTTGTAAAAAAAAATCACTAATAAACAAAATCTTAAATATTATTTCCTATTCAATAAAAAAATAAAAAATAATAAATAAATTAAGGATAGTTCGTCCCTCTTTTTTTTATATACTTTAAATTGTTTAGTTTTTTTCTATCTTTTTTATATAACTTTTTGTAAAAAAAAAATCACTAATAAAAAAGTCTAAAATATTATTTCCTAGATAATAAAAAATTAAAAGAAAATAAAAAATAAATATAGGGTAGTCTGTCCCTCTATTCTTCTATTTACTTTCATTTGTTTAGCTTTTTTATATCTTTTTTTATATACCTTTTTATAAAAAAAAAATCACTAATAAAAAAAGTCTAAAATATTATTTTCTAGTCAATAAAAAAATAAAATATAAATAAAAAATACATATTGGGTAGTCCGTCCCTCTATTCTTCTATATACTTTCATTTGTTTAGATTTTTTCTATCATTTTTTATATACCTTTTTGTAAAAAAAAATTACTAATTAAAAAAATCTAAAATATTATTTCCTAGTCAATAAAAAATAAAAAAAATAAAGGATAGTCTATCCCTCTTTTCTTTTATATACTTTAAATTGTTTAGTTTTGTTCTATCTTTTTTTATATAATTTTTGTAAAAAAAAAATCACTGATAAACAAAGTCTAAAATATTATTTTATAGTCAATAAAAAATCAGAAGAAAAATAAATAAATATATATAGGGTAGTCCGCCTCTCTTTTCTTTTATATACTTTCGTTTGTTTAGTTTTTTTCTATCTTTTTTTATATATAAAACAACTAATTTCTTGTGTCTAAATGATTTTATATTTTTTAAAAAATAGCTTATTAAATACTAAATTTATTTTTATTTTCCCATATTTTTTCTGATTTTTTTTTAAAATAGGAAAACCCGTTTGGCCCGTGGGTTGGACATCCGAATTGGGACAGGTCGGGCCGGGTTTAGGCCCGTTTCATCAAACGGGCTAACGGGCTTCAACCTGTCCCGCCCGCGGATTAGTTCGCACGGACCGGGACGGGACGGGCCGGCCCGTTTGACCATCACCACCGTCGTTATTACCAACGAAAAATTACCGACGGACTCCGACGTATCGCGTCCGTCGATAAATATATATTACCGACGGAATTACATATATACTGACGGATATTTCAGTCAGTAATCATTCATTTTCTAGTAGTGTTCATCTTCCCTAACCTCACCCTTCCCTACTGTCACCATCATCACTATATCACAACCCCCACTACCACCTTCCGCCCACACAACACCATCAACATAAAACCACCACCCAATTTCCATCATCATGTCACCGCCTGCCATCCAAAAATTTGTAATAAATAAATTTGAATATAATTTCTATTCAATCCCAGATTCACCAATCTACCTCACAAACATTCCCATTCAAAACCCACTTGCCAGAAACTTTTTCCCAGTTCAATATATTCCACAATCTCCAAACTTATTTTAATCTCAGCAAACCCACAAAACTCGAAGAAAAGTCCTGGATGAGGCAGCAGAAAAGAAGCTAGAAAAATAAATGGTCGATAAGAAAATGGCAGTAGCAGCGATTGGAGTTGAAGACGACACATTTCAAAATAGCTGATGCGATAATGAAAAATAGGATTGGGCCTAAACAGGAAAGTAGGCCCAACATGTCTTAATGGGACAAGTATGTTTAAAGGTGGGCCATGTGGTAGGCTCAGAAGCGGGAAGTGTCATGCGGGATAAGGCGGCCTCGTATAGGCGACATGTGAGAGTAAGCAGGTCGAGATGCGTATCTTCTAGAAATGGTTATACAAAGATGGTATGGCCGAGGGCGAGAATCGTGTTGTCGATATGGTTGGAGTCAGCAGCAATATGAGTATTGTCGCTAATCCAGTGATTGTCGCCTGGCGGCTTATGTGATAGGTGATCTCGCGCCATGGTGGGATTGTCCACTGTAGGCTAATTTGACAAGGTGAACAGTATAATCCCACTAACTTGGAGTTGGTTGGGGACCCTAAGTAGATGATGGACAAGTGTCCCCCATGTGCAAGGCACATGGGGGCTTGGGATTATAAACAAGAGGAATATGGTCATTTGCATGGTATGTACTCTCTCTCCACTCTCTAAGCTCTCTCTCTCTCTAGGGTTTTCTTGGTTATTATCAGATTTGTGAGCTAGTACCCTTACTCTCACGCCGGAGGGGTTTTGCCGGAGCCACCCCCGGCCTAGTTTACGTGCTTGCATGTGTGTAGGTGACCAACCGACGGAGGAGCTAGCCGGAGTATCCTTTTTTCAGTTCCTATGCAACCATAAAATTTGGATGGCGACATCAGTTGGTTCCATTGCCGGGACCTGAATCTTCTCCTTGTGTTTAGTCAGGCGAGTGTGGTTGTGGTTCTAGGTGTTTCCAGTTGTGTGGTGCGGTTTTTTTCTGGTAGGGAGTTTAGAAACCCTACTGTCGAATTGTTGTTAGTGGCGTTACTAGTGTTGGATAGCTTTGCTGCTGGTGGTGGTCATTTTGCTTCAGATTGTGTTTGTTTTTAAGCCCAGAAAGTGGCCGGAATGGGTCAAGATTAAGGTACTCAGGCGAAAGTAGCCCAGAATCCGGCGTTGGAGACCCCTAACCCGAAGGATACCCGCAAGAACAAGTCAGGTTCTGTGCGGGATGGTGAGGATCAAACTACTGACACTGATTCGACAATCAGGAGTGCCAGAAGGCGATAAGAAGCGGAGCGGGTCGAGAAAGGGAAGGCGAGAACTGATGAGCCGCATCCCGCTCCTTTGAAGGTAGATGATGTAAGGGCTAAGGCCGACCAGTTAAGGGCTGATAATGAACTGATGCTGAAAGTTATAGCAAATAATCAGAGATTGAGAGAGATGGGCCAGATGCCCTCTCAAATCCCGCCTGAGGTGTCAGCAGGTACTGTGGGGAGGGCTTCAGTTGAAGAGCGAGATGTCAGTCAGAGTGTTGTGAAAAGAGATGATAGGCGGGCGAGGGACATGCCGCCGCCTAAGGAGAAGGTCAGAGAGCCTAGGCGAGATGCGACTTAAGCGAGATCATAGGGTGCAGCGATTAAGAGAAAGAACCAAGATCATGTTGGAGGAAGGAGAAGGAAGATATATCATATGCCAGGAAACTCGCGCGAGGATTCTTAGTACTATGAGTATGAAAGTGATGAGGGGTCGACTGCAGATAGGGATTACATACCTAGTCGCTCAAAATATTCCAATGACAGTACTTATTTGGAGGAAAGGTCGCGTCGATCGAGGCATTCTGATAGAGCTCACCGGGAGGAAAGGTCGCCGTGCGATAGAGATCGCAGGCGACATGAAAGGAGGGATAGAGATAAAGAAAGGGAGAAAGCTGAGAAAGCCGCCGAGGCGGAGAAAGTTGCAGAGGCTTTAAAAGCCACAGAGGTGGCTAAAGCTACCGAGTTGGAAAAGGCTAAAAAGGAGGAAGATGATAAATGGAAGTCTGAAATGGCAGAGATGGCCAAGAAGATTAAAGAGTTGGAAGCGGGAACCAAGCCCGCTGAGGTAAAGGGTTTCTATCTGTCTCCGTTTTCAAAGAGTATTCAGATTGCCGCCCCAGATTCGACATTTCGTATGCCGAAACTGCCGAGTTATTCGGGAAATTCTAGGGCTAACACCCATGTTGGAGGATTTGAGGTCACTTTGTCGCTGTTGACTGAAAATGAAGCCGTTTTGTGTAAAGCGTTGGCGAGCACTTTAGTTGATCATGCATTAGTGATGAAGGAAATCTCCCTCTTGTAATAAAAATACCGAGCAAGTGTACTCACTACCGGTGTAGCAGTATGCACGAGCAGGGGTCGAATCCACAGAGACTCGTTGGTAAACAAGTAAAGTAAACGCAATGAATTTAGTAACCAAAGTTTATAGATTTGATTTAAAAACTAAGAGCATAAATTAAATAACAAAAACTAATTAAACGAGAAAACAGATTATGAGCAGAGATTCGTAGATTGGATTTCACTTCACCATCATTCTATGCAGAATTTTACTTATAAAACATTAACTCAACTTCTAGGGTTCATTCACTTTAGCTAGGATCGACACGGTTAGGTGGCCGGATTACAATCCTAAATACTCTTTTTAATATTGTGACTTCTATTACGGTACCACAATATGTCAAGAATACGTTAAACACGAAAGAATAACAAAACCTAACGTTGATCCGATTCTATTACGACACAGACCAAATTATTCAATTAATAGTGGTCTATGCATCAATATCCCAAATTAATGGCGAATTCGATACCCAATTATTTAAAGACGAGTTCGTATATTAACATACATCTCAAATCTAAGAACAAGAAATTAAAATCTATTAATGAACTAGAAGAAATCAAATAGAAAGAATTAAAATACTATTGCATAGAAATCCGGATAAAGATCCAACCAATCTACAAATCTAAGAAATTTAGCTACTCATAATTTACAATGATAAAACCTGGAATTTATGAATTCTTCTCTTCAATTGTTCTAAGCCCAAAAAAATAAAAACTCTAATACTCGTATATATTCTCTATCTAATTTGGCTGCAGAATTATATAGAAAATAGGGCAACAACTCTGAGCCCAACTGAGAAATAACCATAATACCCTTGTTCAATACGTCGACACTGTTGCTGATTGACGACGGAGCGCGGCCGCAATGGCTGTTGGCGCGGCCGCCCAACTTGACAGAAGGTATCACGGCCAAAATCTTCATTTACAGCGGCCGCCCAAGCTTTATGAGCGACCGCCCATGTCCTGCGTTGCTCAGCCCAATTGCTTCCCTCCTGGCCTAAATCCCTCATTGCCTTGGCCGACCTTTCCTAGGCCACAGCCCTTTTTCTTAGGCCAATCCATGCAGTGGCCCCATTTTCCTGGGCAGCAATTTGGCCTCATTTTAGTACCATTTGTTATTTGGTTCGTCTTGCCATTTTGCAGTCGCACTTTGATCGCTATAATGAATTCTTTAGCACTTCGCTCTTTGAGATTTTATTTTTAACTTTAACCCACGAATTTTCCAGTTTAGTCCCTGAATTTTCCAATATTTCCAATTTAACCCTTGAACTTCCAAATGTCCGTTTTGTCCCGGATTTTTCAGAATTGCAATTTGATCCAAAAGCTTCCAAAGTACACTCCAATCCTCCATTTTCAATATTGTTGCACTTCAACCCCTGTACTTTCAAAACACTCACAAACCATATCAAATATACATAAAACTCGGGAATCAAACACAAAGAAAGCCTAAAAGTGCATCATTTGGATGGGTAAATACACATCCATCAATTAGAATGGTTTTTGGCCCAGCCCGCAGAGTCGATTCTCGGCTATCAAGATTTTAAGGCGAAGTTTTTAGCGAGATTTAGTGGATCGGGGACGCAGCCCGTGCTAAAGACCGAATTGTGTAGTCTCAAGCAGAAGGAAGGAGAGGGGATAGCGAGCTTCACTGACAGGTTTATGGGTGTCGCTAACCAAATTGCCAAAATTGGCCAAGGCGAGATTATAATGTTGTATAATGCCAGTTTGTTGCCAGGGCATTTCAAGCAAGAGTTGGGCATGAGATTGCCGAAGACGACGGGGGAGTTATATGAAAGAGTTAGAGGGTTTTGCGGCGGTGCTAAAGACATGGAGGTTAAAGTGGCTCATGCGACATCTTCTGCGGCTAAGAAAAATGTGAAGGAAAGAATTGATGTTGTAAAGGATGAGTATATGGGTGGTCGAGGAAGTCGCAGCGGGAATCGTGCTGGGGGAAGTGGTGGCAGTCGTGGTGGAAGTCAAGATCAGAGAAAGATTATCAAGTATGACAGGCTGAATACCACCATCAGCGAGATTATGAGGAGGGAGGACTTGCCGGCACCTTTTCCCATTCGAGAAGGAACTTATATGGCCAGGGACCAGAACAGTTACTGTGAGTATCATAAAGATAAGGGGCATGTGACGGAGGATTGCTATAATTTGAGAAGGGTGATTCAGGGAAAAATTGATAGAGGCGAGTTTAAGAAGTACCTTGAGCGAGATATAGGGCGAGATGAAGGGGTCTGGCTGGAGGGAAATCAGGAGCGAAATATAGTTGAAGTCATTCAGATCCATTGCCCAGCGTGGCTCAGTTGAATAATCAAATTATGATGTTGTCGCATAGCTTTGATATCCCGCAGTTTGTCGCCAATGAGGACAGAGTGAGTTGGCGGTAACAAAAAGTCATGGGAGCCAACCAGTGATTATAACCATTTATCTGGGAAATAACATAGTGCAGAGAGTGATGGTGGATTCAGGAGCGAGTAGAAATGTTTTGTATTATGATGCTTTCAAGAGAATGAATTACACAGATGCGAACTTGGTGCCTTACAAGGGATATTTAGAGGGATTCACAAATCATTCTGTTAAGGTGAAGGGCACAATCATGTTAGAGGTTGAGATTGGCGAGGGCCAGATGACAAGAAGTGAGAATATAGAGTTTATGGTGATCGACTTGGTTTCCGCGTACAATGCAATAGTCGGGATTCCTTTCATGCAGAGCTTTGAAATGGTTTTGTCCATCCCGCATCAGAGGGTGAAATTTCAGACTTCCAGGGGTGTAGGCTGTCTGAAAAGTGAGGCAATTACTGTGGCGAGAAAGAAGAAAGAGATGATGAAATCCAAGGCGGCGTCCACAAGTTCAATGACGACAAAATCTTATTATCGCCCCCTAAAAATAAATGTAATTGAGGTGGTGTAAGAGGAGATTGGGTGGATATCGACTGAAAGTATGAGGAATGGCACATCAATGGTTATAGCCGCGGCAAGTATGGCCCCAGGGAGTGCGGGAATTGAGGTTGTTGAGACTCTTGATGAGGTCAGAGAGGCCGGTCTGGTTGAGATTGAAGAAATGCAGGAAATTGAAGTTGTTAATGTGTGAGAACCTGAGCCCGTGAGTGCTGAGCAGGAAGTCGCGATCGAGAATGATTTGGGAATGGAAGTTGTGAATGTGGCCCCGAGCTTGAGCTATGTTAGAATGGTGCAGTTTGTTCAGATGGTTGAGCCGAGAATAGAGGAGATTGTTGTTGAAGAGATTGTCGATAATGATTATGAGGAAGATTGTGAAACGATTGAAGTTGAGAGTCCCGGAGGGCGACCCACCGGAAATATGTTTGCCTATCCGGGAAGGGTGATTTCCGCCAAGGGTAAGAAGCAGAATAAAATTGAGGTTGAAACCTTACAGACGCAAGATGAGCCTGAGATTCAGGCAGATGAGGAGCTGGAAGAGGTAGAAATCAATTGTTATTTCCCGGAGCAAAAAGTCAAGATTGGAAAGCAGTTGTCACAGGGCGAGCGAGAATGTTTGGTTGAATTTTTGAAAGAGAATTTAGATGTGTTTGCTTGGCGGCCAGAAGATATGAGGGGCATTGACGAGAATGTCGCCATGCATTGTTTGAATGCCGACCCTAATGTTGAGCCCTTTAAGAAAAAAGTTAGACACTTGTCGCCGGAGAAGGAGAGGGCGATTTTGGAGGAAGTGGACAAGTTGTTGAAGGCGGGAATTATAGAGAAAATCAAGTATCCGATTTGGTTGGCGTGCCCAGTTATGGTGTTGAAATCAAATAAGAAATGGAGGATGTGCATAGACTTGACAGATCTAAATACGGCTTGTCCCAAGGATTGTTACCCGCTTCCAAAGATTGATAAGTTGGTTGATTCGATTGCCGGCCATAGAGTTTTCAGTTTCATTGATGCGTACTCTGGTTACCATCAGATTAAAATGGCCGAGGATGATAGGGCGAAGACGGCTTTTAGAACGTCGAAGGGTAATTTTTGCTATAAGATGATGCCATTTGGCTTGAAGAACGCAGGGGCGACATATCAGAGAATGGTGAACGAGGTGTTCAAGTCACAGATTGGGCGAAACATTGAGGCTTATATTGATGATATGGTGATAAAGACCAAAGAAAATGATCATGTGTTGGATCACGCCGAAACGTTTGAAAATTTGAGGAGAAATTCGATGAAGTTGAACCCCATTATGTGCATGTTTGGGGTGACTGCGGGAAAGTTTTTGGGTTTTTTGGTGAACAGGCGCGGGATCGAAGCTAACCCAGAGAAAATTCAGGCGTTGTTGGATATGTCGCCTCCCAGAACAATTCGCGAGATTCAAAGGTTGAATGGGAGGATCATTGCTTTGGGGAGATTCATTTCCAGATTAGCGGAAAAGTGTTTGCCGTTTTTCAAGGTTCTGAAAGGTGCGAAGAGTTTTGTTTGGGATGACGAGTGCAATGCCGCTTTCGAGCAGATGAAAATTTATTTGGGAAAGCCGCCACTGTTGTGTAGCCCCGTTGAGGGAGAAGAGCTGTTTGTATATCTTGCGGCTTCAGATATTGTAGTGGCCGCAGTTTTGGGGAGAGAGGAGGGGGAGTTCAGAGGCCGATATACTATGTGTCAAAGGAATTGAGCGACATAGAAATAAGATACTTTAATGCCGAGAAGCTGGTGTATGCTTAGGTTGTTGCTGCGCGGAATCTAAGAGCTTACTTTATCGCGCACACCATTGTCACGTTGAGTGACGCCCCATTGAGAAAAATTTTGCAACACCCAGATGCCGCGGGAAGATTGCTGAAATGGTCGATTGAATTGACTGAGTTTGATTTGAGATATACAGGCATTGGCTGATTTCATTGTGGAAACGTCTTTTACGAGATCGCAGGCTGAGCTGGTAGGAGATGCAGTTAAGAAGAGGGCGGGAAAGAAAGTTGTGCCCAGTTTGGTTGAAGAAAAGGAGAGGCTGCTGGAATGTTGGATCTTGCATGTTGATGGTTCTTCTTCCAAAGATAAATGTGGGGGCGGGAATCAATGTAATCTCGCCTAATGAGGAGATTAAGTATGAGAAGGCCCTGCGGTTCAAGTTCAATGTTTCAAATAACCAGGCTGAGTATGAGGCATTGATTGCCGGGATTGAATTGGCAAGAGACATTGGGCTGACCAAGATCGTAATCCATTTAGATTCTCAATTGATCGTCAACCAAGTGAAGGGCGAGTATGGAGTCTTGAACTCGGTTTTGATGTAGTATTGCAATTTGGCGAGAAATATTTTGAAGGGGTTCAAGTTTTGGGAGTTGGTGCAGATAGACCGAGCCAAAAACTCGCGGGCGGATTCTTTGAGTAGGTCATCAGGAGGAGACGCACCAAACTCGCTCATTAAGCCGTTGGTTGAATATGTCGATCTGCCGGCAATCAACAGGCCGCTTGTTTTGGAAATTGAGGAGGTCGAGAAGAATTGGGTGGTGGAGATGAAAGATTTTTTAGAAAAGGAAGAGTTGCCGCCTGATGAAGAGAAAGCGAAATTGATAAAGGTAACCTCGCCGCGATTTACAGTCCAAGATGGTGTGCTGTGTAGAAAGTCTTTCTCGAAGCCGTTAATGAGATGTGTTGAGCCAAGCATGGTGCAAAGGGTGTTGTTCGAGATCCACGAGGGCGTATGTGGCGGCCATCCCGGAGCGAGAACCCTGGCAGATAAAGTTTTATTTCACGGGTATTATTGGCCGAGTTTGAGAAAAGATGCCGAAATTTATGTCAAGAAGTGCGAGAAATGTCAAAGATTTGGTAATATTCCCCGGCAGCCGGCTACAGAGCAGACCCCTATAGTGGCGACTTGGCCTTTTGATATGTGGGGGATCGATTTGATAGGGCCTTTTCCAAAAGCCAAAGGTGGGTGTCAGCACGTGGTTGTCGCCGTGGATTACTTTACAAAGTGGACAGAGGCGAAAGCTTTGGCGACAATCAGTGTGGACAATGTGATCAAGTTTGTGCAAGAAAATATTTGGTGTAGATATTGGGTACCTAGAGCAATTATTTCAGATCATGGAACTCAATTTGGGAAGAAATTTTCAGCGGAATGTGCAAGGGTGAACGTCAAGCATTGGATATGTTAGTGGTTTACAGGCCGCAATGTAATGGTCAGGCAGAAGCGACAAACAAGCAAATCATTGCCGCCCTTCGTAAAAACTTGGAGGAAAGAGGTGGAGCTTGGCTGGAGGTAGGGCTGTAAACGAGCCGAGCCGGGTCGAGCCGAGCTTTTGATGTTTCGAGCTCGAGCTCGTTAACTTTTAAACGAGCTTGAGCTTTTCTCGAGCTCGAGCCCAAAATTCCTGTTCGAGCTCGGCCCGAATCAAGTTTCGAGCTTTTCGCGAGCCGGCTCGCGAGCTTTTCATGAGCTGCTCGAACTCGAGTATTAACGAGCCGAGCTCGAGCTTCGACTTAATTTTTGAATAAAATCTGAAATCAAACGAGCTTTATCGAGCCCTAATTCGAGTTGTAATCGAACTCGAGCCTAAACGAGCTTATATATATATATATATATATATATATATATATATATATATATATATATATACTAAAATTCATTCGAGCTTTAAACGAGCCGAGCCCGAGTCGAGCTCAAACGAGTCGATCTCGAACAAAGCTCATTGAACATACGAGACGAACACGAGCCGAGCTCGAAAAAATGACGAGCTTAAAATCAGTTCGAGCTCGAGATCGAGTTCAACCCGAGCCCACTCGAACTCAAGCTTTTTTCGAGCCGAGCCCGAGCCGAGCTCGAACAGGCTCGCAACGTGTAACAGCCCTAGCTGGAGGAGTTGCCCACAACTTTATGGTATGTGAGAACAACAGTCAAGGGCTCAACTGGAGAGACTGATTTTGCCCTTACTTATGGATCAGAGGCAATGGCGCCTGCCGAGATGGCATTGCCGACCTACAGGGTGGCCTACAATGATGAAGCGAGAAACGGCCAGAGGCGGTGCAATGATATGGATTTGATTGACGAGAAGAGGCTGTACGCGAGAATGAAAATGATTAATTACAAGCAGAGGATGAAAGACCAGAACGACAAGCGGGTTAATAAGAGATCTTTCAATGTCGGAGATTGGGTTTTAAGGAGTGTGGAGGCGACTGGGCCTAAACCCGGATACACCAAGATGAATGAGAAGTGGGAAGGCCCGTTCCAGGTATCAAAGGTAGTGCGAGAAGGGTGTACAAGTTGAAAAAGCAGGATGGGGAAGAATTGAAGAATGCGTGGAGTGTTGATCATCTCAAGCAGTTCTACCAGTGAAGCCGCCTCGGCCTCGGCTATGTTTTGTTTGTTTCCCTAGATACCAAAAGTTGTATAACTTTCTCTTGTAATTTATTTGTTTTGATTGTTGCTTATGGAGAAAAAGTTATGTAAAATTTGGTAGCCTGGTGGTATGTAATTTGTATATATGATAGAAAAGGTGGCGGGATGTTCTATCGACATGTTTTGTAGCGTGATTGTATACTCGTAAAATTCTGACGATGTTATCTTTTGTTTCATGGATCGACGGACGAATGGACAAGGATCGGCAATAAAGTTTGAAGATGGCGGCCATGAGGGTTGCCGCTAAAATTTGAAGATGGCGGGCATAAGGGTTGCCGCTAAAGCTTGAAGATGGTGGCCAAGAGGGTTGCTGCTAAAGCTTGAAGATGGTGGCCATAAGGGTTGCTGCTAAAGCTTGAAGATGGTGGCCATGAGGGTTGCCGCTAAAGCTTGAAGATGGTGGCCATGAGGGTTGCCGCTAAAGTTTTAAGATGGCGGCCATGAGGGTTGCCGCTAAAGCTTGAAGATTGTGGCCATGAGGGTTGCTGCTAAAGTTTGGAGAGGGAGGCAAGTGAAGGTTGCCGCCAAGTCGAGATTGAAGATGGAGTAAAGATTGAAGTACTTGACTAGTAGGTCCCAGCAAAATACAAGATCAGGTAGGTCCTGGCGACATACTTGACTGGGTAGGTCCAAGCGAAATACTAGACCGGGTAGGTCCCGGCGACATACTTGACTGGGTAGGGCCCAGCGAAATACTAGACCGGGTAGGTCCCGACGACATACTTGACTGGGTAGGTCCCAGCAAAATACTAGACCGGGTAGGTCCCGACGAGAACTAGACCGGGTAGGTCCCGGCGAGAACTAGACCGTGTAGGTCCCAGCGATAACCAGACCGGGAGAAAAGTCCTAGCGGAGGCCAGACACAGCAAGTCCTGACGTTGATCAGGCGAGAAAGACCAGGCTTAAAGGTGTCAGGCACAAAAGCGATTTGGCCGTAAGGTGAGAAAAGTAAACCGAGTTTGGTTCAAGCGATTTGTATGAGAGGCGGTTGCCGCCAGCTAAAAATTGATCTAGTGCGGTCTTGATCAAAGAATGATTTCGGCCAAAAGAGGTTGGCCGCGTAAGGTTTGTCGCATACGACTCTAACAAAGGAGTAAGGTTGCCTGAAGACAAGCCTTACTCTTTTGAAGGGAGTAGTATATATATAGATAAAATATGTAAGAGGAATCTTCGATAAACTATCGAAGCAAAATAAAGATTGTGACCTGCGAGAGAGGCAAGGATAACGTTAGATCGAAGTAGCGACATACTAATGCGACAGATTAAAAGTGTAGCATATATGTAGATGCAACAAAAATTTGAAACAGTTTCTAAAAAGGAAAGTTAGGCGAGAAGCCACAGTTTGAAAATTTTTGGAAAAATGAAAGTTTGGCGAGATGCCACAATTTGAAAATAGTTTGAGAATCATAGTAGGAGTAAGGTTGCCTGAAGACAAGCCTTACTCTTTTGAAGGGAGTAGTATGTATGTAGATAAATTATGTAAAAGGAGTCTCCGATAAGCTATTTAAAGCAAAATGGCAGGAAGCAATGTGATGACAAGTCAAGATAAGATATAGAGATAAAATCGCAAACCGCGATATTTGAAAGAAAGTAACATGCATAAAACCGCATACTGCGATTTCACAAAAAGTGAGTTTTAATGTTAAGTCGCAAATCGCAACATCCAAAAGTGATAAGCATAAGTTAAAAGTCAGAAACGTAAAATTGTTTAGTACAGACCCAAATTCAAATAGAATATTGTTTTAGAAAGCAAAGTGTTCAAGAAGCGGGATCATCAAGATTGTCGCTTGAGGTGGCCTGGAATGGCTGAGATCGAAGTTCTCCCCTCATTTGTACTCCTCAGACCCCCGAAAAGCTGTCTGCGCTGCTAAGACATATCTCTTATATTTATTGGGGTGCACAATTTTCTCTGATAAGATCGGGACATGTGTCAGCTCGAGCTATCTAGATTTTTTGAGAGATGATGGGGCAATTGGGAATTATGCTTGGGGGGCCGGAGCGTTAGCTTTTCAGTACCGGCAACTAGGAAAAGGATCTAGGTTTAACTGCCATAGATTTCCGGGCACTTAACCTTGTTGGAGGCATAGGTTTACGAGAGGTTTCTGCATTTAGGAACGGTTTCAACAACTCCTATCTACCCAATTTGCCTCTCACATTGAAGTGACTACCACCTCGGGCTCAACCAGCGACAGTTGCCTCTGTGCAAGTAAAGAGGCAACATATTGACATTATTCAGGACACGGAAGTAAGTATTATATTATTTTTGTAGTAATAATTCTCACATGTATTTTTGTTTTCTCAAATGAATCTATATTAATATTTTTTATGTTTTTATTGTAGGTGATTTGGATGCCGTATGAAGGTATCCGCGCTCAATATCCTTTTCCTAGAGTCGCTCTATATCAAGGTGCCATAGTTGCCGATGCTGTGGTGGAACCACATCTTCCTGATCGGGTCTTGCGACAGTTTGGGTACATACAAACAATACCAAACCCTCCACTTGGACTAGGGATGCCGAGAGGAGATAAGAAGTCTTTAGTGGCCAAACCCTCCACTTGGACTAGGGATGGCGAGAGGAGATAAGAAGTCTTTAGTGGTGTGGATCATGTTTGCCCAGTCATTCTATTCCTGGAAGTTGAATTGCGTCGATAAACGCAAGTTTCGGGAATGTAGAGTGCCTCAAGAGGCTGCAGATGATTATCTGCAATGGTACTCTACATATTCACACACTATTGTGCACCCAATTACTGAGCGGGCTCACGCTGTCAGGAGGACAACTGAAGTTGCTGCCCCTAATTCGTGGGATATGATTAGGAATGTCCGTAACGTCATGATTCCTATTGCTGAGAGATGGACAGATGGAGATCACTCAGTTAGTGCACAGGAGGCTATAGACGTCATCTTTAGAGCACTGGCAGCAACTCAAATCCCAGCACGGACATCAACTTCTCAGGGTCCTAGACGACGACAATAGATTTGTATTTTTGGTTTTGTATGAACAATTATTTTGGTTTTGTATTTAGTGTTTGAAAATGGGGTAATGATTGTATGGGGTAATGATTGATTTATGGATTTTGGTTTTGTATGAACAATTATTTTTGGTTTTGTATTTGGTGTTTGAAAATGGGGTAATGATTATATGGGGTAATGATTGATTTTTGGATTTATGTTTTGTATATATATGGAGTAATTGGTTGGTGTGTGTATGAGGTGAGTGTGTATATGGGTTAATGGTTTTATGTGTATGGAGTGATTGGTTGGTGTATGGATTTGTATATGTGTGCATGTGGCCAAGTGAACCCTCTCCCATGCGTTTAAGAAGTGGATGGGTGATGGTTGCAGCATAGACGAGTCGGGGACGTGCCCTGGTGAGTGCAGACTACAGCAGGTTTGTTACTGTCTAATGTTGGCAAGTTATGTCGCACGACAACAAAAATTCGGCCAGTACTGACCGAACCATTCAAGAAGTTCGGCCAGTTTGACCGAAAACAGCATTTCTGTTCGGCCACTACTGGCCGAGAGTGCTAATAAGAGCATAATTTTTTTTTTTGGAAACGTTCACGAAAAAACATTGTTACGTATTCTCAGCATTGGCTTAAATTTTTAAATTTTTTTTGTCATAGTTACAAAGGTTCGGCCAGTACTGACCGAACTATTTTAAGTTTTTCGGCCAGTACTGACCGAAATATTTGATAAAATTCAGCCACTACCGGCCGAACCATTCAAAAATTTCTTTTTTTTCCATTTTTTCCTGTTTATTAAGACGGAATGTAACAATGTGTTTCCCGTCATTAAAAAAATTAATTTAATTTAAAGTTAGTTAAATTTAGTTAATTTTTTAATATAACTTTAAATGGAATTTAATAATAAATGAAAATTATTTAAAGATATGTAACACCACAAATCATAATATTTAACATAAATAAAATTATTTAATATCAATTACATAAGTTGATGTTTCGGGTACATGTATTAATCGATCTTGATAAGAATCTAGCCATCCGGTTGCACATTCATGACGTTCTTCATACCATTTGTACGGTACTGGTGGCAATGGACATCCTTCCTTCAACTTGGCATGAATGTAATGATTGCCGTTGACATAGCATATACAAATCAAATTTGGGTTGTGTGGCATTGATTTTCGTAGAGGGAGGAAGGTCAAAGACAAGGTGTTACTCAAAGTCACCAACGCAACGTTGAATGCATTTGCAACAGCGTAACCCATTTCTGTAGCGTTAAACCAATTTGCTTCTCCGCATGGTCCATCAAACCAGTGGATAGCAGAAAGGACTTTATCCACCCTATCCTCGGCCATGCATAACTCAGCATACAACTCTTGATTTCCAAAAACCTCCTGATATAACACTTCCCGAACCCACCACCACTCATTTGAATCACGGCCAAGTAACTCCGCAATACACCGAAAGCCACAATTCCCATCACCCCGCACATCAACTGTTTTCTCAATATATCCATGCATGAAAACCGGTAGTTGATTAAGATATTGGATTGCATATTGACTTTTTCGACGAACGGGCTATAAGATAAATTCAAAAAAGGTAAAAATAAGTTGAAATGACTAATTCCATGATATAAAGTTTAACTGAATAATATAAATAGTTTTGAGGTTACCTGTAACTTGGCTTTTGCAGATAACATCGGAGAACCTTAATTTGCATCGGTGTTGAATAAAAATTGGTCGGGTATGGCCTCCACGTACTCAAATGCGCTAGGATCCCGCTTCGTTGATTTGAGGAACTTAACATTCTTTTCTTTAGGACGACCCTTATTATTGGTTTTAATTGCAGGTTCATTGGCCATTGTTGTTGCAGGATGATAAATCTATGTCAATCTCTGAACAATCAAATTCTTTCTGGTTCGTGGAGCTGCCTCAAATCTTAAATCAAGAGTATTGCGAATCTCATTGTACCGATTTCGAATCTCTTCTTCAATATCATCATCGTAACTCATGATCGGTAGGGTATCTAGCTTATGCCAAAATGCATGAACTTTATCAAGTGGGATGGGCGAGTTGAATTGTATGAATTGTGCAAGCTCATGTGGATAAGGGAGTCCACATGCCAATCTCACCGCACACCCACACAATAATGGATCTCGGCTACCTTCATATAGAGAATTCAATGAGTTGAAAATCAAATCCAATGCATTTATAGACACCATACCTCTAACCTCACTCCATAGTGATGACTTGAATTTATGTTGAACCACAGTCCTGCTTTTCTTAAATGAGGCAATGATTGCAATATGGGAGCATTCGATGAGTTTATGAATTTGTTTCCAACATGTCTCAAATGCTCCCTGGCTCGATCCAAGTTGTTTCTTCAATAAGGCATGTTGACTCTCCACCCTAACATAGGTTACCTAATTTATTAGCATATAATTAACAAAACATAGGAAACATCAAAACATATGACAGAAACATAAAGTTCGCCCGATATACCTGTTTGTAGTCATGTTGTCAAAGTGCATAACATGGTTTGTCCAACACGAGACAAATCTTTCTTTGTAAGGCACAATCCACTGGTTTAGGACATAATTGACCGCATCAGGATATTGACTAAAATCTTCTGATAATCGCCGTAAATAGTCATCAAACGATGCCTCCATATCAGCTTTGACCATTACATTCCAATGAAGAATGAACGCCTCCCAAATCTCTTGCATATCAAACATTTTCTTGCATTTTGCTAGAATATTCCTGTTGATATGCCATCGACAAAGCCAATGAGTTGTCGTTTGGAATGTCTCACAAATTTCATTCATCAAGGCAAGCTCCCTATCGGTCACGATAACATTAGGAAGACGTGATTGATCCATCAAAGATTTCAGCACTTCGCATGCCCACGTGTAGTTTCCTTCTTTCTCAGCCTTTAGGTATACAGTAGCAATTAAGAAGGTCATTTGGGTTGAAGTCACGCCCACAATCTCAAGCAAAGGTAAGTTGTACCTATTTATCTTGTAAGTGCAATCCATGAACAAGACGTATGAAAATTCCTTCATCAATTCAATGCTTTTCGGATGAGCAAAGAATATCTCTTTAATGACATTTGTATTCTCGCATTGCCAATATTCGAAGTGATAAGCATGATCAGTCAATTTAAACATGAGCTATTGAATTTGAGAATGACACGCATGCTCAGTTGCCCTGCTCTTCACTCGCGCATTATCAATAGTCCGTATTATGGACTTGTTTTTCGGAAATTTCTCTTTTAATCCATGTAAAATAACCTTCGGCCGGCTATTTGCATGTGACAATTTTATCACGTACTCCTCCTCTGATTTCTGTAATCTACCGGCAAAAGAGTGACCCAACATGGATTGGCAAATCGGATGATTGTGAACGCCACAAACCACTTTTAATTGCCATTCACCATCAACCGTGACTTGTTTGGCGTTCAACTGAAACTTACAACCGCATTTCTTTGTTCCGCTCTCTATTTTTCTTTTTTTTCCCAATATTTCAAGGTTGACAGATTCTTGAGAGGACAGAGAGATTGGTTTTTCCTTGTATGTCCCCCAGCGATCACAAACAAGCGTCATTCGAGGAGCGGAATTACGACTCCCGTTATCCGACCGACCTACTACGATGAGAAACCCATGCTCTTCCCCCTTTTTACGCGCCCATTCAAACATTATTTTACGGTCTTGAAAAAACAAGGGCATTGTGAATTCTGGGGTGTAGTCTCGCAAAACGCTTTCAAAATCAACCGAGGCATAGTTGTTGTCACCCAGTGAATACTGCAACAATTCAATAAAACAATAAGAGAGGTGTAAGAAGAAAAATAAAGGTTCAGCCAGTGGTGGCCGAATTTTTTTCAAAGGTTCGGCTGGGGGTGGCCGAAATATTTTAAAAATTCGGCCGTTACTGACCAAAAAACAGCCCAGATTCAGCAAATGAGAGCCAAACTATTTTAAATTTTTGGCCGGGTGTGGCCGAACCTGAACTGAATTTCGACCGGGTGTGGTCGAACCTGCACTGATTTTCAGTCACTTCTGGCCGAATTTTTGCAACAAAACAGAAAAGACATTTTTAACAAATTTAAATGGTTAGAAAACTTACATTAACATTCCATGGTAGAGCATCCATGATGAGCCTGCTGAATCTCCTGTCTTGAACAAATATGTATGAATTTTTTTTGGAGACAAATGATGGTAAGAGGAAGAGGAAGCAAAGGGAGGTAATTTATTTGGATGTAAAAAATAATGAAGGAAGTGATTTAGTAAAAAGGTGAAAATTGATGAGGGAGGGAGGGGGAAGGTGGTGAAAATTGATGAGGGAGGGAGGGGGTATACGGGTGCGAATAACAATTGAGGAAAAAAATGGGTTAAAGTTTACGGGTTTATATAACATTAGTGATTAAGTTAATGAATTTAGGGATAATGTTGTCATTTCACTCGATGGCATTTTTTAAGTTTTCAAGTTACGAGTTTACTCAATAATTTTACGGGTTTATATAACAATTCACAAAATTGAACTTAGAACACCAATCGAAGGTTATCAGATCAAATACCAGAGCAATAACACCAGAAATGCCGCCGATGACTGCCTTAGTAGAAAGTGAAACTGTTTGATCATTAGGAACGAAAGTATTGCGCAAGTACTCATAACCGACGATACGAATTATTGTATAAAAGAGGTTCCTAATTACCGCCGGAGATAAGCCTTTGTAGAGGCCGAGGGGACCTTCGGTGCGGAAAATGTCGGCGGCAACTCAGAATGCGGAGATGGAGCGAGTGGAGGAGAGAGACTCACCTTGTAATTGAAGTCTCGTCTTGGTTATGTCGATTGGGAAGGTGGTGGTTTCCGCCATCATCGCCGATAGTGATGTCAGTTCTATCTTCATCATCGTGTTAGATTTAGGTCCCTTTTCTCACTGCTCGTTCATGGTATTCCGATTGATCGGGCAGCTTTTGACCAGAATGACGGTTAATTGGCCTATCCAATTGGCAATTAACAGGACCGGCCACGCCTTAGAACTAGAGAGGGGCAGTCCGATTAATAGTGCTCCCTTCTTCGTAGAGAAGTCAAGTGGGGACGGGACTTCGAGACATCCCGTCCCGTCATACAAATGGGACGGGATGGAACGGAATATTTTAGTTCCGTTTCGTTTCGTCCCCTTTTCGTCACGGGACAATATTGTGCGGTCCCGTCCATCCCGTCCCGTCCCGTCAAGTACGCTTGCTGATGAGTTGGCCTTGCCTTGGACTTGTCTTGGCCTTGTCTTGGGCGGCCTTGGCCTTGGCCGTGGCCTTGAACATTTTTTCCCACATTGAAAGAAAAACAATAAATTGTGCCTTGGGCCTTGGCCAGGACTTGGCTCGGCCTTGGCCTTGGCCTTGGCAGTGATGGAGTGCTTTTATACTTGACTAACCGGCAGAAGCGCTCGAGAAACTCTATACTGGACTTGCCTTGAACATTTTTTCCGACATTGAAAGAAAAACAATAAATTGTGCCTTGGGCCTTGGCTCGGCCTTACTTAGCTTTGGCCTTGGCCGTAGCCTTGAACATTTTTTCCCACATCGAAAGAACAACAAACAAAAATGTGGCTATATATATGAGGCCTTGGCTGGAATATCAAGTATAATTGGGCCGTGGCATTGGCCTTGGCCGAGTCAACGCCTAATCCCTCCTAGTCAACAGGTCCCGCATTGTCCCACGTCCCCCAGTAGATTTGGGACAGGACGGAGTATTTTAGTCCCGTCCCATTTTGTCCCGTCCCGTCTCATCCCGCATTAGTCGCGAGACAACATAATTTTTGTCTGGTCCCGTATTCCCGAATTGACAGCTCTACTCCTTCGTGTCTGTTTACCGTAGTGAGTTAGGATGTTAATTAATATTCCTTTCATCCCGATTAAAGTTTTTATTTAATTTTGCACGCTTACCAATCTATTATACAATACAAGGGAGGTTATAAGTGGTGGTTCAGATTGAAAGTTGAAAAATTGATCCAACGTCTGAGATTGAATCTTGAAAAAAAATTCTCACTCATCACACGACATTTACTATATCTTTAACTGAAGTTCTGATATTTGCAGTTGCTTCACTTGAAGCCAGAAGATGTTTTGATAGAAGGTTTTAGAGAGAGAAAGTGTTGAAGGTGGTGGTGGTCATGCCAATGGACAGAGAAAAGGAGAGAGAGAGATTGAGCTAGAGAGTGCAATGTACACCAATTGCCATCGGCATCGGAGCCAACACCGGCGGCACTCCTATCGTTGGACTCTTCCGCCATTCAAACCCTAAATTGGGCGAAAAGCTTCTCTACTTCATATTATCCTCTCTTAGAGGAACAATTCAATCTTCCAAGTTACTCCATTACCTCAATTCAATTCAATTCATTCACATCTTTTTAAAATTTTCAATTTGTTTGTAACATTTGAGATCTCACAGGACTTTGATAAGCTCTGGCCGATTTTCGATTCGGCTCAATCTCGGGACTTTAGAAAGTTAATTTAGTTCGCTCATTATAAAGTTTAGTTTTTGGATTTGAATATGTTTTTGATATCCTTTTATTTTGGAGTGAATTAGGTTGTTGAGAATATCATAGATGAGTTAGAAGCACAGTGCGAGAGAGAGAGAGAGAGAGAGAGAGAGAGAGAGAGGTAAATTGGGCAAAAGAATGGAGTGCGTGGAGGTTTGAACGAAAAGGAAGAGCCACTCAGTCCACCCAACTCTGTTCTTCACACACACAAACAATTTTGATTTTGAGAGGTTTCTGATGAATCGAAGAAGAAATATGGGACACAATTTGGAGACAAGATCATTGCTTGATGAGATTCCCCCATTCGATAAGGGCAGCCTTTTCGATTTAGGTCATCCTCTCCTTAACCGCATCAGTGAAAGATTCGTCAAAGCCGCCGTCATACCTACTCTCTCCCCCCTCTCTCTCTCTCTCTCACGCACACACATAATATGGTTACGTATATAATTTGCTTTAATATGGTGTACGTAATCTGTTATTAGTTCAATCTGGATTGATTTTGTTGTAGACTGGGGCAGTTCAGGCTGTTTCACGGGAAGCTTATTTTACTGCTATTGAAAGTGAGATTAATAATTAACTAGCTCCCCTGTTAATTCATTAGTGTGTCTGTTTGTGTTTGACGTTGCATATGTTGTTCTTTGTGATGTGGTTTTAGTCACTGGTGGATATAATGGGGGGATGCCGATGGAGATCATTGCCCTGAAGAAGGCATAATCTACTTCTCTAAATAAAGTAGTATCTATTTGTAAAATTGAGATTCGTTTAAACTGTTTCAGTTTGGTTTGATCGTCCATTTTTGAAACCAAATTGACGAAAAGTTGTTTCAAGTGAGTGCTTGGAAGTGTTATGTTTAGACTTCAAGTGTGTGGGATATTCATGATCATTTTGTTCTTTGTTTTTTTTTTTGTATGAAGATGATTTATTTTCTATTGGGTGATTAAACTCGGGTGTTTAACTCTTCAATAAAAAGGCGTGGGAAGTGTAATTACCCCAATCCGGATCGCTCCCCACCCGACCACATGGGAAATACCGCTAACTCAAGAAAACGTGACCCCGAAGACCCGTAACCTCCAAAAAGTCCAAAACCACCAACCAAACCAAGATAGGACCCTTCTGGGATAAAATAAAACAGAAGGACTTTTTGGAAATTACAAAAAATAGCCAGAAAACAAAAATGTCCGCATGGACCACTTTGCAAGGTGAAAATCATCATTGCAAAATCCCCTTAAAGTCTACAAAACTCTCTCAAATCCCGAAAAACTAAAAAATTGGATTTGCATAACAATCAGTGCGGACCACTTTACAGTTTTCTTGGGCCTATAAATAGAGGGCTCCCCCTCTCATTTTCTTCACACCACCCTTCTCTCCCCCTCTCCCCAGCAAGCTGGGACAACTCTGAGGCGCCACGAGCCCCTCCGGCCCTTCCTGAGGCCCTGAGCCTTCCTGAGGCGCTTCGAAGACCTCCTGAAGCCTTGCCGAGCCACCCCGAGGCGCACCAGAGCCATCCCGAGGTGCTCTCGAAGCATCCCGAAGCCCTGACAGTCCATCTTGAGGCATCCTGAAGCATCCCGAAGCCCTGTCGGTCCATCCCGAGGCATCCCGAAGCTCTGCCGGCATCCTCATAGCAATCCCGAGGCACGCCGAACCTCTGTCCGAATACACACATCAATCCCGAGGCACGCCGAACCTCTGCCGGCATCCACCTAGCAATCCCGAGGCACGCCGAACCTCTGCCTGAATACACACAGCAATCCCGAGGCACGCCGAACCTCTGCTCGAATACACACAGCAATCCTGAGGCACGCCGAACCTCTGCCCGAATACACACAGCAATCCCGAGGCACGTCGAAGCTCTGTTCGCAGACACCTAGCAACCTCGAGACACGCCGAACCTCTGCCCGCACACACCTAGCCAGCCCGAGGCACGCTGAAGCTCTGTCCGCAGACACTAGTCCACCTCGAGGCAATCCCGGTCCGTCCCGGAATACTATTCACACTCAATCAAATGCATTTCCCAGCGGAATATAGACACGAACCAACATTGGTAAGGCCTCCTTCCAAATCTATTTCAATATTTAAATACATAGTATACAATGTAGACATTACTTTCAAAGTGCAATTTTAAAAGCGCACACACACACACAATTTTTAAAGAAAGAGGGGTATCGAAAGACTCGTGTATACGAGGCGACTCGGGTGAGCTCTACTATTCTCTTCCCGAGGCGTAACCTGACCTCTGAACTCAAAATCTCATCACACAACAAAACAAAAAAAACAGAAAGCCTTTTCTCAAAGTTTTGGGCTATATCAAAACGGCGTGGCGACTCTTCGATAACAACGCAGCACGGCCTCGACAGCAGCGAGATGCACGGTCCGCACGCCGGATCTGGGTAATTTCAGTTGGCGACTCTGCTGGGGTCTTTTGTTTTAAAAAAACTTTTAAACAAAAAAAAAGATTTTTAAAACAATGATGAGGGTCAAACTTTCATTTTACCCATTCTTTAACTGTTGTGTGGGTGTGTATGTGCTTTACCTTTTTTTTTCTTATTCAAAAGAAAATACAAAAAAATGAATTATAAATACATCTGTGTACATACATTTAAAATTCATTCTGCAAACTTTCTGTTTTCCTTAGAAAAATAATTTTAGTGACCGCACACTACTTGCACTCTTATCCTGTACACTGCACACTACAACCCCAAACCCGGGATGGTCTCAGATACAGTTCGATTGGTATTCCTATGCCTTTCGAGCGTGCACGGGATCATTCCAAACTTCTCATCCTAGCCAGTGTCATTCAGATACAGTTTAATCAAATATTTATCTTTCCTCCAAATTTTCTCAATGCAAATTGCAAATAGGAAATTAGTCACTTTACAAATTTAGAGGTGATATGTGTTAAAGATCACAATGATCCTACTCAAATCTTGGCTTCATCTTAGCATTTATCACATATTTTGTTTTCTAGTTTAACTGATCATTTATATCTTTAATTTGCATTTTATGATAATGTATAAATATTAGAGCAAAAAAAACTCTTTACTGATGGAGCCGACAGATATAAATAAAATATATAGTCCTTTAAAAAAATTGATTTGATACAGGGCCTTTTCAATAATTAATCCATTTTCTAATGTCCCTCCGTTTTTGTAGTACTAACCCCGTGCCAAGGCACGGGTCAAGTCCCAACCGATTAGTTACTCTTTTTCCCGTAACCTACTCATTTATTCACCACCGACTACTTATTACCTTCTTATGAGTAAACTCATTGATTCTAACTTGGAAACAACGAGACAATTGTTAGCCAAATCAATGAATAAAACGTGTGTGCGACATTGAAAAGATTCCAATGGTATAACTTCAACATTCCATGATAAAAAATTTCAATTACTTCATATTAAATAAAGTACCATACATATACAACATCTTCACTCTATACTATCTACACGCCACCCTCACCCCATCATCCGTCACCCCACCCCCACAGCCTCACCACATACACTCAAAGAAAAAGAAAAAAGAAAAAAGAAAAGGAAAAGGCAGAAAGAAGTCTGAAGCACATAGACAATCGATAAAAAGTAGAAAACTTTAAGCATTCTATATGAATCACCAACATAAAGCATCTTCATCTGCACAATAAAACTATACTATCTACACCACCCCAACCACCAACTCATTAATAAATTTGTGCCTCATCATGATATATCATATTAATATAGCATGTCGCGGCCTTATCATGCATGCACTATCCCCCATTTGCTTAAAAAAAAAAAAACTAATTATATTATAATTCATCTAAAAAGATCTACTTGAAATATACTAAATCAGTAAAACACAAAAAAAAACAACCAATTACATCACGCATTGATGTACAACACCGAAGAAACGTGAACCAATTGCTCATGGCCATTTACAAAACATTCCAGATAGTCATGAACTAAATATAAGGTAAACTATGTTTTGCATATGCCAGGTTATAACATAGCACAATTACCGCATCCAACTATTTGGCATCAAATTAATTCAAACTGCTTAGAACAAAAGATAACACCTCATAATAGACTTCTTCCGAAAATTTTAAAAATGTCACTTTTCCTATTCATATGTCAAAGAAAAGTCTTGCAATTGTAATCACTTTTCCTATTCAATGTATTCTCAAGTAATCTCCGTTCTAGTTTTTTTGTTATTTGTTAGAGAAATTTTAGAGTATCATTTTTCTATTATTTGATATAATATGGGGGAGGGGGGTTAAACCAAAAGTATTCTGGAAACAAAAATGACAATGTTTGTGTATGTGTTTCACTTTTTGGTACATTATTGTATTCCTCCACTTATATTGAGAATACATTTATAACAGTTCAACTTTTGTAAGCATACATTCAATGAGTAATATTAATAGGCAAACCACCAATTTGTTATAATTTGGAGCGAGGCAGTAAACACCAATATAGTTCATTAGTTCTATAATCACTCCATACACTATACGTAGATTGAAATTCCTGGCTTACATCAGCGAGCATCTAAATAACTTCGATGCTTAAAATGACAAAGATAGTTATAGTTATCTAAGATTTTCACAAAACAACATTCAACATGCATGTAGGGACTATTTACCACGTAAAGCACGCAAATCTTAGGAAACATCAAAAAATCGATCCTACAAACAATTACATAACAAAACGATTGAAATCAATACAACCGAATTTAAAATTATAGCCCTCACAGTTGTATATATTGTGTGAGCATAGTTGGTATGGATGATAACCTTGAAAACCATAACATATTTTGACGCAGCACGGAAGGACGATAGATTCGTGATTAGCGCACTAATCACAAGAGTTCTCAAGCGAAGAACCCTAAAAACACAATAACTGGAATCCACCAGAAAAAAGAGAAAAACTCTTCAAATTAATTGATCAAAAATTGAGTTTAAACATATCCTAAAAGTGTTTAAATACTTCCCAATCCCTAAGACACAATAATGAACCAATTACCAAAGTACCCCAAGTTTTAAAGTCACATAATCAACAATAAAATAACGACATAAGGAAACAGGGACGACATGAGGCGCCCGCCTCGAAGCACGCCATGCGGCCGCCTGGACTCCAGAAGGTTTGGTTGTTGTCGCCGCTGCTTGAGGCGCCCGCTTGGGCTAGGTCAGGCGCCCGCCTCCCCTTCAGTAACCTCGGCCTTGTTTACTCCGTCGTGAGGCGCCCGCCTCGTCTGGAATGAAGCGCCCGCCTGGGCTCCAGAAGAATTTCCCATGTTGACAACACGCTGGGCGGCCGCCTGGGCTGGTGTGGGGCGCTCGCCTGGGCTCCAGTCGCCTCCTGCATCATATTTCCAAGACACGAATTATATTTTCACAGTAAGGATACTAAGAATTGTGAATACCAACCAATTGCGAAAACCAATTCAATGAGAAATCCGAACACTAGCAAATCAGTCATTACCTGATGAGGTATGAATCAAAGGGAAGTCCACACACAATTAAGGAGCTACTGACCCACGCATATACACATTTAATGAAACTATTGGAGTGCATAATAATACTAACTCACAAATGAACTTATTTCTTGCAATTTCAAAATAAAATAATGGTGAGAGATTAAATATAATATGGAAAATACAACATGATGTTAAACGATGAGGAGGTAGGGAAAGACGATTGGACCAAGATGTCCATGAAACCGGCTAGCCATGTAGTCCTTAAAATTAAAGAGTGCGTCTGCTGACGCGTTTCTCCATAAGTTATGGAGAAACGGGTTTCTGGATATCCAGAAGCTTTAGGATTGATATCCAGAATCTTTGGGATGGATATCCAGAAAAAATATTTGAGACCAAATCTAAGGCCAAGACCAAATTTGATCCGATATCACTTTCACAAGGTTCGGATATCCAACATTGAATATGGATATCCAGAAGCCTTAAAACTTATATCCAGAAGCCAATTTTAAACTTCTGGATATCACTTACATATGGTTCTGGATATTCTTTCAAAGAGTTCTGGATATCCAGAAGCTTTATAATTGATATCCAGAAGCTTTATAAATTGATATCCAGAAGATTTTAATTGATATTCAGAATCCAAAACCTTTTTAATTTATATCCAGAAGCATTATATTTGATAGCCAGAAGCATTATATTTGATAGCCAGAAACATTATATTTGAGAGCCAAAAACATTAATTTATATCCAGAAGCATTATATTTGATAGCCAGAAGCATTATATTTAATAGCCAGAAACATTATATTTGATAGCCAGAAACAACAAAAACAACAAAAGACACGGAAACAACACGGAAAGACTCTCTCTCTCTCACTAAACGTTCCACTCTCTCACTAACCGCAAAGACCCTCACCATTGCCGCCGTCTCCCTCGTCCTCTCTCACAAAGCCCATACACCGGCGACCTCTTCCTCGTTCAAAACCTAATTGCCGGTGACCCAATCTCCCTTCAATCCACGCTCGCCATCCCCTGTTTCTCAACCCCAGCAACGTCAATCGCCCATCACCAACACATTCACCGATCTATGAAATCTTGGAACTTCCCGTCTTGAGCGAGCTTGGAGGCGAGGCCGGCGTAGTAGGTGAGTCCATTGGAGTTCTTGATTTGGGTTTGAAAATTCGGGATTTAGGTTTGAAAATTCGGGGAAGGCAGGGGAGACGAACCCGTTTCTCCATAAATTAGGGAGAAACGCGTTTCTCCCCAGATTTTGTGAAAATTAAAAAATGTAGGTAATAGAATAATGGAAAGAAATGAATTGGGGTTTTTGAGAAAGTTACTATGGAGGATGAGGGAAAAGATATGCGGATGGTTGATCATTTTCTGAGAATCAAAGCTTAGTTATATTAGAGTTGGATCGACTTGAACTGCATGAGTTAAAGTGTGAGTGCGAGAAGGTTAGGGGAGGAGATTCAGTAGATTAAATCATGAAACTGATGGGGAGTCAGACAGTTGCGGGGAGTTGGAAGTTAAAAACGATTGAGAGAGGAAGGCAGAATTGTGGCCATTGGATCAATTTCCGAGATTCAATATAATCCTGATCATTATTTGTATCGGAGGCGATTATTCCTACCGTCTATTGTAATATATACTAGTACTCCCTAGCCCATGCCATTGCACGGGAACGGTATACATGTTGGTCAAGTAAAAAAAATATAGAAAAAAACAACATTAAAATCTCCCAAATTTCTTGAATTGATTAAAATGTAAAAGCAAACAATAAAATACTATAACATAAGATAATATTCACGATAATTTTATTACAATTCTATTTAACACAAAAGGGAATCTAGCCAATCTGATTACATGTCATGCAAAAGGAAAGAATCACAATTCAAATGTAGAACATCAAAGAAGCAAATTGATACGGGAAAGAGGCCATATAGAAACTTAAGTATGAACATTCAATATGCATTGTAAAATTGGTGGATCAAAACCCAAAATGTAGGGTAAAAACATGAAATTATTGCAATTGAAGTAACGCTAAAACCTATTGAGCCAAACCACAAATCAAATTAAATAATTTGTTACATTTCACATGACACCTGAGGCACTTATAGTAATCTACTCTCATGGTGGCTGTCTCATAATATCATATTTATTCAACAATAATCAATCAAAATAAAATTTAGAAAATCATTTAGAGCATCTCTAAGAATAAAAAAGAATGAACTAATCAAAAAACAAAATCTTTAAATTTGGGAAATAAATATGAATCTTTCCATGCCTCAATTGTTTCGAATGAATGAAGTAGCAGAAGATCTATCAAAAGAAGATTTTGTAATTTCACTGGGACCAAAGTTTCAAATAGTAGATAGACATATTTTAAGCCCAATAGACTGAAGTAGATAAAGAAACTGTAGGTGGCATAGATGGAAGATTCTTAAATTCATAGAAATACACCAAAATCAAAAATCAACCAGCACAAACACAAACCAAAATATAAATTTTACCCATTATTTAGTAGACAAAATAAGAACACATAAGTTGATTCTCCAACCCACCGTAAGATCATTATGCATGCAAACACACCCACTTCCCAAATTATAACTATTCAAAAGCGGCCCAAGTTGTAGAACCTCAAAGCTATGACGTCAATTACCACCTCCTCCAGTTAAGCCTGGAAAAAATATATACACAGCTTTTGAAAAAGAAAACAATATAAAGTTAACAACATTAATATAGAAATAGATGATGAGAAGCAACATTAATATTGTTCTTACTCTCTCTAAAAAAAATCTTTTTCTTTTTAGCTTCTCATGGACATTTGATTTAAACCTATCTCATCAAACCCATTGATGAAAGATCGAGAATTTGTTACCATGGCCATGGTGTAAATGGTGATCTGTTATTGATTTGATTCTGCCAAGTCGACATAGTCGATAACATGGAGGATTAGGGGGGGGTTTGTAGAAAATTCTAGGGAGCGGTTGAGGGACCCGATGGGTGTAGCGTTAATGTGATTTTCCATGCCTAGGTGATCAATATGACTGTAGGCAATTTTTCAGCAGTTGAACTAATCAACACAAATTAGCTTCTTTTTTTTTTCATTACTAACTGTGCTTGTAATTGGTAAACACAAACATGTAAAATGCGCAATTCAAAGCCAACAAAAAAGATAATTGAACATTTTAATACGAAATAATTGCAACAGTATTATTTCGAAAGAGAAGTGAAAAGAATAATGTCTTATCTAAAAATCAAAGGAGAGGAACCCAATACCTTGGTACTGAAGTCGTAATGAACGTAGCTATTATGTAGGCGAGCCGGAGAGTACCCATAAGATTTCTACAACACATGATCACTGATTTTACCAAAGTATCATCTGCAAAGGACATAGCCAGAAATCAGAAAGCAAATGTGCGTCAAAATTAGATCATTCAAGAAAATTTGAAATAATACATCTAACATCAATATTTATGATACTAACTTCATTAAACAACAGTACTAACAAATAGCACCTTGAGTCCAAGTAATGAGTAACAAATAGTATAGAAAGTCTCATAACATGTTCAAATCAGCGCTTCACACACCCTCTGGTTTTTTAGCTAAACCGCCCTATCCCAGCTACCCATCCCCACCGCACCACCATGATTAACGACCACACCGATGCCGCCGTCCTCTTCAAATTCTAACTTTTCTCCCCCTCTCTACGTCTGTTTCTTTCTTCCTCATCTTCTCAAGAAATCCGCCCAAACCCGCCGACCCACCATGACAAACCATCACATTGGCGCCGCCGTCTTCAACTTCAAATAAGACTCTCTCTCTCTCTCTCTCTCTCTCTCTCTCTCTCTCTCTCTCTCTCTCTCTCTCTCTCTCTCTCTCTCTCTCTCACAGACTCAGATTTGTTTGGTTCAAATACGTGTGATTGTGTTTTTTGTGTGGTATGTGTATGTATTCAAAAACAGATTGTGTAGATGCAATGTTGTTGTGTGTGTTCGTAATTGATTTCCTTTCTCTGGTTGTTGTTGAGATGAAAGAATGGGTAGAGAAAGAGACTGTGGCAAAACTGCAAATTAATTGGAAGATGGCAATAGGATCAACGGTTAGGGGAGAGGAGGTTGTTGTGAATATAGCCCTCCACAGCCCTAGCAAACCACAAGAATAATAATCGCACACAAACAAAGCACAAGAAATCAGAAAACACAGAAAAGACACAAGAAATTGTTAACCCAGTTCACCAATTTGATTGGCTACGTCTGGGGGCACTACCAAGCCAGGATCTTGCACTATGTATGTAAATTTTGTGTTTCAATGAGTCTAGGGGCGAAATACAACTTAAATATATGTTAGGGGAACAAACCTAACCCTAGATGGACAAGGAAACCCGAAAATACGTCAAAAAAGGAGTCCAGAATTTTTCCACCCGACACATGGGCGGTCGCCCAAGTGCCCATGGGCGGTCGCCCGAGCCAAAAAATCCCTCGAGTCAAAACCTCTGTACACATGCGCGGTCGCCCTTGACACCCTGCGCGGCCGCCCACAGCAAAGAACAACAAACGATGAACCTTCTGTATAGCTGGGCGGTCGCCCATCATCACCTGGGCGGTCGCCCATGACGACAGAGCCCTCTGACGAAATTCTCCCCTTTTGCTCCGAAGTCTAGCCCGGTTGGTCCTCTATCCCTACAATCTTCCACCTAGAGATCAACCATACATGTAAGCCCCGTATCCGTCTTCAACACACCCTTGGTGTCCTCCTAGTGCTCACCTCGATCATGGTAGTGCCATCCTCCTCTCTCATTCTCCAAGCCCAATTGAAGCTTTGCACAGCTTCAACTTCTCAAGGTTCACAACCTTTGTCAACATGTCAGCCGGATTCTCCGATCCCAATATCTTCTCTAGCCTTAAAATCTTCTCCTCCAAGAGATGTCTGATGTAGTGAAACCTCAGTTCAATGTGCTTCGTCCTCGAATGAAACGCCAGATTTCTAGCCAAATGTATTGCACTCTGACTGTCGCTGTAGAGAACGTTACCACTTCGCGTCTTCCCAAGTTCACCCAAGAAGTTCTGCAGCCATACCATCTCTTTACTTGCTTCTGTCACTGCCACATATTCTCGCAGTCCGATCGAGCCACGATCTTCTGCAATTTTGAAGCCCAGGAGATTGCCGTACCACCCAATGTAAACACATAACCCGTAGTACTTCTCCTCTTATCAAGATCACTTGATGCCAAGTCCGCATCAACATAACCCGCTAACACTACTTCCTTGCTCGAGAAACACAGAGCCTTACCAGCAGTACCCTTCAAGTAACGCAGGATCCATTTAACCGCTTCCCAATGTTGCTTTCCTGGATTGCCCATAAACCGGCTGACTACTCCCACCGCATGTGCAATGTCCGGCCTTGTACACACCATTGCATACATGAGACTCCCCACTGCTGAAGCATATGGAGTTCTCTCCATCTTGTCACGCTCCTCCTTGCCCTTAGGTGAGTCCTTCTCGGATAGCTTGAAATGCAAACCTAATGGCGTCCCTGTTGGCTTCGCCTTTTCCATACAAAACCTTGCCAAGACTTTCTCAACGTATTCTGCTTGTGAAAGAACCAACTTGCCCGACTCCCTATCCTGGTCAATCCGCATGCCCAAGATTTTTCTGGCCTCTCCCAAATCCTTCATCTCGAACCGTTCTGACAACTGAGTCTTCAATCTATTTACCTCTCTACTGCTAGAGCCCGCTATTAGCATGTCGTCCACATATAACAGCAAGATAATGTACCCATTGTCCGTGTTCTTGAAGTAGCAACAATGATCCGCCTCACATCTGATAAAATCAATGTCTTGCATGAACCCATCAAAATTTCTGTACCACTGCCTAGGAGCTTGTTTAAGGCCATACAAGCTCTTAGTCAATCTGCAAACTAGCTCCTTGCTACCCTTAGACAAGTAACCCTCTGGCTGTACCATGTAAATTTCTTCCTCCAAGTCCCCATGAAGAAAGGCTGTCTTCACATCCATCTGTTCAAGCAACAAGTTGTCCGCCACTACGCACGCGGGGTCTTAGCCTGATGGTTAGAGTTCATGGCTTCCAACCTGGAGGTCATGGGTTCGATTCCCCCACCAGTGGTTAGAGGAAATGACATTGCCCTCCCTAGCATAGCTAGGCGCCTCTGTGAAGTGCATCAAGGGGGGAGCGGTGAAATGTGTTGATCCCCTTCTTTTAAAGTAGAAAAAAAAAAGTTGTCCTCCACTACTATCCCCAGAACCATTATGATAGTGGTCATCTTCACAACCGGAGTGAATACATCGGTGTAGTCAATACCGTACTTTTGCTGAAACCCTTTTACAACCTGTCTTGCCTTGTAACGCTTGCTACCGTCTGCTTCCTCCTTGATCCTGTAAACCCACTTGTTATGCAATGCCTTCTTTCCCTTAGGTAGTTCAGTCAACTCCCAAGTTTTGTTGGCCTTCAATGAGTCCATCTCATCATCCATCGCAGCTTTCCACTTGTTACAAAGTGCACTACGAACAGCCTCAGCATAACATTCAGGTTCCCCATTATCTGTCAACAACAAATAATAATTGGATGGAGTATACCTGTCAGGTGATCCACGCAACCTGCTGGATCTACGCAATGGAATATCCGATTCTGGAGTATGTGGTTCATCATCAGTGACCTCCTGACCATGGTCAACATGAACTGTTCTGCTCCCACCCGAGTTTGGAATATCCACCTCTACAATTTCCGGTTCCGAACTAGTTTCATCAGATGCCCCCTTTCTGTCCTTGTACAATACCTGTTCATTGAATACCACATCTCGACTACGAATAATTCTATGATTTTGGTCATCCCAAAACTTATACCCGAAGTCATCCCCGCCATACCCAATAAACGTACACTTAACAGATTTTGCATCTAATTTAGTTCTCTCAGCAGAATCAACATGAACATAAGAAACGCAGCCAAATATGCGAAGAAAGGACAGATTTACCTGCTTGCCACTCCAAGCTTCCTCTGGAATTCCATTCCCCAATGGTACCGATGGTCCTCGATTGATCAAGAAAGCCACCGTGTCAACTGCATAGGCCCAAAACGTCTTCGGAAGTCCACACTTCAATCTCATACTTCTAGCCCGCTCATTCAATGTTCTGTTCATCCTCTCTGCTACCCCATTGAGTTGTGGTGTCCGCTTTGGAGTCTTCTCCATACGAATACCATTCGCAGCACAATATTCCCTAAACTCACCAAGCTCATACTCCCCACCATTGTCTGATCTCAAGCACTTAAGCTTAAGTCCCGTTTGATTCTCCACCAAAGCCCTCCACTTCTTGAATACCTCAAAAGCTTCATCTTTCCCTTTCAAAAAATAGACCCAGACCTTCCTTGTAGAATCATCAATAAAGGTCATGTAATATGACGCATCACCCAGAGACGTTACCGGAGATGGCCCCCACAAATCCGTGTGAACCAATTCTAACTTTGCTTCCCTCAAACCCCTACCTGTCCTCGAGAAATTATTTCTCCCCTGTTTGCCAAACATACAATCTTCGGAGATCCCCACGTTGACTGTCTTCAAACCCGGTAGTAGTCCCTTTGAACAAAGCACCTTCATCCCCGTCTCACTCATGTGACCCAATCGACAGTGTCACAAATCCGTATCACCCTTGGCTGCTGCCACCGCGATACTATCCTTGGTGTTATTCACCAAATACAAAGTTCCCTCCTTATTACCCCGAGCGATCTCACAATCCTCCTTGGTAATAACCCAGTTCCTGCAGCCGAATGTCACCTTGTAACCTTCTTCGTCCAACTGCCCAACTGATAGTAGGTTCTTTTTCAAGCCCGGAATGTGCCTGACCCCGTTCAGATGTAAGACCTTCCCGTCTGATGCTCCTATTCTGACATCCCCCTTTCCCTTGATTTCCAAAGGCTCGCCATCCGCCAGATAAACCTTACCGAAATCACCGGAAGTGTAATTCTCCATCTCTTCCTTATGCCCGCAAGAGTGGAATGATGCCCCCGAATCCAGCACCCATGATTCTAGTGCATTACTAACACTCAGAACCAGTACATCATCACCTTTGACTGTCACATTCACCTGATTGCCCTTACGATTTGGACAATCCCTCTTGAAGTGTCCCAACTCCTTACAATAATAGCACTGAACAGATCCCTTTGCAACCTTAGGTTTGTCTTTGGTCTCCCCGGTCTTGCCCTTACCACTCACCACGTTCTCCCTAGATTCGGTTCTCCCTTGTTTGCTAGTACCCGGCTTCCTCTTGCTAGTAGTAGCTAAAGCCGATCCCGAAGCACTCGATGTCCCCAACTTCTTCATGCGATTTTCCTCAGCCAAGAGAAAGTCTTTAACATCATCATACTTCAATTTCTTCTTACCTGCTGAAGCGTTGATTGCTGTCACCATTCCGCTCCAACTTGCTGGTAAAGAAGCTAGCAACAAACACGCATGAACCTCATCATCGAACTTGATCTCCACCGCTGTCAATGAGTCTATAACATCCATAAACTCATCGATGTGCTTAGCCAAGGATCCTCCCTCTTGCATCTTGAGACTACCCATCTTGCGTATCAAATCAACCTTATTTGCAGCAGATGGAGTTTCAAATCTCTTAGTAAGATAATCCAATAGCTCCTTGATGGTTGTCGCCTTCTTAGTAGTCTTAGCAATCCACTTCGACAAAGTAGATTTGACCACCCCTAGGGCTTTCCGATCCATGAGTTCCCATTCTTCTTGATCTTCATCTTCCGGTTTGACACCCTTCAGAGGCTTATAGAGGTCTTTGTTGTACAAAAGATCCTCAATCTGCATCCTCCAATATCCATAGTCAGACCCATCGAATTTCTCAACCGCCTGTTTGTCCTTGCCCATTCTTGATTGCTTGGAACAACTCCCTTGATCTTGAAACCAAACGCTCTGATACCAGTTGTTGTGAATATAGCCCTCCTCAGCCCAAGCAAACCACAAGAATAATAATCGCACACAAACAAAGCACAAGAAATCAGAAAACACAGAAAAGACACAAGAAATTGTTAACCCAGTTCACCAATTTGATTGGCTACGTCTGGGGGCACTACCAAGCCAGGATCTTGCACTATGTATGTAAATTTTGTGTTACAATGAGTCTAGGGGCGGAATACAACTTAAATATATGTTAGGGGAACAAACCTAACCCTAGATGGACAAGGGAACCCGAAAATACGTCAAAAAAGGAGTCCAGAATTTTTCCACCCGACACTTGGGCGGTCGCCCAAGTGCCCATGGGCGGTCGCCAAAGCCAAAAAATCCCTCGAGCCAAAACCTCTGTACACATGCGCGGTCGCCCTTGACATCCTGCGCGGCCGCCCACAGCAAAGAACAACAAACGATGAACCTTCTGTATAGCTGGGCGGTCGCCCATCATCACCTGGGCGGTCGCCCATGACGACAGAGCCCTCTGACGAAATTCTCCCCTTTTGCTCCGAAGTCTAGCCCGGTTGGTCCTCTATCCCAACAGAGGCTTGCGGTTTGTGTAGGAGAGGAGTGGGGCAGTTGAAACACAATTGGGGAGAAGGAGGAATCTCGGTCGTTAAATTTTCCAATAATGAATCTCAGACACCACTTATATTCAGATAAGGGGCGGTTAAAACCTTTGTATATTGTATTATAGATTGTAATATAGATTTTGTATTCGGATAAGTGTGATAGGGGTTCGACTAGATACTTTACCAATTCGGCTACTACTATTAAGCTTGTAAATAACTATGTTTATTTAATGCATCTACGTATCTATGTGTGTTTGTTTGATAAAAAAAATAATCTCTCTACCCTACTTTATAACTCATACTTTATTTTTAATATTCATTACTCATAATACTATTTTTATTTTTTTAATTTCGCACATTCAATTATGATAACCAGGAATTTGAAACGTAAAAAATATATTAATGAGTTTTATCATTTTATAATGCAAACACGAGTGCAATCGTTTACTAGCATATATATTGTCTCACAATTTCGAGAGGAATAAATTTAGATATTTATTTGGAATAATAATAATAATTATAAACCCACTAACATAATCTTAAAAAGAGTAGCTACACCTTTGAGAGTACTAACAAAAGATAAAATAATAATTGTTAATAAGTGGGGGCATAGCTGTAAGCTTGTATATAGATTATGGCATTTTTGTGTCAATTGTACAATCAAAGTGTGGCTGAGGATATAATTGTTAAGAATCAAAATTCTCAAGCAAATGAGGCGCCCGCCTCAACCTCAGCCAGGCGCCCGCCTCACGCTGTCCACACCACTGCTGGAACCTCGGCCTCCCAAGCGGCCGCCTCAATCAGTGCCTTGCGCCCGCCTCACCAAAATCACGTCAAGGCCTCACTCTCTGGAGCCCAGGCGTGCGCCCCATCCTCGGCCAGGCGGCCGCCTCACGCAAAGAATCAACAGCCCTTCGACTGATGATGTTCCACTTCAGTTCATGTATTGTTATTTATTTGTATGTATCTCAGAATTAGTATAGTCTCAAAATGTTGTATATATATCTCAGTTTGTTCAATGGAAAATTCATTCATTGCCATAATCTTTACATGGTATCAGAGCCTTTGTGATCAAATAAAAACAATTTCCTTCCTTTCACCAGTTTGCCATCTTCTTCACCCACCATGGCTGGCCAAACCTCCAACGCCATCCCTAACACCGATGAACCCAATCGCCCTATTCTCTTGGTCAATCTCTCCCAATGCAAAACTTTAACACCTCTCACCTACTTAGTTTGGTCGTCCCAAGTAACATCCCTTCTCTTTGGCCTAGATCTTCTGCAATATGTAGATGGTACCCACCCCACACCCACTGAATTAATCTGGCGATGGCAAAGAAACACCAAACCCGGCTTTCAAACCCGGAATAGACAGATCGGCTCATTCTTAGTGCCCTCCTTGGAACCTTGGACACCTCTGTCACTCCCCTTGTCTATCAAGCCAAAACTTCCAACGAGGCTTGGACAATCCTCAAGACAACCTACGCCAATCCCTCTAGAGGTCACATACTCCAACTCAAAGACAATCTTTCTTCTATCACCAAATCCTCCCTCTCTATCTCGGACTACATGCAAGCTATCAAAGCTTGTACCGACAAACTCGCCATTTTGGGAAAACCTCTAGATCCCGAAGACATTATCGCCACCGTTCTCAAGGGTCTCGATTATGACACCTACAAACCCATAGTCGACTCAGTTCGTGCCCGTGATGACCCGATCAGCTTCGAAGCCCTTCATGAGAAGCTCATTCATCATGAGCTCACTCTCAAACAACAAACTTCTTCACCTTCCTTCCCTATCTCAGCCCATGTTGCCCAAACCAAAGCCCACTCCTCCCATACACCCACCCGTTCTTACACAAACCATCCCATACTGCCAACACCACCACAAAACCGAGCCAATACTTCCTCCAATCCATTCAAGGGAAAATGCCAATACTGCAGGTATGTTGGCCACGTTATATCCCAGTGCCGACAGTTCAAACGTGATTACCCTACTGTCAACTTTCCTCCTCCGCCTTCCTCAAACCGCACCAATCGCCCAAATTCTTCCCAAACACAACCCCAAGCCCACACCATGACAGCCCTACCTCAACTCATTCTGTACCATGGCTTGTGGATAGTGGTGCAACTCATCACTTAACAAATGACCTCTCCACTCTTGCTCTCCATCATCCTTACAATGGAAGTGATGATGTTATCATTGGTGACGGCTCCTCGCTCTCCATCGAAAATATAGGTTCCTTCTTCATTCCTATCTCTCACTCTACACTTCAATTTCATAATGTCTTACATGTTCCTCAAATCTCTAAAAACATTATTTCAGTCTCTCAATTCTGCAAAGATAACCATGCTTCCATAGAGTTCTCACATTCTTCCTTTGTTTTTAAGGAACTCTCAACCCAACGAATACTTCTTCAAGGAACAATTGACCATGGTGTTTACGTTTGGCGCCCCAATGCCTCTCAAGCTCTCATTGGCACCACCTCAACATCTCTTCAAACATGGCATCACAGATTGGGACACCCCTCCTCCCCTATTGTTTCCCATTTAAATAAAACCTTTTCTTTACGCATTCCGTTTAATAAAACCTTTACTCATTGTAATCCTTGTCTTACAAATAAAAGTCACAAACTCCCCTTTTCTACTTCATCTTTACAAACCAGTGCCCCTCTTGAACTAGTGTTTTCAGATGTTTGGACCGCCCCACTTTACTCTCATGATAATTACAAATACTATGTGATTTTCGTTGATCATTTTACAAAGTATACGTGTCTCTATCCCCTCAAACAAAAATCTGACACCTTCCCCACATTCGCTCGCTTCAAATCCCTTGTAGAAAAATTCTTCTCTCGTCCCATTGTTCAATTTTTCTCCGACAATGGCGGGGAGTATCTCAAACTCACTCCATCTCTTCTCCAAAATGGTATCTCTCACCTAACTTCACCACCACATACTCCCGAACATAACGGCTTTGCCGAACGTCGTCACCGACACTTAGTCGAAACCGCTCTCTCACTCCTATCCCATGCTAAGCTTCCGCTCTTTTTTTGGTCTCACGCCCTCACAACCGCAGCCTACCTAATCAATAGACTCCCTACCCCCACCCTACAAAATGACTCTCCTTATCTAAAGCTGTTTCAAAAACCACCCAACTACTCTAAACTTCGTAGCTTTGGGTGCTTTTGCTACCCATGACTTAAACCATACACTCCTCACAAACTTGCACCAAAATCTACCCCTTGCATTTTTATTGGATACTCCTCATCTCAAAGTGCGTACCACTGCCTCGACCCAACCACTAATAAAATCTACACCTCTCGTCATGTTAGATTTGTTGAAACCATATTCCCCTACTCAACACTCACCTCAAACCCCACTATATCTCCTACGATCTCCCCAGATGATTGGTGTGCCATCTCTATCCCAATTCTCCAATCCATACCCACTGTACCTAATCCCCAAACACTTCCCACCTCACCAGTTGAGCCACATCAGCCAAACACTCACCCACACCCTACTGCCTCTCCTTCAGCCGATCCCATTCCTCCGACACAACCCGCACCAAATACCAACCCAAACACTCCTCCACCAGCACCTCCTAACCCACCACCCACTCGAACCATTGAAACCAGATTATCCCATGGCATCCGTAAACCCAATCCCAAATATGCCTGTCTTGCTACTCTTCCTTCTCCTTCCTTGCTTCCCACCTCAACCAAACAAGACCTCTCAATACCCCATTGGCGTGCCGCCATGCAAGAAGAATATGACGCGCTAACACGTAATACAACAAGGTCACTTGTTCCATCCCATGAAGCTCCAAACATAGTTGGGTGTAAATGGGTGTTCCGCATAAAATACAACCCCGACAACACTATTCACAAATATAAAGCTCGTCTTGTCGCCAAGGGCTTCCATCAACGCCCTGGTCTTGACTACTCGACACATTCGGTCCGTAGTCAAACCCGTAACAATTCGTCTTGTTCTCTCTCTCGCCATCACCCGTGGTTGGTCCCTTCGCCAACTCGACATCAACAATGCCTTCCTTCAAGGCAATCTCTCCGAGACAGTTTTATGTCCCAACCCCCGAGGCTTTGAACACTCTTCTTCCCTCTCATGTGTGTCGTCTCTCAAAAGCCATCTATGGTTTAAAACAAGCACCTCGTGCTTGGTACACCGCTCTAAAACAATTTCTTCTCTCCTTTGGCTTTCGTTCGTCACTGTCTGATCCCTCTCTTTTTATATACTCTCATAATTCCAACTACCTTCTTCTTCTTGTCTATGTCGATGACATAGTCATCACGGGTTCATCAAACTCCTTCCTCTCTACATTCATCACAAGTCTCTCAACTCGCTTCTCTCTAAAAGACCTAGGTCCACTCTCATACTTTCTCGGAGTAGAAGTCACCCCAAATTCAGATGGTCTCTTACTCTCTCAGTCAAAATATATAAGTGATATCCTCCACAAGCATAACATGGACAACTCCAAACCCTCTCCCACCCCCATGGCTACCTATCCTTCTCTTTCAGCCCTTCCCCGCACACCCATCTGCAACCCATCCGAATTTCGAGCCATTATTGGTAGCCTTCAATACCTCTCCCTCACTCGCCCCGATATTGCCTTTTCCGTAAACAAATTAGCCCAATTCCTTCATCACCCCCAAGAAGCTCACTGGGTATCCCTCAAACGATTGCTCCGTTACTTACACGGTACTTTACACTTGGGAATACAACTTTTTAAACAAACCCATCCCATCCTTCATGCCTTCTGTGATGCGGATTGGGCAGGAGACAAGGACGACTTCATGTCCACCACCGGCTTCATTGTCTACCTTGGCCGCAACCCCGTTACTTGGTCTTCAAAGAAGCAACGAGCCTTAGCTCGCTCTTCTACTGAAGCTGAATTTCGAGCTGTCGCTGCCACTACCGCTGAGCTCATTTGGATTAAAAACCTCCTAACTGAACTTGGTGTCAATCTCAAAACAACTCCGGCCATTTACTGCGATAACTTAGGTGCGGTAACATACTCAGCCAATCCGGTTTTTCACTCACGGATGAAGCATCTCGCCATAGCCTTTCACTTTGTGCGGGAACAGGTTAACCTTGGAACCTTGCGTATTCAGCACATTTCAGGACGAGACCAGCTCGCAGATGCTCTTACAAAACCCCTCTCCCGAGCTCGGTTCATATCTCTTACTTCCAAGATTGGCCTCACACAGGGATCGTCCATCTTGCGGGGGCGTGTTAAGAATCAAAATTCTCAAGCAAATGAGGCGCCCGCCTCAACCTCAGCCAGGCGCCTGCCTCACGCCGGTCCACACCACTGCTGGAACCTCGGCCTCCCAAGCGGCCGCCTCAATCAGTGCCTTGCGCCCGCCTCACCAAAATCACGTCAAGGCCTCACTCTCTGGAGCCCAGGCGTGCGCCCCATCCTCGGCCAGGCGGCCGCCTCACGCAAAGAATCAACAGCCCTTCGACTGATGATGTTCCACTTCAGTTCATGTATTGTTATTTATTTGTATGTATCTCAGAATTAGTATAGTCTCAAAATGTTGTATATATATCTCAGTTTGTTCAATGGAAAATTCATTCATTGCCATAATCTTTACAATAATGTCATAAATAAATTCCGACTCTCTTGTTTTTTTTTTGCACCAAGATTTATAATGTCACTCTCTTATGGCAGCTATGATATTAGTATATGTCACAGTCAATCTAAGGCCTCCTTGTTTTGTGGCATGTTGGCTAACCGGCCTCCCTTTTGGGAGGTTATAGGTCTGATTCTTGGGGATCATATTTGTGAAAATATATATCATGAGTTTCAGGATAGAAAGCAGCATTGCTGGGCTCGCAACCTCGGCGTGGGAAGTTCGAATCTTGGCAGGAGCAGCAGTGTAGGCCGATAGCTGGTGGTCCAGGATTAGTCCAATAAAGCTGGAAACCTAGGTATCAAAAAAAAATTATATGTCACAGTCAGATGCTTCTCCTTTGTACAGTACTTTACAAATTAAATATTTACTTATTAATTTATTTATTTTTTCCAAATTAGAGTACATAGATAAAGTTAGTCTATATTAAAAATATTTTGGAACAGATTTGAAAATGATAAATGATGTTTCTTTTGTCCCAAAATAGTACAATAAAAAATTCTAAAATTGCTTTTAATTAATAGCAAATTAATTTTGTTTGCTTTATTTATTTGTTAGTTTCTTGTTTGTTTTCATTAAAACGATTTATATATTTCGAATCTAATATTTATTTTAAGACGAATTAAAAGAAAAAGTCACACACACACATATATATAGAGTATATATATAGTGGGACGGGGAGAGTGATCAACCGATTACAAATCATTTTGATTGGTTCACCTTCAATGTTGGAGAAAGATACAAAACATGGAAGCCTCTCATGTGTAAATGAACGTTTGAGTCTTATTATTCCTTGGTTTCGGGTGATAATTGTTGTGGTTGATTAATCAATTATTTAAAAAAAAAAAAAAATTGACCCGACGGGGGGTGGGGTGGCAGGGGGTGGTGAGTGAATTGGGGGAGTAGTCGTTAAAAATAAATTTAAAATAATTTTTTTTACTCGACGGGACTGGGGGGGGGGGGGTTGGGTGGCTTGGGTGGGTGGGGTGCCGGCAAGGGGTGGTGAGTGGATTGGGGGAGGAGTTGTTAAAAATAATTTTAAAATGATTTATTTTTTACTCGAGGGGGTGGTGGTGGTGGTGGGTGGGTGGGGGTGGGCTGGGCTGGGCTGGCAGGGGTGGTGAGTGCATTGGGGGGGTGGGGGAGGGTCGGTAGTGATGAGTAGTGTGGTGGTGGTGGTGGTGATTGTGGTGGATAAATTTGTAGTCAACTAAATCGAACATTTTTCGAAAAATATTTTCCTTACCAAACAGTCGAAAACACGTTTATCTTATTTTTTCGAAAAACATTTTGCAGGAAATCATTTTTCGAAAAATATTTTACGCTAAACAAACGGAGCCTTATATTTTCTTTCTATTTCTCTGGCCCATTATACTTCGTTCGCCCCACGTGAGTGAATATCAAAGAATTGGGAACAATTATTAAGAAAAAGTAAGAGAGATAATTAGTGGGAGGGGGTGTTTATGAGTATGAAAAATAAAATAAAAGAGAATAAATGGGAGTAATAGTAAGTTGATTGTTGTTGTAAATATAAAAGTAAAGTATGAGAGAGAATGAGTGGGGGAAATAATTATTTTGGTAGAAAAAACAATGGTGTAGAATCTTAACTATGAAAGTGTATGAATTGAATAATAAGGAGGGGACTTTGGACTTTGATTAAATGGAATAAACAAATGCATAAAAATTAAGATAGACATAAGGATTTTGTTAACAATGAAAACCTTAGAGATGACAGCCTCTTCGGAAAAAACTCTGGGAGTTAGGTCTCCAACCTTAAAAGTTCCACTATGAATATTGAGAGTACAAGCTGGAAGACGATGGAGAAATTACAAGTGTTGTGAGCGTAAGTGAGTATGAGAACGTGTGTGTGTGAGTCTCCATGTGCCCTATAAATAATAAAGACTAAAAAGATAATCAACAAACTCCTATAATCTCGGCATGTCTCTTATCCTCTCAACGTCCAATGACTTGGTCTTCGTTAACGTTGAGGAAGAGTCTTACGTGCTGACTATAACGCCTCCGAATTTATCTCCTTTTATTCACTGAAAAATATGAATAAAATAATTAGAAAAATACAGTAAATATTATGCAATACTTACAGTGGAATAGGATGTCGACATGCAGGAACAACTGAGGATGTCAACATGCTGAAAATGCCCATAACAATTTGTCCCCAAAAATATTTTTCCCTTCACGGAATACGAAGAGGTAAATATTTTTTCAAGATAACCCGGCACGATGTGGCAACTGCTTTTAATGCGGTTGGAGGAAGTTGTAAGAGTTTTGCTTTGAAAAGAGTTTTAGTGGTGAGAGGGTTTCTTTGCCTTGAATAACCGTCTCATCACTCAAATCTTAGGGCTTTTTATTGTGCTTCTTCATACGGCGCCTCTTTGAAGGTAAATAATTTCTTTCTTCCCTCTTCTTCATACTTTGCGTTTTCGTTAATTTGAAACAATGGGGAAGACGAGATGGAGCACCTCAAAATCCAAAGGTATGGCTATGCCTAGAGAATCCGTAGATGTCGCCATAAGAGATTTTGAGTCTGAAAACCTACTTTCAAAGCCAGACGAGGAAGTCTGCGTTTTCAATGATACCCACATTGAATCCCTAAAACATTACCATTGCTTCCCAACAGGTGCTGTTTTTCACCCTTTTCTTGTGAATATAAGGTCCGATCACTATTCCTCCAACTGGGTTTGTTTCTTGGAATACCCCTTTCTGTTAGGGTTTAGCTTCCCTTTCCCTTCGCTTATTTTTGAGTTCTTTCGAATGACCAAGTTGTCTTACGTTCAGTTAATGCCAATGGCATGGAGGATTTTTGCCTTTGTGCTGAAGATAAACCGAGAGAATGGGCTAGACTTGGGTCTAAGCGTTTGGGTCAAAATGGTATCTCTTTAAGAAAAGGTCAGGTAGAGCTCCTTTAATGATGACTACATCTTCGAACGACAGAGGATGGAAGGGTAGATTTTTCTTTGTTGAGAGAGAGTCAATTGGAGGAGGAGATGAAATACCTAGCAGACGGAATAGGGGAGGTATTTTTGATTTCTGACTCGTGATTTCTTCTTTTCTGAGTTAGACTGAATTCGTAATTTTTTCTACTTTCTTGCAGATATTGATTGGGGAGAGCTTTTTCCACCAGCGGGAGACACCTTGGCAAAGATTGAGGAGTTTTTCAAACTGTCCCCAGACAAAAGGTCTCCTAGAGGCTTGGTTGAAACACCCTTTGTTGTTCAGGAAGAGGATAAGGCATCACCATCTGTGAATATGTCAACAGTTAGATATACTTTTGCTCTGTTTTTTGATCTGTGCATACTTTTTCTTGAAATTCTGTCTATTCTGTGCAGTTTCCAAACCAGTTACTTCAGGCTCGGACTTTGACCAGGACGATCTCAATGCTCTGATTGAAGGTTCCCCTCTTAAGATGGAGATAAGACCTCCAGTTGCTCCAAAGAAGGCTGTTGCAAAACCAGAGAGTGTGGGAATTGGATCAAGGGTAAAGAAAAGGAAGGCTGCCCAAGATGAAGTGATTGAAATCGTGGACACGTTTGATGGTTTGACAGTGGCTGAAGTGAGGAAAAAGTCTATGGGCTTTACGTCTGGGGTAAGATGTCACTATTTGCCTTCGATTGCATTATAGGCTTTATAGTGTGTTTTTTGAGCTTACTGTTACTCTCTTTACAGATAATGGGATTTATGGAAACTCAGATAGAAGAATTGGCTAAGGAAAATGAGAGTATGAAGAAAAAGGCAAGGGCGGATGTAGCCCTAGCCAAGAAAGAGTCCGCTATTTGGGAAAGAAAATTTAAGTAGCAAGAGAAGTAATTGAAAGGGTTGCTGGACAATCTTTCTAAGATCGAGGAGGATCATCTTAAGGAGATTGATGAAGTGAGAAACTCCTGTAAGATTGCCGCTGCAAAGACTATGGTACAGATTAAGATACAAATGATAAAGGATCATTCAGCAGGGAAATCTCAGGACTGGAACATCACCAAGGAGTATGCCAATCTTGCGAAGTTGACAGGTGAATCAGTGGATGAAGGCGAGGTGTCATCCAGTCCCAAAGAGGCAACGGTAGGGGAAGAGGTAGATGCTGGAGAAGGGACTCCTAAAGAAACACCTACGGCAGTAGCCAAGTGAAGATGTTTTTAAAACTGTTTTTTTTTTTGTTGAATTCGTGGGCGGTGTCCCAAGAATAATTTTATTTTGTTGGTTTGTAACAGGTCCATAAGGACCGAAGACAATTTATTTCAAGTGTTGGGTTGGTTCAACACTTTTGCTTTTGGTTTTATGTTGTTGGTATGGTGGTGTGGGCAAACTAAATTTGGGAACGTTTATGGTAGTACTTAATGGTATTTAGTATCTTAGTATTTAGAAAACTTTTGCTAGTAGTATTTATGCATGTCATGTTTTGATACCAATAGCTAAGGTATTTTTGAAGGATGTTGACATAATCAAATGTTAATTTCATAAGGTGACATGAAAAATGTCAAAATCGTAGGTACTTTATGATGACACGAATATACCATAACCAATTGAATAAAACTTAAGATCAATCATTTAACTGAGTGGAAATGGGTAAGCTATACAATTTTACTCATATAGGCCCATCCCACACCTCAATCAAAGAGATAACGTGCGCTCCAGGCGAAGGTGTGGCAACCTAACATTCTTAGAAAGAGGTAATTAACTCTTTAAACCTTAGAAGGGATTGTGTACCTTTACTTTAGAAGAGATGGCCAGTCTCTATCAGAGGATAATTCGTTGGCACTCTGCTTTGAGTACTTGAATGTCCCCATTCTGGTATGTCATCACCTTGCAAGACAGAGACATGTTAGATGGGCGTCAACTATGTTGACGCCCCTCCGCAGGTCATGTTAGTAACATTTTATTTTGAAATAACTATAAAGGAAATCAAAAAAGAAATGAAAAGATGAAAAGGATTATTCATACTTGGTAAATGAAAAAGATAAAGAGGATTATTCATACTTGGCTTGTGAGGATGTTAGGAGGACATTGTCTAAATATAGTACTTTTTGAGGTGAATGACATTCCAACTTCTTGGGATCATTTGGCCATCCAAGGTTGACAATCGATATGCCCCCTTTCCGGCCTCTGCATCAATCAAATAGGGGCCTTCCCATTTTGGGGCCAGCTTGCCTGCATTATTCTCCTTTGTATTTTGAAACGCTTTTCGTAGGACTAAGTCGCCTACTTGGAACCTTCTGACCCTCACATTCTTATTGTAGGACATGACCACTCTTTGCTGATATGCTATCATCCTTATTTTAGCCATATCCCTTAGCTCGTCCACAGTGTCCAAGTCATGTGCTAAGATGTCACCATTATGTTCAGGTGTCAACAAACCATATCTAGCCGTAGGCACTAGAACTTCTGCAGCGATGACCGATTTTGTCCCAAATACCAGAGAATAGGGTATTTGACCAGTTTCATTCTTAGATGTCGTCCTATCAGCCTATAGAACCAATGGTAACTCTTCTACCCATCTCCCTTTCTTTTGATCCAATCTCTTCTTTAAGTTATTTATGATAATCTTATTGCTGGATTCTGCTTGTCCATTCGTCTGAGGGTGAACGGGTGAAGATGTCACCATCTTAACTCCCCATCTTGTCAGGAAATCTTGCATTTTTCGACTGATAAATTGTGATCCATTGTCACATATTATTTCTGAGGGTATTCCAAATCTGCTAAATATGTTTCTCTTTATAAAGGAGATTACTTCTCTGTCTCGAACTTGCACATATGCCTCAGCTTCTACCCACTTGGAAAAATAGTCTGTCATGGCTAGTAGAAACACTTTTCCTCCTGGAGCCCTGGGCAATTTCCCTACAATATCCATTCCCCATATCGTAAATGGCAATGGAGACAGGATAGGATGTAACAATTCTGCTGGCTGATGTAGGATGTCGCCATGCCTCTGACAGGAATCACACTTTTTGGCGTACTCTGCAGCATCTCTTCACATAGTAGGCCAGCAATAGCCCATATTTAGAGACTTAGTATACAAGCTTCTGCCCCCAACGTGATTGCCACATTGCCCTTCATGCAGCTTTCTCAGAACCTCTTGTACGTGGTCTGCTTATAGACATCTTAAGTAGTGACCTGCAGCAGATTTTCTAAACAAGAAGTTATCAATAAGGAAATATTTTTATGATCTTACCCTGAATGCTCGAGCATTCTTATCCTCGGGTGGAATTGTGTCATCTTAGAGGTATTTGATAATAGGAGCTTTCCAAGATGTCGCCTCTGGACCGGGAAGGATGTCATCATCTATGCTGAATAGCTCGAGGAGCTCATATGCTGGGATGTCGACATACACAATCGGGATACTCGTCTGCGAAATACTTTTGAAGGCTGAACCTAGGTTTGCCAGAGCATCTACCTGTGAGTTTTCCTCCCGTGGCACCTGCTCCAACATGAAAGTTTTGAATTTGGCCGCCAGAATTTTCACTATCCCCAAGTATGTCATCATCTTTGCATTCTTTGCTATATAAGAACCGTTGTAGCGGTTGACAATTAGCATTGAATCAATAAACACCTGGATGTGCTTGACGTCAAGGTCTTGAGCCACTGTTAAGCCCGTAATTAATGCCTCATATTCTGCTTCGTTATTAGTGGCTTTGAAACTGCAGCTGATGGATTATGGTATTATGTCGCCTTGTGGCGATTTTAGTACAACTCCAAGTCCTGTGCCTCTCATGTTGGAAGCACCATCCAAAGCGTCCACACCTTCAAGATGTCATCATCTTCCAGCTGTTGAACTTCCAATTCCACTTCTGGTTGCATGGTTGGACTAAAGTCAGCCACAAAATCAGCTAGAGCCTGAGATTTGATTGCAGTTCTGGGCTCATATTTTATATCATATGTGCTTAACTGTACGGACCATTTAGCCATCCCACCTGACATTTCTGGCTTTCTCATAACATTCTTAATAGGATAGTTAGTACGAACAATTATAGCATGGGTTTCAAAATAATGTCTCAACTTAATAGATGCAGTTATCAAATCTAAAATTAATTTTTATAAATGAGAATACCTGGTCTCTGCGTCTAAAAGTGTCTTACTTATATAATAGATTGGCTGTTGGATACCATCTCGTTCTGTCACCAGGACCGTGCTTACAACACTTTCTGAAACTGCTAGGTAGATGAATAGGGGTTCACCCTCCTGAGGTTTGGTCAATAATAGAGGTGTCAACAGGTAACTTTTGAGATCCTGAAAAGCTTGCTCATGTTGATCTTCCCATCGAAATTTCTTATTCTTTCTTAGGATGTCATAAAAAGGCTTGCATCGATCGGATGACTTGGAAATGAATTTGGTAAGTGCTGCAATCTTTCCCGTTAATCTCTGGACATCTTTGACAGATTGAGGTGATGACATGTCAATGATGGCATGAATCTGTTCTAGACTGGCTTCTATCCCTATCTTGGTCACTATATAGCCCAAGAATTTTCCAGCCTTCATCCCAAAATTGCACTTTGCTGGATTAAGTTTCATATTGAAGCAATCTAGGATGTCAAAGGCTTGGGACAGATGCCTTATATGATCTTCAGCATTCTTGGACTTCACGACCATATCATCAATATACACCTCCATGGTGTCCCCAATCTGATCTTTGAACATTTTGTTCACGAGCCTCTGGTACGTTGCACCTGCATTTTTTAGTCCGAAAGGCATATCAATATAACAATAGATACCTGTGGGTGTTATGAAGGCGGTGTCTTCTTAGTCGGATGGCTCCATCTGCATCTGTTGGAATCCTGAAGACGTGTCCATGAAAGTAAGCAGCTCATGGCCTGAATTCGCATCCACCAATGAGTCAATGTGAGGCAATGGGAAGGGATCTTTGGGACATGCTTTATTTAAGTCTGTGAAATCTACACAAACTCTCCACTTTCCATTCTTCTTTTCGACTACAACCACGTTAGCTAACGATCTCGGATACTCTACCTCTCATATCATGTTGGCTTTAAGTAAGCACTCCACTTCTTCCTTAATTATTTGGTTTCTCGTCTCTGCAAACTTCCTACGCTTCTAATGTACTGGTTTGAAACTGGGATCAACATTGAGTTTGTGGGTGATGACATCTTTGCTGATGCCAGTCATGTCATCATGCTTCCATGCAAAACTCCTGACCTTGCTTTTCAAGAGGTCGACAAGCTTTTCTTCTAATTCTACTAGGATATCGCTTCCAATAAGCACTTTGATGTCTGGGTTTGAAGGGTCTAGCAATAATTCGTTCACATCATTCTCCCTTGCTTTCTGGACCTCGCGTGCTTTCTTCTGTAATTGATATGCTTGCTTTGGAGAAGTCGACGCCTTCATTGATGTCATATAGCACTCCTTCGCAACTTGCTGATCACTATATATCTTGGCAACTCCCCAAGGCATAGGGAACTTCAAGCACTGATGGTAAGTGGAAGGTACATATTTCATTCCATGAATCCACGACCTTCCAAGAATCACATTGTAAGAAGTCGCACAATCAATTACACAGAACCGCTCCATCGTACTGAGTCCTTTTGTGTAGATAGGAAGCTTTATCTCTCTCACTGTTTCTTTGACTTCACCACTGAAGCCTACCAACAATGATGATTTCTTGATGATCTCCGATTCTGGGATATTCATCTCTTTTAGGGTGCTTAACATAATGAGATTGAAAGAGCTGCCCCCATCTACCAAGATGCGCCTAATGGTGCAATTGTCAATCTGTAGAGAAATTACCAGACCATCATGGTGAGGTTCCAATAAGTTATCCCGGTCACTTTCATCAAAGGTAATAGGCTCCTGGCAGGACGTCGACATCTTGATTTGTCTTTTCGGCTTCTCATCCTTTGATTCCTTGGCATGTCGCTTGGCAGCAGAGTAAGAAGTACCACAAATTTCTGACCCGCCACTGATGAAATTGATGACTTTAGTTGATGCTGGTGGAGAGACTAGTCGCTCAACTTCAGGTGGAGCCTCTGCATTTTCGGTCTTCTTCTTTCTGGAACCAAGCAATTCCTTGAGATGTCCCTATGAGAGAAGGTAACTGATTTCCTTCCTCAGGGCAATACAATCCTCTTTGATATGCCCGAAATCTTCGTGGTAGGCATACCACTTCGATTTATTACGCCATCCCGTAGACCTTTCTGTCTTCTTCGGTCACCTTGCTTTATCTCCCAGGTTGCCCAATGCACAAAGTACACCTGAAATGTCAACAGAAAAGCAGTAATAAGAGATATTAGGGACACTATCATTATCTTCGTCCTCACCCTAGATTGAATTGATTTTGTTATTGTCGATTCTTGGATAAGGTTTAGATCGGTTGTTTCTACGGTGAGATGATTCTGTCTTCCTGTCCGGGTTGTCATATGTCGACACCTTGCTTGAAGACTTTGATCTCCGCAACTTATCTTCCTCCAACCTTATGAACCTTAGGGCCCTGCTTCTGACCTTTTCCAACCGCTTACAAGGAGTCATCATCAAATCCTTATAATATTGGGAATCTTTCTTCAATCCCATCTTGAATGCTTCTGTAGCTGTCGACATGTCAAGATTGGGAATTTCCAGAACTTCTCTATTGAATCGGTGGACATACTCCTTCAGGGCCTCTGTAGGTTTCTGGGTCACATTGTATAGATCACTTGTCAACTTTTCAAATTGTCGACTACACGAGAACTGATTATAGAACATGTTGATAAGTTGGGCAAAGGAACCAATTGAGCCTAGGGGCTGCTTAATCAACCACTTGAGAGCTGGTCCAACCAAGGTCGACCCGAATCCTCTACACAGACAAGCCTCTCTGAACTAGAACGGGATATGCACTATGCCCATCTTCTCTTGACATTAGGCAACATGCTCCTCTGGATCTGTGTTGCCGTCATATAACTTCATGGATGGAACACTGAAACGCTTCGGGATGTTAACATTTGCAATGACTGGGACAAACCGAGACTGATTATAGCAATTCTGCGACATCGACTGGATTGGAGGGGTTATGCCTGATACATTCATTATCAGCTCTCTAAGATCCTGCATCTGCTTGGCTAATGAATTTCCTGCAAAAGGGCCAATCAGAGGAATATGATTGAAAGTATTATTATGAAAAAGATTATTAGGCAAACCAGTGTTGTCTGTGGCAGTGGTAACAGTGGTGTTGTCGATGAACGGTATGAAAGAGTTAAATCCTGTTGGGCGTGCCGTCAGCAAAGTGTCACCGGATAAAGATGGCGACATCATCAAAGGTGTCGTCTGATGAGTCTGAGATGGGCCACCCATTGGAATGAACTCATTCTGAAACGGAGATCCTCCACTGGTCTCAAAGCTGATGTTTCTTGTGCGCAATGGTGAGATGTTACTAAGCTGGGATGCGATGAGCTGTTGATCCTGCTGCATCTTGAGCATAGCGTTGGCCAGCAGCTTTGAGTTGCTATCTTAGTTATCCAGCCACTGATTCAGCTTGGTCAAGACACTCCGGATGTCAGCGTCCACATTGAAAGATCCTGCCTTTTGTGATGCTTGTGAAGGTTGCATCATCTGAGGCCTCGACTGAGGAGGTGGCGGCAATGGGGTTGTCTTGTCCCCGGATGACGGAGTGACGACGATGCTCTTGCCGGTGGCAAAAACCTTAGGGTTGGTTGACATGTTGAGCTTTAAGAAATGATCCAAGTAATCAATAGACCAAGTGGCCCCTCGGTTGGCGCCAAACTGTTTTGGTAGAAAAAACAATGGTGTACAATCTTAACTATGAAAGTGTATGGATTGAATAATAAGGAGGGGACTTTGGACTTTGATTAAATGGAATGAAAAAATGCATAAAAATGAAGATGGACACAAGGATTTTGTTAACGAGGAAAACCTTAGAAATGACGACCTCTTCGGAAAAAAACCCGGAAGTTAGGTCTCCAACATTAAAAGTTCCACTATGAATATTGAGAGTACAAGCTGGAAGACGATGGAGAAATTACAAGTGTTGTGAGCGTAAGTGATCTAAGAGATCGTGTGTGTGTGAGTCTCCATAACCCCTATAAATAATAAAGACTAAAAAAATAATCAACAAACTCCTATAATCTCGGCATGTCTCTTATCCTCTCAATGTCCAATGACTTGGTCTTCATTAACGTTGAGGAAGAGTCTTACGTGCTGACTATAATGCCTCCGAATTTATCTCCTTTTATTCACTGAAAAATATGAATAAAAATAATTAGGTAAACATAGTAAATATTATGCAATACTTACAGTGGAATAGGATGTCGACATGCATGCACGATTGAGGATGTCAACATGCTGAAAATGCCCATAACAATAATGTAAAAAATTTGCCATTTTTGGTTGTCTCTACTCACGTGAAATGAACGAAAAAAATAAGTGCTCACTCATGTGGGACTTATGGAGAGAGTATTTGTTTACACTATTCTTATATTATCTTTCTATTTCTAGGTTCTAATGTCCATTTCGGATATAATGGTATGTAATTTTGAAAAAGTTGATTTTTAATAAAATAAATTACAAATACTTGCTATTTACTTTTAAAATTTGAATTTGCAAGAATATAATGAACTAGGAAAAAAATATATATAATAAAGTTATTTGAATATAAAGTCTCAAAAAGTAATTATTTTGGACAAAAAAGGACATTCAATTTTGGAACAAAATAAGTGCTAAGGTATTGTGAGTATGAGTAATGGAGTAGAAAATTTTAGTGCAGTAAGAAATAGTAAGTGAGTTATTGATGTGAATACAAGTGGGTCCCATAAAATATATTATAAACTTTTTATTTTTGAATTTTGTAATTTGAAATTAGACGACAAATGAAATAAGTTTTGTAATTTGAATGGGAACATTGTAAATATATATATATAAAAATAAGAAAATGAAAGATAACAAGAATTTAAATGTGATATATATATATATATATATATATATATATATATATATATAATTAAGAAAATGAGAGATTTATAACAAGAATTGAAATGTGATATTCTAGAATTACATATTGTTCCAGTTAACTTCATGACTAGTAAGTACCTAATTAAGAAAGCACACTGAACCTAGCGGCGAAGAGTTGGCCAAATTATCAAGTATATTGTTCCAGTTAACTTCAAGACCGTCGCTGTTGTTCTTAGTGACATTATTATCGGTTTCCGCGACATTAATAAGTTCTGTAAAATCCTCCTTCATAATAGGAAATGCGCTATTAGGATACACCATCTCATGAAGCTCGATAGAGTTCTCCATCTCTTTGATCGTGTGTGGAATAAAGCTTGATTCCGAATCATTTTGGATGTTTTGTTCCATGATCATCACACCCTCATCACGCATGCCCGTGAGACCATTGACCAATGACATGGATTGATCATCAATGAATCCAACGTTAGGGATTGTTGGTGCATTGTTTGGAAAGTTGAGAGCGGATGTAGGGGATTCAAGAATAATCTGATTAGAGACATTAGATGACCCAATTCCTTGCCATGCTTTTAGAACATCAAGATAACGTGGTTGGGGTGTTATGAACCATGGAAGTGTATGCTTGTCAACGAGCCGGGCTGAATATTTTGTTTGTACAAGCTGGTTAGGACTGAAAACAAGCTTATTGGCTTCGCGCTTGAGCCTACCTTCGGCTTCTAGCCGAGCATTCTCCCACTGAGCCATGTGGCTTAGGTTGGCGACATTCTTGCTAGGGTTGATGCCAAAGGCATCAATACTCCGCTTATGGGTAACCGGATCAATCCCCATTTTTATCAATCTCTTCCTGAGGTGTGTGTTCCAGTAATTCTTGATCTCATTATCTGTCCTTTTGGGCAAGTGATTTGCAATCATTGACCATCTATTGATGTTTAACAAAAAATTAGCAATAAATAAGATGATTATAAATAGGGTGAAAGAAAAATAGCCACAATTTTATACTCCGTATGAAAATTTAAAATAATGAGACCTCGATGCACAAAGGTTTTGATTGTTAATAAAAAATCAAAATGTGGAATTAAACGTTACTTGTTTCCAAGAAGAGCATGGAGTCGAATAATGGTTTGTTCTTCCTCAACATTGAACTTCCCTCTCTTGATATCAGGCCTCAGATAATTAATCCACCGGAGTCGACAGCTCTTCCCACATCTTTGTAACCCTATATACAAAACCACAATCAAATTACTCTTCAAAGATTTTTCTTTGCATAGTAATAATTATAATGTATATAACAGCATTAATTGGAGTATTCATTTGTGTTTTATGATCAATAACAAAAATAAACGTTCATTTTTAAGACGGAAAATTCTTAAGCAATGCTCCATAAGCTAACCATATATATAGGTCTTCTCATTTCTTCAGTCCAAAACCAAGTTCCCATATTAATTAATTCGTGAAAATGAAAAATGAAAATAAAAATTTTCAAAGTCCATCATTGTGAACTTAGTAGGGTTTGTTATTCGGTAGATCCTACCAACCTTACAGTCACATATACTTTTGAGTCGGAAACTAATCAGATGGACTAGTAGGGTTTGTTATTTTGTATAAGTGGACCTACCAACCTCACAAACACTTATATTGTTGAGTCGGCAACTGATCAAATGCACTACACTAGACGGAGAAACTAAACAGAGTTGTGTAGGTGTTTAATTACCAGCTTTGGAAGGCAAGGTTCGCCAACCTACGGGGCCGTGTTGTTTAACGTAAGACACAAGCTTATGGTCTTCTTCAGGGGTCCATGAACCTTTCTTCAACCCCACCTTCTCACAGCATTGCATCTTCCCCATTTTTGCTCCCCGACCCAACACCAGAAACGACCTTTCTTGGAGCTAGTACATACACAGACACACACAGAGAGAGAGAGAGAGAGAGAGAGAGAGAGAGAGAGAGAGAGAGAGAGAGAGCGAGAGAGAGAGAGTAACCAGTACTGTAGGAAATGAGAGAAGTTTACTAACCAGCTTATATAAAGCAAAAGGTGCGTGGGGGGGAGGGGGAAGGTCCATAGGGTTAGAACCTATTAAATGTTACATTTCAAAGGGATTTGGAGAAAAAGAATTGTAACGACCATGTCGTTTGAAAGATTTGATAAACAAATGTTTATTTTAGGGAATTTGACCAATAAACCTCTCTCAGTCAAATGAAGTCTACCAATAAATACAGACATTTTCAAAACTCGCCAATAAATCCCTACAAAAAATGGATTTTTTTTTTCTAAAATAATTCGTTTTTAAAAATTTATTTCTCAAAATAACTCACACTTCAAACTGTTTCCCTAAATGACCACTTTTTTAAAACTCGCTACACCGTATAAGGATTTTGACAGTGACCGATCAAACTCGCTACACGGTGTAGCGAGTTCCAAGTAATTAGGGATTGCCAGTTTGTAATTAATCACTGCAATTAATCACTGTAATTAATCGCTACACCGTGTAGCGAGTTCTAAAAAAACCCATTAACCCTTTTCAACTTACAGTCTGTTCGATTGAAAGAAAAAAAATCAAAACCTAACCTAAGATCAACCGCCCCCGGTAGAAGAAGAAAGGGAGTAGGAGGATCATCAAATTCAAGCTTTTCATCATCAAATTTTGTTATCGTAAGTTTAATTCATGTTTTTTACTTCATTATTTTGTGTTGATTTTGCCTCGACCTCCATTCTACCCCAATCTACTTCATAACTTTTTCTTGTTTTTTCCTCTTCTAATTAGCTTGTAAGTTATCAATTGAAGTTTCATAAACACTAATTTACTACAATAATTTGTGTTGTAATATGGTTCACCCATTTGGCAAAAAGTGGGCCTTCAAAATTCCAACTTTTAGTTCGTGGTTTATTGAGAATTATTGATAGAGTTGGGCAAGAATTCGCTATGATGAATACTAAATCTATGCTTGCTGATGGTGGGATTGTGTTTGAGTTGTTGACACTACTTTGCACAGGATGTATCATGCTTACATCCCTAAGCCCTGGTATATTTGAACCCAATTGTTGTTATATTTGAACCCAATTGTTGGTATACGTGAAATCCATTTTTGGTATATTTGAACTCAATAGTTGGTATATTTGAACACCATTGTGGTATATTTGAAAGTTTGGGATTTTTAACTCAATTTGTGACTCAAATTTGGAGAAGTAGAAGTATTTGTTATAGATGTTTCAAAGTCTCTATATTTATATATGTATTTATTTGATATTGAAATTGGGTTTCTTTTGTTGAAATAGATGGATTCCTTCATTGATTTTGGGCCTATCGATAACTCTATTCTGACCGAGCATGAGAATCACAGAGCTCGTTTTATTTGGACCGGAGTGGAGGTTGCTAGTCCGCTGTCATTTCATCGTGGCACCACATTGTCGGATAGACTAGCACCGAGGATTTTATCCAGATTATCCGATTGTGGCTTTGCTGGAGTTCACTACATAGGGAGGATTCAGTACGATTTTGGGTTACTGGAGGCCTTGATCGGGAGATGGCGTTCAAAGACCCATTCATTCCACCTCCCGATTGGTGAGATGACGATCACCCTAGAGGATATCAGCATGATTTCCGGGTTGCCGATTGATGGGGATGCTATTACTGATGCTGACATCCCAACACTTGTAGAATGGCGGGATGTATGTCAGCAGCTTTTAGGGGCTGTCCCTAATCCCGAGATATAGATGAGTGTAGTCTAAAGCTACGGTGGGCCACGAGCCAATTTCCACACTTCCACGACCTAGCTGATGATTCCCCCAGGACCTTGTTGATATGTACGCACGGGCATATATCATGCTCGCCTTGGGTTCTACGGTGATGCTTGATCGTACGAGCAATAAGGTTAAGTTGTGTTATCTCCCTCTTCTTGGGGAGGTTTCGAGGGTCTGCCAGTACAGTTGGGAAGTGCGTCGCTCGCTTTCCTATATCGAGAGCTGTGTAGTACGACTAACCCTGTGACGAAACAGTGCAGAGGATTTCTCAACGTTCTACAGGTATGTTTATCTCATTTTAATGTTCATTATGTTGTTGTTTTTAATTTTGATTTCAAATTATCGGCATTATTTATAGTATTTGATATAGATTTGGGCTTGGGAGCGATTAGTATGTGTGCAACCTGGAATTCGTAGGCGAAACAGAGATCCAGACTATGACCACATGCCCCTCGGATGCAGGTATACATATATCATATGTTATTTTCTCGTCGTTATAGTTTTTTTTTTTAAACTTTTTCTTATAATTATTTTTTTTTGAAATTTCAGGTGGACCCATTCATCATTGTATCTCAAGGAGATTACTGCCCAAACCTGCGAGGCTATCGTGATCAGCTGGCCAAGCTAACCGATGATCAGGTTGTGTGGCAGCCTTATATAAATAGATATGCTCCGGCCTACTGCACTCAGGGACAGGTCGTATGATTGGCGCGGGTCCCTCTTATATGCTTTGAGAGGATTGAGTGGCGTTTACCGGATCGTGTTATGAGGCAGTTTGACTTGCTGCAGGGGGTCCTAGAACTGTGCAACACTCTTCCGAACTTGCACAGAGTTGTTAGGCGGGGAAACAATGTCGTGATTTGGAGCGACCGCCATCGACAATATATTGCACTCTGGGAACAGCGGCGACAATTTCTGGTTTCGGGGGTCCCAAGCATTCACGATATGTGTTACACCAATCCATATATGATGTGGTATCGAAGCATAACGTTCATGTTTGTGCAGAACCCCATTCATAAAGAGGAGGCTGGATACCGGTCCGTTGCCCCTTGCCTAGAGGCCGTGGTAAGTATTTACATTTTTCAAGTTATAATTTATAGTTTTTTTTTAAACAATACTTCAATTTATTAACTTATGTCTCATGCTTATATTTTTTTTTATATAAAAACAGGTGCAGAACCTTCAGCGTTTGCATGTCGACAATGTGGCGGAGGAGCATGCCATACAAGCTTCAATGCGAAGGATTATTAGACACACGCTCACGGGAGTTAGGGAGCAACAATGCCTTGAGGTTGCTGCAGAACCTCCCCCACCGGTAGATCGCGCACAGGGGGTAGAACCTCGACAGTGTCGGATTAGACGTCGTGCACAGCATCAGCCACAACCACAAATGGACTTACACGATGAGCCAGAGCCCGAGCCCGAGTCTCAATCCCAGACCCAGGATGATGGACAATATGAATGGCCATCACAGTGGACTCAGAGTCAATTTTGTGGTAGTGGGAGTGGGGGTGGGTGGGGGGGATGGGAGTGGGTGGGGGAGTGGGAGTGGGTGGAGTGTGTGGGAGAGTGGGAGTAGGAGTGGGTGGAGTGCCCAACCAGACCCTCCCCCTGGACCCACTATGTGTTTCAGAGTATATTCGAGGAGTGGAAGTGGCTTTAGGCTTCCTCTATCTACATCACAAGCAGGGATTCGACCCTTCTCCGATCCGAGTTCGACTTCTTCTTGCGGGACTCACTTTGAGGCCACTACACCCTTCTCTGATCCGGCTGCGACTTCATCTAGTGGGGTACGACTTACCCCTGCTCAACGGGCGGAGTTGATTAGAAGACGGTCTCGGCAGCGGCAACTAACGAGGAAGTTCACCCCGACTGACTGCGAGAGGAGGAATAGGTGAAACTTTTTTTTTTATTTAGATGTAATGAAACTTTGTAGTATTAGTTGTTATTTGGATGTTTTTATTTGTAATAACTGAAACTATGATTTTTTTAGTTTTTATTTGGATATTTGTATATTTTTTTACACTTTAGTACATGTATGTAGATGTGTAGGTGTGTGTTATGGTATATTGTACAGGTTTTACAGTTTGATATATTGGATATTGGATATGGGATTTTCTGTGTGCAGGTGGGATGTTTGAAGTTTGCTGCTGCAGTGGAACACTGTTCATGTGAATTCGCTACGCTTTGTAGCGAGTTTAGTGAAATCGCTACACCGTGTAGCGAGTTCACATGAACAATGTTTTTTTGGCAGAAACTTTATAAGCTGAAACTGAAGTTTTTTTTGCTGAAATTTATAAGCTTTCATTCAAGTTTGCCATGGACAGAGAATATCAACTCAAAATAGAAACTAAATGTTATTTTGCCAAACATAAACATTCATATTACATATAGTTTGAACAAATTCAACTCAAATAGAAATTACATTCAAGTTTTCAAGTTTAATAAAAATTACATAAACTGAAAATGAATCCAATTCAAACCAAACATAAATTACATGGAAAACATTCTTCTACTCCCTAATGTTTGGGCATCTACGACGATTGTGGCCTTCTTGTTTGCATGATGAACACAGAGTCTTCCGTTTATCTGCTTGAAAGTCCATACAATTGCGGAAGCGTCTTGATCTCGGTCGTTCGGACTTCGCAGAACGTCGAAGGTGGGGATTAGGGAAAAAACGTGGCACCAAACCATCCACATCCCAATAGTCCTCATGGTGTAACGGTTCAAATGTCCCCTTCCATGTCTTGTAGTATTCCCTAATGGTGTAAAATCGAGAAACGAAATCTAGACCATCAAGATGTTGTGCATGGAAACATGCAAGAAGATGGGAACAAGGCATGTGATAGGCAACCCATTTACCACATGTGCATGTATGCTTATTAAGTCGGACAATCTGGATATTTCTCCCTTTATCACCCTGACGTGCGGTTGTCACTTGATACACCCCCATTTTATGATTGTTGAACCTCCTTACCTGATGTGTTGCCCCTTTCTTGCTATTTTTCAAGTATCAGTAATGAACTTTCTGACTGAATTGGTGTAGGGGATTGATGTTAGGGTTATTAGGATTACCTTCTAAGGCATTAAGTAAAAATCAATGCCTTACTTGAAAGTACTCCACACAACGGTAGAAGGCAGTTTCAACAATTGCTGTGATTGGCATCCCACAGGCTCCCTTCATGACACCATTGAAAACCTCAGACATGTTAGTAGTCATAATGCCATATCTGTAACCACCATCATGTGCCAATGTCCATTTTCTGGCATCCAAATTTTGAAACCATGCAATTGCCTCGGGGTTAATTCAGCTATAATCTTAAGAATGCCGTGATGACGGTCAAATATCAAGCATACTTCACGACTCTTTATAATATGTTTGCAAAGAAGATATAAACGCCAGTTCATCCAGTTCATCCAGCTCTCCTTTTCAACAACGGCAAATGCAAGAGAAAGTATACTGTCTTGAGCATCAACACCCATGGCAATCAGTGTTACCCCTTTATATCTACCATGCAGGAATGTTCCATCAACAGAAATGACAGGCCGACAATGAGAGAAAGCTTCAATGCAAGGCCCAAATGCCCAGAATACATGTTGAAACATGTGTAATTCAACGACAGGAGGAGGAGGATGAGAATATTCAACAATTATGCGGGGGTTGTATTTTTGGATGGCTGCTAGGACGCGAGGCAACCTTATATATGATTCCTCCCAATCTCTAAAAACCTCTGCAGTGCCCTTCTGCTTTCCACACCATGCCTTTTTATAGATAATTTTCTTTCCAAACCTACTAAAGATGTGTGCTGTCCAACATTGACATCTGAATCGACCTTAATAAGGCCAACTACATCCCGACCAATAAACTTGGCATATATGTTGGGGTGATCTCGACTTTCTCCAGAATATAAGCAGCAATGAAGAGCCTTACACTTGGTCACTTCCCAATAGCCAAACTTCCTCCTACTCACACGAACATAAAAATTGCATGGATAATTTTTCAATAGACACTCAATTACCCATGTGTGAGTTGTGCTCTTTCTTACCCTGAACCGGCGATTGGTGAGAATATGGTACCTTTTTATATCAAATTGCACTTCTTTCTTGCTAGAAAAGCGTATCCCTTTAGCAATTTCATGGTTATTCGGATCCCAAACTGGAAAACTAGGTGCATCATCGTAATCAATGAAGCCTTCTTCTTGTCGAGCAGAACTACCAATATCACTGTAAATGGGATAATCCGCTCTCTCATATCTTCGATTTTTCGGCACTTCATAATGAACAAAAGGTGTTTCCATGTCATCGCCAATCGGCCCATTATCACCCTCTCCCAAATCGACATCAGAATCAATGCACCCTCCTCATATTCATCATCATCATCGTAGCATTTCATCTACATCAGTGTGTACTTCTTCTTTGTTAATGTTAGATCATGTGTTGCCATGAATGTTGTCCCAAGTCTTGCAAAACAGTGTTGCCACTGGTGTTGCCACAAGTGTTGCCATTTGGATTTGACAACACTAAAATAGTTACTGTATTTTTTACAAATAATAATGTGGAAATTAATGTTTAAATAACAGTAGTTAGTCTACTTAAAATGAGCTTGAATAGGTCCTCAGAAACTGCTAAGGCGTGATGTTCGAAGAAGAGGAGAAAATTAACAAATAAACATGTGTTTATTTGTTTAATTAATGACCAAGCAAAAAGAGATATTATCTAGCTATTCAGGGGGAGAACAAGTCAGAGTACAAGGCATCTATAGCTGAGAGGTACAAGCAAGTGAAGCAAGAGAAGACTAAGTCTCCTACATTTGAGGCGAGAAGGCTAAAATAGAGGAAACAAACTTCAAGGCTGTTGCTGATCATTTTGAGTAGGCTCCAAGACTTTGTGGCTTATAAATAGTGCAGTGGATCTTCATTGAAGATCATCCAATTCAGAAAACGCAAATCTGCACAAGAAATAGAATTCTGCTCTCAAGTGTTGCCATTCAGTGTTGGCAACACTCAGTCCGACACTCGAGAAATTCATATAGATTTTTCATATTTTTGTGAGGTTTTGAGTGTTCATTTTCAGAGAGAATTGTTTATATTTTGTTCCTTATGTTAATGATTGTTTATCATTAAGGAACTTCTTCGACCTTGTATTGAATTCATATTATTAATATAAAGGTCTTGCCCTCCTGGCACCCATCAAGTTATATATTTATATAACTTGATAAAAATTATATTCTTGTGTATTGTTTTAATTCTTCCGCTGCAAATTAGATTTATTTCTATTTATTTGTGTTTTTCTAGAATTGGTGTGTGTGTTGTTGTTAGTGTTGCCAACACTAAGGATAACACTTGTGAGTTTCGTCTCACCTTGTGAGTTTTGCCTCACTTGTTCTATGCCATAGACAATTTCAATTGGTATCAGAGCCTAGAACTTGATATACTAAGTGTTTAGATCTTTTTGTCATGGCTTATGATCCTGCCAAACCTAATCAAAAGAGATTACCGGTTTTAGATGGATCAAATTATGCTTATTGGAAGATTCTCCTACGACGCTCGCATATCAAATCAATTGATCTTCGGGCTTGGCGATCTATTTTAAATGGTTATTCTTTTCCATTACTCCTTCCACATGAAGATGGTGACGTTCAAGTCAAACCTGAATCTGAATGGACTATTGATGAAAATAATCTTGCTAGTTTCAATGAAAAGGCACTAAATGCCATCTATGAATGGGTTGACATGCATATGTTCAAGCTCATTCAAAATAGTCCCTCTGCAAAAGATGATTGGGATACTTTACAAAGATTTTTTGAATGAGATGGTAGTGTCCGAGAAACAAAGCTTAGAGGTCTCACTAGTAAATTTGAAAGATTAATAATGGGTGAAAACGAAGATATTACTTCTTATTTTGAAAAGTTGATTGATATTTCAAATGCTTGTCAAGTATTAGGGGAACCTTTTACAAATAAACAACTTGTTTCAAAAGCTATTTGTACTCTTCCCGAACGTTTTAATATTAAAGTTTCAGCTATTGAAGAGGCCCATAATCTTTCAACTATGGACATTAACTCCTTAATGATCATTTTGAAAAACTTTGAGATGAATCTCAATGAACAAACTGAGGCTTCTAAAGGCAAAAATATTGCCTTAAAAGTTGAATCTTCGGCCACATGTGTGGACGATGAAGATGAAGCCTTCGAGGAGTTAGATAAAAATACTAGTGTAGCTTTACTTGCTAAGAGATATAATTTCATGCTTAGAAAATTTAACAGTGTGCAGGTAAAGGCTAAGGACCAATCGGCCAAAACATCTAGTTTTGTGCCAAGGAGAGGTCATTCTCTAAATCAAAAGGATACCCCACCTAGGCGTGCATCCTCGGAAAAGATCCGGTCCAATCCTAAATACATTGAATCCATTCAATATCATGCTTGTTCCGGTTGGGGTCACTATGCCAATGAATGTGCTAATACCTTGAGAAAGGCGGGCAAAAATTTGTGGGTATCTCTTAGTGATGGAGAGGAGGAAGGAACGAAGAAAGATGAAAAGACGGAGCAAGTGGTCATGATGGCCACGGTAGAGGAGCTACCTTTGAAAGAAAGTGTTATCTCAAGTGTTGTCCCAGATTTGACAACACTTGACACAACACTTGTGACTTCTTCAAAAAGTTTTGCCCCAAGTGTCGTCCAGAAAATGGCAACACTTGACACAACACTCAGCAGGTATGATTCTTTAAATGATATTTGCTTGCATGATTGAGTTGGTTTAAATTCAGAGGAGACTATAGAGGATGATCTTTGTAAAGATGAGCTCATTCATGAATTAAAAAACCTCTATAAGTCCCTCCTCATGGAATGGAAAAAGGAAAACAAGATGGTGGTTTTCTTGAAAAAGGAAAATCATGATCTTAAAAACTCCTTGACTCGGCTGGAGGTTCAACTCAGTAGGAGAGACTTGGAACTTGATAAAATCAAGGCCAAACTCAACCTAGCCGAATCCACCTTCAAAAAACTCAACACGAGTTCATCCAAATTGGATGAAATACTCAATTTGAGTAAGCCTCTGAAAGCTGGTCTTGGGTTCCAAGAATCACTAGAAAGCATTACCTCTTCCTTGTTTGATGTTGAAACTAAAAATTGTTTTGTAAAAGAGCGTGTCAAGGAAAAGGGTAGCACTCCTAGTGATACTCATGATCAATCCAATGAATGTAGATATTGTCACAAAGCTGGACATATAAAATCAGATTGCTTTTTTCTTCAAAAGTAAATGTCCAGTCTTCAAGTGTTGCCTCAAGTGTCGCCGAATTCTCAGGGCAACACTCAAGACAACACTGGTGAACAGAAATCCAGATTTTCAAAAAAGGCTTGTTTACCCAAGGAAAAACTGAAATGCTATGTTGTTTACACAACTTTAAGGACTAATATTTAAGGAACTTGGTACTTTGATAGTGGTTATTCACGTCATATGACGGGTACAAAATCATTCCTAACGGAGTACCAACCTATTCAAGGAGGCTATGTGACTTACGGTGGTGGAGGCAAGAGTGAAATAGTTGGAAAAGGAACACTGGATATTATTGGTTTTCCTCCTTTGAAAACTGTCTTGCACGTAGATGGTTTACTTGCTAATTTAATTAACATTAGCCAATTATGCGATGACAATTTGGAGGTAAAATTCAATAAAAATACCTGTGAAGTGTTTGATAATACTAACTTTTGTGTCATGACTGAAATAAGATCAAGCGATAATTGCTACCTGGTTGGTAATAAACCTGTGTGCAATTTGACTAAACTTGATGATATAAGGTTATGGCATAAAAAGTTAGGTCATTCTCATTATAGGAATCTTGAGAAGATTATCAAACACAATGCCGTCAAAGGTGTTCCTAAACTAAATCTCAAAGACACTGTTATGTGTGGTGACTGTCAAAAGGGTAAGCAAACTCGTGTTGCTCACAGTGTTGGACAACACAATGAGCAACACTCAGGAACAACACATTATTTTCAGCTTCTACATATGGACTTGATGGGTCCTATTGAGGTAGAAAGCATGGGAGGTAAGAAGTATGTTTATGTGATAGTTGATGATTTTTCTAGGTTTACATGGGTCTATTTCTTAAGAAAAAAATATGAAACTTTTGATAAATTTACTCACTTAGTCTCTTAAATCAAAAACATTTTTTGTTCTCCTATTTTTTGAATAAGGTCAGATCATGGTAGAGAGTTTGAAAATCTCTCCTTCTCTACATTTTGTAGTAAAAAGGGGATACACCATGAATTTTCAGCACCTAAAACACCACAACAAAATGGTATTGCTGAAAGGAAAAATAGGACTTTAATGGAGATGGCTCGTGTTATGCTAATTGCTAGAAATATTTCCAAAGGTTTTTGGGCCGAAGCATTAAACACAGCTTGTCACACTACGAATAGAGTTTTCTTAAGACCCGGTACTACTATGACACCCTATGAGATTTTAAATGGAAAGAAACCAACGGATCACTATTTTCACGTGTTCGGGTGTTTGTGCTATATTTTAAACGACCGGGAATACTTAGGAAAACAAGATTCCAAGAGTGACAAAGCCATCTATCTTGGCTACTCTCAAAACAGTCATGCTTATCGAGTCTATAATTTGAGGTTAAAAGTGATTCAAGAATCGATAAATATTGAATTTAACGATTACTTGAGTGCTACAGGAGAATCAGCTGATGATATACCTCTGACCTTGCTGGAAGTAGTTGAACAGAAGGCTGGAACAGAAACAGATTCGGCCAGTACAGCCACAGATTCAAGTGTTGTCCCGAGTGTTTCCCCTGAAACGGCAACACCTGAGGCAACACAGGAGAACAGAACAGTGGCTGAAAATTCTGAGAGCAGTGACTCAGAAGAAGAAGATGGATTGGTGTACCATCATAGCAGGAGAGATCCCCCAGCTCGTATTAGAAATTATCATCCCATTACTCAGGTAATTGGTGATGTTAATGAAGGGGTTCGAATAAGAAATAAGGAGCCAGTTGACTACAGAGATATGGTTAGGTATGTGTGTATGTCCTCCACATACTCCAAGGTAAAACACTCCTATTTCGTTTCCTCTCTTGAACCAAAAAATGTGATTGAGGCTTTAAATGATAATTTCTGGATACAAGCTATGTAAGAAGAGCTTGAACAATTTACCCGTAACGAGGTTTGGTGTTTAGTTCCACGTCCTTTACATACAAATATTATTGGAACTAAATGGATTTACAAAAACAAATCTGATGAATTGGGTAATATTGTTCGTAATAAAGCTCGTCTTGTGGCTCAAGGCTATACACAAGTGGAAGGAATCGACTTTGACGAAACCTTTGCACCTGTGGCTAGAATTGAGTCAATAAGACTACTTCTTGCTATAGCTTGCTACCTCAAAATCACATTGCACCAAATGGATGTCAAAGCGGCTTTCTTGAATGGGTACTTAGATAAAGAGATCTATGTTGAGCAACCTAAAGGGTTTGAAGATCCATTCCACCCAGACCATGTATACAGACTTGATAAGGCCTTATATGGCTTGAAACAAGCTCCTCGTGCATGGTATGGGCGTCTAACAAGTTTTCTTCTTGAATATGGATTTGTTAGAGGAGAAGCCGATAGGACATTATTTATTCTTAAGGAAAATAAAGAGCTTGTCATTGCTCAGATCTATGTTGATGACATTGTTTATGGTTCCACATATAAAACATGTTTACAAAATTTTGTGGAAGCTATAACATCAACGTTCGAGATGAGCATGATAGGAGGACTTAATTATTTCCTAGGATTGCAGGTGAAACAGTCAGATGATGGAATCTTTATCTCCCAGAGCAAGTATGCTAAGAGTCTGGTGAAAAGATTTGGATTGGAGAGTGCAAAGAGCTCAAAAATACCTATGGGATCATCTCTTAAGGTAACCAAATAACAGGCAGGGGAGGATGTTGACCCAACTCTGTATAGATCCATGATAGGTAGCCTTCTTTATCTTACTGCTAGTCATCCCGATATTATGTTCAGCGTAGGTGTATGTGCTAGATATCAGTCTGCTCCTAAAATTTCTCACCTAAATGCTGTCAAGAAAATCATTAAGTATGTGTCTGGGACAAGTGAATTGGGAATCTGGTTCACCAAAGACACTAATACCAACTTGGTTGGTTTTAGTGACTCGGATTGGGCAGGGGATATAGATGATAGAAAGAGCACTAGTGGGGGTTATTTTTTCTTGGGTAATAATCTTGTGTCATGGTACAGTCGCAAGCAAAATTGTGTCTCTCTCTCGACTGCTGAATCTGAGTATGTAGCAGCTGGGAGTTGTTGTTCACAATTGATATGGTTGAAACATATGCTTGACGACTATGGTCTTGATAGTAATACCTTGACCATGTATTGTGACAATTTGAGTGCTATAAACATTTCCAAAAACCCTGTACAACACTCACGCACTAAACACATTGATATCTGCCATCACTTTTTGAGAGATTTAGTAGAAAAGGATTTGATCCAAATAGAGCATATTGGTACTAAACATCAACTTGTTGATATTTTGACCAAACCCTGGACCATGAGAGATTTTCAAGTTTGAAAAAATCTCTTGGTTTATGTTTTCTATAAATCTGTTGTTTCAAGTGTTGCCAACACTGACAGCAACACTGTGTATTTGTTGTATATTTTTATTTAAAATAAAAAAAAATTATTTAGTCTAATCCCAAATGGGGGACATTTACTGACCTTTTTGTTCTATTATGTGTATATACTTTAGGTTAACATTTTTTATATAATACCCCTTTGTGCTTAAAGTGACAAAGTCACTTATGTTATTGTTGATATTGAAAAAAGTCAAAGCTTGTTAAAATACTCCCAAAGTAACTCGGGGCACGACGTTCGCTACGACGATGTTTCCTTGCCGAAACGGGAGTATAATGTAGTTGTTTTATACTAAGTATTAGGGACATGGAGCTCGCTACTACAGTTTACCCTACTTGAAAGGTATAAAACTTACTACATATACCTTTACACGTTTATAAAAAAACTCGGGGCACGGAGCTCGCTATTACGATACTTTCTTGTAAATAAAGAATGTGTAAAGCTTGCTTAAAAAATTGCCTAAGGAATGATAAGATATATATGTTGAAAAAATATCAAGGGGATTTTATTCAAAATGTTGCCTTGTGTGTCACGCAACATTGCTAGTAACATATTAGTAGATGCTACATTATTTTTTTATTTCTTATTTTTGTTTTTGTTAATTAAATTTTGAATTTTCAAAAGTCTATTTCCTTATATTTAGAGTTTGTGAAATTTAAAAGATTTTTAGCAAAAATATTTAATCTTTGTCTAACTAATTGAAATTTAGAAATATCTATTTTTAAAAATTCATTATTTGAATTTTGAAAAACACAATTTTATGGATATTGCTAAAATTATTTTTAGTTATTATATATTTAAAAATGAAAAAAAAATTTAAAAATAAAAAATATAAAAAAAAATTGTTTTTTTCAAAATGGCGGATAAACAGCTTGAGTTGGGGATAATTAGGGATAAAAGGGTTTTAAATTGATTTGAACATGTCAAATCAACTTAAATACCTCACTATTCACTCAACAAAACCCTCTTCCTAAACCCTCTCTCTCTCTCTCTCTCTCTCTCTCTCTCTCTCTCTCTCTCTTTGTATCTCTCTCTCTCTAGGCGAAAATCCCATTCCCCTGTTCCTCCTTCTTCCTCGTTTTTTCCTTCGATTTTCATGGCAAGTCCCAAAAATTCTTCCCAACTTTCTTTCCCCATGGAGATCTCACCACTCGCCCCTTCGAGTGTTGCCTCAAATGTCGCCGTTCCTATGGAAATATCCCTTGCGACACTTTCAGCCACACCCTCAACCTCACCATCTTTAGACATTATTGTCTACAATCCACCTCAAATTCCCATACCTATAAGCCTTCCAGAAGCTACCCCATCTGTTGAACTCACCTTCGCCCCTCAAAGGAAAACCATGAAGCGAAAGGCGGTTGATGCTTCTTCGTCTTTTCGGGGTGGTGTTCGTCGTCAGTCAGAAAGGATCAAGACATTGTTCAGGCCCAAAATTCCTTCCAACACTGCTGATGATTCTGTCAATGTGGATAATAGCTCTAGTTCTTCGCTCAACATTTCGTCCGAGAACAATTCGGACCCAATCTTTAAAGAGACCAAGGAGCCCTCATCATCTTCTGATGAGGATGAAGAAGCATGGATGGATGATGAAGAAACTCTAGCCAACTTTTTGACTGGAGGGAGAATCACTGTTTGGAGCGAACATTTTAAATCTACCCATCTTACTTCTTTGTTTAGTGTGCTTCACAAAATTTGTATAACAAATTGGCTACCTACGGCCAATGAAAACACGGTGACATTCGAGCAAGCCACTTTGTTGTACAAACTAGGCAAGAAATAAAGAGTCAACTTTAGGAGATTAGTGTTTGTTCACCTAGCTGCATGGGCCAAGAAAAGAAAAACCTCTTCCTTCATTTTCCCTTCCCTTATTTTCAATGTTCTCTTGTACCAAAACCTCAAGCCTTGGAATGCCGATAATATCTCTGAGAAGCCTGTCTATTACAGAATTAGCAAACATTTTACAGAAGATGATAGGCACAGAGATTTGCCATGCATTTTGGTTACAGATGCTCCGCCTCTGGCTGCCCCTGCTTCAAGTGTCGCCCCAAGTGTCGCCCCTGAAATTGGCAACACTTCAGGCAACACTGCACCTGTGATGATAGATGCTTCCATGGTTCTTAATTTTTTTTCAATAGTCAGGTGAAGCATATAGACTTAGTGATACAGGGATGGCTGGACATGCGTACAGATATGATGAAAATGGTGGATATGATTTCTTCCAAAATAGGGGGAGATCAATCAAGGCCAAGGCATGATGATGGAGCGGATGGAGCTGGAGCTGGACCAAGTGGTACAACTAAGGGAGGTGAAGGAGCTGAAAATGCAGAAGGTTAATGGTTGGTTTGCATGGTTCTTGATTTGGTGGTTTGGTAATAAAAACAGTGTTATTTGTTTTTAATTTGTTTGTTATGCTTAAACAATTTTAATTTCAGTTTTTTTTCTTTGTTTCGGCTGGAATTTTCTTCAAACTTTGGTGGATGGTTTTTGCTAAATGGTTGGTTGGTTGTTTTAAGATTTTAATAATTATTTTGGTTAGTTATTAATTTCGTATTAAGGGGGAGATAAATTCAAAATTATGTGACTTTACATTGCCTGAAGGTTGATGTTGCCACTATTTGGAGTGTGATACTTTGATTGAAAAATATTTTCAAACATTGCCTGAAGGTTTATGTTGTTACTATTTATCACGTGGTAGTTTTTTTTTTTTTTGTTAAGTATGACTAATTGGTTTGTAAAGATCATCACATTGGTATTTTGTGAAGAAATCAGTAACTAAGGGAGAGATTGTTAATGTTAGATCATGTGTTGCCATGAATGTTGTCCCAAGTGTTGCAAACCAGTGTTGCCACTAGTGTTTGCCACAAGTGTTGCAATTTGAATTTGGCTACACTGAAATAGTTACTGTATTTTTCACAAATAATAATGTGGAAACCAATTTTTAAATAACAGTAGTTAGTCTGCTTAAAATGAGCTTGAATAGGTCCTCAGAAACTGCCCAGGTGTGATGTTCGAAGAAGAGGAGAAAATTAACAAATAAACATGTGTTTATTTGTTTAATTAATGACCAAGCAAAAAGAGATATTATCTATAGCTGAGAGAACAAGTCAGAGTACAAGGCATCTATAGCTGAGAGGTACAAGCAAAGAGAAGCAAGAGAAGACTAAGTCTCCTACATTTGAGGCGAGAAGGCTAAAATAGAGGAAACAAACTTCAAGGTTGTTGCTGATCATTTTGAGTAGGCTCCAAGACTTTATGGCCTATAAATAGTGCAGTGGATCTTCATTGAAGATCATCCAATTCAGAAAACGCAAATCTGTACAAGAAATAGAATTCTGCTCTCAAGTGTTGCCATTCAGTGTTGGCAACACTCAGTCCGACACTCGAGAACTTCATATAGATTTTTCATATTTTTGTGAGATTTTGAGTGTTCATTTTCAGAGAGAATACTTTATATGTTGTTCCTTATGTTAATGATTGTTTATCATTAAGGAACTTCTTCGACCTTGTATTGAATTCATATTATTAATAGAAAGGTCTTGCCCTCCTGGCACCCATCAAGTTATATATTTATATAACTTGATAAAAATTATATTCTTGTGTATTGTTTTAATTCTTCCGCTGAAAATTAGGTTTATTTCTATTTATTTGTGTTTTTCTAGAATTGGTGTGTGTGTTGTTGTTAGTATTGCCAACACTAAGGACAACACTTGTGAGTTTCGTCTCACCTTGTGAGTTTCGCCTCACTTGTTCTTAGCCATAGACAATTTCATTCTTCTTCATAATCTACATCATCTTCCAAATTATCGTCATTAACAGGATCATTATGCCCATATGCCCCATCATCATAATTTGGTGTTTGGGTTGATATATGTGTCTGGGAACTTGGACCAACCCCTGCATCACTGTTACTACTTGGTGAATACCCATAAACGATCTCTGTGTGCACTGTTTCAAACTCTGGATTGTGTCGATTTTAATCAATTTTACAACCACGTACAGCTGCAAATTACCCATCCCCCCAAATTTAGCTAAATGATCGAACATTATATCCATACACGCATCATCTTCATTACGGAAAGGAAAGTACTCACCAATCCCGCTATCAAAAGTATGAGGACATATGTAAATGACTTCCAAATCAAATTGAGACCAATCTGAGCCCGCCTTTTTGTATAATTCATCAATAAACTCATTTTGGCCCTTTTTTGAAATGAGGACCATCAAATGGTTGTTTATCATTACCTCCCCAATAACACATGAAAATGATTGGACCCCCGTTCATCTTTAACCCTACATTACGAAATTAAAGTGTTAAAATCTATATAACAAAACCCTAACATTTATATCTACAATATACGAAAACACAGTTAAATACTTAAATTTTATATCTAAACACAAGTGAAAATAATGATTAAGATGATGTAAATTTACCTTGATTCTTAATCTTCAACGATTATGATGAAATAAAATGATACGAAGATTTGAGTTTCTTTTTAAAGAAGTATGAGGGATACGAGAGACTGAGAATGAATGAATCTGAATCGGCTGTGGAAGCCTTATCTACTGGAAATGCCAGCTTAAACTCGCTACACCATGTAGCGAGTTTCATGGACCGGGTGAAATCGCTACATGGTGTAGTGATTTTAGGTCAGACTTTGTACTCCCCGTCCCACTTCAATTCAAGGGTCTTATTTTTTTGATTTTTTTTATGTTAGCCACGAAGGTATTTTGACCAATAAATATAGGTTAATTTTGTTGGGTTTTGGGGTTACTAGCGCTGGGGAATATTTAACATAAACACAAAACCCTAGCCATGAATCAGTCTATCATGAAGAGATTAAAACTATAAATATAGATTTACTAACCTTTGTTACGGGTTTGTCTTCCGTACACGATTCATAATTCAGATTTGAATCGTCGATGAAACTTTGATCTTCTTACTTGTTCTTCCTTGTGACGAATCAACAATGCTAGGCCTTCAAGCTTTAGGTGATAAAAAAATCACCCTCTATCGGTAATCGACACGCGAACAAACCAAGATCGAATCTTGTTGGATTGCTAGATGATCCTTGATTGTTGAATCATTTTTCAACAATCTATGGCTAATATGGAATTGAATCTAGGGTGTTTCGATCTTTGATTTGTAATCAAAATCAAGAGATTTGTGTTTTTCAAGCCCTAAATTTCATGTGTCTTGGATAAGGAAAAAGGGACTATTTATACTTTAAAAATATCCCTAAAGGTTAGGAAGAAAAGCCCTAATCCAAAGACAAAACGGAACTGCACAGACGGCAGGGCGTGATCACCCCCTCTGGGGCGCGCGATCATCCCCTTTGTCCAGAGAAAAGGCGCGATCGCCCCCACCAAACCGTGCGGTTACCCCTTTAGACCAGAGAAAAGGCGCGATCGCCCCCTACCATAGGGCGCGATCGCCCCCTCCCCTTTTCCATTTTTGAGCCATTTTCAATCCGTTCTTTGTGTGTGACCCTTTATGAATTATATTTTATGTTGGTAGTGAGTTGAAACATCAACCTCACAAGACATAAATGGTCACTAGCAAGCCATTATGTCTACCCAATTAAATATAACATCAAAGATTGATTCATTGATAGATCAATGTCACAATCCCTTTGTCACACGATGTCATATTGAACATAAGTCATCGTCCACGTCAACTTATATTGTTCAATGTTTTCTCGATTCCGAATATGTTGATAATCCAAGTGCACTTGATCTCTATCAAATCTCTTTGAGTGTGGCCACACATTTCATCAACATAATTCATCGAGGGGCCCAAGCAGACATCTCTCTTTACAAGGGACAAATCCCATCTTGACTTATCATTCTTCCCTACAAGAATCCAGTCGTGTCAACATAGCCCTTATTGCTATCCTATTAAAGATAGTGTTAGACTACATCAAATGCAACGTTCATCATATGGAAGACGATGATAATCTCAGGTACTAACGATTCCAATGACACGACTATCATGAGATTTAATCATGACAAATATGACCATAGACCATGTCATAAATCTCATAGATGGGTCAATCCAGTACTTTATTCTCTAACAAGTACCAATAAGTGTAATGTGCATCCCCATGCATAATCTATATGATTATCCATTACCAACTTATACTAGTTATTCACAATAATTAGGGACACATAATATTATAATAAACATGTAAAGCATATAATACTCAAGATAAACATTCTCTATTGAACAGTATAAACCGAGATACGAACATGGGCTAGTTCGGGCAAGGCCCAAGTGGATTGGGCCCTAAACATAATCCATTCAAGTCTCATATACGAGGAGGAAATGGGTTTCCTCGTACCAAGCCACCTAGTCGTTCCCCTAAGTCGACCTAGACTCAGCAGGCGAAATGACTAGGGCCCAACTCAATACCGAGGGAGACCTCCCTCCAAGGACGAGCTGAGCTCCCTTGACGATGAGGAGGCCTCCTTGGCTATCAAACCATCACGAAGGGTTTCTCCATTTGTCTCTTACCTCCTCCCCGGCTCATCGTAGGCCGACCTGGCCACGTATGACGAGGAGAGGTCATCTCGGCTTACCGTGCAGAGTTGCAGTTTATATCAGTCCTATTCAAATAAGTATATTGAGTAGTTATAATCCTCCTAGGATTCTAACCACCTCACATACAAACTCAGGTCCAACAAGGACTCATCAAATATAATCCTCTTGGGATTAATATCTTATCTCTTAGCAATCCAATTCAACATGGATTATACATTGCTATGCCTGTAAATACAAGCCATAATTCACATTATTTGGTATGTTATCTTTTGACTCTAAACTCTGTCAAATTGATTTCTTTCTCTCACAAAGCAAATACTTACTCTCACGTCGGAGGGCCTTCGCCGGAGAAGCCCCGACTTAGTTTACGTGTTTGTTTCTCTATTTCAGGCTGATCAATCCCTGAGATATAACCTACCACTGGATTTGTGCTCGTTTCTGGCAGCATCACTTTAGTTCCATTGCCGGGAAGCGATTCGAAATACCCGTTGAAAAGCTCGAAACAGCCAATCGCCTGAACCTTTTTCCTTCCGAAAAAAGTCAATTTTGGCCGAAAAACCTCAATTTCGCCTGGAAACTGCTTTCGCCTGGAAACTGCTTTCACCTGGAAATTTCACTAATTGAGAAAGTTTGATTTGACCAGAAATATCCTATTTTGGCCGAAAGAATTTTGTGTTAGCCGGAAAAATTCTGTTTTGACGTTTGAAATATGTTCTATTTTGGCCGAAAAAGTTACTGTTCTGCCGGAATTCCGTTGGCCTTAAAATTTGTTCCCTTGGAAATTTGGGTCATCTGAAAAAGTTTGATTCATTTGAGAATTTTGTTTTCTTGAGAATTTTGTTTAGTTTGAAATTCTGCCCCACCATCATAATTTCAATGGAAGATGGAAATACCATAAGTGTCACTAACGAGGAGCAACGAGCTCACGTCGAAGACATCCCTCTCACCAATGGAGTGCTTCCTCCTCGTCCACCTCTGATTGAAGGGCCACCTCCCCTCGGCATGACTCTTCGTTCTCGGAATCATCCAGCTGTCGAGGTGGTTGTTACCAACCCTCCTCGTCATCGTCCACGAGGAAAGCGAGCTATGAGCAGACAGACGATGAGGAATGCTGACACAGGATGAGCTGAAAACTCCACCCAGCACGTTGATCGTCGTACACTCTTGCATCAACAAATGGAGACTTTGCAACATATTTATGAAACTCAAAATGCTCTGTTGCAAATGGATCCTGAAAACTCTTTAGCCGAGTTCATTAGGCCTATGAGGATAGGAAATTCTCATGGAAGGGAAACTCAGGGTGACATGCGAGGTAGTCAGAGGAGCCCTCCTCGTGGACAAGATCCCCCTCACCATGAGCCTGCTGTACCACCTAAGCAAAACCTCTGAGATGCTCCTCCTCGTCCTCGGTCAAATGACCATGGAAACGAGAATGTGGTGGTAGACCTGAGAAGCCACTTGAATATGAGGGAGTAGGAGGTTAACTCAGTCGACTTACGAGCAAGGCTCAGTCAAGCTAGACGTTTCTCCCCTCCTCGTCGTAACATGTCTCCTCGGCATAATAATCATCCTCGACATAATTCACCTCGTCCCAGAAACATTATAAGGCCAAGGAGCCCTCGTCCTTACAGAATGATCCTTCATCATGAAGGGGATCCTAGGAAGGAAAAAACACCATCCAGATGAGGAGAGAACCACCGAGAAGATGAGGAACATAGCAGGGTGAATGGTTACCCAAGAGAAAGGTCCCATCAAAGTTCCCACCGCAGTTCCCACCGAAGCTCTCATTTCAGCTCTGAAAAAGAGACTTGATGAGATGGAAATGGGAAGGAAGGACGAGGAAGAAGATGAAACTAGTCCAACCTGTTCTTTCTCCCAAAGAATAAATGATCTACCACCAAACCCTGCCTTCAAGGTCCCATGTTTTGACAAATATGCGGGAACCACTGACGCAAGGGACCATGTGCAAAGCTTTGAATCTACCATGGCCCTCCACACCAAAGAAGATGACATTCTCTGTAAAGCCTTTGCAAGTACCTTCTCCGGAACAGCCTTGACCTAGTTCCGTGAGCTGAAAAAGCGAAGCATTGACAGCTGGAGGGATATGAGGAGGAAGTTCCTAGATCACTTTGCCACAGCAGGGAAGAGGAAGAAAAGGTTGACTGACCTTGATAAAATCGAGCAAGGAAATAATGAAACCACGCTATACTATAACAGATTCCGAGCTATGGCTGACCAAGTAGAGGAAAGCCTCACTAACAGGGAAGTGATTGTCTGTTTTAATTCGGGATTGAGATTCGGACATCTTATTTATGAACTCTCCACCAGAAAACCAAAGTCTAAGTCTGACTTATACAGCGTTGCTTATGCAATTGCCATGGCGGAAGAAAAAAGCAAGAAGAGGTCTGACAAAGCAGACACAGAAGTAGCTGGTACTCACCATGCTTCTAATGGAAATGGATATAAAGGAAAGAATAGAACACGGGGTACTGAGAAGGCTGAGATCTTCACCCCCTCACCAATCCTATCACATAAATCATGCAATTGTTGAATCTTCCACCTCCTCATCCACTCAATGACAAACCAAAGTACCCGCGTGACCCTTCCAAGTATTGTGATTTCCACAAAGACCATGGTCACAACACTGAGAACTGTATCGCCCTTAAAAGAATGATCCAATGGTGGGTTGATGAGGGAAATTTTGATTGCTATGTCATGAAAAAAGATGGCAAGCAAAAAAGAAAGGAGGACGAGAGTGAAGACGATGATAAGGATGATGAAATGGAGCAAAGGTATCCTAGGGCCAAATTGCATGTAATCCGAGAGGAGACTGTCTCCACCAGAAAGCCGAGGGACCAAATTCATGAATTGAGCAAGGACTATCATGTTCCTGCCTGGGTTCACAAGGCAGAAGGTGTCATTAGCTTCTCCCCCAATGAATTGGCTGGAAGCCGCACAGCCCATAAGCAGCCCTTGGTGATAAAGGGGAGAATTGACAATTGTGAGTCCGAGAGACTACTCATTGACATGGGGGCCTCTCGAGATATTCTTTATTACTCCACCTTCCAAATGATGGGCTTGAAAGATAGAATCCTGGAACCTTACTATGGAAGAATAGAAGGGTTCACCAATCATAAGGTCGGCGCCTAGGGAACTATTGATCTACTGCTGGAAGTTGGTGAATATCCCTTCCGAACTGCGGCCACAATTACTTTCGTGGTCATGGATATGACTAGTGACTACCATGCTATCTTAGGCATTTCAAGTCAAGCAAAACTTGGGTTAGTTGCCTCCGTTCCTCACCTAAGAGTTAAATTTCCTACTCGTGCTGGAATTGAATGTGTGAGGACGACCGCTAAGGACTTCTTGGAGCATATCGTAAAGAGCCGAAAAACATCTTAAAGGATGGAAATAGATACACCGGAGGATAACATGAAAATCTCTAAGACCGTAAAAACTACCCACACCAGCTCTAGGATGAGCTTGATCATCGAAGTACCAGAAGAGGAATCTATGGTCCTAGAAATTGACGAAAATAATGACACAGTTCCGTCCGTCCCGGAGACAGATCCTGTTCTCGTCAGCGGCCAAAACTCGGGGGCTAACCCTGACTTCAGAATAGTAGACCTGCCCGAGACAGTCCAGAAATGGAGCCCGTAGATGAGCTAGAATAAATAATCATCAATCCTGACTATCCAGAACAAAAAATCAAAAATGGGGGCCAGCTCTCCCAGGAGGAAAGGGAAGAAATCATCACCCTTCTAAAGAATAATCTAAATGGTTTTGCCTGGAAAGTCAAGGACATGAGAGGAATCAAAGAAGAAGTAGCCCTCCACCGCTTGGAGTTGATCCATCTGCTAAAACTATTAAGCAGACTGGAGGATCTTTGCAAATGACAAGGAGGAAGCTATCAAAGAGGAGGTACAAAAATTATTAAGCGCCGGAATCATAAGGAAAGTGAAATACCCCGTTTGGTTGGCAAACGTGGTGATGGTTAAAAAACAAAATGGGAAGTGGCGAATGAGCGTTGATTTCACCGATCTCAACAAAGCCTGCCCGAAAGACAGTTACCCCCTCCCCAGAATTGATAAGTTGGTAGACTCCATAGCCGGACACCGAACTCTCAGCTTCCTAGATGTCTATTCAGGCTATCATCAGATCAAAATGGCGGAGGAAGATATTGAGAAGACAACCTTTCAAACATCGGGAGGCAATTATTGTTACATCATGATGCCCTTTGGGCTTAAGAATGCGGGCGCAACCTACCAACGCATGGTCAACGAAGTTTTTGGGGAGCAAATAGACCATAACATGGAGGCCTACGTTGATGACATGGTCATAAAAACCAAAGATGGCAGTCACGCCCCTGACTTGGAAAAAACCATTAACAACCTTCGAGCCAATAACATGAAGTTAAATCCAAGTAAATGTGTGTTCGGGGTGACGGCCAGAAAATTCCTAGGCTTCATGGTATCACAAAGGGGAATCGAGGCAAACCCTGAAAAAATCAAAGCCCTGATAGACATGAAGGAATCTACCAACATCAAGGAGGTTCAGAGATTGAATGGAAGAAACGCGGCTCTTGGGAGATTCATTGCCAAGTCCGCTGAAAAATCACTGCCTTTCTTTAAGGTTTTGAAGGGGGCCAAGAGATTCTCATGGACTTCCGAATGTACAGAAGCTTTCCTCCAGTTGAAGGAGTACTTGGGATCCCCTCCTTTGTTGAGCAGTCCGATTACCGGTGAGATGCTATATGTCTTCCTAGCCGCCATGGACCACACAGTGGCAGTGATACTAGTACGAAATGATAAAGGTACTCAAAGACCAGTCTACTTTGTCTCCAAGGCATTGTCGAATATCGAGAGTAGATATTTTAACGCGGAAAAAGTAGCGTACGCTCTAGTAATTGCATCAAGGAAGCTAGATGCCTACTTTTCTGCACATCCCATCACTGTGTATACAAATGAGCCCCTGAAGAAAATTTTACACAAGTTAGATAGCTCCGAACGTCTCCTCAATTGGTTTATCGCTCTTACAGAGTTTGATATCACGTACCAACCAAGGAAGACCCTCCTAGCTCAGCCTCTAGTTGATTTCATGGTCGAAACTGCTTTCATGGGTGAACACGTTGTATGTACGCCAATCCAAGTTGCGACCCTTTATAGGTGCATTTTAATATGATAAAATTGCACTAAGGGGCGTTTTGGAAAATTCCCGGTCCATTTCGAGACTTCCGGAAACATTTCATATGTTTCTTGCGCAGGAAGTACTTTTAAGTATTTTTCTCGAGCAAAAGGACCTACAAGGAATAAATCAGTTTGGACCTCTTGAGAATTAACCTGGAATGTTCCAGAACCAGGTTTTGGCGCCAGAAATGGTTATGGGCGTGCTCAGTCGTGCGACATCTCGAGCCATGGAAAATGGACGTAGGAGGTCGTGCGACACAACTCAACCATTATCAGTAGCCTATAAATAAGACCCTCCCCCTCTCATATCTGGATCCCTCTTTGGCATACTGTTACTCTGTAAAAATAGGAGCGTAGCACACACACTGAAAACATACACCTCTCTCTCTCTCTCTCCTACCCAAAATCCCTCCGATCCTCCTCCAATTCAACTCAACCTCCATACTACCATTTAGATCCTCCATCAACCACTCCTCCCAAGCTCAACCAAGGCTCAAAAGCTACTTGTTGAAGGGTTCTATACCAGACTTGGTATAGAATTCATGGAATCTTCAAGGGTAACTACTCTATTCCCTCCCTCTCTCTCTCTTATGTTTCCATTTTCATAATTCAATCATCATATTCTCATTTGTTTCAGTAATTCGACTCCATCTGTCTTGCTTACTGAAATCCAATCGCAATCTCTCTGTTTAATCATTTTGTTTAGTATAATTGCATGTTCATGAGTTGATATTTGTTGGAATTGTTGTTTGATTCCCAAGGGAGTGTGGATCTTCCCATGTCCACACCCCCTTAGTTGAATCATTGTTTAATTGTCCATTTTTGAAGCTAAATTGATTGTATAATTGGATCTGTATTGGTTTCTAGTCCTTCTGTGATTCAAATTGTCAGATCTCTGCAGATAGGCAACCTATGTCACGCGACACAACTTGCCTGGTTGGGTCCTGTGTCACTCGACACATCGGGCCAGGCATGTTCTGTGTCACGCGACACCTCTTGTCTGTTTGCAGAGATCCCTTTCAGTTGTAAGCTGTTTTGGAATCTGTATTCGGGATGTGGTCTCCCTTATCAAATGGTCTACAAGTTGTAACAATCTCATTCAATTAATAAAATTCATTTTCCACACTTGTTTGTCATTGTTGTTTGCACACACTATGAATGTTTGGATGTTTATTTCGAAAGACTCGTCTACGGACAAGGCGTGTTGGGTGAACTCTCGGATCTTCCTAACACGTAACTTGACCACCAAACCATTTTCTCTCTTTCCAAAGGTTTTTCAAAGTGTACCTTAAAACATGGCATGGCGACTCCCAAATTTTTTTAAATTTCGGCGAGCGTACATTCAGTGGCGACTCCGCTGGGGACACACTTTTTGAAAACCTGTTTTTCAAAAATTTAGAGGGTCAAGCTTTCATTCATTTTAAACATCCAATATGTTCATTTTGTGTGCATCATTAATGACCTTGTGTGGTACATGCATTTTATGAGATTCTGAGACTTGTGTGCCTTTATATGCTTCATGTTGTTATGTTGTTGTGTTATGGGGCTTTGTGTTCTGTTCCTTTCCATGAATAGGCAGGGGCTGGATTGCAGTTTCAGGTTCTGGTTCAGTGGCTAGCCAAGTCGTGCGACAGGCTTGGACAGTTCTTTCCTGTGTCACGCGACAAAACTAGCCACTAAGCAGTTTTGCAGGTGCTGGTGAAGGGCAGTCCCTTTGATCAAGTGCAGTTGATTATTGTACCTTTTGTTTAATCTGTGTGTGTGTGTGTGTGTTTTTTCGTTTGTTTTTCCTTTTTAAAAGAAAATAAAAAAAATGGATTCAAAAATCATTTTCATAAATAAAAGAATATAGTCATCCGCACACTACGTCACATAGATCTAGAACCCTCGGGTGCGATTGACGGCATCGCGGACGGTGATGTATGTCGCCTACGTTTGAGCGACTAATATCAAACCTATCCCCCTAGCGCATCATAGGTGGCGCCACACTTTAAAGCTTACCCATGGTTGGTTTTTGGATACTACATTTCAAAATTACACTAAAATGGATTGTTTTGAAATTTATAATAGGACGTACACACCTTTCCCAAAACCTTGCAATTGTGGGCATGTTGCCAATGCAACATAGTTTCACGTGGGGACATATCACCCTCGCGACATGTTCTAACGAGAGATCATATCGCATTGTCACCGTGCACCGACGAGAGGTCATGCCGGTTTTTTTCTTGAAATTCTTCAAGAATACCCGTTATGCTGCCCAAATTTCCCCAGAAATTTGGATCGCTCGTCCATCCCACATTGTGCTTAGGTCTTGTTTTAGGTGTTACTACCCATTATTAGTTTCTATGCAAAACATTTGGTGTAATTTGGATGTTGCATCCCTAGTTTCACCCAAGGTCTAGATTGCGTGAATAAATGCTTATCCTTTCCCAACCTTACTTAGGATTTAAAAGATACCGATTTATACTTGAACATAAATAAGATGTTTGCACGAGTCCTTCCCTTTATCCTTTCCCTCTCCCGTACTTTCTCAAAGTCTTTTTCCTATACCACCTTATCAATCCATCTATCAATCCCCGCAATCGCGGCAAGTTGGGTGCGTACGCCGGTTTCCAGTGCTCGTTTGGTTCGTGTCTTCGAAGTAGTTGCAGTTTTTCGCAGAGCTATCATCTGTTCTGATATCTGAGATGTCTGGTACAAAGGATATGTCGTCCGCTCAGTTTGGAGGTTCCTTTGATTTGGGTCAGCTGGATTTGAACAATTTGTCTGTGGTTAAGTTGCGAGCTGCTCTTGAGGCTGCCTTGGTTCGTGAGAGCAAGGCTCAGCTGCTTGCCCAAATTGCTAGGGCCCGAGAAGAGGAAGCGCATGCTAGGTTTGTGGAAGCCATGCGTATCCGAGGGATCACAATCATTCATCACGAAGATGGGTCTTACGAGGAGATCGTGGGTGCTAGCAGCATTGATCATGAGACTAGAAATGTTTCTATCCCTCTTCAGCCCACCGTTAATGTTACATCTTCCCCACTTATCAAATGCAAAGGATGAAAGGAATGAATGTGAATGCACAAGGCAAGGTTCCTCCTCCAGCACCTCAAGTCGGCCAACCTCAGATTCAGGGTGCACAACCGATCCCCAATGCTTTTGGACCCCTTAATCAATTTGGGTCACAGTGTCAATATCAGCAAGGTTCCCAAGGATCATGGCCTTATGTGGACAATCAGTTTAACCAGAAAGGATTGTTGCCGTTCCCCACTAACCAAACTCCGCTTCAAGGAAGTCTTTCTCAACCATTAATGGGTGAATCTTATGGTTTCAGCTCCCCATACGTAACCGTTAATCAAATGTCATTCATTCCTACCACAAATTCCATTCAGCAAGGGGCGGAAGTGCCCGAGTCACCTCGAAAGATGGTTCAGATGAAAAGAGGAAAACAGTACTGTGTTGACGTGGGAATGCCTATGGATGAATTCCTCAAGATCTTGGTAAGCGGAGGACTGATTCAGCCACTGGTCAATTATAGCCCTCCTAATCCTAAGCCCAACCTGGATACAAGCAAGTACTGCAGATATCACCAGTATCCCGGGCATACTACCAATACCTGCATCACACTCAGGAAAGTCAGTCAAGGGCTCATCGATGAAGGGAAGATTGAAAACGACTTTCAAGAGAAAAGTAGTGTCCAGAATCGTGGTTGGTTCCCACCATGTAAGCAGCGGAAGTTTGATGATCTCGGAATAACAACTGAGGAAGCTTTCAATGGGTTGGTTCGAAGAGGAATGATCAAGCCACTTGGCAATTATCATCCCAGCAAACCTAATTCGGATTTGGATCGTAGCAAGTATTACTACTATCATAAGTATCCTGGCCATGTCACCAATGATTACATTCCTCTAAAATTGCTTATTCAAAGGCTTGTTGATGAAGGTAGGGTTAAAAAGGCTCATCACAACGTGGTTACCAATTCTCTTCCATGATATCAACAGAAGCCAGGAGGCCTTTCCGTCCAACGTTGAAGAAATCAATCAGTCATCGTAGGGTCTAGATTGTTTTTTTTTTCATTTTAGTAGTAAATGTCACTTTTGTGATTTGAGTTTGTTATGTCCGTGTTATGAGTCTTTCAGTAATAAAAGTCTTTATTTCTTTTCTTGCTAGACTCGAGACATCATTTGCACACCCACGTTACAATTAATCGAAATGGTTTTAATCTATATGGTCACTTGTGCTGCTCAATCACTAATGTTTTGAAATGATTAATGTTTAAATTGATCGGAGCGAGAAAATTGACTGATATCTTTCTTAAATTGGGGCTTATTAACTCCTCACCTCGCATCTCATATGCTCACATCTCTTTTATCATATTCATCGTTCCGTTGCTCAATGGATTTGTAGTAATCTTTCTTAAGTAAGCTTAAGCAAGCAATGAGGCGTTAATCTCGTTTAGACCATCCGGTATGGACTGCAGTTGAAACCTTTCGCCCATAGGAAAGCCATTACCTCACCCTCACCAAATAATACCTCTTCATTTCAAGATCGACATTTTTTGAAATCCCGTTTAGCCATCCTCGAAAGAAAGAGGGATTATCCTTGAGGCTTCCATGATCCAAAGAAAGATTGACCGTCTCCAAGATCAAGAATGACGAAATGCAGTGATCCACTATAGGGACTAGCTGAAATCCTCTCTCAGAAAATTTAAAAAAAAAAGAGAGAGAGAAAAACGAAAAAAAAGAGAGAAAAAAAATAATAAAAAAAGAGAGAAAAGAATAAGAAAGAGAAAGAAAAAGAAAAGGGAGAGCCTAGTCCCTAGCATTTTTCCAAAAGCAAAAGTCAAAAGATCTGGTTGTTAATCAAAGGGAGTCTTAGAGCAAATAAAGAGGCAGCATGGATGTCCCCTCACCATTACCTCTAGCCAATCCCAAGCCATTCTCTCATTTTTAGAGGATATTCCCACTACCTCTGCCTTTGATCGAAACAAATTGGACCTCTCATTCTTAGAGGCAATCAAATCCCCCGTCTTAGAAACCCCAAACACATTCTTGAAAGCCAACCTCTCATCTTTAGAGGTTCAGTCAGCAAAAGGCCCAGCCGACCTCTTATCTTAAGAGGTCATGATATCTCAAATCACCCGATGGCCGATTGAAGCCCTGAAACCCAGCTACAGTTCCTACCGGATATCAGTTCCATTCTAATCTCTTCAAGATCTAGATCAGACTAATGCTTCGTTGCTTGCTTAAGATGGAACCTAATCCATCTCGGTTCAAGATCATCAATCAAGGATTGTGCAAATTCTATCCATTCATTCGACACTTCATATGAGCATATTTCATTTCTCCTCCGCAAAACAATTCCCGTGAACGTCCCACTGGGACTTCGCATCCGTGTCTTTCATCGACACTCCAAGGAGGCATGTGCGTCAATTCTCCAATGCTCAAAATATCCTCGAATCAGGACTTGCCCGAACTACGGCGACCTGAGCTCCTCACATCGAGGGGAACGTAGGCAACCAGATTTGGTTCGGTCACAAATACAAACAAATCTCAGAAAATCCGGTCTCCTCAAGGGCCATCCCTAATACACAGATCCTTTGTTCCATATTTCCGAGTTTGATTCTCGATATCGGTCAGCTTTCTCCTCATGATTAATCAAAATATTTGTTCATATCAGGATTGGTGGTTGAATAACCCAAACATCAATAAAGGGTTTTTAACAGCCTTGTGATCATCGCGAATAAGACAAGTTTTCAAGTGTCTCGACAAGTCTTCTTTTCTACATCATAAGGAAATAGAGCTAAACACTGTCTTTCTGTCAGCAGGGGCTTCCATACACTTTTCCAAACCTTGTGACGTTTATACTCTCCCAAAAGAGTCAAACTCAAAAGCGAGTGTGTCACATAAAATTGGGATTCAGTCCCACCTTTCGAAAGATATGCTCCTGCACATATACATTTTCGAGTCTTATTCAACGACTGATTGACTGAAGTTCGAAAGATAATAGTTTCCTTGGCCACGTGATGTTTCTATCTGCACTGGGACTGCGTTGGAGCTATGTCAAACTGGGGTTTGGTCAGGTAAAAGAGAAATTGTGTATGCATCTGTACAGATATTGGAGCTGGTGTTACAACCTTGATCCTTGAAAATAACTCTGTAATCGAAGCCTACTTCCTGAGGGGCTGCTAAGATTCTTACCCTAGGCAAAGGGATTATTTTGAGACAGGTATTGAAGTTTGGTTGGAAAATCCTGTCAGTGAGGCTTGTTGTGTCACGCGACACAACTTACCACAAGGAGTCTTGGGTCGTGCGACAGCTCTGGCCTCACATCAGACATCAGCAACCTGTATTCAGTTCCTACCAGGGCACGCCCCGACTTGTCCAAAGCTGCATTCATCAGCCACCACTCTGCAAACAACCTGGGAGAGGTTTCATTCACCTCATATACGCACTTACCATACACATACACACACAAACCATCATTCCATATACACATCCCACATATAAGCCATATACACCAACCATTTACTCCATATACACATCCCACATATAAGCCATATACACCAACCATTTACTCCATTCATCATCCGAGCTGTCAATGATGTCCTCTCCCTCTTCATCCTCCTCAGCTGGTACATGAGTCGGACCATCAGCAGGAGCTCGGTAAATAACAGGGTCCGCTCGATAAAACTCGTCAACAGCAGGGATGGCAACCATCTCAATCTCATGAGGATCAACAGGAATGTCAGCGTCATCACTCTCATACTCTGAGCTAGAAGAGCTGGAATAAGTATATGAGGCATTCTTGGTCCGAGGTCTCTTCTACCCGCTCATGTCCATGTCGACTCGAGCCCTCTTCCTATCAGGTAAGCTGGGAGTGGAATTATCATCATCTGAAATCTGGGCTAGGCACCGCTCCTTCCAAAAACGGGCACTCCTCTCCAGCTGCTCAATCATGTCCAGGGCTCCAGTATAAGATCGAGTAAAGCTCCAATAAGCCTCAGCTGAGACCTGATACAATCAAACAACAGAAGAATCAAGAAGCCAGTTGGGACAATAACAAAGGACACTAACAGTTCAAGCTCTAGAAAAGAAAAGATGACACTCACAGATCTGGAACCCTCAGGGAGCTAAAAATGGGGATAGATCCGGCTCGTATCAAGAGGAGCTCGCCTCATGTGATCCCCATCCCAGAAATCAACAAATGAAGAAGGTAAGGGTGGCCTCGCTACAAATCCGGAAGAAGAACCTGCACCCTGAGCACCACGCCTCGCCATCACCTGTGGGGACCGTAGCCTCTCCACCATATACCCTGCATAATCTCCTCCCTCCACAATATGGTTGTAGGCACCGTCACCCTGGATCAAAATAATCAGTTCATCCAGCTTATGGGGAAACCACATATCCTTCGGTGGATCAACCGGGACCTGAGAAACCCCATTTAGATCGTGCTACCTATAAAACCTCTCTCCCAGATATAACGCATCCCCGGACAAGCCAACAAGTAGCTTGCGACACCCAGTCAAGTGCGCAGCATAATCCAAATCATGATCGCCGTATCTGCCAGCCCAAGGGAACAAGCTCAAGCCATGGGGAGTCCCTCGTAAGCACACTAGTGTATCCTGATATGAGGCTGTCACTCTGCCCCTCGAACCAGCCATCCTGGTCTTCTTCCTTGCGTCCTTCACCTGTCGCCTCAGACCACGGAACGTGGTAGCAGGGAATGCATCCTGGACCTGCCAGGCGTAACAGCCGAAAATCTCATATGCCCAGGCCTGAAAGAAAAGATCAAGACAAGAGAGATGACAGTAACGAATAACAAAGAATGGGGTACCAAAGAAAAGAAGTCAAGATGGGAAATACCTCAAACGCCATGTGGCAGCAGTTGAAGGTCATGGCCTTCCCCCTGCTGATATCGTCAAGAGCCAGGTACATCTCAGCTAGGCTGGCCTCACCCCAAGACCGGGTCCCAACAGCAGCCCAAATCCTCAAAAGCTCCAATAAAGAAACCTGGGCGATGGATGCACTGTTGACAAACAGCATGTCAGACAAGCCAACCCATGCAAAAGTCCATGCTAATCTCTCAGCTCTCAACCGACTCTCCTCAGAATCATCAAGGACCTCTGGATAGTCCCTGCTCTGCTCCCCAATATGACTGTGAAGCTCACCTAGCTCATATCCATTCCCCTTTTTGTCTCGAGGAACAAAACCAAGCAACTCCATGAAATCCGCATCAGCAAGAGGCTGGAGATCAGCAACAGGCACAGGCTCATCAAGATAGAGAGGCTCAGCTGTAAAGGGCAGGCCTGTGATAGCTGCAAAGTTGTATGGCGTGACGGTCACCTCACCCCAAGAAAAATGAAAAGAATGTGTGGTCTCCGACCAGAACACCAGGAATGCTCTCATCAACTCAACACTCCTCTGAGTATCTCCAATGGCTTTCGACATCTCGAAGAACTGTCCCAATCCAGCACCATAAATCAGGCCCTTAGGCGAGTGAATCAACTCCTGGCTGCCGGGCAAGCTGTCCCATAACCTGCCAATCACCTCCGGAGAACCCCGGGTGCGCAATCCCTGCAGGTAAACACATCGCAGGTATGGATATCTCATTCTCTCTTTAAAAGCATGTCAATCATTGTTCATATTTGTCCAATTTACATAAAAAAGGAGTCATTTTTCCTATTGAATCTGTCTTGCCTATTTTCAAACAAAATTAGGTTAACTCATATAGCAAGCATTCATAATCTTTTCCTAGTTCAATTCATGCAGTTAATTCATAATCTCGCATGCAAGTTCGGATCTTTTTGGCATAAAAGTTCAATTTCAAATCAATCCCAATACAAGCAAGGGTTTCAGAAAACATACCGTGGATTTCTTCTCAGTCGCAGAAGTATGTTCTTTAAGCTGAGGATAAAACTCTCCCCTCACAGTTTGCGGGATGAATGGCCACTGATTTCGTTGAATGCTCTTCCGCCGAGCAGCCAACTCGGCATGTTGAGGCCCTTTCTTCGTCGGGCGTGTTCTAGGAGGCATTGTCCAAGAGGAGTTCGAATCAAACCCTTGATTTCCCTTGATTCCCTTGCCAACATCGTGCGTATTGTTCTCTTTCTCTCAAGCTCCGTTCGTCTCCCTCTCAAAGTTGTGGTTTTCAAATGGCCACTGTTCAAGGTTTTAAAAGGGGTCTGTTCAAAGGCTTTAGTATGTCGTGCGACATAATGTTCCCCTGACCATATTTTCAAAAAAACCCCTGTGGTTTGCTGTTTAAACTTTGAACCCCTGTGGCAAATTTTGCAAATTTTCCCCCGCAAGCACAATAATCAACTAAGCACCAACGAATCATTGAGGGCTGTCCCTCAACCAAAATCGAGACAAAGAATTCAAATCTAGCGGTCTCCCAGCAATGTTTATCAAGATCATCGGCCTCGTCGCCAAAGCGTCAGCAAAATCCATCTTCCATGGCAATCTAACAGCAAAGTTCATGTCCTATCCAACAAAAGCTCCCAAAGTCAGTCAATCGCCAACAAAGACCGTCCCGCGAATGGTAATCCAACAAATCTTCATCAACAAGCAACAGTGGTCTAAGTCCCTCCGGTAGCCACGATCATCAGCAAATTGTAGCCTACGACCCTCCGGCAGCTACAACTCTCCACAATCCTCAGCTGTAGCCTCAGTCCCTCAGGCAGCTACAAGTAAGCACAACACATGTATGAAATCATATCTCATTCAATTTGCAAATCATCATGTCTTGTATCCTCGAAAAATCACTTCTTTCAGTTCATCTCGGACAATCGGGTTCAGATGCCTCCCAACAGTCTTTCACTGGGTTCAGACACCTCCAAATAGTCTTTCACAGGGTTCAGATGCCTCCAAACAGTCTTTCACATGGTTCAGACGCCTCCAAACAGTCTTTCACCGGGTTCAGACGCCTCCTAATAGTTTTTCATTAGGTTCAAACACCTCCCAACAGTCTTCCACAGGGTTCAGACGCCTCCCAATAGTCTTTCACAGGGTTCAGACACCTCCCAACAGTCTTTCACAAGGTTCAGAAACCTCCCAACAGTCTTCCACAGGGTTAGACACCTCCCAACAGTCTTTCGTAGGGTTCAGACACCTCCAAACAGTCTTTCACAAGGTTTAGACGCCTCCAAATAGTCTTTCAATGGGTTCAGACGCCTCCAAACAGTCTTTCACAGGGTTCAGACACCTCCCAACAAACTCTCACCGGATTCAGATGCCTCCCAATAGTCTTTCACAGGGTTCTGACACCTCCAAATAGTCCTTCACAGGGTTCAGATGCCTCCTAACAGTCTTCCACAGGGTTCAGACGCCTCCCAACAGTCTTTCACAGGGTTCAGACGCCTCCAAATAGTCTTCCACAAGGTTCAGTCGCCTCCAAATAGTCTTCCACAGGGTTCAGACGCCTCCCAACAGTCTTTCACAGGGTTCAGATGCCTCCAAACAGTCTTCCACAGGGTTCAGACGCCTCCAAATAGTCTTTTATAGGGTTCAGACACCTCCAAACAGTCTTTCACAGGGTTCAGACGCCTCCAAATAGTCTTCCATAGGGTTCAGACGCCTCCCAACAATCTTTCACAGAGTTCAGATTCCTCCAAATAGACTTTCACAGGGTTCAGACGCCTCCCAACAGTCTTTCACAGGGTTCAGACGCCTCCCAACAGTCTTTCACCGGGTTCAGACGCATCCAAACAGTCTTTCACAGGGTTCAGGCGCCTCCCAACAGTCTTTCACCGGGTTTAGATGCCTCCAAACAGTCTTTCACAGGGTTCAGACACCTCCCAACAGTCTTTCACCAGGTTCAGACACCTCCAAACAGTCTCATTTGGGTCAGACACCTCCGAATTGTCTGAACTACGACCGGCTTGATTCCCTCCTAGGGATACGTAGGAATCCTTTCTCCAAAGGTCCAGCCATCCGATCTCATCGATCATCATTGTCCAGCCATCCGCCACATCCCCAGCTGCTCATTGGGATTGGATCTTGTCTTATCGACAACCTCACTTCTTCCATAAGTGACGTTGCCGAGGGGCTCTGTAAGTACGCCAATCGAATTCGCGACCCTTTATAGGTGCATTTTAATATGATAAAATTGCATTAAGGGGTGTTTTGGTAAATTCCCGGTCCAGTTCGAGACTTCCGGAAACATTTCATAAGTTTCTTGCGAAGGAAGTACTTTTAAGTATTTTTCTCGAGCAAATGGACCTACAAGGAACAAATCTGTTTCGACCTCTTGAGAATTAACCTGGAATGTTCGAGAACAAGGTTTTGGCGCCAGAAACGGTTATGGGCGTGCTAAGTCGTGCGACATCTCGAGCCATGGAAAATGGACGCAGGAGGTCGTGCGACACAACTCAACCATTATCAACAGCCTATAAATAAGACCCTCCCCCTCTCATATCTGGATCCCTCTTTGGCATACTGTTACTCTGCCAAAAGAGGAGCATAGCACACACACTGAAAACACACACATCTCTCTCTCTTACCCAAAATCTCTCCAATCCTCCTCCAATTCAACTCAACCTCCATACTACCATTTAGATCCTCCATCAACCACTCCTCCTAAGCTCAACCAAGGCTCAAAAGCTGCTTGTTAAAGGGTTCTGTACCAGACTTGGTATAGAATTCCTGGAATCTTCAAGGGTAACTACTCTATTCCCTCCCTCTCTCTCTCTCTTATTTTGCCATTTTCATAATTCAATCATCATATTCTCATTTGTTTCAGTAATTCGGCTCCATCTGTCTTTCTTACTGAAATTCAATCGCAATCTCTCTGTTTAATCGTTTTGTTTACTATAATCGCATGTTCATGAGTTGATATTTGTTGGAATTGTTGTTTGATTCCCAAGGGAGTGTGGATATTCCCATATCCACACCTCCTTAGTTGAATCATTGTTGAATTGTCCATTTCCGAAGCTGAATTGATTGTATAATTGGATCAGTATTGGTTTCTGGTCCTTCTGTGATTCAAATTGTCAGATCTCTGCAGATAGGCAACCTATGTCACGCGACACAACTTGCCTGGTTGGGTCCTGTGTCATGTGACATATCGGTATAGGCATGTTCTTTGTCACGCGACACCTCTTGTCTGTTTGCAGAGATCCCTTTCAGTTGTAAGCTATTTTGGAATATGTATTCGGGATGTGGCCTCCCTTATCAAATGGTCTACAAGTTGTAACAATCTCATTCAATTAATAAAATTCATTTTCCACACCTGTTTGTCATTGTTGTTTGCACACACTATGAATGTTTGGATGTTTATTTCGAAAGACTCGTCTACGGACGAGGCGTGTTGGGTGAACTCTCGGTTCTTCCCAACACGTAACCTGACCTCTGAACCCTTTTCTCTCTTTCCAAAGATTTTTCAAAGTGTACCTTAAATCATGGCGTGGCGACTCCCAAAACTTTTTTAAATTTCGGCGAGCATACATTCACACGTCCCCACCTCCCGGCATAACACACCAGAGGAAGAAAGATCAACCATTGAGCTCCCATCCAACTATTGGGTCTTATACACTAATGGCTCAGTCACAAAGGAGAGAAGCGGAGCTGGAGTTGTGCTAGCAAGTCCTGAGGGAGAGCACACCTTCCAAGACATTATCAGATTCAAGTTCCCTGCTTCCAACAACCAGGCTGAATATGAAGCCTTGATATTTGGCATCGAGTTGGCTTCCTTCTATGGAGCAGCTAAAGTTACGGCTTTCTGTGACTCCCAACTCATAGTCAAACAAGTGAAGGGAGAATATAACACACAAATCCTATACTTACTAAGTATAGAGACATGGTCCTAGATATGACAAAGAAGCTGGAATTCTTCGAGATCAGTCAGATAGGCTGGGAAAACAAGCAAATTACGGATGTTCTATCTAAATTAGCAACTATGGATGTGATCGAGTCCAACTCTAAACCATACGTAGTCTTTGCTGAAGAACCCGCCTATGAGAGGTTACAAGTAATGCTCCTAGATGGAAAGGAGAGGTATGGATAGATAATTACATGGACTACATCGAGAAGAGCCAACTCCCAGAAGATGAAGTACAGGCTAAGCTTGTAAAGAAAAGATCACCAAGGTTCATTGTGATGAACGGAGTCCTCTACAGACGATCCTTCACTAAGCCCCTGCTGAGGTTTGTCTATCCTAAGGAAATTGAAAATCTCTTGGCAAAAGTCCATGAAGGCGTTTGCGGCGGACACCCGGGGGCCAAAATCCTAGCTGACAAGATCATCACGCTAGGTTACTATTGGCCGAACCTGAGGGAGGACGCGCAAGCCTACGTGAGAAAATGTGACAAATGCCAGAGGTACTCTGACATTCCTAGACTCCCGGCAGTCAAGCAAACTCTCATAATACCTACGTAGACATTCGATATGTGGGGGATCAACATCATCGGACCCTTCCCTCCCGCCCTAGGTAATTGCAAGTATGTGATAGTAGCAGTCGACTACTTCTCAAAATGGATTAAAGCGAAAGCATTGGGCAAGATAACTGAGGAAAACGCAAACAACTTCGTCCATGACCACATCTAGTGTCACTTTGGGGTTCCACACACTATCATTTCAGATATTGGTCTCCAATTCTTTAAGGCATTCATAGCGGAGTTGAGCAGAGTAGGAGTTCGTCACATCAAGTCAACTGTATGTAAGCAGACCCCAATGCAACGGACAAGCAGAAGCAGCCAACAAACTGGTACTTACAGCCCTAACTAAGAACCCAGAAGGAAGTAATGGTAGATGGTTGGATGAACTTCCCTTAGCCTTATGGGCTGTTCGCACAACCACCCGGGGGCCAACCGGGAAACCCCATTTGCATTAACCTTCGGTTCCGAGGCTATGACATCGGCAGAAATGGCTATCCCTACTATAAGAAATTCCAACTACGATGAAAAAGTCAACAAGGTCAATAGGCTCCTAGACCTAGACCTAATAGATGAAAAATGACTAGCTCCTCAGTTGAGAATGGTGAATTACAAACAAAGGACCAAGGCATATCATGACAAAAGGGTCAACAGAAGAGTATTCCAAGTAGGCGACTGGGTACTTAGAAAGATTTAAGCTACCGGCCAGAAGGCTGAACAAAACAAGCTCTCCCCAAACTAGGAAGGTCCCTACATCATAACCCAAGTTATTCGAGAAGGGACGTACAGATTAAAAACTAAGGATGGGAAAGAGCTCAAGCATCCGTGGCACTCTGACAACCTGCGGAAATACTATCATTAGTTCTAGTTTGTTTTTATGTAATAGATTAGTCGTTGTTAGTCTTTTACTTTTCTAGCACGATAGAATTGCAGTTTGATGTAATCAAGTTCACTTTATGAAATTCACTTCTTCAACATGCAAAGTAACTATCAAGACAACACTGGAAGACGAGGAGCACCCTCCTTGACCTTCAAAGGGACAAGCTCCCACCATTAATCACCCGAGACCTATGACCGAGCGAGTTCCTCCTCGACATGGATAGGTGGGACCAACATCTAAAACCTATGTATGAGTCACCTTCCTCGGCACAAGGAGATGAAAAAGAAGGGCAAGCCAAATGTCTAACTGAGGAAACACCTCGGCCTAAAATGACTACTGGCAAAAACCATCTAAAACCTATGCACAAGTCACCTTCCTCAACATAAGGAGATGAAAAAGAAGGACAAGCCTTACGTCTTGCTGAGGAGTCACCTCGATCTAACGACTACCGGCAGAACCATCCTAGACCTATGCACGAGTCATCTTCCTCGTCATAGAGAGATGAAAAAGAAAAACATCCAACAATCAAGACCAAGGTACCCTCCTCGGTCTAATGACTAAAAATAGGCAAAATTCCCAAGTATCTAATACCGAGCTAGCCTCCTCATTTTAGATCATCCAAAGTGGAGTACGAGGAGACCTTCCTCGGCTTCCAAAATTTTTGTGTACGTATGCAAGTATACAATCTACATTCAAATAAGAGACAATTCTTATATCAAAGCATAAAGTTAAAGACGACGTGAATTGGAAGAAAGCAATTCTCATTAATATTCAAAGGAAATATTACAAATGACCTATTCTATTACAAGAATAAAGACTAAGTTCGCTCGTCAGCAAAAAGCTCCTCGAAGAAGGCATCCGTCTCGGCATCAATGGAGGGAAGGGTGACTTGCTGAGTTTGAACGTCGATTTGAGCCTCCTCGTTGATTGGCTCCTCAACAGTCATCCCCTCTATCTCTACGTCCATCTCGTCCTTGATCTTTTTTATTAAAACATTGATATTGTCGGGATCAAAAGACGGAGGAATCCAAGCTTCTCGGTCGGCCTGAGAGTCCTGCTCAGCAATTACCCCTAAATCATATTCAGAAAAGGGGATTACATTGTGGAGAGACCGAGCAGCCTCATCGTACCCGTCCTGGCATATGAACCGAGCAATGGAGGCCAGATCCAGGCCATGGGAGGTATCCGCCATAAGACGCCAGGTCAAATGCATGTAGCCATCCATGAACATGGTGGCAGTTTTATCATTGATAGCTTCAGTAAAGGCCGGGCTATCCTTGAACCGAGCAATCGCATTTTCTTCCTTGGAAGGAATACTTGCCTCCAGCTCCAGCCGTGCAGCCTCAACCACCTCGGCGTTCTTCATCGTCTCGGCCTGGAGCTTTTCCAGCTCGGCCATCTTGGCATCCTTAAGCTGGAGGACCTCCTCGGCCTGGACCTTGGCTTCCTCGGCCATCTCCTCAGCCTTTTCCTTGGCTTCCCTCTCAGCCTCTAGTTCTTCCCTTAGTGTCTCCAACGAGACGACAGCTGTGGCCACGTCGGCCTCCCCCTTGCCGATCCTTGAGCTTTGCAATCTGCTCATCCACGGCTTTATTGTGGATATTTTCGTAAGCAACCATGGTAGCAAGCTGCAACATAAAATCTACGTCAGCAAAAAATACAAAGTAAAAAGTACAACGAAGAAATTGATAACGAGGAAAGTACCTCGGCAATCATCAAGCCCTTCCTATTGGCCATATTCTCCTTGCTACGCTTGGCCTTGATCAATTGGTCAAGCAGCTCCTCGTCCATGGTCCTTTGGACGACGACTCGGCCTAGCCTAACTTGGGGGCCCTTCTTGGCTAGCACATCCAGGCCTCATAGGTGTGGCTGAAGGCCAAGTTGTCGAGCTAGCTGCTCGGCCTCGGCATAGTTCTTGATGGTACGAGGAGTGAGCATTTGAGACGAGGAGGGCTCAGCAGCTTTCTTCAAGGGGGTTTCCCCTCAGCAGCACCAGATGGCCTTTTCTGGCCAGACGTCCTATGGACGAGATCAGTCTCAGCAGCAGGAGAATTGATGCTCCTCGTCCTCAGTTTCAAAGATAGGATGAGGGAGATAACTTAGTTTGTACTCTTCCCTAGGCACTCCATACTTGGAGTACAACTCCTCTAACATCGGCTCACCAACCTTAACTGTTCTGGGCCTAGGAGTGTAAGCCTACCTCGGCCAGATCTACTTCGATCGGCTCCTCGGCCAGATCTCCCTCGACCCTCTACTTGTTCTCCCTCAACAAAGGCGTCTACAATCCTAAGAGTGTAAGCCTACCTCGGCCAGATCTACCTCAGTCGGCTCCTCGGCCAGATCTCCCTCGACCCTTTACTTGTTCTCCCTCAACAAAGGCGTCTACAATGTTTACCGACGTCGAGGCTTCACTTCCTCTTCCCGTCATATCTGCATAAAACCAAGGAAAACAAGTCAGAAAAATCTTCCAAGGCATTGGAGAGATGGGGAAGAGGAAGATTACCCCTCTTCGTCATTCATAACAAGGCCGAGGAGGGAGCCATACCCAAGAAGGGATGATCTAGATGGTCCGACGTCAGATAAAAGAGAATGATGTGGTCCATCATCTCGGCCCATCCATGGAACACTACGACATTTTGGGACCCTGCATCAATTCGATCAATCCTAAACTTGCTCGGACAACAGAGATCTTCCCTTGGACATCCATACCTAGTAAACATCTCCCCAATTTCTAACAATGGCACCAACAACCATGGCCCATTGTCCCTTCGGTAAACCCTAAGATTGCCCTTGTGATTGCCATGGATAACACGAGGGGTATGTTCCCATGATCGGTTCATTTCTAAAAGTGGAACTAAGGGACAAAAAGGTTCAAGAAAGGGATCAAGAACAGAAACTCAGAAAAAAGCTTCAAGCTTCATCAATGGCGGTTTTAAGAATAAATTCAACAAAACCCAAAAAAGTTACAAATTAAATGCAGAAACAGTAGAAGGAGAAGATATTATACCTTTTATGTTTAAGATTGATGGAAATCAACGGGCAAATCAAACGCTTATGAGAATCCAGGCACTCAAAATTCAAGAACACGAAGAACAATTCAAACCTTGCTATTTCGTTCTCAAATGCCAAGGGTGATAAAAGAATGAAATATAATAAGGGTTTTGCTTTTATACCCTCACAAATGGTTCATATCCAAGTTGAAGGGGGTCAAAACGGGCCAAATGCCTTCCTTGCCCCAAACATTAAATGGGGTAGTGGGTTCCCGAGACGTGTGTCAGACATCGTGGACCATGCTCCATCATTATACTATTTAACCGGCGGATATTGAAGCGACACCTGTCACATTATTCTTGTTCGTATTATCGTAAGTCAAGGTAGAGCTCACTTCCTCCTTAGCATAGTCGAGCTAGAAAGTCGGGGGTCACTGAACAGTATAAACCGAGATACGAACATGGGCTAGTTCGGGAAAGGCCCAAGTGGATTTGACCCTAAACATAATTCATTAAAGTCTCATATACGAGGAAGGAAATGGGTTTCCTCATACTAAGCCACCTCGTCGTTCCCCTAAGTTGACCTAGACTCAGCAGGCGGAATGACTAGGGCCCAAGTCAATATCGAGGGAGACCTCCCTCCAAGGACGAGCTGAGCTCCCTTGACGACGAGGAGGCCTCCTCAGCTATCAAACCATCACGATGGGTTTCTCCATTTTTCTCTTACCTCCTCCCCGGCTCATCGTAGGCTGACCTGACCACGTATGACGAGGAGAGGCCATCTCGGCTTACCGTGCAGAGTTGCAGTTTATATCAGACCTATTCAAATAAGTATATTGAGCAGTTATAATCCTCCTAGGATTGTAACCACCTCACATACAAATTCAGGTCCAACAAGGACTCATCAAATATAATCCTCTTGAGATTAATATCTTATCTCTTAGCAATCCAATTCAACATGGATTATACATTGCTATGCCTATAAATACAAGCCATAATTCACATTATTTGGTACGTTATCTTTTGACTCTAAAATCTGTCAAATTGATTTATTTCTCTCACAAAGCAAATACTTACTCTCATGCCGAAGGGCCTTCCTCGGAGAAACCCCGGCTTAGTTTACGTGTTTGTTTCTCTGTTTCAGGCTGCTGATCAATCACTGGGATATAACCTACCGCCGGATTTGGGCTGATCCGATCGTTTCTGGCAGCATCATCTATTATAAATGGTAAAGACGATTACATAACGGTATTAGTTATGAGTCAAAATAACTATACGCCTAGGGCATAACTCCAACAAATTTAGTTATCGTAATGAATATCTAAAAATTGTTATTTGTAGTATATATAATGATGTATCAATAACAAGTTTTAAATTTTCATTTGGATAATTAAATTAAATTCAAATTATTGCTCAAAATACCTTCGTGCTAACATCAAAAAAGATATTTTGTTAGTCACGAAGGTATTTTGAGCAATAAATATAGGTTAAATTAGTTATCCTAATGAATATCTAAAAACTGTTATTTGTAGTACATATAATGGTGTATCAATAACAAGCTTTAAATTTTCATTAGAATAATTAAGTTAACTTCAAATTATTGCTCAAAATACCTTCGTGCTAACATCAAAAAAGATAGAACACTTGAAGTGGGACGGAGGTAGTAATATATTCAACTCTTCTTCATGAATTATGTGTTTATTTACAAAATTTTTTTTGACATGTGTTAATGAATTATGATTTTGTTAAAAAACTTTTTTTTGACATGTGTTAAAAAAATGATGACAAGAAAAACTGCAATAAAACAAAACACAAACTGTACCAAATAATTTTAAAAAACTAAAATAACATTAAAATAAATATTATCAAGTTAGTGACCACATCCCGATCACATAGAAAATCTTACATTAATTCATTCAAACATTTAGGAAACTCATGTAAACCAAATGAGCTTAGCATTCACTTAACTTCATTATTCTTAGGAAATACCTACAAACCAAATGAGCTTAACATCATTTACTATATGATTCCAACAATTCAGCAAAATTAAGAAAATTTTACCTTGAAGACATTGTTGATGTGATGTTAAGATAACGTGCTGATCGTGTGAAAGCAAAAACAACAACCTAAAATTTTCAAAACAAACAATTAGATGAACGTATTAATGGCGATTCCAAAGTGTACTGACTTCCACTATTTAATATATCATACCTTCTGAAGTATCAGAACAGAACCGACATATATATCACTTGCAAATTAACTCTCAATTATCACTTTCCGATGAATGGAAGCACCTATGGTATCCGTAAGATCCTAATAATTTTATCCCAATTATTAACTCAAAACACATTTCATCCATACTAGAAAGCATACTAAGCTCGTATCCTAACCTTTAAAGTCACCATAAGATCACCAAGACCATTTGGTGTGCAATACTTGATAACAGAAACAACCTAATAGAACATACATAAATATAAAAAATCAATTATCTTTACACACATTTAACTATAATTAATCTTGATATTATACCTGATCCACCGTGTCAATATTATGGCATTTCTTCTTGATAGAGCTCAACGAATATTATGTATCGGCTTCAGTGAGAAATTCCATTTCAGAGAGCCAAGAACTGTCTTGGAAATCTTCATCCTTCACCGGATCTTTAATCTCTCTCCGTATATACTCTTGTGTTGCGATCGGGGATTCCTGCGAAGATAAGCTCTGACGGTCGAGGATTTTCCGACGCATGGCGGACTGTATGACACCGGCGGGACCAGGAATAAGAGGCGATGAAGAGGAGGATTGAGAAGATTGAGGGGTGGAGGATTGGTCGGAGGAATTGGGACGGCGGTTAATATAATGGAGGAGAGATGGATCCATTTTTTAGGTTTAATTGACTTTGGATTGAGAAGATTGAGGGGTGTAGGGTGAAAATTCAATTCCGATGAGGGATACGAGAGAATGAATGAATCTGCGGGGAAAAACCTTATCTACTAGAAAAAAAGAGGAACTCGCTACACGCTGTAGCGAGTTCCTCTTTACTTAATTGCAGTGATTAATTACAAACCGGCAATCCCTAATTACTTGGAACTCGCTACACCGTGTAGCGAGTTTGATCAGTCACTGTCAAACTCACTACACGGTGTAGTGGGTTCCAAAAAAGTGGTCATTTAGGGAAATAGTTTGAACTGCGAATTATTTTGGGAAATAAATTTTTAAAAATGAATTATTTGTGAAAAAAAAATCCTTAAAATGTGGACAAAAATATCCATAACTGCAATTCCCGCACGTACCAGCGTTTTATGCGCTTGATGGGTGAATATTATGATTCGTTGCTTCGTACTCCCTATGCATTCTCCCTCCCTTTTTCTCTCTATTCCTCTTTTTTTTCCCAATTAATAAAAACACCAACAACTATGAAATTTGTCATACAGTTGTTCTAAAATAATGATATAAATAACTTAGAAATATACAACACATTTATAACATAAACCAACTCTAATCATGAACAACTGTGAAAATCTATGAAAGATTAATATAAAATAGAATTCTCAGTTTATAACATAAACCAACACAGTTATAACATAAACCAATTCTATTTCACAGTTATTTGAATAACTGTGAAATAGAATTCACATTTATTTTCACCAAAACTTGTGTCCAAGTTTCATGAGAAATATTAGTTGTTCACCAATTTCTAACCAAAATAAATGTGAAATACAAATCACAGTTCAAAAATTTATCAGTTGTTTGAGCAAAATAATTGTGAAATACACATCACAATTCAGAAATTTATCAGTTGTTTAAGCAAATAGCAGTGAAATACACATAATAGTTATTTCACAAACAATTCATATGGATGAACAGCTGTGAAAATTTATACAACATTAATGTGAAATATAATTCTCAGTTTATAACATAAAACAACACAATTATAACATAAACCAAAAGTGAAAAGCTAAACCTGAAAAGAGAAATTAGGAGCTGAAATTTAAAAAATGAAAGCTACTTTAATTTGAATGTTTTGGTCAATTTTGTGGTTTCTGAAGAAAACAAAAACATCTGAGTGTTCTGATATATATCCCCGTTTCAAATGTGCAGATTAAAGAACGCAATACATGTTCGTTGGCAGTTTTGGAAAATGGCAGCAGCGGGATTGCTGAACAAGAAGAAGACTACATGGGAATTTGGCAATGGTGGCAAGCGTGAATGAGAGAAGGGAAAAGGGAACAGCAGTCCGGGGGAGTAAAACGAAAGTGGCGGGTTTTCTTTGATAATTTTTCAGTAGTCGACATTCTTGATGGGTTCGGGGTTTGAATTTGGAAAGCAGTGAATAATGGAGAGATGTAGAAATCTTTAAAAAATTGGGGAAAAAAGTCAGGTTCAGCACATACCGAGGAAATGAGAAAACATGTTGAGGAAGAATTGCAGTTAGGGATATTTTTGTCCACATTTAGCAGAGACTTATTAGCGAGTTTCAAAAATGACTGTTTTTATTGATAAATTTCACCCCATCTCAAAATTTTATTGATAAAAACCCCTTTAGTTTAACACTTAATTAGGAGCATCTTCATTCATAAACCCTTTTAAGGATTTATATGGCCGCTACGTAAACACTTTATAAAGAAATTACTTTTATAAATCTCTAACTATTTTTTCCCACAAAAATAAACATTCAAAAAGTTTTAAAATATGGACCGACAAGTTTTACTTTTTATTTTAAAAAATTAATATTATTTTTAGCAAAAATAATATATTAATTTGAAACAAATCTTGATTTTCTTTTAAGAAATGTCCAATAAAATATTACTATCTCTGTCCCAAAATAAACGTAAAATCTAGGGAGAAACGCGTTTCTCCATATGTTATGGAGAAACGGGTTACGGGTATCCAGAACCTTTTGAAAGGATATCCAGAAACTTTTTGTATTGGCCATGACCTTGTCCCATGGTTACTTCTGGATATCAGTTTCAAAGGTTCTGGATATCCAGAACCCTTTGAAAGGATATCCAGAAGCTTATGAAAGTGATATCCAGAAACCTTCAAAATGATATCCAGAAACTTTCAAAATATTTCTGGATATTCATTTGATGGTTTCTGGATATACATTTGAAGGTTTCTGGATATCCAGAAACCTTCAATAAGCAATTTCTGGTCTTGACCTTGGATTTGGCTTCAAATCTATTTTTTCTGGATATCCGCCCAAAGGCTTCTGGATATCCGTTCCAAAGCTTCTGGATATCCAGAACCCTTTGAGACTGATATCCAGAAATTTTCTTCTGGTTATCAAACGTATAGCTTTTGGCTATTAAAAACGCGTTTCTCCATAGTTATGGAGAAACGCGTTTCTCAGCAGACCTAACGATATTAGTTATGAAAAAAATGGCAAAAAATTACTTAAGGAAAAAGTTTTTTCTTCAGAAATTGACTTTAATTTTGGGATAAAAATTGGCATTTATTTTGAAATAGAAAAAATATTATTTATTTTAATTAATGAGTGTTGCAATTTAAATAAAAAAAGGCTACTGAATTTTTAAAAAGCCCTTTCACTCAAAAAAAAAAAAAAAATTAAAAAAAAAGAAGAAGAAGGAAAGAATGAAAAATGTCGGACTCTTCATAGAGACATAGCGCTTTATGCAAATTGGGATGTGTAGTGCTTATGTAGCATTGCCCACATGCAATAAAGATCCTGCAGCAACCTATCCAATTCCCCAAGGTTGCCCTTACTTTCTAAGAATTTTGTAAGTTTATAAAAGTATTCACTTTTTACATATTCATAATAAATGGTTTAGTTGACTTGTCGATATTTATAAAAAAAATATATCTTATTTCTAAATTTTAAGTTATTGTATTAATGTAGAATTGTATTAAAGTAATTTTCAAATCTAGAAATTAATGTAATACCAATCTTAGAACATATCAAAAAGGAAAAATACAACCCATTGGAAGAAGGTGATCTATTAGGGTATTTTACTTAGTCTCCATCCTCACGTGGCCTCAATATTAACGACATTCAAAAAGCTACTTTTTGTAATAAAACATAACAAAGTAACGAGAATTTTCCAAATACTAATGTATAGTGTATGAATATGGAGACACCATGAGTAAAACTGTAGAACTCATTAGAGCATTCTTGTGTATGTATATTGTAGGCAAATTTAGGATAGTTAATGAACGGAATATTTCATGATAGGCCAAGCCCAAGTCTTTCCCTCCAATAAACGGGCTCAACAAGCCCACTAGGAGGCCAAGATTGAAGGAACAACCCAAATGATGGATCCTGGGCCGTCAAACAATGGATGACGGTCGTCGCCATTGAGTGGCCGAGCCCATCCAATGACTAGTCATTTCATCCATGGAAGCTACTCGTCCCATAAAGAAGGGTCGTCGTCATTGAGCGACCAGATCCATTTAAGGACGGGACAACTCACCTGTTTGTTTGCTCGTCGAGTAGTCTACTTAACGACGATCTAACTGGACATACAGCTCCAGGTCGTCCTCTTATAAAGCTTGCTCTACAAGCCTAACGGAGATAGTGCCAAATCTATCGCTGGCCCACTCTGCACTTATGTCCCCACGTAACTGATAGTGGTGCCAAAAGGCGTGCAGGTTTGACTTTCTGTTATTGTGCGAATCACTGTCCATGACAGGTACAGCAGTATCCTTGTTTGTACGGAGCAATCTTAGGATGCCACATGGATGCATGAGGACAAATCTAATTTAACGGTTGGTAACAATCCAATCCAACGGTCCAGATAGAAACCCTAGTTTCCTTCACCCATTATAAATACCAGAACAGTTCTTTGGGCTAAGGTAATGCATATTTTCATATTCACGTATACACACACCCACCATATCTTTATCACCTTTCTCCAGCCCAAACACTGATTCTCACGCTGAAGGGCCTTGCCAGACAAGCCCCGGCGCAGTTCACGGCTTATTTCTTGTGATTGTGCAGATCAGAAGTCAGCCTAAATAATCTGCTGGACCTAGAGCTGAGCCCGAACATTTTCCTGCGTCATCAGATTGGATCCATTGCCGGGAAACGTTCATCAGTGATCTTCAACCAAGGAAAAACAACCGGATAACCTAGAGATGGTGTCAGACGGACACACAGCTAGCAAATCAAACGGAGATACAGGCCGGCCACCTTCCCCTCAGCAGTGCCAACAGGAAAACCCCAGACCTCCCTCACCTCAACCTAGGAACCCTAATCTGAGGGTTACCAGGTCACACGGTGTGATAGATGACACTGGCCTTCCAACAGCAAGGAGGAGAGAAAAAAGGCCCGCTCCTGAGAAACAAAGACGACCCCCATTGGAAAGGAGAGCCGAGGGAGCTACTGTACGAAATGTGGGAGGCCCATCCAACCCACATCTCGACAGAACCGCTTTCCTCGTTGAGAGAGCGAATGCTCTTCATGAACTCCTGCGAATCCAAATGAGCTAATCCAAATGGTTGAGGACCAACTTCCACAGGCGTCCCATAATACTGTCTCGTTGGGAAGGAGAAGGAACCAGAGAAGAAATGATGGTCGTCGTGAAGAAGTTGCCGCCATAAATGAACGGATAGTGCCACAACTTGACCTCAGAGAGCATCTAAATCAACGACGCAGTAAGAGACTCCCATCACAGCGACGACGGGATGAGGCAGATGGTGAGCCTCGTAGATCTCTAGCAAATGAAGATCCTGAGCAGAATCAGAACCAAGTTGTTCGCGGTCGTCAAATGACCCCTTCACCGAGTTATAGGGAAAGGACGCGAACTCCCCCTCATCGCGGACGGGAGCAATCACGATCTTATAGGCCATCTCCACCCCCAAGTTACAAGAGAGAGAGAACAATCTCTCGACGACCTGCCCCCTCCGAGAGGCAACGGTCGAACACCATTTCCCGGGGGCCTCATCGACATAGGATTCCTCCCAGTGGCCCTACAGGCGATGTTGATATGCGAGAATTCCTCCGACTCAAGCGTCAGGTTGAGGAATTAACGGCCAAAAAGAACAATGTGGATAGTGATGACTCTGAAGACGATGTTGGTACCTTGAAACCCCTAGCCCCATGGATGCTCGAGCTAGGACCACCTGAGCCAGGATTCAAATTGCCCGACTTAAAGCAATACGACGGCTCAACGAGTGCATTAGATCACATGCAACACCTCAAAGCTCAAATGTGTGTGGTGTTTAGGGCTTCGGGACATGATGATGTGATGTGTAAAGCTCTTACGAACACGTTGACTGATGCAGCTTTAAGGTGGTTTAGAAGCCTTCCGAAAGGAAGCATCTACTTGTGGAAACAAATGAGGAAGAAATTTTTGGGAATATTTGCAACGACTGGAGATCGTCGCAAGACTGGGAACGATCTAAGTAACATAACACAGGGAGCAAATGAAAGCTCAATGAATTACTTCAAAAGATTCAAAAAATTGGTTGATCAGATCGACGAGGATCTGACGGATCGCGAAATCATTAACTGTTTCAGGCATGGTATTGTATCTTCAACTTTGGACTACGAGCTTCAAGTCCACCCGGCCAAATCCAGAAAGGACCTCTATGCTAAGGCCTATGCAGTGGCCGAGGCTGAAGAGAGGAAATTACAGCGAGATGGGAAGGCCGTCGCTAGTGATGAGGTGGCAAAACCCAAGAAAGATAAGATCGGTGACAAAGGGAAGAACAAACAGGGAAAGGCTGAGAAAGTACCTGACTCGTATACTCCTTTGACCGTGTCACGGGCAGAGATTTTAAGCAATGTGGATTTTGGGACGGCACCAAAAATGAACCCCAATGCAAAGGGGAAGAAGAACATGAACAAATATTGTGAATATCATCGAGATCGGGGGCATGACACCGAGGAGTGTTTCAGTTTGAAAAAGATAATTCAAAGGTGGATAGACGATGGGCGACTTGACCAATATGTGAAGAGGGATCGTACAGCGGCCAACAACCGAGCCCCAAACAACGACCCTCCAGAGAGGCAGTCGAGAATGGTCCTGGTCATCTCTGAGGAGGCGAGCAAGAATCAAATCAAGAGTGCTATTTACCATTTGAAGAAAGTCCCCCATGTTCCCCCAAAGTCTGATCGTCCCTGGCTTCATTGAAATTTGTGAATCAAGAAGGATATTGATTGATACCAGGGCAGCTAAAGACATTTTGTTCTACAACGTCTATCAGAAGATGGGTCTACCTGATAGTCGCCTAAGTCCATACTTAGGTCTTCTTGAGGGATTCACCAATCATAGGGTAGATGCCAAGGGACAAATTGATTTGCCCGTCGATATCGGGGACCATCCTTTGAGAACCATCCAAACTGTTACTTTGTTGTGATCGACGTTGTAAGTGACTACCATGCAATCCTTGGCCAACCTGGCTAGGCCACTCTAGGGATCGTCGCGTCTATCCCTCATCAAAGAATTAAATGTCTAACCCGCTCAGGAATCGGATGTGTGTTGGGGATGGACCCAGAATTCCTTGAGCACGTGTTGAAAACCAAACGGACAATCGAAATCGACGATCCTGATCACATTGTGAAGCTTTCTAAGTCAATCAAGCAGACGACGACCTCATGCTACAACGTCTCCACAATCAAGTGTGTGGACGAGACTGGAACTTTCGTAGAAAAATTCCTGGGCGACCAAATGGCAGCTCCACAGCTTTTGGTCAACCAGGAATCAGGGGCAGAGCTGGACACGTTGATTGACGACGAGGTTCCTAACCTTACCCCGGAGGCAAAGAAAAAGATCAAAGAAATTGTGATTGAATTTATGGATTTTCGCGACGACGCTCCTGAAATAAAGCCTGCCGACGAGCTGATTGAGCTGGTCATCAACCCAAATCACCCCGAGTAAAAGATAAAACTGGGGTCTCAGCTAACAACTGAGGAGAGGGATGAGATAATCACCCTACTCAAACATAACCTCGACGTCTTTGCTTGGAAGGTTGAGGACAAGAAAGGCATAAGGGAAGATGTGTCCGTCCATAGGGTTGGAGTAAACCCGACGATGAAATTTAAGGAGCAGAGGCTAAGGATTTTTTCAACAGAAAAGATGGTTGCAATTAAACAAGAAATTGAGAAGCTGTTAAGTGCTGGAATAATTGTGGATGCTGGATTCACGACGTGGCTGGGAAATGTTGTGCTAGTCAAAAAACCCAATGGCAAATGGAGATTATGTGTAGATTTCACCGACCTGAACCTGGCATGGCCCAAGGACAGTTAACCCTTACCCAGAATTGACAAGCTCGTCGATTCGGTTGCTGGGCATACGACCCTCAGCTTTTAGGATGTTTATTCCGGCTATCACCAAATTAAGATGGCTGAGGAAGATATTCCAAAGACGGCCTTTCAGGCTGCAGGGGGAACCTACTGTTATACAAAGATGCCTTTTGGGCTAAAAAACGCTGGGGCGACTTACCAAAGGATGATCAACAAAGTTTTTAAAGGTCAACTAGGTGATAATCTGGAGGCGTACATAGACGACATGGTCGTCAAATCAAAAAAGAGGAAACATGTTGACGACCTTCAACAAACTTTCTCTAACCTACGAGCAAACAACATGGTGCTCAATCCAGCTAAATGTGTTTTTGGAGTTGCAGGAGGCAAATTCTTAGGGTTCATGCTCTCTCAGAGGGGAATAGAGGCTAACCATGAAAAGATTAAAGCTTTGATTGACATGGACGAGCCAACAAACATCAAGGAGGTCCAAAGGCTGAATGGACGAGTTACGGCCCTAGGTCGTTTCATTTCAAAATCGGCCGAAAGATCTCTTCCCTTTTTCAAATCTCTCCGAGGCGCCAAAGATTTCAAATGGACAGAGGAATGCTCACGATCGTTTAATCAGCTCAAATAATATCTCGGCTCTCCACCTCTTCTTAGCAGCCCCGTAGTTGGGGAAGACTTATACGTCTATCTCTCGGCGAGTGACAAGGCCGTCGCAGCCATGATGGTCAGAGAAGAGGATGGAACAAAGAGGACGGTATATTACGTGAGCAAAGCCTTATCTAATGTGGAAACTCGTTATTTCAACACTGATAAAATTGCCTACTCTCTCGTCATTGCAGCACGAAAGCTACGAGCCTATTTCTCAGCCCATCCCATTGTTGTTTATACAGATGCCCCGCTCTAAAAAATCTTACATCGACCCAAAAGCTCTGGTCGTCTCCTAAATTGGAGCATTGAGTTGACCAAATTTGACATCCAATATAGAGCACGAAAGACCCTGCAAGCCCAAGCTCTTACTAGCTTCTTGATAGAGACACCGTTCAGCTTAGATGACGACCAAAGTGTGCCACAAAAAATTGGCAAGGGCAAGCAGGTCGATGACAAACCAGAGGAGTTGGCTTTGCCTATTGGATGCTGGAAAAATTTTTCAGATGGATCGGCGACAAAGGAGCTAAGTGGGGCCGAGATTGTGCTAGTGGAGCCAGAGAGTAACACTGTTCTTGAAGAGGTTTTGAGGTTCAAATTCCAAGCGTCGAACAACCAAGCAGAATACGAGGCACTGATTGCAGCAATTGAATATGCTAAGTGTTTCGGAGCAACGAAGATTGTAGCATACTGTGATTCTCAACTAATCGTCAACCAAGTTCGCAGGGATTACCAGGTCATCGATTCCACCTTATAGAGGTACCACTCTTTAGTCGGCGAGTTGATACAAGGGTTGGAATTTTGGGCCATCCAACGTATTGCCAGGGAAGATAATGAACACGCTGACCTACTCTCAAAGCTGGCCACGGATCAACTGCCAGAAGACGAGCATGGCCACCACCTGGCCTACCTTGAGCAGCCAGCTTATGACAGAGTGAAGGTTATGTGTGCTGGGGACGGCCCCAAGTGTTGGATCGATGAATTGAAGGCCTTCATTGAAAGGGACGAGCTACCAGCCGACGAGATACTCGCTCGTCAAATCGAGAGGAAATCTCCCCATTTTTTAGTCATAGATGGTGAGCTCTACCGACGATCTATCACGAGACCATTGCTAAAGTGTGTCCATCAGGACAAGGTTGTGAACCTACTTTTTGAAGTACATCAAAGAGAGTGTGGGGGCCATCCTGGAGCCCGTACACTAGCAGACAAATTGATCACCATGGGATATTATTGGCCCCACTTACGTGAAGACGCAAAGCAGTTCGTGAAGAAGTGTGATGCCTGCCAGAGATTCGCTGACCTTCCAAAGCTCCCGACAACCAATCAAACCCCCGTCATGGCAGTTTGGCCATTTGACATGTGGGGCGTTGACTTAATTGGGCCTTTCCCACAGGCCAAAGGGGGAGTGAAGTACGTTATTGTGGCAGTGGATTATTTTTCCAAGTGGGTTGAGGCCAAAGCACTGAACAAGATCACAGAGAAAAATGCCTTAAGTTTTATTTATGATTCAATATGGTGTCGCTTTGGGATCCCCAGGGTGATCGTCTCTGACAATGGCCTTCAATTTTCAAGGAAGTTTGAGCAAGAGCTAAAGAGAATGGGAGTTAAGCATTCAAAGTCATCTGTTGCCCATCCTTAGGGCAACGGGCAAGCTGAAGTGGCAAATAAGCTTGTGTTGTCTGCACTATGCAAAAATCTTGAGGGCCTTGATGGAAGATGGTTGGACGAACTCCCGTCGGCTCTTTGGGCAGTCCGGACAACCACCAGTGGACCTACGGGGGAAACCCCATTTGCTCTGGCCTATGATTTTGAGGCCATGGCTCCCGCCGAGCTTCAACTCCCCACTGATCGCGTTGTCTTTTACGACGTTGAGAGAAATATTCGTAACAGACAGGTCGACCTTGACATCTTGGATGAGCGACGACTGGACGCTCAATTAAGAATGGCCAACTACAAAAAACGTACCAAGGCGTATCACGACAAGAAAGTCAAGAGAAGAATTTTCAAGGTCGGCGACTATGTTTTGAGAAAAATTGAAGCAACGGGCCTCAAAGCTCGTCAGAACAAACTCTCCCCCAATTGGGAGGGGCCATATATCGTCACCAACGTTGTTAGAGAAGGAACGTACAGACTTGCCAAGCCCAATGGTGAAAAGCTCAAACACCCTTGGCACGCCAATCACCTAACCAAATACTACTTCTGAGCTCATCGTCAGACACCAGCGCCCTTAGGGCACCTTACCTTGTGGTTCTTTATGTAACTTTTTCAAAAGTGGAGTTTTTGGAATTTGTAAGGGATAAACTATGAATCCCATAAATTCAAGTTGTAATGAATCGAATCAATTATCAATGGACGATCGTCATTCAGATTTCTTTGAATTTTTTTTGTAAATTCGATACATTATCGGTTGAGGCCAGACTTCGACCTTCACAATCACTTTGATCAAGTATAAAGATCAGTCGAAGCCAAACGTCGGCATTTACACAAACTTTAGCCAAGTATAAAGGTTAGATGAATCCAGACTTCGTCGATTGCTATAACGGAATAAGACAACTTGTCCAAATAATCTTGCCTCCGAGCAACTATCTATGGACCTTAGTACTATACCTATGAGCCATATGAAAGGTTAAAAAAGCACAAGTATGAACAAGGGTCGGTCGTATTGAGACGACCTATGTTCTAGTCATCACTAATGATGACCATACACACTTGTCTTCAAACCTTTTGCTTTCACCAAGTTATCACATGCTATCTACGTTAGCATACATACTAACAAGCAGAAAACACCAAACATTAATTAAACATAACATGGTATGACCCCCTCTAAACGACGAGGGAAAAGGGCCAATTACATTACAAAATATAAATTGTTTGGGAAACATTGTTTGGAATCAAAAAGCAAAATGAAACATTGTTTACTATTACAAGCCATCTCAGTAAAATAAATTACAACTACTGATCACCGACGTTGGTTGGAAGCTCGTCAGGATCGGGACCATTCCCCATGAAAGATGAATAATAAGAGTCAAAGTTTCTGGGATTTAAGGCCGGGACAGGCCACTCCTCCTTCCCATCTTTCTCATCATCTTCCTTGATGATGGTTAGATCGTTATCATCAAAGGGGATGAGATGATGGGCCGAACGAGCTTCCTGATCGTATGAATCCTCGGTACAGAGATCAGCCAGCTTCCTCACGGAGAGTAAATCTTTGGTCTCTGGATCTATGAGGATTCGCCTGGCCAGATGCTTGGCTCCAACCTTGAAGAAACCCTTGGCCTTCTCTGTAATCATTAGGAGGTACTCATGGCCTTCGTTGTACTCCTTGACGGCATCCAGTTTAGCTTGGGCCAAGGCAGCCTCATGGTCAGCCTTCATCTCTTTGATCTGACCCCGAGCAGCATTGTGGTCAGTCTTCAATTTCTCAATCTTAGCCTCGGCGGCATGAAGGCCGGTGATCAGGGTCATTGCATCGGCGTCATCTTTCTCCTTGTCTGACACTAATTTGGCTTTATCTTTCTCCAAGAGGCCGACCTGGACCAAAGCCTCATCCTTCTGCACCATCAAGGACTCGTAGGCAGTAGTCAACTCTCTAACGTTCTTCTCAGCCTCACTGAGCTTCTGCTCCACCGTCTCCTTAGCGCCGATAGATTGGACGAGTTGCTCGCTGGCCCGATGCTCTGCTTCAAGGCAGTCCCTATAATCTGAGGTCATGGCGTCCATCATCGACGACAGCTGCACCAACAAGATTTTTAGTACGAATATAAGGAGATAAAGAAAGACTTGTAAAAAGGTAAGGATGAAGTACCTCAGTTTGGATCAGCCCAAGACGGGCGTGATAAGTCTCGGGAGAGAGCTTAGCAGTCTTCAACCTGCGGACAAGCTCAACATCCCTGGCCCGTCTAGTGAAGGCCATCCCCAAGATGAGTGGGTTACCATGCCTCGTCAGATAAGGAACCCCAGCTATTGGAGGAACCTGGGAATACAGAGTTGCCAACTCTATGGCCTTCTCCTTAGTCAGAGTCCCTGAGGACGAGGCAGGAGCTTCAGTTTGTGGAGTAGAAGGATCGGAGGTGCTAGGAGGGTCGTTATTGGATTTTTTGCTTCTCTCTCTCTCCTCTCCAGAGCCCGTAGGCAGAGTCTTCCTTTTCTTGGAGGCCTGACTGCCCGCCTCAAGCAAATCTGGGTTTGAGTCGGAGCTCCCAACTGTCTCCAGATTGATATACTCCCCTGGTTCAACGACGACCATTTGGGTATCCGCATTGACAGCAACACTTATCTCCTCCACCTTAGCATCCACTGCTCTTTCAGGCTCGTTAACACGTACTTGACGGCCTCCAGTATTCAATCCCTCAGCAACGGGCCCAGCATTCTCCCTCTCAATCAAGGGGATGGCTCCGGAGCTTTCCTTGGGAAGCTCGTCGTTTCTTCTAGTCATATTTTCTTGACGATCATACACAGCATTGGACGCCGCTCGGTCCCTCCTGGTAGCCCTTCGATCGTTGGCTCTGATGGCTCCACTCATGATGTTAGACTTAACTCGGTTGATGTCTCTCTCAGAGAGAACTGCAAGACAGAAATGATACGAGTTAGGCTGTTTTCGACGAGACAAAAAAGACAGATGGTTACAAAATAAAAAGATAAGTTATGAGGACTTAACCCCCAATCATCTCAAGGTTAGCACAAAGCTCCTCAGGATTTCTGGCACGTGCCCCCATACAGTTTATACAGTTCTCCTCCCAGGCTAAGTCATCGTGACCCAAGTGGGGTAGCGAGCGTCGAGATTAATCTTTACCAAGGGTTCAGGCCCAATCGACGGGCTAGACATCATGCCGACCCTGATATATCTCTAGTGTGAGGCCTCAATTTCTCAATACGACACCCATCCAATGTTCAGCAAAGCATCAATCTTACTCTTAAGCTTGTTGTCCCACGGAGCCAACCACACATGCTCGTCTGAAACCATTCTCTGATCCTCTTGGAAGGGAAACTGCCAACCCACTCTACTTTCGACAATGATCATGTGGTTCTCCCAACCATAGACCTTGTTTTGGGTATCCAGAAATAACCCCCGTACATTTCGGTGAGACGCCACACTAACCACGGATTTCCCACGAACTGTGGATCGGGTCGTCTTGTAGTATTGACGGAATACTTTGTTACAAGGCTCGTAGCCAAGGAATCTGCAAACTATTATGAACGATGATAAAGTCCTAACGGCGTTTGCACTCAGTTCCATGGGCACGCAGGTCGAATCCTCTAGGAACTCGATCGTTGACTCAAGCTCAAATTGTTTATAAAAGAAGGCCACATTTTCCTTGCTGGTAAGGAGGGCCTCTCGACAAGGCTCGTACTCAGCCTGACTGAGATACTCGAGTCTATATGTAGAGGCCTAGACTCTATACAACTCCCGTAGGGCGTTGACCATTTGCTCCCCAATATTCCTCTTCCTGGTCTGGATTTTTGTTACGACCCATGGCCCTTCTACCCCGGCACCAAAGCCTCGTTCATTGTGCCCTGGTCGTACACTGGTATGGAAGGCATCAACTATTCGAGGTTCACCAGCACTCGTACTGGCCTTATTTACTTCGTGGATTGGTTTTTGGGGGCGATCGTCGTGATCCATAGCTACAAAACAAGTGGAAAGAGCAAGGGAATCGGTCCTAACATCAACTGGCGATGATCTATCTAAGGGCAACCTAGATTCCCCAGAGGCAAAATTCCTAAGAGAATCACGACGGGCCAAGGAATAATGAGTTTGTATGTGACTGGGAAGGTCGTTCATAGACCTGAAGGGTGTTACCCTTGGGTCATCTTCCTCAAACTCCCCAAGAACCTCATCAGTTGGAAATCCCAGAGGCTCATTTTCAAAACCAAATTTTTCCAGGATTGAAGAACACTCACTTAAGGGAATTTCTCTCCAAATACCTTTGGCACATTTATACACCCTCTGATTAAGCCCAAAGCCAAACTGTACCCCTCTCTCAAAACTCACAAATCTGGGGGCCATTAAACTAGTTCTTAAAACCCCAAAAAACCCAGAAAACCGAAGAACAATTGAAGAAATTACCTGTTTGAAGGTTTGAGGATGAGTTTTCCGGTGGTAAGTCAAAGAAATCCCTAATCCAAGCTCCCAGTTGTCGTAGAGACGGAGAAGCCAGAACCTTCAATGTCGCCGGAAAGGGTATTTGCGTTCGCCGGAGTTGAACTTGCTGATTGCCGGAATCTCTTCTCCTTGCTAAATGCTTTCAAGAATTATGGGTGCGAAAAGTTCGAAATGAAGGAGGGGGGAGGTATTTATACGCAGAGAATGTGAAGGGTTTTGGCCTAGGAAACCCAAACGGTGTAATAATGGAGAGCATTAAATACCAGTTGTAATTTCCAAGGGGAATGTCCCATCACGGGACGCATGTCATTTAATGAAGGAATCCTGGCCGCCTACGTCATCAACAGTGATGTCACCTCATTTCAAATTTCAAATTGACGGTCGTACGGATAACCCTCAAAGAAAAATGCGAACTCCTGGCTCGTCAAGACGACCCATGAGTTGGGGGCCACTGAACGGAATATTTCATGATGGGCCAGGCCCAAGTCTTTCCCTCCAATAAAAGGGCTCAACAAGCCTACTAGGAGGCCAAGATTGAAGGAAAAACCCAAATGATGGATCCTGGGCCGTCAAACAATGGATGGCGGTCGTCGCCATTGAGCGGCCGAGCCCATCCAATGACGAGTCATTTAAGGATGGGACAACTCACCTGTTCGTTTGCTCGTCGAGTCATCTACTTAACGACGATCTAACTGGACGTACAGCTCCAGGTCGTCCTCTTATAAAGCTTGCTCTACAAGCCTAACGGAGATAGTGCCAAATCTACCGCTTGCCCACTCTACACTTATGTCTCCACATAACTGATAGTGGTGCCAAAAAGGCGTGCTGGTTTGACTTTCCGTTATTGTGCAAACCACTGTCCATGACAGGTACAACAGTGTCCTTGTTTGTACAGAGTAATCTTAGGATGCCAAGTGGATGCATGGGGACAAATCTAATCCAACGGTTGGTAACAATCCAATCCAACGGTCCAGATGGAAACCCGAATTTCCTTCACCCATTATAAATACCAGAACAGTTCTTTGGACTAAGGTAATGCATATTTTTATATTCACGTATACACACCCACCATATCTTTATCACCATTCTCCAGCCCAAACACTGATTCTCACGCCGGAGGGCCTTGCCGAATAAGCCCCGGCGCAGTTCATGGTTTATTTCTTGTGATTGTGCAGATCAGAAGTCAGCCTAAATAATCTGCTGGACCTAGAGCTGAGCCCGAACGTTTTCCTGCGTCATCAGTTAACACAGCCAACACATCATTTGGAAGAAAAAAATAATTTATGAATATGGAGTCACCATGTGTAAAACTGTAGAACTTATTAGTGCATTCTTGTGTACGTATATCAAATTAACACCTCTGCATTGGAGATGGCCAAAATGGGTCCAAATCCGTGAGAGGTTTACATGGACCGTTGCCTGTGGCCCATTTGGCCTTGGTCCGTCCAGTCCGCGGCCCGTAACCCGTCCAACCCACTTTTCATATGAGACTGGCTTGGATCAAGAAAGTCCGCACGGACCTAGCTTTGGCCCGCGGATCAGAAGATCCGTTTGGTCCGTGGCCCATTATCAAAGAGGTCCGCACGGACCTCTTTGTAAATGTCTATAATGTCCTCAAATAAATCCGTTAATAAATTCGTTTGAGGGGTATTTTGTTCCAATTTACACAATGTTCATTTATCATAGAGGTCCGTGCGAACTTGTTTGTGAATTTATAATCAGTATAATTAAATTGAAAAGTCTTACCATTTTTCTCACAAAACAAATTCAATCATCCTATAGAATTCTCTCAAACCAAATCATCAAAATATTTCCAAGATCAAAGTTTGTGATTACATCGTAAGAGTTTAAGGTAATCTTATTGTTTTAGGTATTTAATTGTTTACTCGCTAGTTAAATATTGTGTTAAGTAGTTAATTTTTTTAATCTTCATAAATTTCGAAAATTCCAAAAAAAATTACTTTTATTCCTAAAATTATAAAAAAAAAATTATAATTATTTACTTATATTGTTAGTAAATTATTGCCAAAATTATTTAATCCTTATAAATTTTCGAAAATTCAAAAAATATTTTTTGCATTTTTAATTTTAATTGTCAGGTAATTTATATATGGACTATAAAATTAGTGGGTATGATTGGTTAATAGCTACAGAGCTATTAGATTTACTTAAACCTTGGTGGAGGGCAACCAAGATTTTCCTGGGAAGTTATTTTTCCACCTCCCATCTTTTGTGCCGTGAAATAAATGTCCTAAGTGAAATTTTTAGGCAATTTAGATCACATGCCTTGTTTGGACTTGCCGTTATCCAAATGGAGAGTAAATTCACAAAATATTATGAACATTTTTCCGTAGTTTCCCAATTAGCGACCATAATGGACCCTAGGATTAAGTACTCCTCATTAGGTTAGGTGGCTTGTTTGATGAATTTTATGAGAATACGAGACCCGACCTTGACCCAGATGCCTTAAACACTTTGTCCAAGAATAAATTTAGGGAAATTCACACAATCCTATATTGTTTGTTCGACCACTATTGTAGAACACTAAAGGGACCAAACACAACATCCGAATGAAAAGGGAGTGGAGCATCAAAATTGCTAAAAAAATGATGGGATTTCATGACAAAAGGAAAAACTTCATCCTCATCTAGTAGTGGTTCTCAAAGTGGTGTAGATGAATTACACTAATACCTTGAAAGCTCATATTACCCCTTAGATGGTGAAATTTTTGAAAATTTGAATGTCCTACAATGGTGGAAATCGCATGCTAATATTTATCCTATTCTTACAGTGATGGCACGTGATCTACTTACCCCTCCGGTGTCCACGGTAGCATCGAAGGCTGCTTTTAGTGTTGCAGGAAGAGTGGTGACGTCGAAGCGAAACCAACTTAGACCCACTCTTATCGAGAGATTGATTTGTCTTGCGAATTGAGATGACACGGATTTGAGAAAAGGCACATTTCGGGATCTTGAAGACGATGATTATGAAAATGGCGAAGAAGACAATCTCAACGAGGAGTTTTTGCAAGAAGGATTCTAGAAGAAGAAGAAGAATTCAACAAATTCAAAGACTTTGAAGCAATAACAATAATGAAGACCTAAAGATTTTTGAAGACTTTGAATATTTGAAGATCATAATTAGTTTGAAGATTTGAAGACTCATTTATTTTCAAGACTTTGTTAAATTTGAAGACCATAATTACTTTGAAGATTTGAAGACTCATTTGAAAACTCATTTGAAGATTTGAAGACTTTTTATTTTAAGACTATGTACTTTTAAATTGTATCATTTGAAGACAATAAAAATTTCTCCCAAATAATTATGAAATAAATATTAATAGGGTTTCTATTATTAAATTGATTACATTATTACCTCATTTTCTACTATATACTTTCATTTGTTTAGTTATTTTCTATCTTTTTTTATATACTTTTTGTAAAAAAAATCACTCCTAAACAAAGTCTAAAAAATTATTTCCTAGTCAATAAAAAAATTAAAATAAAATAAAAAATAAATATAGGGAAGTCCATCCCCTCCTTTCTTCTATATACTTTCGTTTGTTTAGTTATTTTCTATCTTTTTTTATATACCTTTTTGTAAAAAAAAATCACTACTAAACAAAGTCTAAAATATTATTTCCTAGTCAATAAAAAAATTAAAATAAAATAAAAAATAAATATAGGGTAGTCCGTCCCTCTTTTCTTCTATATACTTTCATTTGTTTAGTTATTTTCTATCTTTTTTTATATACATTTTTGTAAAAAAAAATCACTACTAAACAAAGTCTAAAATATTATTTTCTAGTCAATAAAAAATTTAAATAAAATAAAAAATAAATATAGGGTAGTCCGTCCCTCTTTTCTTCTGTATACTTTCATTTCTTTAGTTTTTTTCTATCTTTTTTAATATTTAAAATAACTAATTTTCTTATGTCTAAGTGATTTTATATTTTTAAAAATATCTTATTAAATACTAAATTAATTTTTATTTTTTCCATACTTTCTGATTTTTTAAAAAATAAAAAAAAATTGAAAAACCCGTTTGGCCCGTGGATCTTCAGATCCGGGCCAAACGGGCGGGCTTGGGCATGTGTAAGTGCCCCAATCCGGGTCGTTAATATTCCGTCAGCCCAAATTAATGATTTATAGCCATTTTGGGACATTTTGGACATTATTTTGACAATTTGAATGAGGAAGAACCTCTTAGAAATAAAAAAAATGGGCAAAGATCTCGCTGAAAATTTGTCATTTCCAATAAAAAGGAATATTGACCATTTAGATAAATCCAAAACTGCTTTCTGCACAGGACCAGGCACGCTGCTGATCCCATCCGCGCGGATAAGATTGTGCCTACAATCTCATCCACGCGGATAAGATTGCACCCCGGCCAACCTATAAATACAGCCCTTCTCCCTCAGTTTTAAAAAGTTAAAAAATTCGTAAAACCTACTGTTACTCTGTCAAAATCCTCCCTCAAACAGCCCTTAACACCTTCACCACTCAAATTTCATACCAAATTCAACACCAAACCCACTCCAAAATCACTTCGAAGCCATTGAAACCCTCAAACCCTAAACACCAACCTAAGAAACAATTGGTAAACTCTTGTTCTCTCTACTCAACACTCCTTTGTTCATGCATGAATTTCATATCTCCATGATGTGACTTTACTTGCCCCTTTTTGTTCATCCCCCTTCCCTTTGTCCTAGAATTCAAGAGGATCTCCATGGAACCCATTTTCATGGATGATTCTCTACAAGGATCCACATTTTATTTGTGAATTTTCCTTGTCCCTTTTACACTAACTTGTCTTTACTAGTTATTTGCTTACTTGACTTAGAAGATGATCATCTTGGAGTTCATCTCCATAGATGATCACTTCTAAATGGACCACATCTTTTACTTCCATGTCTCTTTATATTTCTAGTTCTTACTTGTTACTTGACCTAGGATGTGGTCATCTTGGAGTTCATCTCCATAGATGATCACTCAAAATGGTCTAAATTGTTCATTTCCTTGCAAATCCCCCTCTCAAGTCTAAGATGCTCACCTTGGAACTCTTTCCTTTGATGAAAATCATCTAGACTCACAAGCTAGGTCACGCAAGATTTATGAGATACACTTTAGTATAGGTCTCAAGGATGGTCTTCCTCATTGCCACCTTAGAGATCTTCCTCTAAAAGTTGATACATCTTGACTCATCCCTTGTTTAAATTTACTTTCATTTCAAATCCCCTTCTCTTTCGCAAATGATATGTTTTTCAAGTCCTAATGTACCCCCGGGAAGGCTTGATTAAGTGGATTCATCATTTATGACCACTAATCAAAGTCTAGGAAAAGAGAGGACAAAACATGGATGCCAAAATCCAAATATTTCCTTTGTTCTTTCTGTCTTCAGTTACATTTCCAGTTAAGTCCTATAAATCCAGTTAAATTTCTGGAAATTACAGTGACTAATTGAGAAACTCTAAAAAATATTGACACTGCAGCCCCATCTGCGCGGATAAGATTACACTACAATCTCATCCATGCGGTTGACATTGTCATCTGCAAACAGTTTTTCAGTTTCTGTTATTTTCAGTTTAGTCACTATTTTCGAACTGTTTTTCAGTCCAGTCCTTGGTATTTCTGTTATTTCCAGAAAATCCCTTTTAGTCAAATCTTTTTCAAAACACACACAAACATACACAAAAGTTTCAAGTTTGGAAGACTCGTCATACGAGGCATTTCGGGTGAACGCCAAACGTTCTTCCCGGAATGTAACGTGACCTCCGAACTCATTTTCTCTAATTTTAGGTATTTTTCAATGTTTTGGCCCCTTAAACTAAAAACGGCGTGGCGACTCCGTTGATTTTTCAAAGTCCGATAAAGAATTTTCAAACCTCCAAAAAAGGGCATTGTCGGGCTTCGGCGCAAAAAAATCGGGTACATCACAGCATGGAAAATGGGACGGGCCGAGCCGGGTTTAGGCCCGTTTGGCCACACGGGCTGACGGGCTTGGATCCGCACCCGCCCGCGGACAGGTCCGTACGGACCGGGCCGGCCCGTTTGGCCATCTCCACACTGCATGCGTAGGTGTAAGATTTATACTATGCATTGAAGGAATATAAATGTAGTTAGTTAAACCCTATGTTCTTCTTTAAATATCACCATTTTCGCATAGTTTTGAAATTCTGCATGATGTACAATGGACTGCCCCTAAATCTAGGGTTTGTGGGGGCAGTGAAATGACCGAAGTCACCCTGCGAGATATGATCTGTCAATGTAGGAATGATCAACCTCAAGATTGGGCGGAATCCAGACTGTTGTGCAGCCAACTGCAATGGCCCCAAATTCATTTAATCTTTGAATATTTCGTATATTTCGTGTAAGATGAATGTTGCTAAGCACGTATCAGGGTCCTGCCTATAGGGATATTTTTATTGCTGTTCAATCTGGTTTGAATTTAGCTACAGCCTGATAAACATAAAATGGTGTTGTGAAGACAAGCATGATAAATCAGTCAACAGTTTCCTTGATTGCATGTAGGCTGTAGCCAGTGTAATTGTGTGAATGGCTATGTTTGAGTAAACCAGCTTAAGTTAAAATTAAGCAACCCTTTGATAGATTATGTAGGGTTAATGAACTGATGCTTGATTTGCACATGTTTTGACTTTTGAGTCTCCAATATATATACTCCATTCGGACCCCTAATAAATACTGCATTTCACTTGTCATTTCAGCGTCGGTAAATAAATACCGCATTTCACTTATCATTTCAACGTCCGTAAAGAATATATTTTACTAATTTGTACATTGTTTGTACAATTGTAATTAAATTGCACCGAATCTATTTCTGTTATAATACGACTTTTATTTTGGAACTGTCAAAAAAGTAAGACTTTATATTTATTATGTATCGGAGAGATCGAGTACTATTGACGCATCGACCATTTACAATAGAGTACAATTCTTGCTGGGGTTTGTCAACTGAAAATTATTTCTCTACGTGCATTTGATTTGGAAGGACTCAAAGTAGCTTCTGGAAAGAAGGACCACAGTGCCACTGCAAGAAAAAAAAATAAGTTAGTGGTACTATGTAAATAATTGACGCTAAATCTAGATATTGTTTTCTTCGGCTGTCGGCACAAATTGAAAGGTAGGGTACGTAGTAGTTAATTGTGTTGTGCGTTGTGCGTTGTGCGTGTGTAGCTTGTTCTTGGAGCAACAATTGTTTTCTAGGTTTGATGCGATCACACCTATATCGTTACTACACTAGCTAATAGCCTCGACCCTTTTCCCCGGGACAAAGCATTGTTAACATTTTTCTTATTACTTGTTGGGCAAAATTATGACAGTTACTTTGTTTTTTTATGTTGTAGATTTATCTCTATTACCCCTAAAAGTTTTAATTTTTTCCGTTGCTATCTGTGTGTAGATTTTGGAAAAAAGAAGAAGAAGAAGATCTAGCGATCGATGACATTTGATTCCAATCAAAATAATTGGAGGATGAATTTTCGTTTTTAAAATAATAAAATGTATAGATTTGAATATTTCTAATACTCTATGTAATCAAGTGGTAGGCTATAATATTATGAGAATTTCTCATTCTATAATTGGTAAAAATGAAAAGCAAAATGAGATATGAAGTGACATTCTTTGTGCACAAAGCTTTGATAGAGTGGCATTTAAAAATCGAGTAGGTCTGCTGAGAAACGTGTTTCTCCATAAGTTATGGAGAAACGTGTTTTTCCAAATGTAATAAATTTTTGGATATCCTTTCAAAAGGTTCTGGATATCCTTTCAAAAGGTTCTGGATATCCAGAAGGCTTTGGACGGATATCCAGAAAACAAAGTCTACACCACCAGAAGCATTTTAAACAAAAAGCAATTGCACAATACGCAAACACTGTATCCAGAAACTTACAAAATGATATCCAGAAACTTACAAAATGATATCCAGAAACATTTAATAAATTTCTGGATATCCTTTCAAAAGGTTACGGATATCCTTTCAGGTTCCGGATATCCGTAAGGCTTGGGACGGATATCCGAGAAAACAAAGTCTACACCACCGAAGCATTTTAAACAAAGGCAGTTGCACAATACGCAAACACTTTGCTTTAAAATTGAGAAGAACGACGATGTTACCACTATCTCTGTGCAATTGAAGCTTCACAACCGCATCACCATACTTCGTCGCCCAGGCGGGTGATGATCGAATCGATCGGTGAGATTGCAACGGTGGCCAGGAGAGAGAGACGAACGGTGAGGCGGGAATTGTTGTTGAATCGGCGGTTTGGGAAGAACAGAGATCGGTGATGGAGGTTGATTTAGATCGGCGTTGTTGGAGGTAGGGAGATTGAGGGAAAGGTGAGGAGGATTGAGGGAAAGGTGAGGTCGCCGGTTGAGGGATTTGGTGAGGAAGCTTTGGCCGGAATTACGCCTAGAGAGAGAGAACGTCTGCGTGCGTATAGAGAGAGAGAGAGGTCCGGGGTGTGTGTTGTGTGTGATATCCCGTAAAGAAAAAACCCGTTTCTCCGTAAATGATGGAGAAACGCGTTTCTCTCTAGATTTTGTGTTAAAAATCTCTCACGATGCCACAAAATTTGATGAATGACATTAGTAAATGCCATTGAATACTTCTTCGGTGTCACGGTAAGTGCCACTATAAATCTTTATTGTGTATTGTCGGTAAACAAATAGCTCTTTAGTGGCACTGTATATGATGTTGCACGAATCGTGCTTATCAATCTCTGTCCAGCCGCAAAATTGATCACCTGGCTGCTTGACCTGAAACAAGGAACCCACGACTAGCCGGATTGGTCTCCGGCGAAGACCCTCGAGCGTGAGAGTAAGTATAATGTATGGAGAGCTAATATGTTATAAAGAATAATGTACTCAGAATAACAAATAGCAATTACCTTGGAACGGTTGATATTGTGAAGTATTTATAGGCGTTTGTGTGAGTTGTAATTGTGGTAGGATTTCTAGAGATCCCTTGAATCATGGCCCAAATCATGGATATAATCATGTCCATATATAACTCCTGGTTAGTAGGGAGTTTGTTAAAGAATAGAATTGTAAATACGCCTGGACTCTGTAGGTCGACGTACTCTCGTAAGTCGAGGTCCTGCTTGGATCTAGGTCGACCTGACTGATGGATAGGGTTGGATAATGCCCGTATAGGATATGGATCGTATGTCGGACAAAGCTAGGTCAGGACCCTTGATGTCGGACAATGAGCTAGGTCGACTGATCTTTGATGATGAGCCTTGGGCCCGATAATAATTGGGCCGACCCACTGAGATGTGGTGGCGATATACGTCTGAATGATAGGGCTTGCTCGTTGGGCCTAGCCCATCACATTTATTCCATTCAGTGGCCCCCAACATTCTGAGTTGACTTTGTCTACCAGGAAGTAATAAGAAATTTTGATATATTTTGGAGTATGTCGTAGGTCGATGCTCAAACTACTGGTTGGTTGACTGATGGTGACGTGGCTCAATCTGGACCATTAACTGTTTGGACAGTCGGATTCGTTGAAGCACCAAAATTCAGTAATGACTACCCGTTTTGACGCTTGGACACCCGCCTCGGGAACCGTTCGCAGCATTAATTGAGACGAAACCGTTTGAAACCTTCCCTTCTCTAGTTCAATTTAGGAAAGATATAAAAAGGCAAAACCTTTTCCATTTCGGATTTTTACTACCTTCGAATCTCTGAATATATCCGGCAAGGAATCAGCAAGGCGAACGAATTTTACAGCGTAGCCAGACCATCAGTTTACTGTAAAAACCCCCTTCCTTTGAATCAATCAAGGTATTCCCCTAATCCTTCGTTTTTAAGTTCAATTTCCGCTTTCTCTATTGATTCCGCCATGGCTAGGACCTTTAGTAGTGAGCCTGGGGCTTGGTATGGGTATTGCACCGTGAGGTGTAATGACGGAGATGACCAAAGTAGAATGTATTTCTGTCTTGACCAGGTGGGGTTTAGGGTTTAGGGAACTAGAGCTTCCTGTAGGAGAAGAATTGGGCGATTTGGCAGTAGACGACCCAAAAATTGTTTGCTTCCACCTTTTTCATGAATTGTTAGATCACTTAGTCTTGTTTTACGTTAGGGGACCCAACAAACCTTCTTTCCTTAGGACTAGAATAGGCTTTCCAGGGGAATTTAGGTCGTCCTTAAGTAGGTCGCATGAGTCTGTATCTAGGACTGATTCCCCTATTTCTTCTTCTTCAGATATGTCGACCCAGGCATCGCCGAGCTCTTCCTCGGGCAGGATTGTGGATGCATTTTGCTCGACTGTTGTGCCAGGTCGCAATGAGAGGGGGTATGTGGCCCCTAAGCCAGAAACTGGAAAGAAGGGTGCTGATTCCAGACTGGAGCTTCTCTATAACTTTTTTGAAGTAAATAAGGAGGATTATCGACTTACTTATGTCACTGCTAAAGAGAAGAAAGCCCACGGGTGGAAGCATTGGGCATTGGACCCCACGAGAGTAGCATTCTTCTATGGCCAGTTTGAGGCTAGATTAAGACTCCCACTCGATCCTTTTGTTTGTGAGTTCTTAGAGTGTACTAATGCTGTCCCGATGCATATAGGAGCCAACTCTTGTAGGGTGCTAGTATTTTTTGACATGGTATGCAGATTATAGGATATGAACCCTACATGAAAGTTTTCAAGGAGTTTTTCAAGATAGTTTTTGACAAAAGAACATTAGGGTATAGTACACCAGCTAGAACTAAGGCCCCCAAGCTATTTATAAACTTACCCGATAAAGTGGTGGGTTAGAACACCTATATGATTTTGGTCAAAAGTCGATTTGGCTGGGAATTCCCTCTGCCCAATGATGAATCAAGGGAGCTGACCGAGGAAGAATATTGGGCCCCTGATGGAGCAAGGAGTTGTCTGACAGGCTGCGTTTGATAGCTGGTAGGGGACCAATTAGATGGGACCTGTTAGGGAGCAATAAGAACAACTTCATACAGGCTGGGATGCTGTTAGGAGATGAAGATGTAGTTCCCTTAGCTCTGATAGTGAGAGGCCCTAGGTATCCTGATTGGGTGACCCACACCTTAGGCAAATTCTCTGACAAATGCCAATTATGCCGAAAAACCCCAGACTACTGTAGAATCAATGGAGAGCATGCTGGTGGTAAATCTTTGTAACCTGCTCATTTTGTTTACTTGACAATTTTTGCTTACTCGATAATTTTTTGCCTACTCGACAATATTTTGCCTACTCGACAATGATTTGCTAACTTTTCCTTTCTTGTTTTTGCAGTACTTACTCCTGAACAGCAAGCGAACATGGTTCGTATCGTAAGTACCAGTCAGAGAAAGAAAAGCACCAAGGCCCACGGTGCAGCTAATGCTAGAGCGGGCAGAGAGAAGAAGGCCATGGATGGAAACAAACTTTTGCCCAAGGATAGCGTGGGGATGATCCCCATCGAGGAACCTGAGACTGCAGACCCTGTGAACACTGACTCCCCCAAAGATCAAGCTGCTGGAACTGAAGTGGCTGAGCAAAATCTTGAGCCAATGCAAAAGGAACCCCCAGCTAGGTCCCTGTGGTCGATCTTGATGACGACGAGGAAGAAGAAGACACCCGGCCCCTTTACACGAAGAAGAGGTCCAAGCCCAACCCCAGATCTGAACAAGGGGATGCTACTACCAACAGCTCTCAGCCTTCGACTATCCAAGTCTCATATCCAGAGCTTGTTTAGGCTCACGTGGATAAACTAAGCGATGTTCCTTTGCTAACTGGAGTAGATAGTTCGTGCAGAGAGTATCCTAAGCTAGAATATGGCTAGGTGGTGGTGAGAAGAGTCGTAGATAGGGACCTGGTGAGCAAGTATACCGACAGGGGCTTGACTGCTGAGATGTTTAAAGCTAGGTCGGGGATGTTTCACTTAGAGGTAACATTTTAAGTTTTTACATAATTATCGTTCTTCCTTCTTTCTCGCATTATTCACCTTAACCAAGTTTTAGTCGATCTGATCCTTTGGTTTTCTTGCTGTAGGCTCTTGCCATGGTCGAGCTGGCTACGAGCTATTGGAAAGCTGCTAAGGAGAGAGAGAAGATGGCCCTGACCATGCATGCTCGAAAATTTGCTGAGCTAGAGAAGCTGGAAGGAAAGTATGCCGAGCTGGAAGAAAAGCATTCCGACCTGGATGCTTCCTATGATGCTATGAAGCTGGTCAAAGATAATGCCTTGAAGGACAAGGAGGAAGCCTGGGACGAGCTCGGGAAGGCTCAGAAGGAGCTCATTGTAGTCAAGCTGGATAAGGAGAAAGTTGAGCACGAACTAGAAATTGCGACCAAGATGTTAGGAGAAAATACCAACATGCTTGTCAAACAAACTGATGATCATAATGCAGCTCGAGCCAAAGGAAAGGAGGAGGTTGATGCCCAAGCTAAAGCTGATGTAGAAGCATATAAGGATAGTGATGAATGCTTTAATAACATTCAGAGCCAAGCTTTCTCTTTCTATGATGTTGGTCGATGCCACATGGCTCGACGCATTCTGGTAGATCCTTCAGTTGACATCTCCCTTGAACAATTAGCCAAATGGGCCTCAAAAGAACAATATGACATTCGAGCTTGCCTCGGTCACCCTCAAGGGCCATACAATGATAATGACTTGGCTGCTATTGCTCAAGAAGATGCCGAGCTGGAAGTTGAGCCCTGGGTCACTGTAGCGATGGTGAATTTTTAACATCTGTGAGTCGCCACTTATTATTTATTGATGGAAAACAATAGAAAAAACTTTTTAAAGTAATTCAAGAAATTCAAGGGTTCGGGGGTTAAGTTATGGAATTGGTAGGTCAAGGAGCATCCATTCCACCCAATCCGAAGATTGGTCTTGCTAACTGGGTGTTATTAATCTAATCAATTCAAAGAACAATAAGAAGAAACAAATAAATCCTACTCCCTCCGTCCCGGCCCAAATGTCCCAACTTTCCTTTATGGGTGTCCCATTTAAAATGTCTCAACCCAAAAAGGAAAGTTTTTTTTACTATTTCACCCACTCATTCTCTCTCCTACTTTACTTTTACACTCACAATATTCTCTCTCCTAACTATTCCTCTCACTCATTCTCTCTCATATTTAATTTTTCATACTCACAATATTTAAACTTTTTCTCTTTCTTACATCACTTTCCTTAATTCACGCGTCGAACCCATTTTGGGACATTTATCATGGGACGAAGGTAGTAATTAATTTATTAATTAGGAATATCGGATTGCATGCTTCGAGATCGCCTCCATTGATTGAAGGAACTCTAGGCTAATCCTTTTGATAGGATTACACTACTCTAAAAACAATAGAGGGATTGAGAAGAGAAACGGACGTTTAAAGGATGATTACCTTTTGAGAAGAGATTCGGACAGAATTTTGACTCATTTCTAGATTCGAATCTTGATGCGGACAGAGTTTTGACTCGATCCTTGACTTGAATCTCGATGTTTGTTGATCAACAAGGTTGATAAACAAACTTTAGGTGATTTAGGGTGATTTTATAGGAATCTTTCAGGGAGAGAAATCAGCAAAATGTGTGTGTATTGTGTTTTCGATCGGGGATCGGGGACCTCTGAAATACTGGAAGTCATCAAGTATTTATAGGGGATGAATGACTTGGTCACCAAGTTTAGGAGGTTGAAGTGGATTGGGACTCCTTTCACGGAAGCTTCCAAAACTCTCTAGACAGTAGAGACCCAAATTTGATGATATTTATCAAGAAAAGAGGTTGAAACGGAGAAGGAAACTGATTCTGCACATCCTACAGAGGGGTTGTTTCTCATGAGACATGCATGTCCCGCGTGTTAGGCCCAACTGGTAGGAATCAGGCTAGAGGGGGGGGTGAATATCCTGTTTAAAACTTTTTCCAGAAACTCTTAGAAAACTTTTGAAAATGGTGAGTCACAATCTAGCTAACCGATTAAACAAGGTTTGCACAGCGGAAATAAAGATGTCGGTTAGAGAGCTTCTCATAAAACAGTAAGGTAAAGGGTTTTCAAAGAGTAGATTAAAATTTCATGCAACAGATAATTTTCCAATAGGACAAACAAGTAAGCAGTAACTAGAATCAACAGGTTGTGACCAGTTGAGAGATTGTCAACCGGTTACAACAACACAAATACTAAACAAACATACAAAGAAATGACACATTGTTTGAAGAGGTTCACAGTGTTAAATAATTGCTACATCCTCTACCAAGTTTGGTCAGAACTTGGATTTGTGAAAGTGCACTACTATTAATGATTCCTAACTATTACAAATTGCATTGCAAGCCCAATGATTGAAGGCTGCTAAAAGTAAAGTGACCACTAATGGATCGTGCTACAATAATGACCAAATGTTTTCCAGAGATGTGTTCACAAATTGAACTGATTTCTCTAGGGTGTGCGTGTGATTCAATCAATGTGTTCCATTTATAGTCTTGTAGAGGAACACTACTTGAATTGATTGAAGGTGCTCAGTGTATGTCCTAACAGAGATATGGTCTAGTGAATGAGGGGACTTCAATTGAAGGCCTTGAACTTTAGTTCTGAGAGGTTGGTAGTTCTTGGCGACTCACTCTCAAAGATCTTTAATGCACTCCACCTTCTTCAATGCTCTGGAGAAACTATTTATAATGTCTTTCAAAATAGAGTTGTTGTCTCTGAAGAGGTTGGAGAGATGACTTGGACTGGCAAGAATTTAATGGAGTATCTTTTCATTTAATGCCTGAGATTTGATGAAGATATTTCCAGTTGAATAGTTGAGGGGATGTGAGTACTGGTAACTTTGACATTCCTCTTTGAGATTCTGACATGATGCAGGAATGTCTCTTCAGTATGCTGTTTTACCAACTTCAGCTAAATTGGGGGCTGAGTAGTTAGGAGCAATAAATGATTTAGCTAGCTGAAGGAAGCTTGTAGAATAAGTATGGCCAGTTATCAGCAACTGAAAAAAGCTAAGGACCTTTGACCGGTTATGGAGTGCATCGGTTAGGCACTTGATCGGTTAGGCATGCTTGACCGGTTGAGTGGTCAACCGGTTGGAAAGGTTCTTTTACCAAGTAAACATATTGCTGATTAGAAAATCTTCAGGTCTTCAAGTCTTCAAATCTTGAGAAAATTACATTTCAAAAACACTGGGCACTAGCACTAAGAGAACCTAACATACATAGAAAAATTCTATTTGATCTAATTAAAATTAGGGGTCCTCATTAATGCTTATAATGATTGGGATTAAGCAATTCTACATCTATACATATATTTGACTAACACCGCGCGGGACAACTAGTCGATTGACTATTTTATCCTCTTCAGTTTATTCCGTTAGTCAGTTCGGTCCAAAACTAACGAGGTTAGTTAGAATGATAACGAAGCATGCCGAAACTGATATGCTTTCATCAAAACACAAAAGAGAGATGAAGAGTAGTGTAATCATGAATTATTAGTTCAGAATGGGGTGTCTACAGAGCCCCTCGGTGACAAGACTTATGGAAGAAGTCATGTCGTCGAAAGAAAAGACATCATTCTGAACACTGGGATGGTCGTTTCGCACGGCTGCCTATGTATCTCTATCGGAAAATCAGGCCAAAACGTAGTTCGACTCCAAAACATGAAAAGGCTGCTCTAGGTATTTTGATTTTTTTTTTTTGAAAATCGAGGAGAATTTATTTTTGAAAAGGAAAATTCATTCTGAGGAATCAAATCATGACCCAATTCTGAATATACATGTCTGTCTGAAGATTCGCCTGTTTGGGCTCCGAACCTGCGGGGAAAGATGTTAGAAAACAAAGGTTTACCTGTCCGATCCTTTGCATTCGAACGATTTGTCTTTTGAGACTGAAGTGAGGTGACAATCCTGGCGATTCGGGACCAAGCTTTTGTTGAGGTAACGATCCTGGCGATTCAAGACCGAGCTTTTGTTGAGATGAGTACTTGACATACTAACCCTAGATGATTGACCCACCTAATTGGTGACGATTTTGGCGATTTGGGATCGAGCTTTTATTGGAGTGACGATCCTGGCGATTTAAGACTGGGCTTTTTGTTGTGGTGAGTATTTGACATACTAACCCTAGATGCTTGACACACCTAATTGGTGACGATCCTGCTGATTCGGGATCGAGCTTTTGTTGAGGTGACGATCCTGGCGATTCAAGACCGGGCTTTTGTTGAGGTGAGTATTTGACATACTGACCCTAGATACTTGACACACCTAATTGGTGACGATCCTGGCAATTCGGGACCGAGCTTTTATTGAGGAGTAATCGACATACTACCTGTAGATGCTTGACACATCTAATCAATGATGATCCTGGCGATTCAGGATCGGGCTTTTGGTTGGTGAGTACTCGATATACTACCTGTAGATGCTTGACACATCTAATTGATGAAAATCCACATGTAAGAACGCTGAATTGGGCTTTTTGTTGGAATATGTTTGACGCATGACACTTGACGTGATGGATGCTTGACGCCATAAAGATGCTTGACGCTTTAAGAGATGCATTGATAAGCGAAATCCAAACGCTCAACATGTTTGATCTAATTCTTGAAAGTAGGCACTTGACGTGCTTTACGCACTTTAATTCCTGCAAGAGGGTTAGTGAAAGCATTTGCATAACAATATATATTCACTTAAGCATTTGTTTGTTCAAGGCGATCAATGTGCACTCGACTCCAAGAATCAGCGGGGAGAAAGAGTTCTATTGAAAATTGTTTGTGTGATTTAGATTTTGGTTCAGAAGGCCAACTCGTGAGGTCCATCTAAAAATCGAATGAGACAATCGTCTAACAGTATTTCGTTGAGATAACCCAAGTTCAATGCTAAGGTTCATGATACTTCAAGAATTTTTTGTTGTCGTAGAACTTTTTCATCGTCAAGCCACTAAGTGTTTCATGTGATGATCATTGACTGAACAAGGTCTAAACCAATGGCTTTTACTATGACTTATGCTGCCTAATCCAAAGCGCGTATTTTCCAAGGCTTCTCTTGACACTAAGCCCCAATACTTGTATGTTGCAGATGGCTTCGTGAGCAGGCTTGTGAGGCTGTGTGAATTGAAGAAGTGTTGGGTCAAAATATATGTGGACTCAGAATTGCTTAATCCCAATCACATGGCTAGTTAGAGACCCCTAATTTAATTAGATTTCATTTTTGGATCTCTTGCTGATGCCTTCTTTGTTAGATCAGTAAGTCTTGCAGGTTACTATCCTGCTGGTGGGATCTGCCTGGTAATCAGCAGGAGTTAACACTTTTCAGCAACATACTTCAGCAGATAGGTGACTTAAATTTGGGATGACTCCCTTCATTTGAAACAGACTCTCAGTCACAACGGTCACATCTCTATCTCTTTCATCGTACTTGTTTGCTAAAAGTAGTTACATTTTTCCTGCCAATACCATTCTGCCTGTTCTGACATAAGAGCTACTTTTAGCTCTACTTTGTCCTTTGTCTGCGTGCTGCAGGTAACCGGTTGGGACAAAGGGGTTATTACCCGCTGAACAAAAGCAGAAATGTCTTATTCAAATCTCCCGCATTAATTGCAAAAGATATGGCATTAATTGATCCTCACCTACCAACCATATTTCCTTATTCCGAATCTACCCTTCAACGGCATCTTAGTTCTTCTCTCTCCTTCTCTCAAGTATATATAGAAGACTTTGCTGCATTGAAGATGGTTGGTCGTTGCATTGAAGAAGAGTGTGCTTGAAGCATTCAATGAAGCTCAAGCCTTCAAGTCCAGAAAATCATTAGACATTATTAGGGACATACACTCGTGCACATCTCATTCAACCTTGTAAGCATTTTCCAACAAGACAATCATTAGAATGCATTGATTGAGAAAGCACACACACACCTGAGTGAGATAAGTCTAACTTGCCACTCAAAAACACCTGTTCAGTTCTTTATTTTAAGATCCATCAGTAGATCCTTTGTTTTCAATCCTTGTAACCGGCAAGGCCGCTCTTGTAATAGACTAGGACATACTGATAGTAAACTTCTCTCAAAATCCAAGATCTGACCAATCTTGGTAGAGGACGTAGCAGCATTCACGCTGTGAACCTCTCCAAATACTGTGTCCTTGTCTTTACTTTACTTACATCTTGCTAGTCGTTCACCATTACAAATCAGAACAGTTCATCCTGCTGAATCATAAGTATTTCCTTAAACCAAACAAGTTGCACTGCATAAACGGTTTAAATAAATACCTTGTGTTAAAATCAAGCTTTGAACAACTTCTTGCTGATTTTGTGTGAGTTCAAACTAAGTCACAAATATTCCGCTGTGCTTACTGATTAATTACAACATTCTGAGTAGTGACTTTGACCATTAAGGTATTTTCAATTAAAATTGTAAAAAGGCTATTCACCCCCCCCCCTCTAGCCTATTTCCTTGCCAATCGGGCCTAACAATTGGTATCAGAGCTTGTCATTTTTGAAAGAAATTTCCAAGCCTTACAGCTTGATTGCCGATACCATGGCGGGAAAAATTATGCAGTCGTTTAACATCACTACCATACCGATGTTGAACACCAACGAGTTTGGTGTTTGGAAATCCCGAATGATAAAGTACATGAAATCCATAGATGAATGATTAATGAAGGTAGTGGAAGGTGGACCTATTACTCCTTTGAAGGTTCAAACCACCTACAAACCTATACCATCCACTCCCTTAACTGCGCATGCCGACGCTGATGATGAACAAGAAACAGATGTTCAAGTTACAGAAACTCTGGTCGAAAAACCAAGAGATGAATGGACTGACGAAGATAAATTAACCTATGCTCTTGATGGGAAAGCCAGCCACATTATCTCTTGTGGTCTAGACGACAAACAGTACAAGCTCATTGACTTGTGTTACACGACACAAGAATGCTGGAACAAGCTCCTTGAATACTTCGAAGGAGATGCTCGCACCAAGGACAACAGGATTTATGATGCAATTGCTGAGTTCGAATCCTTCAAAAAGTCAGATGGCGAATCACTCAGAACAGCATATGATCGATTCTGCGAGGTAAGTAATCTATGTGCTTCTCTTGGTAAAGTATATACTATGAAAGACCTGAATATACGTTTTCTAAGTGCTTTAGGAAGTATATATCATACCAAGGTCACTGTTCTCAGAGAACCTAGAGATTTAAATACTACTTCTATTCAAAATATTGTGTCTAGTCTATTTCTGTATGAGAGAGAACTACAAAAACTTAATGTTCTCGATAAAAACTTCAAATGCATGTCTCTCTCAGCACAGACTCAGATATCTCAAATTCCTACTCCTTATCCTCCTACTGATCAATGCCAAAGCCCTTGCTGTAACAAAACACTTGAAAGCCCTCCTGAGCCTCATGTGGAAGAAGATGAATTTGCTGCATTTGCCAGAAACTATCGAAAGTTCAAAAACTTCAAGAAAATGCAAAAAGACAGCAAACCAAATCAAAACAAACCATTTACTACTCCCTTCCATAGAACCACCAACAACCATAAGCCTTCTACTAGCACTGCTGATGGAAAGAACAGCAATGGAGACTTGGTATGTTTTAACTGCCGAAAACCTGGACATTTTGCATCTAAATGTCCCCAGCCAAAATATGAGTATGTCAGGAAATCGGTAAACCAAAGACATCCAAAGTCCAGAAGCTATGTTGCAGATGACAGCACAGAGAAAGCTATGCCAGTCTGGTGTGAAACTGACTCAGAAGGTGAAGGCGCTACTGTAAGTACCCAAATCTGGCTCATGCCTTCCGGTTAATTTTCCCGACATTTCGGTAAATTTCCCGGTAATTCCCCGGACCTTCCTAGTGTTCCGGAAATGTCCTGGAACAGTCCAAATTTAAATTAGGGCTGTAAGGAGCCTTCCTAATTAAGAAAACACGTTTTTCTTAATTAGGGAGAAGCTTCTAGAATGATGCCACCTTGCATGGTTCTAGAATCTTTGAGTCATTGTGGATAAGACCGCACGGCCTCATTTGCAAAGGGCCTGCAAGGCCGCACGGCTTCATTAGCCTTATCCGGTGCCTATAAATAGAGCCCTCCTCTACCCATTTCAACAACAACAACACAAACAATCACACACACACACTCCATAGCAGTCCAGACGTGAAGAAAACCCTTGAAGGCTCAAGAAGGCGAAGAAGAAGCTCAAGAAGCCATCTCCCTCCTCCTTGAAGACCCAAGAAGAACCTCTCCTCCTAGCTCCGTCCAAGAAGCGAAGGAAACGATTGGTAACCTCGCACGCCCTAACCTTGCATTTTAATTGATATACTTGCTCATTGCATTCATATATCTTGCTTGGGACTTGGCATTTATTCATAAAGATCATATCTTTATCACCCCCTTTCCCCTTTGCATGCATTAAGACCTCATTTGTCATAAAAATGTAGTCTTTTTCATAAAGGTGCATCCTTTGCACCTAAAATCCCTATTTTCCAATAAAAATGTTATCTTTATGCATCATTTGCATACAAAGATCAAATCTTTTTTCAATAAAAATGCATCCTTTGCATCAAAACCCCCTTTTTCAATGCATCATTTGCATAAAAATCAAATCTTTATGCATCATTTGCATAAAGATCATTTCTTTAAATCAAAAAGCATCATTTGCTAAAACCAAAATGTCATCTTTTCATTAAAGAGTCATTTTTTTATCATGCATTTCCCCTTTCCCCAACCTTGGAACGGACCGGTGTAAAAGTTCTCATCTTTGCATCGTTCCTTCCATTAAAGGTTCATGATTTCTTTAGGAAAAGGATAACCTTGAACCCTATATCTCCGATTATCGCTTAAGAATGAGTATGAAGCCTCTATACGAGCTCGACCGTCTTAAAGCGTAGGATTGATGGGCTAAGGACATTCCTTCCTAAAGAACCTCATCTTTGACCCAAAAGAGAGTCATTCTCTCGATCACGCAAGTCCCGAGGGTCCCGAGGTTTAAAATGCGATGATCATAAGTCATAAGATGAGGACGGGATCATAATCCCAAATACATAAATTCCAAGGAATCCCGAGCGACAACCAACAAATGGTTTGTACGTCCGGAAGACAACTTGGGACATTCCCCCCTTATTTTCAAACACATGCACACAAAGAAAGCACGCAAGCAAACATGATTAATGAAATCTAGGGAGACTTGCTCCGGCAAGGCACTTTGGGTGAACGCCAAACGTTCTTCCCAAGGGGTAACTTAACCTCCGAACCCATAAAACCTTTTTTTCAAAGTTTTGAGGTAATCAAAATGGCGTGGCGACTCCGTTTTTCAAATAACTCGGATGTCTTCAAACTCGCGTGAATTCCAATAAACAAAAGAATTTGGGCACACATTCACAGTTTGGCGACTCCGCTGGGGAATCATCCCAAAGGAGAAAAGTTTTATTTTCAAAACAAAAATCGATACTTGGTATATAGGTGGACCCCACTTACCCTTCCTGTATCGCTCCCTAACCCGGGGCTTGGGATAACAAGGTGGTTTAACAATCCCACGTACCAGTATCCCTTTTTTGAAAAAAAAATTTTGAAAAAAAAATACAAAAAGCTTTTCCCTTTGAGCGGGTTAGACTCCCATCGCCGATTTCATTAATCGTGCTTGCTTTCTTTTACCATGCATTGCATCATTTGCATCTTGGAATCTGTGCATACTTTGAACGGGAAACAACCCGAAAAAAATAGCAAAAGGAGTGGAACCTGGAAAATTGATCCATGCAGTCGTACGGCTAATCCTCATAGGATTCTGACCATACGACCTCAGTGGCAATTCCACCAGGAAAAATCATGGTTAATCTGGCAGTCCTAGCAGCTTGGGGCTATTCAGCTCCATGACTGACTGGGGCTCCCAGAAAATTTACGTGCTTATGTGTTGCATTTTCCCCGTCCCGAAAATCATTCCTTTAAAACACATTTATGAAAATCTCTGTTTTAACTCAAAAAGGAACATTTTTAGGAGACCGCACACTACGCGCACCTGATATATCCTGTACACTTTTGCACGCACGTCCTTCAAACCCGAGGGTGGTTCCAGCTGCAGTCACGGACAGCCTTACGATGCTCCCGGGCGCGCACGGAATCATCCCAACCTCCCCATGGCAGCCAGTGTCGACCAATGCACAGTCCGTGTCACACGTTTCAAAAATCCGTGACTTTTGGTTGGTTTTTGGTCTAGTCCGTGTCATATAGCCCAGTTGCATACCCACGTAAAGGTCAAGCCTTAGCTCATAACGGAAACCAAGATTTTCGCTCAAGCGAAATTCTGCCGAAATTCCGACAAGGAAAAATCGGTGGGATCTTGACTCCGACATTGACTATTGACCTTGACCCGCACGGAATGCGTAAGAGTCAAGACCAAGTCTTTGCCAAAATAAAAGATCTTTCGCTCAAGCGAAGCTCTGCCAAAATTCCGACAAGGAAAAATTGGCAAGATCTTGACCAGCATTGACTTTGATTCCGACTCGCGCACTGCGTATGCAACGAAGTTCAATGTGACACTGTGTCATCCGGCTTTTGCCGCCCGACCCATGCCTATTATATTCTCGGACATTACCGAAAGTCAAAAACCGTCATTCGCTCAAGCGAAACTCTGTCGAAGATCCGTCGAGGCAGAGAGACGAGACTTTCACGGTATTGCCTTGACTATAATCCGCATCGCTCGTGCGTTGAAAGGTCCTATGACCCGCTAGACCCGATAGGAGCGTTCTTTACTCTCGGTCGGTGGGATCCGCGTGCCCTATAGGACCCTCGCCCGGCCGCCCACCCCGGGAGGTCAAAATACAGGTGGAATACGAGGGGCTTATAGACGTAGTGACGGAACCCATTGATCCAGGATCTAGAGTAGTTGTGAAAAAGAAGGGCAGAACCCCTTTTCCAACCAAATAGATATTAATAAAAGACACTGTTTTAAGTAAACTTGAAGATTCTAATTTGCATATTGCCTGAGCCTTCAGCCTAAACACCTACCCCGAGTCTAAACCTTTCCTATCCCTTTCCCGCAGCGAGAAAGAAGTGGGTGAGAACACCGGGTCAGCGACTTGTTAGCGCAGAATCCTCAGACAGTTCGCCAGAATCCTCAGTTTCCTCAGTTCAGAGAGTCAGAATGACCGATTTGACAGAAAGCCGGTTTGGGTAACCGATGACTAGGAAAAAGAGCTAGCCTATAACCAATGCCCTCCCCCATCTTCATATGACCCATCGCCAAAGACTGTCCTTTCTCGCCTCTCCTCCAATACCCCAAGTTGTTAGGGTCCCGACACCCTCGCTTCCTCCGAATCCCCCATGGGACCCTTTTCCTCCTTTCAGCCAGCCAAATTTCCTTACCTTGGAATCCCAGCCGCTTGACCTTTCCAATTTTGTCAACGCTCGTGAATTTGCCTACCTCTCGGATAGCTACAGCGAAGAGTCAACCGGGAACGAGAATAGGAATGGGTGGATTTACAGGGATGATGACAGTTCAGTAGAAGGAATGGAATTGGAGCCAACGGAAGTGAAACCCGAAGGGCAAGATGAGGCGTAGAAGCCACTGCACTGAACAGGGGATGAAATCACTTCAAAGTGTGTCTGCAGCCTATGCAAAGGCTCGGAGAATGATGAGGCAGTGTATGAGTCTTATATTCTAGAGTTCAATACTCCGTACAAGGACTTGGTAGGGGAATGGAGAAACTTGATCGAAGCTTTAGCCAAAAGAGGGAAGTGGGCTCCTCCCACCGATCTAGAACATGTAAGCGTCGTCGAAGCCAAACTCTCATCAGAAGGGTAGACTCTATTACGTGTTAGTAGTCACTCCCGAAACTTGGTCTCAAGAAGAATGTATGGATGCCTTGGAAAGAGTCCCGAGTTTAGAGGCGACCCCAGCCCCCTTTATGTCCTACGATGATAATGATGTCTTCCTGGTAATCCCTAAGCCCGAGGAAAAGTCCGAGATACCCTCATATGGCGTCAAGTATCCCGACCTGCTTTTGCCCTCATTGGTCATAAGAGCCAAGACGAAAGTTCCCACGAGAGCTACCGTAGTGACACTGATGAAGACACGGTCGAAGTGCCGAAGGGACAATAGAGGAGTGGTTAGCCCAAGCCAAAAAGCCCGGAAAATATCTCTCGACGGTAAGGAAAAGGAACCCGCCATGAGGTTTGACCCCGCGTAAATCCTTATTGATGATGGAATTTCCCATTTCGTAAAGTGTTTAGCCAATGTCCAAAATGCCGTCAAAAGGTTGACCCCCAGTGGAAAGAAAAGACATGCTTGGATGCTGATGAGGAATGTGATCCTACTGTTAAAGAAGTTGCTAGGTTCGGATGAGAAAGCCATTTGCCAAGCTCCAAACTCCGAAAGTGATAATTCTTGTTGCATGCCGACTTTGAAAAGTTTGAATGAGACTGTGAAAGCTTTAAACGGAGAATGTGAACTTGAAATCAGCCGGTCAAACTCGAAAAGGTCAAAAAGCCGGTAACCTCGGGACCGATTCGGGAAGCCGCCTATGCTTCCGGCAAAGACCGTCAATCGATCAATCGCCAGAATTGGCCATACGCCGCAAGAATCCGCCTCGACTTTGAAAGAATTGACAGTAATCCTCCGAGGAATAATGACCAAGGAAAATCCAATGTCTATGTGATGAGTCGGCCCGGCGTATGAATGAATGTTGAAAGCCTGGGTGACAAAAGAAATGCCGTCTCTGAACCAAAGACAGATAAAAGACCTTATAAGCTAGAAGCGTAAAAGCCCGACTCGATAAGGAGGATCCACCCTAACTCGCTTGAAGTGTACCCAAGCCAATATCTCCTTATGGTCCCTGTTAACCTCTTCATACCCTCATAAGTTGAAACTAGAAGAAAGTTTGGCCAAGACCATGGTGCCCATAGATGTCACCCCGATGAGGTCGTCCAAATGATTGGAAATATCCACTATGGAAACATCATTACCTTCACCGAATTGGACCTCGCCAAAGTATGGGGCTAGTCACAACGAACCTCTTTACATCACAGCCCGCTTAGAAGAGCGTCGATTGCCACGAGTACTAGTCGATCGGGGGTCTCGCAATGAATGTCTTGCCGCCTAAGATGATGGATTTATTGGATTTGAAGCCAACGTACTTAAAGCCTTCTAGTCGACTATTAAGGCCTACGACTCCACCGCACGATCAGCTTGGGGATCGCCACTCTCAAGATGTGGTTCGGAAAAAAGGTCATGGATGTTGATTTTCAAGTTATTGACATTCCGATTTCATTTATCGCCTTGCTGACGGCCTTGGATCCACCGCATAAACGGGTAGCCTCTACTTTGCATCGGTGCGTCAAATTTCGGTCGAGTGATGGAACTATCACCACCATTTATGGGGACAAAGGTCACGGTAGAAGGAACCAGCACCGGGATATCCCGATATTGGAGATCAAGCATGATGATGAAGGGTTAGCATTGACCGGATTCTCCGTAGCTTCTTCCAAGGCACAAGTGTGTTGCACCGACCTCACCACTACTTCCGATAAAATCCCTCCCGCCATGAGAATGATGCGAAAAATGAGCTATCTTCCAGACTTGGATTGGGTAGAAGACTTCAAGGTCGTAACACCATCATTGATGTGAAGGAGCAGACTACCGTATATGGCTTGGGGTACAAACCGAACTCTCGGGATGCCTAAAAGCTAAAGGCAAGAAAGGTGAAGGGGTCCAGCTCCATCCTTACACCGTCTGTCTCGACCCATTACTTTATAAAAGGAGGGACACAATATGATGAAAGTGATCGCCAGCATCTCCTTGCGTAAAACCCTTCTGGAGAACCTTGAGAAAGTTAGAGGAAAGCCACCAATCCCGTTCGAAGAATGTTCCTTGATTTGCCGATATCCTCGGGGCTACCACTACCGTCCGTAATGAGTACGTCTTCAAAGGAAATCCGGCCGGTGTCAAAAGGTCGGCATCCTGGGACAATGGACTTCTCCACCTTTAAGTTAGCTCTTCCAAAGATCAGCCCAGATAGAAGCCGCCAGCAGCGAAGACAACAAGGGGGTTTGCAAGAGTTGTTTGACGAAGAAGCACAAATCCCGAGACTTGATCGACTTCGGCTCAGATGATGAGATAGTTGCCGTTATTGGAGACGATGGTAAAAGTCATTTTGATCCTCGCACTTTGGTGACTAAGACAGAAATGCCATTGAAGAATTGGGAGACATTCTCGTGGCCGATAGCCGGCCGACAAAGCAAATGATCACGGAGCTTGGATTGGTACCCCGTCCTCCTCAACCCGGCCGTGTCAAACACCCCGTTGTCTATTCGCTGAGTCAGAATCTTCGAATTCCGGCCCTCGTAGTCATCCGAAGGCCTCACGCCCGAGGATTATGAAAATGTAATCGATGTCATCTTTCCCTTATCTTGAATGAAATGACAAATCTTTCTCGATTATCCTCTTATTGCCAACTTAACAAATGATAAATTAACTCAAAACTTAACAACAAGCTAATAATGAATCATTTGAACAAGATGCAAACACACTAAACGAACAATACATTAAAGAAATCTTTAAGCAGGTTTCGTAAAAGAGGAAAACCGGGCCCAAGCCGCCGAGGAGATTTTGATAAGTGTGAACTTGGGTACTATTGAGGAACCTAAAGAGACACAGATTGGAAGCTTCTTCCAGGGGGTTGAAAGGGACAAAGATTGATTGAAGCCGCTCGTAGAATACGTCGACGTGTTTGCATGGTCATACAAAGATATGCCGGGGCTAGACAGCCGATAGTAGAGCACAGTAATCCCTCTAGCACCGTATGCTAAGCCGTAAAGCAAAACCGAGAAAGATCAAGCCGGAATGGTCTCTACAGGTCAAAGAAGAAATTGAGAAGCTACTGCGGGTAGGATTCATCGAGTTATTGAATACCCGACATGGTTGTCCAACATCGTGACCGTAACCAAGGCCAATGGGAAGGTGCGCCGTTGTGTGGATTTCCGAGATCCGAACAAGGCCAGCCCCAAAGACGACTACCCTCTCGCCAAACATAGACATCCCTGTGGACTCCACTCGCCAACTACGAAGTCAAATCCTTCGTTGATGGTTTTGCGTGCTACAACCGCATCAAGATGGCCGAGGAAGACCAAGAAAAGACAGCCTTCACCACACCGTGGGGAACCTACTGTTATACAAGCAATGCCATTCGGGCTCAAGAATGTCAGCTACTTACCAAAGGGCGGCGACCGCACTTTTTCATGACATGATCCACAAGGAGATTGAGGTCTACGTAGACGACATGATAATCCACTCCAAAGGAGAAGGTGGGGCAAAGACTTTGTTGACCTACGAAAATTCTTTTTTTGAGAGGCCGAGACAAAGACTCCATGAGACTAAACCCTGCCAAATGCACCTTCGGAGTGACAAGGGGAAAAGTGCTCGGGTACATGGTCACGGAGCGAGGTATAGAAGTAGACCCCCGAAAGATCAAAGCTATCATGGATATGAGGCCGCCTCAAACCCGCATGTAAGTCAAAAGCTTCATGGGAAAATTGCAAGACATCACCCGCTTTGTCAATCGCTGACCACTATGTGCGAGCCCATCTTCAAGCTCATGAAGAAGAATGTGGACACAGAATGGACCGAAGAATGCCAGACGCCTTTGACCGCATCAAGGCATACTTAGTACATCCCCCGCACTATGCCCCCACATAGACAGAAGCCTCTTCTCGCTTCTATCTAACCGTCACGTACACGGCAGCTGGGGCTATGCTTGCTCAAGAGAAGAAAGACTCTCGGGTAGAGAATGCCATTTACTTTGTCAGCCGGAAGCTACAAGGGAGTGAGCTCAATTACTCAAGATGTGAAAAGACCTTGTGCAGATCGGTCTGGGTAGTCGGCAAGTTGAAGCATTATATGCAAGCCCACCCTGTGAACTTGGTCTCGAAAATGGACCCCATCAAGTACATCTTTGACAAGCCTTCCCTATCGATGCGTCTAGCGAAGTGGTCCTTCTTCTTGGCATAATACGACATCAACTATCTGACCGTAAAGGCCATCAAGGGTCAAGCATTGTCGATCACCCGGCGAACTTCCCCAAGAATGAGGACAAAGGGCCTCGAACCCCAATTTCCGCATGAAGGGATCTTTGCGGTTGAGCCCGAAAATAGATGGCGCTGTTCTTTGACTGAGCCGCTAACAAAAGAGGAAATGGTGTAGGAATGCTATTGGTCGATCCGAAAGATGAGCATACCCCCATAGCCCTCAAGTTGAACTTTCCTGCCACGAACAATGCCGCCGAGTATGAAGCCTGCATTGCTGGTTTGGAGGCCGCCTTAGAAAGAAATGTCAAGGAGCTCGAAGTTTACGGAGACTCAGCCCTGATCATCAACCAAGTCTCCAACAAGTGGAAGACTCAGAGACCCTAATCCGCAACGGTATCATGCCCATATGGAGGAGCTTGATCGGATGCTTCCGAGAAGTGACTTTCCACTACTTGCCGAGGGAAAAGAACAGACTTCGCAGATGCTCTAGCTACTCTAGCCTCCTTGGTAGAGATCCCCGAGGGAAAAGCCATAAAGCCCTTCGTAGTGGGTAGAAGAGAAGCCCCGCCTTCGTTGTGAAGTGGACCCGGGACCCGAGCCTATAAAGGAACCTTGGTACAATCAGATTTACCAATTCCTCAAAGACGGAGAGTCGCCTTTCAGAGACGAAGAAGGTAGACCAAAAGAAGGAGTCGAGCCAAAATCTTGCAAGCCCCGAAAAGGTTGGCTTCTCGCATGTCATTCTAGGAGGCAACCTATACAAGAAGCGGTATCAAGGACCACTCCTCTTATGTGTCACTCAAGAAAGAGCCAAAGAGTTGATGACCGAAGTCCACAATGGTCCCCGCGGTCCTCACATGAATGCCGAGCCCCGATGCAAGTGATCCTCGAATGGGTTACTACCGGATCTCCATGGAAACAGACATCGTTCAAGACATCCGAACCTCGCGACAAATGCCAGCGGTTTGCCAACCTCAACCATCTCCCACCTCACGACCTGCATCGCATGACGACTCCTTGGCCGTTTGCAACTTGGGGCATTGACGTGATAGGGAAAATATCCCCGGCAGAAGCAATGGGCACGAGTTCGTGTTGGTGGCCATTGACTACTTCACCAAGCTGGGTAGAGGCCAAGTCCTACAAGGTCCTCACTTCCGGAAAAGTGGCCCAAGCTTCATCAAAGAAAACATAATGTGCGGATATGGGGTGCCCAACGAGATCATTTCGATAATGGGTCACACTTCGAAGGAGACTTGTGATAGACCGGCTGCCGAGTTCGAGTTACTCGCCACAAGTCGTCCCCGCATGCACCTCGAAACCAATGGAGCCGTGGAAGCCGCTAATAAGACACTCGAGCGGATCATCCGAAGATGGCCACCCGTGGTCGTGATTGGCCCGAAAGCCGCACCTAGCACTGCGGGGCTACGTAACGTCCGTCGAATGTACCACAGGAGAAACTCCTTTTGCCCTAACTTACGGGATGGAAGCAAGTGTTACCAGTGGAGTTGGAAATCCCGTCATTAAGGGTCCTCCCGGAAAACAAAGGTCAATGAAGTGGAATGGTTGCGCAGCCGGCATGATGAGTTAGCCCTGCTTGACGAGAGAAGGCTAAAAGCCATGGAACACACCCGAGCCTACCAAAGGCGAATGGCCAGAGCGTTTGATAAAAGGTCAAGGCCAGAGATATCAAAGAGGGCGACTTAGTGCCGAAAGTAAAGCCCCCTACCGAGACAACCCCGGGAAAATGGGAACCCGTCTGGATCGGCCCTTATGTGGTGCGTAAAATACTGTCGGGAGGAGCAATGAAGCTTGCGGACTTGGATGGCAATCCCTTTGTCCACCCGGTCAACGGTGATAAACTCCGAAGATACTATGTCTCGATAAAAAATAAAAAATAAAAAAAATAAATAAAAAAAAAAGAAGAAAAAAAGTGCAAAAGAGTAATGCCCAGCCTAGGGCCGAAAACCCCAAAAAGGGCGGTCTAGGCAAAAGACAGGGCTGCACATGAAAAAAATTATTAGTTCACCAGAATGAACTACGAAGACCTGAGCCCCTTAGCCTTTCTTGTAAAAGGGGAACGTAGGCAGCCATATATGGTTCGGTCTAAGCAATAAAAAGGACGATTAAGTTTCCATGAAATGTGTCCTAAACAATAAAAAGGACGATTAAGTTTCCATGAAATGTGTCCTAAATAATAAAAAGGACGATTAAGCTTCCATGAAGTGTGTCCTAAATAGTAAAGGGCATTTCAGTTTTCATAAAGCGGGTCCCAATCAATAAAGACATTTGAATTTCCATGAAATGTGTCTTGATTAATTTCTAAAATAATATTTCTTGTTCATTACAAGTTAAAAACTTCTTGATGAGTTCAAGCACGGTCTACCTCTTAACTCTGCTAACCTGCTAAAAAGATCTAAAATACAATAAAATGCCTAAATAAACTAATGTGTTTGCAAAATGGCAATAAGAGGATCTTGAGAAAAGACTTGTCGGCCATCATTCGCCGAGTCTTCTTCGCTCTTCTTCCCTTTTCCTCGGCCTCGTCGAGTCTTCTTCCTTTTCTTCTCAATAATGCTCGGTATCCCTCATCCCGACCTCTGGTATCCTCACCGGAGCCTCTACCAACCCCGTGTCAATGAGCGCTCTCTATCCGAGCACGAGTCCGCACCTCCTCCCTCCGAGCCTCGCCAAAGGAGCAACCTCGGACAATCTCTTGTACCGAGCCTCCATATCCCCGACCAAGTCACTGATTGGTTATGGCAACTCGCCTTAGCCTCGCCTCCTCGTAGTCCTACTCGAGTCACGCCGGCTCCCAATAAAGCTCGACGCCTATCCTCCAAGATAGCCTGAGTCGCTCCCATCTCCCTCTCGTACTACCCAAGTAGACGGTGGTCAAGATGGTGCTCTTCCTCGCTTCCCGAAGATAGCCCCGGTGGGAAAGCAAGATGTGTCCAAGCCCTCGAGAAGAAAGAGAAGCCGGCCGGATCTCTCATGTCCAATGACACCACCTCCATGGTCCGGATGTCCTCCCAATCACTCAATGGCTCCCGTAAAGCCCCAAACCGCCCGGATACCAAGCGGGGTATGTAGAAGGACGACCAGCGTAATCCTGGAACCCTCACGTATAAGACTCCCGAAATATCCTCCCCGGTCCGCAACCTCCAATGTGGTATCCACCAACGGATGTCCGAAGTGGATAGCCTAGCCATCATCGGCTCCCAACTATCACGTTCCTCGCCGCCTAGGTGCACCTCTCCGAGAAATCACCCAAGGACACTGAGTCGGCAAAGCCCCGTGCAAAGCCCCGAGCCTCTCCTCGCAGCCCACAAAGTCAACATAGCCGGACTCCTGACCTCATGAAACGGTCTCCCGAGCCATCCTATCGATCCCATGAAATGTCTCTCCCAAACCAGCGGCGGGACAATATCCTTCCCGGCCACCTCGAGTCTCGACCATGTCCAAGAGGCCACTATGACAGTCCCCACCGGACTCGAAAGTGAACAAAATAGAGAATACGCAGAGAATGAAAGCATCCATAGCCACCGTGGTCTCAGCCATATCCGGAGACCCAAACCCGCCTGGGATATCGAAAGGTCAATCCTATCCAGGCTACCATCATCCTCTCGCCTCTCCCAAAGGAATCTGCAGGAAAAGATGCAAGCTTTACCGTCACCGGCACGTCTCCGATCGCCGGAATAGATATAGCCTCGGTCTCGGGACCCCCAATCAAGGCTCACGAAGTCTTCGTGCGTTGGGACGATTTCGTTGTAAGAAAAGCAAGAAACATGTCTCCTGACGTCCCGTAACTTTGCTGCGGCTCTCAATAGGTCCCAATCAGGCGGAAGATCCCTCAAATGCCATAAAGACTTGATCTTGAAGGAAGAATCAAGCAGTCCCTTGTGATTTTGGAAGTTATATCTCGCCCAAGATTGAAGACCGGATAGAAAATGGTCTCGTTTCCCCCTTTGCAATCTAACGAGCTTCTCCATCGCAAAGTGATCAAAGATGGTGCTTTTAGGTCCAAAATATGCTCTGGGAACAATTGGGACAAGTCTAGAGTGAAAATGAAATGAAATGGCCAAGCCTTGCTTTTATTCAGAAAATAACCAGTGCACAGGCGTTAGCCGCACGGCTACATTTGCCCTCAAGGCCATGCCGCACGGCTACATTAGCTCTCTTCAGCAAAAATTCTGCAGCAACCAAAGTTGCTGCCCAAGGGAGTTTTCACCCCACTTTTTCAACCAAAACTCCGTGCGAAACATATCCGTAAGCCATTCAAGCATTCATACACCATTATAAATCATTCTTCGCCCAGCTTCAGCCCCAATTCCAAGCAAAAAGTCGCCCCAAGGCTCAGATAATATGCAAATTGAAAAGGCATGAATTAGAAAAGCAAATAAAACATAAATACAATGTTTTCGCCCCATCGGCGCCCAAATAAAGCAAAAAATAAACAAGTTGTGCATAAAAATTGTAAATTGTTTGTTTTTGTTCCAAGTCTATTCTAGAGACCTCCTAGGCCTCCGATTCTTCTTCGTCTTCATCGCTGCTCAGCTCATAAATGCTAGCCTCCCTCATCAGGTCCTCCTGGTCGCTCACATCAGATAGATGGACATTATCGTGCCCGTACTCAGCCACCGCCTGCTCGTCGGGCCGTTGGGTCCCCGCCCCGAGGCATGGCACCGGAAGAGTACTCCGAGGCCGATGAGGTAGACGCCGTGCCCCCGACGTGCCGTCTCTTGCGCCCCTGCTCCTGTGCATCCGCTGCCACCTTCGAAGCGCGAGCGCCTTCCTCGAAGAGACCGGCACATGTCCTTCCAGCTCTATTCCGCCCGACCAGCCTATCGTAAGTGCGAGCCGGAACCCGAGAAAAAGAAGAGAAAAATCTCGTAAAATCTCGTAAAACTTGCAAAAGCGTAAAATCCGAAAGCTAAAAAGGGAATAAGACCCTAAGAGTACACTTACAAGCTATCAGCGGCAAGGTGTACCGGGGCTCCCTAGCATCGGGGACAGTATCCTCATCCTCCTCGGCACTCCATGGACCATGTAGGATAGATGTGCGGGAGGGATCGGCGGGTCAAGAGGCTCATCCTCCCCATATCCCCGAGTGACCGCCGCCTTCACTAGCTTCTGTGGCGTCCTCAGCGCTGCTCCACAAACACGGCGTAGGGGTGTCCATGTCAAAATACTCCTCCGCAGCCTATGCCGCTCGGTACCTAGCAATCTCATCCGCCGGCAGCCCTCGGGCCGCAGCATCCGTGCCGGAGGGTCGAAGGAGTAATGGCATCTAGTGGGGGAACATGACCATGCCGCTCGAGAAGCGGTCCCCAAGTAGATGACATCACATGTCAGCCCCGTGAGCCACCTCCTCTCGCCTCGTCACCTCGATAGCATCTCCCAAAGAAGATCTCTGGATACCTCGCCCCAGGGTAGAAGTCCACTCCATCGTGCCCATCCCCGTTGATGACCGGCCTCACCATTTTGTAATCGAAGGTAATCCGGGTCTTCCCCGTGAATTTATCTCTCGCATCTCCCCTCCAAATAACCATAGCGGGGAAGATGGTGACATCACTCTGTGGTTCCAAGGGAAGAACCCGATCACCTCGCAAAACCAGCCTCGCATGTTCAAAAAATCAAAAGGTCATTTTCTCTCTTATAAAAGTCTCAAGACAAGAAAAGAGAAAAGAAGAAAAAAAAAAAAAGGAGACTACCTCAAGGGCAAATGAGAAGCAGTCCATGGAAGCAAACCTTGTTCGACCGTACATGTCCAAAGAGAAGTAGAGCTCCGCCAATCCGGCCTCTCCCCAAGAGACCGTCCCTATCCCATCAACATCCTCCGGAGAGTCGAGGAGGCAAGTCATAGCTATCGTCCTGCACTGGCAAAGATAGTGACCGATAGCATCAACCATATGAATGCTCTAGCCACTGGGCAAGCCACATCATTAGCAAGAAAATTCCCGCATGGAAGTCTCGGATCGCCACCTCGACATTCCGTGTCTCCATCCCCGGCCCCTTGGGAATCAGCTCAAACCCTACCAAAGCCTGGAACTCCTCCGCCGTGATGTGGTCCCTCCAAGTCACGGGCCTCCCAAAGTGGAACCTGTAAGCCCGTAATAGCAAAAATCGGCAGAGTCACCGTCGGCTCTCCCGGCTCGGTGAAAGCTATGAGTACCGTCCCACTGTAACTCGAAAGGGCCTGGACCAAGCCCTTGCTCTTCGAGGTGATGTGGACACCCGGCCGATAGCCTCTACAAATGCATCCAGGCCAGTAGCCCTCACCAGCTGCTTGGGATTCACCCCATCCTTCTCAAAATCCGGCATCCTCTGCCAAAGCTTGACCGCTATCTCCGACGGTCCTCTAGACTTGTTCTCCTGTAGACAAGCACATCAAAAGAAGCGTCAGTCCTTCATATCATTTCAAAAGCATGCATATATTCAAAAGTGCACATATTTTCAAAAGAAAAGCATTCATAAAAGTTTTTCTAGCATAACTTTTGCATAAAAAACGTGTCTTTCATCACTTGAAACGCGTCATTGCTTTCCTAAAGCACAAAATCACAATTTTTTGCACACAAGCATTATTTTTCAAAAATGGCATGCATGAATCATTTTCATCTTCCAAAATCATGTTTTCTCATTGAAAATCAGAATTTTGACCTAGTTCCAGCACAAGGCAAGAACTCCGTCTCATATTTTGAAAAAATTCTTACTTCATTTTGCGAGAAAAAAGTGAGTCATTCTCATAATTTCTGTCAAATGAAATTGCACATGCATATTCTTAGCCTCATAGGTTGTTCATGCATCTCAAAATCATTCAAAAAAAAAAAAAAATCATTCAAAATCCTATAATTCGGGTCAAGCCCTAAATCATTCAAAAATCAAGCAAAATCATCGGATTTGAGCAAAATGAGAATGCTTACCCCAACTGATCGCGGGTTCGTTGATTTGTGCTCCCTTCTCCCCGGATAAAGCTCCGATGGAGGCGTAAGGAAGTCATACTTCCTCTCCGTCCTCACGAGCTCCTTCCTCCTCCTTCTCGCGGCCGCCGAGATGTTTCTCCTTGCTTGCCTTGGTATGGGATTGCCCTCCGGATCCATTTCAAATCAAAGGGAAGCAAAAGGGTTGAAGAATTTCGAAATTCTCTCTCTCTTCTCTCTCTCTCTGCGTTCTTGGGCGGCAACAAGTGCCCAATGCCCGTTCAAAACCTGATTTTAAATAATCTGGAAAAAACAGGCTTCTAGCCGTACGGCTTCTTTTTCTCCATCTCATGCCGGGCGGCTTCATTCGCTCTGAGCAGAAATTACAATCCTGCCCCTGGACCTTCCACTTGGGCATGCAATTTCCGTTATCTTTTAACCAAGATAACATCTTTTCAGAAAATATCCCTTATCTCTTTAGCAATCAAGCTTTATTCCCAGTCGCCTCCGTTAATTCCGTTATAACGGGATAACACTAGGTGACAACCTCCGAATTGTCAGAACTCTAAACTTGTGCTACCTCTATCCGCGAATAGTGAAGTATGCCCAAGTCATTCCAACTTGTGCTACCTCTATCCGCGAATAGTGACGTATGCCCAAGTCATTCCAACTTGTGCTACCTCTATCCGCGAATAGTGAAGTATGCCCAAGTCATTCCAAATTGTGCTACCTCTATCCGCGAATAGTGAAGTATGCCCAAGTCATTCCAACTTGTGCTACCTCTATCCGCGAATAGTGAAGTATGCCCAAGTCATTCCAAATTGTGCTATCACTATCCGCGAATAGTGACGTATGCCCAAGTCATTCCAACTTGTGCTACCTCTATCCGCGAATAGTGAAGTATGCCCAAGTCATTCCAAATTGTGCTACCACTATCCGCGAATAGTGATGAATGCCCAAGTCATTCCAAATTGTGCTACCACTATCCGCGAATAGTGACGAATGCCCAAGTCATTCCAACTTGTGCTACCTCTATCCGCGAATAGTGAAGTATGCCCAAGTCATTCCAAATTGTGCTATCACTATCCGCGAATAGTGACGTATGCCCAAGTCATTTCAACTTGTGCTACCACTATCCGCGAATAGTGACGTCCGCTCAAGTTTCCCAACTTAAGTTACCTCTATCTCCGTCATAAAGAGATAGTGCCATAAGCTCTAGCTTCATCAGGTGACAGCCTCCGAATTGTCAAAATCCCAAGGATCCTAGACATCGTTCCTAACTATCTAGTGATGCTTGAACTACGATCAAGGCTTGATTCCTCCGGGATACGTAGGTAGCCTTTTATAAAAGGTTCAGCCATTCGACCACTTTGGTCACCCTGTTTCTTTGTCACTCCTCAGTGATAAAGCGCCCCCTCATAAAAGTTCAAATATTCGACCACCTGGGTCACTCCTAGCATGTCCCCAAGGATCAATTGCTTGACCTCCTAGGTCATTTTCTCTTCTTTTTCCCGACAGAGACCGCTTCTCTTCTTCCTCCCCAAACGGATCCTAAGCCCGAACTACGGCTGGCTTGATTCCTCCGGATACGTAGGTAGCCTTCCAAAAGGTTCAGCCACTCGACCACCTTGGTCACCCAATCCGTCTCGGCATTCGCCGCATCGGATCCTTTTCTATCGACAACCCCACTCGCCTTGCAAGTGACGTTGCCGAGGGGCTTCTGTAAGTACCCAAATCTCGCTCATGCCTTCCGGTTAATTTTCCCGACATTTCGGTAAATTTCCCGGTAATTCCCCGGACTTTCCTAGTGTTCCGGAAATGTCCTGAACAGTCCAAATTTAAATTAGGGCTGTAAGGAGCCTTCCTAATTAAGAAAACACGTTTTTCTTAATTAGGAGAAGCTTCTAGAATGATGCCACCTTGCATGGTTCTAGAATGCCGAGTCATTGTGGATAAGACCGCACGGCCTCATTTGCAAAGGGCTGCAGCCGCACGGCTTCATTAGCCTTATCCGCATCGCCTATAAATAGAGCCCTCCTCTACCCATTTCAACAACAACAACACAAACAATCACACACACACACTCCATAGCAGTCCGTACGTGAAGAAAACCCTTCAAGGCTCAAGAAGGCGAAGAAGAAGCTCAAGAAGCCATCTCCTCCTCCTTGAAGACCCAAGAAGAACCTCTCCTCCTAGCTCCGTCCGAAGAAGCGAAGGAAACGATTGGTAACCTCGCACGCCCTAACCTTGCATTTTAATTGATATACTTGCTCATTGCATTCATATATCTTGCTTGGGACTTGGCATTTATTCATAAAGATCATATCTTTATCACCCCCTTTCCTTTGCATGCATTAAGACCTCATTTGTCATAAAAATGTAGTCTTTTTCATAAAGGTGCATCCTTTGCACCTAAAATCCCTATTTTCCAATAAAAATGTTATCTTTATGCATCATTTGCATACAAAGATCAAATCTTTTTCAATAAAAATGCATCCTTTGCATCAAAACCCCTTTTTCAATGCATCATTTGCATAAAAATCAAATCTTTATGCATCATTTGCATAAAGATCATTTCTTTAAATCAAAAAGCATCATTTGCTAAAACCAAAATGTCATCTTTTCATTAAAGAGTCATTTTTTATCATGCATTTCCCCTTTCCCCAACCTTGGAACGGACCGGTGTAAAAGTTCTCATCTTTGCATCGTTCCTTCCATTAAAGGTTCATGATTTCTTTAGGAAAAGGATAACCTTGAACCCTATATCTCCGATTATCGCTTAAGAATGAGTATGAAGCCTCTATACGAGCTCGACCGTCTTAAAGCGTAGGATTGATGGGCTAAGGACATTCCTTCCTAAAGAACCTCATCTTTGACCCAAAAGAGAGTCATTCTCTCGATCACGCAAGTCCCGAGGGTCCCGAGGTTTAAAATGCGATGATCATAAGTCATAAGATGAGGACGGGATCATAATCCCAAATACATAAATTCCAAGGAATCCCGAGCGACAACCAACAAATGGTTTGTACGTCCGGAAGACAACTTGGGACATTCCCCCCCTTATTTTCAAACACATGCACACAAAGAAAGCACGCAAGCAAACATGATTAATGAAATCTAGGGAGACTTGCTCCGGCAAGGCACTTTGGGTGAACGCCAAACGTTCTTCCCAAGGGGTAACTTAACCTCCGAACCCATAAAACCTTTTTTTCAAAGTTTTGAGGTAATCAAAATGGCGTGGCGACTCCGTTTTTCAAATAACTCGGATGTCTTCAAACTCGCGTGAATTCCAATAAACAAAAGAATTTGGGCACACATTCACAGCTACGGATGACAATGAAGATGCTGATATAAGTTTTGTTACCCTGGATGCCGATGATGAAATAGCACTAGATCTACCAACTCCTATTCACAGGGATGCAACTCCTCCAAGAACAACATCAAGAAAAGAAAGACCAGCAACATTCATTCCAAGAAGTTAAAGTCAATGCAGTCAATCCTTATGGTTATAAGGTTCATCAAGTTGGAACCTCACTCTATGGACAGTGTGGACCCATTGCCTCCTATGCAACCGAACCAAGTCCTCCACAATCCTCCGAAAAGAAGCTATCCTTTACCAAACTCCCAAGCATTTCAAGAAATCTTGCCAAACCCATCTCATCCCTACCCAACTTCTCTCCTGAACCAAAAGATCACTCAGCCAAAAGAAACACAACCGACCCTCTTCCTGAGATATCTAAAGCTGAGATGATAGAGACCATGGATGAACTTTTTATTGATTATGAAAAGTTGAGTAGTGTTCATGAAATATTGATCGTTGATTTCGCTTAGTTTCTGCTGAAAGAGACTCACTCAAAACTGAACTTGATTCTTTAAAAACAAAACTGAGTGAGTTCGATCACCTTAAAACTGAAAACCTGGATCTCAAAAGCAGAGAAAAAGTACACACTGCACAGATCAAAGATTTAGCTCAAAGAAATGATTCTCTTATGAAAACCATTGATACTTTTTCAAAACCTAACGCTACTAAAATTGCGATTAATGCAACCCAAATTTGTCCTAAAAATAATCAACATGGGATAGGATTTGAAACCAGCAGTAGCAGTCGTACTGATACCTCTGTAACTGAGAAAAAGGATAAGAAGGCTGAGAACAACTCGATTAACTCATTGCATAAGGATACCAAGCAAAAATATAATGCTGTAGCAATGAAGTATCCTAACTACAAGGAAATGGAGAAAGCCAGGTACGTACAAAAGGGAATTAAGATTGCTGATAATGATTCTGCGGATGAAGACATAAAAGTAAATGCATCAGCAAAGCTGGTATTGCCACTCTTGATTCAGCTGCCGATGAACAGTCTCCCCCAAAGGTGACTGGCAAAGGCAAGTAGAAAGGCAAGAAGGGCAAAACCAGTACTTACAAAGTCCCTAAGTTCGTGTCTGCTGATTCTCCTAAGCCTAATGATGCAATGACTAAATCTAGTGGTGTCTTGCCGACTACTCAGTCAAATAGCAAAGTGAGATGTGATAATTGTTTAGATTATGGTCATCATGCTCATGAATGACTCTTGAAAAGCCTTTCAGGACCCACAGTGGCTAAGGCCTCTAGTGGCGGCCAGATATGGCTGCCCAAGAGGAACTAACCTCTTGGACCCAGTGAATAAGGGGGACCATAAGCATGTTTAACTTGCAGGTATGCTTTATGGCCTCGACTGATGCCAGCAAAGATGTATGGATTTTGGATAGTGGCTGTTCTAGACACATGACTGGCCGTGCCGATCTCCTTGCTGATATTGTTGACGCATCAGGTCCTCCTGTAGTTTTTGGTGACAATGAAAAAGGTAAAATAATTGGATGTGGAACCATCATTAGAGGTGCAGTTACTGTACAGAAGGTCTCTTTGGTGGATGGACTCAAACATAACCTTCTCTCCATATCACAATTCTGTGATAGAGGAATGCAATGTATCTTTACTACTTCAAGTTGCTACATAAAAGACATTGCCTCAAATGAAACTCTTCTCACTGCCAAACGAAAAGGTAACATATATGCAGTAGACTTAAGTTCTATTATTGGTGTTACTAATATCTGTTTTGTAGCTAAGAATATCAGTGAGAACTCGTGGCTATGGCACAAGAGACTCAGTCACTTAAACTTCAAATCAATATCCAAGCTTGCCAGTTCTGGATTGGCAACTGGTCTTCCAAAAGTGTCTGCTGATCACGGAAAAAAGTGCAGAGCTTGCCAGTTGGGAAAACAACACAAATCCTCTTTCGAGATCAATCCCTGCATGTCAACTTCTAGGTGCCTTCAAATGTTACATATGGATCTATTTGGCCCCACAACCACAGCCAGCCTTGGGGGAAGTAGATATACCTTGGTCGTAGTAGATGACTATTCCAGATATACTTGGGTGGAAGCTTTCAGCAACAAAGATGATACATATGCTGTTGCAACCATGTTATTCAGACTGCTACAGACTCGGAAAGAGAGCGATATTGTTAGCATGAGATCAGACAATGGGACTGAATTTACAAACAATGGTATCGCTCGATATTGTGATGATCATGGTATAGACCATAATTTCTCTGCTGCTGGTACACCTCAACAAAATGGTGTAGTTGAGAGAAAGAATAGGACGCTTATTGAAGCCGGTAAGACCATGATTTCTGAAGCCAGGTTGCCGAAATATTTACGGGCGAAGCCATCCATACCGCTCGCTTCACTCGTAACGTATCTCTCATCAACAAATTCCATAATAAGACTCCTTATGAACTCTGGAGAGGCCGAGTACCCAATATTGGATTCTTCAAAATCTTCGGATGCAAATGTTACGTACTTTACAACGGAAGAGAGCACCGAGGTAAATTTGATGAAAAAGCTGATGAAGGCATCTTTGTCGGCTACTCAAAACATAGTAAGGCCTTTCGAGTTTTCAATAAGAAACTTTTGAAAATTGTTGAATCTGTTCATGTAACCTTTGATGAATTTGATTTGTTAGAGTCTGACCAGACTCCAAATAGTGCTAACCAATCTAGTGGTTTTGAGACAGGTGAATCTAGTAACTCTAATCAATCTGCAGATAATGTGCAAGATCCTTTTGTTGTTGCAGAAGACCCAGCATATATCTTTCCTTCCTCAGCAAGAAATCATCCTACTGATAATCCTCCAAATGCCTCTGCTGATTCTTCTCAACCAGTGCCAATGAATCCTAGCCCAAATCCAATTTCAGTAATTCATCCTCCTATACCAAATATTCCTCAATCAAATTCCAAATCCACTCAAAGTCCAAATCATCATATCTCTCCTATTCCTTTCAGTATATCATCTTCCAAATCTACTGCTGATTCTGAACCTCCTCTAGAATCCTTAAGACAAGAATCAGTAAGACAAGACCTTCCAAGAGAAGTTAGACCTCAACGAGACCATCCTCTTGATAACGTCATTGGTGATGTCTTTGGACCCAGAGTGACCAGAAATCTGAACAAGGACTTTGATGAAAATCTTTTCTCTTCAGCTATGGTGTCTGATATTGAGCCTCAGAAGACTAAAGAAGCCCTTGCTGATCCAAGCTGGGTGGAAGCTATGCAAGAAGAGTTGAATCAGTTTGAAAGATGTAAAGTCTGGGAACTGGTTCCAAGACCTTCCTCTCAGCAAGTCATTGGAACTAAATGGGTATTCAGAAACAAGTTGGATGAATCTGGAAAGATTATGAGAAACAAAGCAAGATTGGTGGCCAAAGGATACCGTCAAGAAGAAGGGATTGATTATGACAAACTTTCGCTCCAGTAGCAAGATTAGAAGCGATAAGACTATTTCTTGCCTATGATGCCTTCAAAGGATTCAAGCTATATCAAATGGATGTGAAAAGCGCATTCTTAAATGGTGAACTTCAAGAGCTGGTCTACGTTGAACAACCGCCAGGCTTTGAAGATACTAAAAAACCCAATCATGTCTACCGATTGAAGAAAGCTCTTTATGGCTTGAAGCAAGCTCCTAGGGCTTGGTACGAAACCTTGTCCAAGTTCCTGCTCAGTGACGGTGTGGGATTTACAAGAGGAAAGATCGACACAACCCTATTTGTGACCAAGCACAAGGGTCATTCATTGTTTGTTCAAATATATGTGGACGACATCATCTTCGGTTCCACAAATGAAGCCCTATGCAAAAGATTTGAAAAGCTCATGCAAAGCAAGTTTGAAATGAGTATGATGGGTGAGCTAACTTATTTCCTTGGTCTTCAAGTAAAGCAAACCGATGAAGGAATTTTCATACATCAAGCTAAATATACCAAGGAGCTGATCAAGAAATTTGGTTTCGATAATTCTCATCCTCAAAGCACTCCCATGGCGACAAATGTGCATCTTGATAAAGACGAATCCGGCAAGAAAGTGGACATGACTCTTTACAGAGGAATGATTAGTTCACTTCTCTATCTAACAGCCAGCAGACCTGATATTATGTTTGCCGTTTGTGTCTGAGCAAGATTTCAAGCCGACCCAAGAGAATCCCATCTGCAAGATGTAAAAAGAATTATCAAATATCTAAGTGGCACTGCTAACCTAGGCCTATGGTACGCCAGAGATTCTTCTTTCAATCTTATCGGTTACTCAGATGCTGACTATGCAGCTTGCCGAGTCACAAGGAAGAGTACCAGTGGAACATGCCAGTTTCTTGGCGAGAGGCTAGTTTCATGGTCATGCAAAAAGCAAACAACTACCTCTACTTCCACAACTGAGGCTGAATACATTGCTGCCGGTAGATGCTTCTCTCAGATCCTATGGATGAAGCAACAATTAGTAGACTATGAGATTCCACCTCAAGTCTGCCCTATCTACTGTGACAATCAGTCTGCCATTTCAGTCTCAAACAATCCAGTAATGCACTCCAAAACAAAGCACATTGATATAAAATACCATTTCTTGAAAGATCATGTTGAGAAAGGCAACGTTGTCTTGCTGAAAGTTCATACTGACTTTCAAAGAGCTGATATCTTGACAAAGCCTCTTGATCAGAAGAGATTTGAATTTCTTAGGAGTGAGCTGGGTGTTATTGGTTACTCTGGTTGATGCTGATATCTTGCTGAGATCGTTATCCCTGCCGATCAGTCTTTGCTGCTTGCTATCTCTCCTGATTAGTTGTTCTACCGATCTGTTGCTTGTCGATGTCTTTTTCTCTGCTGGTACTCTAGTTGTGGTTGCTAGCTATTCATGTCTCCCATCAGCAAGCCTCCTCATAAATGTAAAGCTGAGTTCCCTGTCAGACAAATCAAATCAAGGATAGTTGGTCACACCCCTCTCTGACACGTGTGTGTACCTCCACTACCGAAAATCGTGTCAAATGATTTATTCCAATTAATATTGTGATAAATCGCAGGTAAACTGTATCATTTAAAATCATAAACAGTTATTTTTAATCATGATTAACCGCTCAAATTTGGCGCTTTAAATGCAATTGCTGCCGCACATATTCCAATGAAAATGAACAGTTGCGCCTTTTTGAAAACCTTTTTCAAATAAACCTTTCCCTCCTAACTTCATAACATATTTAAGCAAAAACCATTTCTCAAAAATCCTTTCGCATTCTCTACGACTTTCTCATCAAATCTCAAAACTCCCTAACTCAACTCTTTATCTTGGAATCTGGTACGTATATCTTGATATTTCAATCATCTGATTCTAACTTTGGCTTATTGTGTTTGAGTTTGTTTGATTGTTGAGTTTTGCAGAAATCATGAGTAATGAAAAGGATATCTATGGAGGTTACATTGACCCAAGCTTTTTCGATGATGAAGATGATGGAAAATTTCTCAGAGATCTCTTGTCAGATACTTCTGTTCTTCCCTTCCTGGCTCCTACTGATAATTTTGGTGTCTATATTGATTCCGTCAGAGAGTTCTTTGCTAATGCCATCGTTGAATATTCCGATGAAGATGACCCAAAATCCTTCTCTGCCATTTCTTCTACCGTTTCTGGTGTTCCAATCTCAGTTACTCCTGAAAGCATATCCTCTATTTTTCCAACCCTAGGAAATTCTAGCCCTAATTCTATTGACGCTTCTGTTCTGGATGAAGCCTGGACTCTCATTAGAGGTGCTAATGCCGGACCTAGACTCAGTGGAGACAAACACTTCAAGGTTCATTATATTAGGAGATATTTTGCCCTGATAGAAATTATTGACAGATGTTTGATTTGCCGATCTGGTTCACATAGCCATGTTACTGATCTTCAGTTTGAAGGATTTGCTGCTATTGTGCTGAGGAAGAATTTTAATTGGTGTGGATTTATCTTTAGGGTCATTGCCCTAGCAGCCAAGAAGTATGCTGCTGATAGACAGAAAGGTAAAGATTTCCCTGGCAAAGGTTGTCACTATTGGTTGCTGAGCAGAATAATTAGAGGAAACCCTGCTGTAGTTCTTGCCGATCCCAAAGCTACCAGCATATCCAAACTTAAGTTGAAGCATCACAGTGATGGTGATTGGAAAAGAATTAGCAGACAGTATGCTGATGGAGCCCCTATTCCTTCTGATAGAGTTGCTGCTCCTGCTGAAAGTTCAACTGTTGCTCCTGCTGCTGAGAACGTTAAGAAGAAGAAATCCAAGAAACCAGCACTAGCCCCTACTAAGTCCAAACCTTCAGTTGTCTCAGCTCCTGCTTCATCATCTACCATTGCTGGTGGTCCTGTTACTAGAGCCAAGAGATCTGCTTCTCATCCTGCTGCCCCATCCTCTGCTGAACCAAAGAAGAGAAAGCTGCCTGCATCCTCTGCCAAACCTTCCAAGAAATCAAAATCTGTTTCTGATAAAGTTGCTGAATCCTTTCCTATTCCTACTTCTGATCCCAGAGTCAGAAAAGTGTTATTTTCTGAACCTATTCTTGATGATGCCTCATTGCTCCCAAAGCCAACCTTCAGAAAAGTCACTAAAACTCCTGAAGAAATCAATAGGGAAATTTCTGATAGAAGAAGAATGATTGAGCAAGATTTGAGGAGGAGGATCCCATTACAGCCCCTTCTACTTTCTTACCCTAACCTCCCTGACATTCAGCATACAGCCTCATCCAGAATAGCCACCGAAGCCAGAACCAGAAAATGTGCTCCAATTAAGAACCCTACATTTCATATCTACTTCAACAATCCTTGGTCCATGATCAACAAAATTGCTCCAAGTGACTGGGTATTTCCAATTGACCATCTGCAGCCTTTCATCAGAAGACTTCTCCAGTTTCATGAAGAGCAGAAAGAAACTGTACCTGCTGGAAACCTAGCTGATTATGTTGATAGAGCAAGATTGGACATGAATGAGACCTTTGCTGAGAAGTTTCCTCCACTCTCCAAGTACCAGAACTTCAGCAAGAATGTGTTGATGCTGAACTTCAATAGATACTTTGATCTTCTACCTCTGCTTTGGAATCAAGTTTATCTCTTTCAGGATCGGATAAGACAGGATTTGATGGTCATCTCAGTCTGGATTGCCTATGCCTCTTTATATAAGACTCAGTTTGATTTTGAAGAAAATGATCCCTATCAGCAAGGAAGAGCTGAAAATGATGAAGACTGGGGATTCAAGTATTCTGATCCTGAAACTCTTACCAGAGGTCCTCTTGCTACTCAGTTGATTGTAAATGTTTTGAAGATGACTCACGAACTCATCACTCATTATGAAGAAGCTTTGAAGAGAATGAGTAGTAGTTCTTCTGATAAGAAGGTTGATTCTGGCAATGCTGATAATGTTCCTTCTGCTGATTCTTCAAGTGACCCTATTGAATCCAGCAGAATCAAGCTTCGATGATGACCAACAGTTTATCAACACTGTGCTTCTAAAAGATACCTCTGAGCAGGCTCCTGTAGTGGTTACAGGAGGAGTTTTTCTTAATTCTGAGCAAGCTCCTATTTTCTTTGATGTCCCTGCTGAACCCTTCCAAGAGACTGTTGATTTGGGAGGAGGAGCCACTACAGATGCAGACATTGCTGCTGATCTTCAATCTCAAGAAGTTGATAATGCCTTCTCTGCAATTGTTGTCTACAATCATGTTCAAGCATTCATTCATCAGGCCATTGCTGATTTCTTTTCCAATAATGATCCTCTGCCTGCTGTTGATGAAGACAGTCCTAATGAGATTGATCCAGAAGATTATGAGGAGATTCCTGCTGTTGTTGAAGAGGATACCTCACCTCCCTCATGGTACAACTCACTTTCTGATGACTGTAGGATGATGATATGCTCAAACTGGTACACCACCTCGAAGTCCATTCCAAAGGACTCTACTGGTAATCCCCTTTTCCCTCCTCATCAAAAACTTAAGTGGAGGTCTGGTACAAGGATAGTAAAGAATCCTTTCAAAAATTATGTTCCTACTGAAGGCTCTTCCAGCATGACTCCCATTCTACTCAAATGGGATAAGGACATTAAGCATGGCAAGAAGAAAACCCCTGCTGTTTCTCATGCCAAAGTCAAAACTCTCCCCCTTCTACCAATCAGCCTGGCTCTTTGCAAATTCGTGGTGATATTTGTCCAGCTGGTGAATCTCCAATTGAAGTATGCATTTATTCGGATGGAATCAAGAGGAGACGTTTGATGATTAATGATCATGTAATTGAAACTCTTGAGTATTCTCCTTACTCTGCTGTTGGTGTTTGGAAGTTGGTTTATCAGCATGCCCTGGCCATTACTTTACCATTTTATGCCTCCAGACCCTGTCAGCAAGATCATTCAGTAGACACTGGCAGAATTCTAAGCCTTGGCATCATGCGCATTCTGCTGAATGGGAGAGCATTTCTGAATTTTATGATTGCTAGCAAGCTATCCTTGGAGAATAATGGTCAGATGTTCCTTGACCCTCCTATTTCTACTGATCTTTCTATCATCATTCATCCCAATTTCCCTCTCCTGGTTGTTCCACCTGCTCCAAGATCTGCTGATGTTCCTCTGATTGTCAGCACAATCATTCCTTCTACCTTCTTGGTCCCTGCTGATTCTCCACCTGTTTACACCTTGTTTGGCTACTTTGCTAATGAGCATGGCCATCTTTCTGAAGCTTATAAGCCTGTACTTAGAGGTGACATTGGTGATTTGGGTATGTTTTTCCGAAGTGAATTTGCGGAAATCAAGGATTTAGTGCTTAAGTCCACTCAGGAGGAGGTAAGCTTAGCAAACAGAATCTCAATCAAAGTCTCAGCCAGACTTTCAGCCCTTATTGACAATGCCCTCAGCAAGCCAAGACCCTCTCCTGCCAGAGCCACCCTCTGTAATCTATATGTTGGTGAAGAGAGATTTGATCAGTTTTGTGATCTCATAGACAGCACCATCCAGACTCAGCGGCTGCTGCTTGATTCTAATCTCAATCAAGATCACATCATCAAGGATCTGGAGCTAAAACTCAAAGCTGCTGAAGATAGAGCTGCTGCTGCTGAAGTCAAGCTCTCTGCTGCTGAAGCCAAGCTTTCTGATGCAAATCTGAAGATTGCCAAGCTGGAAGGGAAAAATGAAGTGCTGGTAGAGCGTTACAAGGCTAGCAAGAAGAGGAAAGCTGAGAAGGCTGAAGCCAAGAAGCAGAAAAAGTCCAAGTCTGTTGCTGATTCCTCCGTTGCTGCTGCTGTTGAACCTGCTGATCCTTGACCATCTTGTAACAAATGAAATAGATATCCTCATGAAGCCCCAAAGACAAACTTACTTTTGCTGACAATTTGGTTTTTGTTTTTATGTTCCTTGCTTAATATCTATCTAACCCTTCTGCGGGAACTTTATTAGTTTGCCGTTACAATTATCACTTACATTTTTTCTTAATATCTATCTATATCCTTTTAAGTGATTCTGTTTAAAGGTGATTGGACTTAAGCAATTAGGAGGAGATTGTTGGGTCAAAATATATGTGGACTCAGAATTGCTTAATCCCAATCACATGGCTAGTTAGAGACCCCTAATTTAATTAGATTTCATTTTTGGATCTCTTGCTGATGCCTTCTTTGTTAGATCAGTAAGTCTTGCAGGTTACTATCCTGCTGGTGGGATCTGCCTGGTAATCAGCAGGAGTTAACACTTTTCAGCAACATACTTCAGCAGATAGGTGACTTAAATTTGGGATGGCTCCCTTCATTTGAAACAAACTCTCAGTCACAACGGTCACATCTCTATCTCTTTCATCGTACTTGTTTGCTAAAAGTAGTTACATTTTTCCTGCCAATACCATTCTGCCTGTTTTGACATAAGAGCTACTTTTAGCTCTACTTTGTCCTTTTTCTGCGTCCTGCAGGTAACCGGTTGGGACAAAGGGGTTATTACCCGCTGAACAAAAGCAGAAATGTCTTATTCAAATCTCCCGCATTAATTGCAAAAGATATGGCATTAATTGATCCTCACCTACCAACCATATTTCCTTATTCCGAATCTACCCTTCAACGGCATCTTAGTTCTTCTCTCTCCTTCTCTCAAGTATATATAGAAGACTTTGCTGCATTGAAGATGGTTGGTCGTTGCATTGAAGAAGAGTGTGCTTGAAGCATTCAATGAAGCTCAAGTCTTCAAGTCCAGAAAATCATTAGACATTATTAGGGACATACACTCGTGCACATCTCATTCAACCTTGTAAGCATTCTCCAACAAGACAATCATTAGAATGCATTGATTGAGAAAGCACACACACACCTGAGTGAGATAAGTCTAACTTGCCACTCAAAAACACCTGGTCAGTTCTTTATTTTAAGATCCATCAGTAGATCCTTTGTTTTCAATCCTTGTAACCGGCAAGGCCGCTCTTGTAATAGACTAGGACATACTGATAGTAAACTTCTCTCAAAATCCAAGATCTGACCAATCTTGGTAGAGGACATAGCAGCATTCACGCTGTGAACCTCTCCAAATACTGTGTCCTTGTCTTTACTTTACTTACATCTTGCTAGTCGTTCACCATTACAAATCAGAACAGTTCATCCTGCTGAATCATAAGTATTTCCTTAAACCAAACAAGTTGCACTGCATAAACGGTTTAAATAAATACCTTGTGTTAAAATCAAGCTCTGAACAACTTCTTGCTGATTTTGTGTGAGTTCAAACTAAGTCACAAATATTCCGCTGTGCTTTCTGATTAATTACAACATTCTGAGTAGTGACTTTGACCATTAAGGTATTTTCAATTAAAATTGTAAAAAGGCTATTCACCCCCCCCTCTAGCCTATTTACTTGCCAATCGAGCCTAACAAGAAGAATGCCCTCCTTTTTCCCTTTGAAATTTTTTTCTTGGTGACGCACCCTGATTTTTGCCTAGATCGCCCTTTCGGATTTTCAATCTAGCGGACATCTCTTTTGCGTCTTTTATTTTTGGGCTTTAACTTTTGCCTAGTCTGCTCTTTACGAGTTTTCGACCTAGCGAGCCATTTTTTTCCGAAAAGTATGTTTACTCGAAGGGGACTTAGTTGGAAGAATCTCATTAATGAGAAAGATGAGATCTCAAGTTTAGTTTGAGGAGAGACGGACTCTATTTTTTGGAAGGTGATCCAAGCATTGACTCTTTTTGGGGGAGTATATTCTCTAACGATGAGTGTGAGAAGCAAAAAAAGGGAAAGCTCCTAATGCATATTTGATTACTCTTGAGAGTTTATGTAGGGATTGACTGGGGGAGGACAGGTTAGAAAGCCCCAGTTTTGATGCTTGGATTTCAAGAGTGTGTATGAGAATGGCTAAGAGGAAGCTCCTAGACTCAACAAAGAACGTTACATGGCTCAAAGGTCTAGAAAAGTTGTTCTACTTTTAATGGACCTTGCATCATCTAGAAATTTCTTAACGAGTTTGAAAAGAAAGCCGGTCATTAGTATGACTTAAGGCTAAACATTTTTTTCTTTATGGATTGATGTTGAAAGTCTTCTTCATGTGCGTTTCCATAAGAGGATGTTGAGGAATCCTCTTTTCTTCGTTGGTATCACTTGACTCTTCTTCTTTGTGGGAGAGTCCTTCTTGCCTTTGTTGAAATTCCATCTTTGTTGTGGGGTAATAAAGGCTTTGAGAGTTTTCTTTTTTGATGCTCTCAAAGCCTTGAATTGAGTAGCCTCACTCTTCTTGGGATGAATGTTGATAGAAGCGCCTTTAGCTTCCTTCGTCTGTGATCTTCGACTTTCAACAGGAGTAATGTTTAGCCTTAAGCCTTCTAATGATAATTTTCATTTCAAACTTGTTTAGAAGTTTCTATTTTTCATGACGATTTAAGGAATCAGGGTCCACTGTTCAGCACTGATCAAATGACACTCATAAATAAAAACAACCCTTGGGAAAATGTTTAGAATAAAAAGATAACTTTTATTGATAAGGAAATTTGAAACAGACTCGATAGTTCACTTGACACAAACTAGAGAGGATAGAGATGGACTAGAATGATAGACCGACTCTTCGAGAACATACTAGGAAGTTGTCTTAATCTATTTTATTTTTTTATTTTTTTTCAAAGGAAAAAGGGGTAGGACAATCGGAGCCCCAAGGTGGTGATGCTTCAGTTGATCTCGCCGGCTTCATACAAGTCTTGGATGGCATCCCTCAAATGATGACAGTCATTGGTGTCATGGCTACTATAGTTATGGAATTTACAAAACATGTAGGGATCATGATTGAGACGAGAGCTTTTCCCAAGAGTATTTCCTTTTTTAGGTTTAATTTTTCCTTCTTCTACAAGGATGTTAAAGAGAACTTCTTGGGCAATCCCTTCAAATTGGACATATCGTCTATCTTTTCGCTTTTTTTCAGGATGGGGAGAAATAAATGACTTAGAATTGGTGAATCTACTAAGGTCATGGAGCCTTTCTTGGTTGGATCCCTTAAAGTGAGCATGATCTCCATATTTTCCTTCCTTGTAGTGTCGAGACCTTTCCTTGTTGAGTTCGACCATTTTGCAAAGTATCTTGATCTTTTCTTCATAGTACCTTTGTTGTGCTTGCATGTGGGCTTGACATTCATCCTCGATTTGGGCCCTTAATTCGACTTCTACTTGGGCTCTTATGTTGGACTCCATTTGGGAACACACATCAGTGATACATGCCTTAATGATTGACTCAACCTCTTTGTGTTCACGTTCGTTAGTGGTTTGGCTAGCCTTAGAGGTAGAACCATTATTATCCAAAGAAGGGTCATTGCTTTGAGTGTGCTTGTCTCTTGGATCCATGGTTTCCATGATTTCTAGCTTGTTGAGTTTTGTCTCGAGGGTGGCAATTTGTTGAATATGAGCCATTTTTTCTTTCTCGAGATGGTTCTTGAGAGTCTTGATTTCCTTGGATGTGAATTCTACGAGTTGCTTATCCTCTTTGGGGGTACCACTTGCATAGAGAGTAGACGGAGTAGTTGCCATTAGAGAGGTAAGGGAGCTTGACGACCTTAGAGATGAATTAGAGATATCTCAACGAAATGCCTTTTAGAATATTAGCCTCAAACGATCCTAGGTGGAGAAAAGGATGATGGTTAAAATTACCTCACGAGCGATTTTTTTTGAAGTTTTATTTTTATTAGAGACGGAGTTTTGACTCATGGAGGGAGCGCACATCGATTATCAATCATAAACACAGATTCTGCAAATAAAGTCTCGCGCGAGACAAGGTAGTCTCGCACGAGACAACCATTCGGAGAGATAGATTTTTTTATTCTTTTTATTTCCTAAATTCATGGTCGGACGGACAAAGATCCGTTCTCTATCTAGCATCCTAGGTAAATCTTGCAGGCATACATAATTCGAACCAAACCTAGGGACTCGGTAATTGACCATTCTTTGTAAAATAAAGCCATGTAAAATCATTTTTCAAGAAGGATTTTTTTCTTTAAAGGGACTTCCGAAACCATTCTGAAGGAACTTTTTTTCTTTTTCCGAATGGACTTTTCTGAATCCTTTCTCGATAGTCAATTTTACATTAGCTTTATTTTGGTCAAAGACAAGAAAGATTACCAAGTCAAAATCGACCGGTCATGGAGTGTTCTTAAAGAGACAATCTACATGATATGTGGCGATGCAGGGCTGGAAGGCTAGGCTCCCCGCGATATGACAATCTAGGTGGATTGAATACGCGGAGTGGGATGATCCAACTTCGGAGAGACCGGCGACTAGATGGTTACCGTCATCCGTCCTTAGTGTGGATCCCGGGTTAATTAGGGTATGTAGTGCACTGACAGATATAGCATGAGTGCGCGTGTGTGAGAGTCAATCTAGGTGATTGAGAAAATAGAGATTTTTATAAAAGCAAAAAAAAAAAAAATAGATAATGGCCGCACCAAGTGGTTGCCTACGTTTCTCCAAAATCAGGAAGACTCAGGCCGTCATAGTTTCACATAGACGAGAGAGAGAGAGAGAAAGAATTAAATAAATTAATTACAAAGACTGTGTCAAACGATGACCGATAAAAATTAAAATAATTCAATCTCACGCAAGTATATAGTTCAAGTAATTAATAATTAATCTACCCTGCAAAATAAAGTTAATACAAACAAAATATAAATAATAATTTATTTTGACTTTTCTGGATTTTTTAAAACTTTTCTGTAAGTTTTTTTTTAATATGGTCAAACTTTTAAAAAAGTCAACCAAGGCTTTTCTTTTCTTTGTATGAGGTCAACCTTTTAAGGAAGAGTTAACAACCAGGTTTGGTTCAAAATTTCTGCCGTTACATTGTCTCGCGTGGGATAACCTTGTCCCGCGTCGACAAGCAGTCTGACAGTTAATTTTTTTTTTTTACGAAAATAGTACATAAAAATCCGAAAAAATCCATAAAAATCAAATTTTAAACAAAAAATTGAAAAGATTAATAACACCCAATTGTAACGCAAGTCTAACCCTCTTAATTAATTGTCTCTAGCGATGTCGTCACTGTAGCGATGGTGAATTTTTAACATCTGGAAGTCGCCACTTATTATTTATTGATTGAAAACAATAAGAAAAACCTTTTAAAATTAATTCAAGAGATTCAAGGGTTCGGAGGTTAAGTTTTGAAATGGGTAGGTCAAGAATCATCCATTCCACCAAATCCGAAGATTGGTCTTGCTAACTGGGTGTTATTAATCTAATCAATTCCGCTTTTGGGGGACTTGCTTTTATTTAATCGTAGCTGACTCTTTACTTGAATCATTTTTTCTTCGATTCAACTATTCGCTTGTATGTCGAACTAGATTTGATAGGATAAACGAGATAGTCATAAGACTTTGGTCGGACTGGTTTGTAGGAACAAAGTCGACCTAATACTTTTCATATTTGAAGACAAGATTGACTAAGAGTTGAATCTTTTAGAGGAACGAGACTGACTAAAAGTCGAGCCTGTTAGAACGAAGTCGACTATGAGTCGGATTTGTTAAAGGAACGAGGCTGACTAAGAGTCGAGCCTGTTAGAACGAAGTCGACCGAACTTGTTAAAGGAACGAGGCTGACTAGGAGTCGAGCCTGTTAGAACGAAGTCGACTATGAGTCGGACTTGTTAAAGGAACGAGGCTGACTAAGAGTCGAGCCTGTTAGAACGAAATCGACAATGATTCGGACTTGTTAGAGGAACGAGGCTGACTAAGAGTCGAGCCTGTTAGATTGATGCAAAAACGTAGCACAACTTTTGCTGAATAAAACTGCAACTTTATTGAAGTAGTAGAACGATTACACAAAAAATGAAAAGCTAGAACTGAAACTAAACTCAGACTGAAAACAGAAACTAAAACTGAAACTGAACTAAAAAGCTGAACTAGAAGTAGTATTTGATAAGGTGGCTAGCATGCCACGGGTCTTTCAACTCTTCACCATCTAGATGGGCGATCATATATGTTCCTTCCTTGATAACTCGATTAACGATGTAGGGACCTTCCCAGTTGGGAGATAACTTGTTCTGCTGAGTTCTCCTTCCAGTTGACTCGATCTTCCTCAGCACATGGTCACCCACATAGAACGATCTCCACTTTACTTTTTTATCATGGTAACTCTTAGTTTTCTGCTTATAATTGACCATCCGTAACTGAGCTTATCTCGCTTCTCGTCGAGCAGATCTAAGTCGATCAACCTGTTGACGTCGTTCTGCTCTTGATCAAAGATAACCACCCTGGCAATAGGGAATTGTAGCTCGGCCGGTGTCATGGCTTCTGATCCATATGAAAGAGTGAAAGGGGTTTCACCCGTGGGCCCCCGAGTGGTTATGCGGACTGCCCAGATAGCAATGGGTAGTTCGTCCAACCAGTTGCTCCGTCGACCAACCAAACCGGTCTTAAGTGCAGAGAGGACTAGTTTGTTCACTGCTTCAGCTTGCCTGTTACCTTGAGGATAGGTGACTGACGACTTCTAATGCTTGACTCTTACTCTGTTCATTTCTTCTTCAAAAGTTGTGGAGAACTGTAGCCCGTTGTCTGACACTATAGCTTGAGAAATCACAATATGGCACCAAATGAAGTCGTGAATAAAGTTGATGGCGTTCTCCTCAGTAATCCTGGCTAACGGCTTGGCCTCGACCCACTTAGTAAAGTAATCAATAGCAACAATCACGTACTTACAATTTCCTCGGGCGGGTGGAAAAGGTCCAATCAAGTCGACACCCCACATATCGAAGGGCCAAGTGGCGACCACTGGAGTTTGCTCGGTTGTAGGCAGTCTAGGTAGGTTGGCAAACCTTTGGCACTGGTCGCACCCCTAAACAAAGTCGTGAGCGTCCGCTCTCATGTGAGGCCAATAATAACCCAATGTAATCAATTTGTCGGCCAAAGTTCTGGCCCCCGGGTGTCCACCACAAACCCCACTATGTACCTCGTACATCAGCTGAGTAACCTCTTGAGGGTGAAGACATCTCAGTAAAGGTTTAGTGAATGACCTTCTGAATAACGCATCTCCTTGAATAACATACCTCAGGGCCTTTTTCTTGATAGCTCGAGCTGCCTTCTCGTCATCATGTAGCTCGCCTGTCTCTAGGTAAGCTCGCATTTCTTCGATCCAGCACTTGGTATAGACCCATTCTCCTGTAGTATCCCCCAGGCATTAAATCTGAACCTTCTCATAAGCTGGATGTTTGAGGTAAGAGATAGGTTCCTCATGCTTCTCATCCGATGTGGCTAATTTTGAGAGGAGATCGGCAAGCTCGTTATCATCTCGATCAACCGTTTGTATCTCTCAAAATTCCAAGTCTTTGATCAGCTCCTTCACTAGGTCGCAGTATTTGACCAAGGTGAGATTCAGTACCTCATACTCTCCTCTGACTTGGTTTACTATCAACTGAGAGTCACAGTAAGCTACAATCTTGGTCGCCCCGAAACATTTTGCATACTCGACAGCCACGACCAAGACATCATATTCGGCCTGGTTGTTAGATAGACTTCAAACTTGAATCTCAGAGCTTCCTCGTAGACTGTCCCTGATTCTGGTTCGACCAAAACAATTCCAGCCCCACTAACGTTCTTTGTTGCCGACCCATCAAAGTAGACTTTCTAGCAATCATCGGGCTAACTTATGGCGGGCTGAGTTGCGGGTTCCTTTCCCTTTACTTTCCTCTTCTGAGCATGCACTTCACTATCTTCCTTGGTGAACGTAAGCTCGACCAAGAAATATGCTAAAGCTTGAGCTTTCAATGCCTTTCAAGGCCTATACTCGATGTCGAATTCTATGAGAGCAATTGACCAGTTGAGTAATCGACCTGAACTTTCTGGCTTATGTAGGATCTTCCTTAGCGGTGCATTAGTTAGCACAATAATAGGGTGAGCCAAAAAATAGGCTCGCAACTTCCTAGAAGCTACGACCAAAGCATAAGCTACCTTCTCTACATTATAATACCTGCCTTCAACGTTAGACAGGGCCTTACTCACAAGATACACGGGCTTCTGAAGCCCTCCTTCTTCTCAAACTAGAACAACGGCCACAACTTGATCACCAACAGACAGATAGACGAATAAGGTTTCCCCCATAACCGGGCTGCTCAATAATGGCGGCTAGGCAAGATACTCCTTAAGCTGCTAGAACGACAAAGAACATTCGGCCGTCCACTCAAAATTTTTTGTCCCCCTCAAAGATTTAAAGAAGGGGAGAGATCTCTCTGCCAACTTAGCAATAAAATGACCAAGGGCTGCCACCCTACCATTGAGTTGCTACATCTCCTTGATACACGTAGGCTCCTTCATATCGACTAGAGCCTTGATCTTTTCAGGATTGGCTTCAATACCTCGCTAAGAAACCATAAAACCCAGAAACTTCCCTGCTGCTACCCCGAGCATGCACTTGCTAGGATTGAGCTTCATGTCGTTTGCTCGCAAATTGGCGAACGTTTCCCTTAGGTCGACCACGTGACGTCCAGCCTTTGTTTTGATGACCATATTGTCAACGCAGTCCTCCATGTTTCGGCCAATTTGGGAGGCAAAGACATTGTTGACCATCCTTTGGTAGGTCGCTCCTGCATTCTTCAAGCCGAATGACATCATATTGTAACAGTAGATACCCCCAGCAGCTTGGAAGGCCATCTTCACTATATCCTCCTTGTACATCTTGATCTGATGGTAGCCTGAATAGGCGTCGAGGAAGCTCAACGTAGTATGCCCAGCAATAGAGTCTACGAGCTTGTCGATCCGCGACAGAGTGTAGCTATCCTTTGGGCAGGATAGATTAAGGTTGGTGAAGTCGACACACATACGCCATTTGCCTTTAGATTTCTTCACCATCACCACATTCGCTAGCCAGGTGGTATGAGTAGCCTCCTTGATGATACCTGCACTTAAAATTTTGGTTACCTCAAGTTTGATTGCCTTCTCTTTGTCACGAGCAAAACTTTGTAGCTTCTGCTCCTTATGCTTCATGGTCGGATTAACTTCCAATCTGTGAATAGCGACCTCCTCCTTAATCCCTTTCATGTCTTCCACACGCCAAGCAATAACATCACTGCTTTCTTTCAGTAGCTTGACAATCTCTGCTCTTTCCTCGGCTGACAACTGTCTCCTAATTTGAATTTTTTGATCGGGATAGGAAGGATTAGTCACCACTGCTTCTAGCTCGTCCACAGCTTCTAGCTCCAGACCATCCCTGAATTGTAGGGTCTCGATAATGATCTCACGAAGCCTCTATCTTTCCTCGGCCCCCAAGTGTGGAGCTTCTTCAACAATCATTCCATCTAGCTCAACTGTGATCTCATCATTGGTGGCCCCCGAGTTTTGGTCGATCTGAAGGCATAGCTCGCCTATGATGACCTGGTCGACCATAACTGCATCTGAATCGACCATAGTGTTCGAGGAGGGACGTGTTGGCTCAATCGTGACTTGGTCATGTGAGTGATAGGTCACCTCAGCGACACAGGTGATTGTAGATAGTCATGAAGTTGTGGTGACCAATTTGGAGAGCTTCCTGTGTCCCTCAGGAGTGTCAACTTATAGCTCCCTCTTCTTTCTTGTTAATAGGACATGGTCAAGAAATGCTCGGGCTGTACTTTGAACGCAGCCTACTCCAGCTAGCATAGGAAATTTTACCCTCTGATGGGGGATGGAAGCCACCATACCTAGAGCGACCTGTCCATGGATACCCAGTATAGCAGCATAATCACTATTTACATCAATAACTATAAAAGTTACCTTTGTCATGATCCTGAAGGGGTGTTGTCCGATATTGATCTCCAGTTCAACCTGACCCCTGGCATCCACCCTATGGTTGGTGAAGCCCTCAAGTCGACCATCATATGGCGACAAGCTTTCCATTGTCAATCCCATCTCCTTGAAAGTTCTGTAGAAAAGGATATCCTTGCAGGCCCCCGTGTCTACCAGAATCCTGCTCGTCGTACATCCATCGATCAACCCTGGAATTACCAGCACTTGTGCCCTTGCAGCCATGTTGGTAGCTAGCTCGTCCAGATAAAAACTAATAACTTCATCTCTGATGTAGCTTCTAGGTGGCACGTGAGGAGCTTTGTTGAGCTGGAAAATCTGGTGCTTCAAAGCAGTGTTGCTAGTTTGCTCGGTGATAACTCCTAAATTTAACCAAGGTTGCCTTGGCTAAGCCACCCCTTCTGTAATTCGCTCACCTTCGCCAAGCCGAGCTCCCTTTACAAACCTGTCGAGCCTTCCACTATCGACCTACTTCTGAATAATACGCTTCAAACTAAAGCACTCCTTTGTAGTGTGACCCGTATCTTTGTGATAATCGCAATACTTGTCGTTGTCCCTTCTGAACTTATTTGCTGGATTCATAGGGGCAGGTGGGCCTAGCTCGACGGTGTTCATGATTCAGTGCGAGAAACGGTCAACGGGGTGAAATTCTCGGGCACTCTCTCAGTCGCCCTTGTTCTATTTTTCCCATTCTTATTGTTGCTACCATTCTTTACTTGGTCCTTCTTGTCAGATTCTCCAGTCTTGGACTTGGAACCCTTTTCTTTCTTCTTTTGTTTCATTTCCTCAGTCATGGCCACATCATAGGCCCTCTCAAACAGTTCTCGCCTGGTGTTTACCTTCCTGACCTGTAGCTCGTACTCAAGATCAGGAGACGATATCCCATTCCTGAAGCAATTTATTACCTCCCTGTCTGTTAGGTCCTCCTCGATTTGGTCGACCATCTCATTAAACTTAGTGAAGTAGCTTATGTAGCTTTCAATTTTTCCCTGCGCAAGAATGTTCAAGTCGGTGACCATCTTCTTTCGGGCTCCAGCTGTTGAGAAGCGATCTAGGAACTTCTTTCTCATATAATCCTACGAGGTAATACAACCCGGCGTCAAACCACAAAACCAAGTCAGTGTTGCACCTGTGAGGGTGCTGGTTAGTGCCTTGCACATCACATCATCCTCGGAAGAGACCAAGCACATGGTGGCCTCCAAATGCTGCATATGGTTCAGGGCATTGGTCGCACCTGAATACTTATCAAGAGCGGGCAGCTTGAAGCCTACTGGAGCTCATCGCTCGAGCAATTCTCTGGACAAGGGTCGAAGAGTATGGTCATTTCGTTCGCCCATTCCAGTATCCTTCTTCCTGTCGGCCTCCCATTGTTCTAACCTTTTTTTCCAACTTAACCACTCCCTAGCATCTGGATGGTCATCCCTTGCGTGTGAGACGTCGTTGGATCTTGTCGCTCCTCCTGGTGAGGTTCCCTTCTTGAGTAGGCCCTATGCCTTTCACTTCTAGGGGGAGTCACCTCTCTACCCCGTCTATCTCTGTGGGAAAGTGACCTTATTGAGTTTACAGGTGACCTGCGCCTATCTCTTCTGATTGGCGACCTGCGCCCATTCCTATCTCAGTGAGATTGCGATCTTTTCGCTCTAATAGGCGACCTGCACCCGTTTCTCTCGTGACTGGAATGCGACCTCTCCATTCTGGCAGGCGACCTATGCATGTTTCTTTCAGCTTCCCTTTGTCTCCTTAAATTGGACTCTGCCTCCTACTCCCTATTCGTATTGAGATGAATTCTCAAGTTATCAGCTAGAACCGGTATGTGGGTGCGAACGTGAGGTATGATCTGCTGCTCGCCATTCTGCCTGGCACTCCCATTCTGCCTAGCACTCCCGCTAGGCTACCTGTGAGAGGTTTGGGAGGGAGCCACCCTCTCTGACCTCCTATCATTCTGATCAAGCGAGTCTGGCATATCCAGCAATTCCGCCAAAATTCTATCCCGCTCCTGCAACATCTCCTTCCTACTGAGAGGATTGGTTGAGGGACCTGGCTTGTCGCCTGCAACCGTTCGACCTGCTTGTTGACGCTTGGGAGGGGGTTGTGCTTCTGGTTTGACCATAGGCCTTTTCTCCCTTCTGCCATCTGGCAAACCTCTGCCATCAGCAACACTGTTAGAGCGTGTTGACCTCCTGGCCTGGCGCAGCGGAGGAGGAGGCATGTTAACATTGCGATTTCCAGCACCGGCGTCCGTGTTACAGCCGGTGTTTTCCTCGTTAGGCTCATCCGAGGCATTCAAAACATGACTGTCATAAGTCATTATGATGGTGTAAGAAAAGTTTCGAGGTCAAAAAGCAACGTTTGCCGACAATGGAACCACACTGATGCTGCAGGAATCGTGCTTATCAATCTCCGTCTAGCCGCAAGATTGATCACCTGGTTATTTGACCTAAAACAAGGAACCCATGACTAGCCGGATTGGTCTCTGGCAAAGATCCTCGGGCGTGAGAGTAAGTATAATTTATGGAGAGCTAATAAGTTATAAAGAATAATGTACTCAGAATAACAAATAGCAATTACCTTGGAACGGTTGATATTGTGAAGTATTTATAGGCATTTGTGAGAGTTGTAATTGTGGTAGGATTGCTAGAGATCCCTTGAATCAATGCCCAAATCATGGACATAATCGTGTCCATATATAACTCCTTGTTAGTAGGGAGTTTGTTAAAGAATAGAATTGTAAATACGCTTGGACTCTGTAGGTTAACGTACTCTCGTAGGTCGAGGTCGCCTGCTTGGATCTAGGTCGACCTTACTGATGGATAGGGTTAGATAATGTCCGTATAGGGTCAGATAATGCCCGTATAGGATATGGATCGTATGTCGGACAAAGCTAGGGCGGGACCCTTGAGGTTGGACAATGAGCTAGGTCGACTGATCTCTGATGATGGGCCTTGGGCCCGATAATAATTGGGTCGACCCACTGAGATGTTGTGGCGATATACGTCTGAATGATAGGGCTTGCTCATTGGGCCTAGCCCATCACATTTATTCCGTTCAATATATATTATACAATGGCACTACAAGATTACACTATATATTATATAATGGCACTGCAAGATGACACTATATATGCATACAGTGGAAAGACAAAGTGACACTAATAAAATGCTTTGTGGCATCACTATAGGTGTCATTAGGCAAGTAGTGCCACTGAGTGGAAAATGCCACTGAAAGACAATAGATGGCGCTATTAAATGCCTCACTGTAGGGTTTTTCTTGTAGTGTGCATTGCTATTGTACGTAATTAATCAAGATTTCTACAACACATAGACACTCACACTCACAAAAGTGCCCCAATTCAATGCACACCTCCATTGTATATAGGTGGTTTGAAAATATTTTTAATGAATTGGGACGAAGCAAAATAGTGTAAAAGAAAGTTGTCACGCCGTTATTGTTATCCAAAACTTTGAAAAAAGATTTTAAATGAGATTTAAAGTCCGGAGATCATCTTACACTTTGTAAAGAGTATCAAGAGCTCATCCAAAATGTCTCGTATCAACGAGTCTTCCAAATCATAAATGTGTGTGTGTGTGTGTTTTAAATCAAAATAAGCAAATAAAAAAGTATTGAAATGGTGTGCCTCTTTAGAAATCAGTTTTAACATGAAATGACAATAGGAGAAGGGATTTAACATATAAAAATGAAAGAAAGGCATGGAACTGGTCATATTCTGTCTTTGGGTAGATCAGTCGCACAGATTAACAAATGGTGCCATGTGGACCCAAATGCGCTATGTGGCTCCTTTTGCCTCTCAATTAGGATGTGTCAAAATCAGGACAAGAAACAGGAAATAAACAGATTCAAATTATCACAAAAATTGTAAACGAATCATATCAATCTCATGACATTTTCCCTTAAATATACCTATTTTACCAAATGAATGGTTGTATGCTCTCTCATGGGGAAAAATACCCAATTGATATTATTTGTAGATCCAAGGTAGGAAAATAAGACAACAGACAACTATAAGAGATTCATACAAAGAGATTTAATACAAAGAGATTAAGATAAGAAATCACATCAACCATGTTTCATCCCTAAAGCATACTTAGATTACTAAATCAATGGTTGTATAATTTCGTAAGGAGCAAACTCAATTAGTATCATGTGTGATTTTATAATAAGAAGTTAATAACAAATGACAACAAACGAATTTATACTAAATAATTTCAATATGAAGTAAATCAAGACGACAAATTAAAGTTATGAGAGAGTAAAGAAAGGTATAAATAGATTTTATCAACGATTTAGCCAACGAAGGTTCACTTTTATCTTCTTTGGTTTGTAGCTTGAGCTAGGTATTCATCCAAATGCATACATAAGATTTGATTTGGGTAAAAGAGAGATTGAGATTGTGTAGGATTGTATAAGAAAGAATGTGAATTTGAATTTCGACGGAGTTTTTCCAAGGTGTCTAAAAATGATTCCCTAAATGGGTAGAATACTGTTCTATTTATAGATTATGGTGTCAAGCAGCCAGGTCTCCAGGTGGCAAAAGGCGCGGTACGGACGGCTATTCTAATCCCCTCTGCTGCTTCTATAAGTTGTCAGGATAAATTTTTTTTACCTTTTTGTAATTCCAGCGAAGCCCTTTTGAGGATTCTTTGTCACTATCGCCACCACTGCCAATCACCACGGTTACCAACCACCACTACCATCATTTCACTACCATCGATGTCGCTTATCACCACTACAACACTCAGCATTAACCACCACCATCAATATAAACACCATCACTACCACTAACACATACCATCATCACCAATTATCCACCATTCATCCACCACCATCAACACTACTGCCACCAACATAAACACCACCACCAATATAAGAAAAAACTAAAAATAGTGGTGAAATGGTGTTCTTAATGGTTGTAGTGGCGAGTGGCTTTTGATAGGTGGTAATGGTGATGATGGATGTGGTGGTTAGCGGCAAGGTTGGTGGTGGTGGAGGTACAGTGGTTATGTAGCAATTTAAAGAAACGGGTCCAATAGTCAAAATTTTGACTTTTCCGAGGCGGTCAAAACAACACGAAATGTGCAAAACCAACACACACAAAGTACAAATGGTTTCAAGTGCCGGGACGGAAGCTTGACCCGCAAAAGATTTTTTTTTTTTTTTTGAAAAGAATGATACCGGTACGTGGGATTGTTAAACCACAATTTATCCCCGACTCGTGTTAGGAGGCGTTAACGAAAAATGTAATGGTTTCCACCTATATACCAAACATCATTTTTTTATATTTTTTTTTTAAAGATAAAGATTATTTTTTGTCCCCAGCGGAGTCGCCACTGTGATGTACCCGATTTTCGAAAATCAAACGGAGTCGCCACGCCGTTTTTAGTTTAAGGGCCAAAACTTTGAAAAATGCCCAAAATTGAGAGATTTGAGTTCAGAGGTCACGTTACACTCCGGGAAGAACGTTAGGGTTCACCCGAAATGCCTCGTAAAACGAGTCTTCCTAATTTAAAATCATTTGTGTGTGTGTGTGTGTGTTTCTTTGGTTAAAATAAATTCAAATTGAGAAAACTAAAAATTGAGAACTCTTTTTAAGACATTAAACAAGTCCCATGATTTTTGGTATGATTTTAGGGTTGAGTTTTGGTACTCAAAAGACTCCTTGAAGTTGAAAGTCAATTCTGCCAGAATGAAAAAGACAGTGGACACTTGATTTTAAAATGGATTTAAGAGTTTTAAAAATTCAGAATCTGGAGAAAGTCAGAGAATGAAAGTTGTTCAAAACACCTTAAATAAGGTTAATGCAAAATATTTTTATAATTGGAGATGATTTGATGGACCAAAACCCTCTGGAAATCACAGATGTGAAATCTGGATTTCCAGAGACTGCTAAACTCACCTTTGGAAAATAATTTGAAAAAGGAAGTTAGACTCACGTAAAAATAAAGTAAAAATATTTATGGAATCCTATGGATGTTGGCTACAAAAAGTATTTTGTAGTCAACACCAAATTCCAAGTTTTACTGTGTCCAAAAAATAGGAAAATGGACTGAAGTCACAGAAAAATGCTACTGGACAGCAACATATTCTTGAAGGAAAATGTGATTTTTGGGGGATTTGCATCTATGTTCACCCCATTTTCATCCCTAGACTTGATTCCACTACTTTGTGTCAAGTGGTTATCATATCAAGTCATCCTTGGGGGATTTATGGGGTTTAAAACATGTCCTTTGCGAGTGGGAAGGGGGATTTTGTAAAGATGAAATTAAAGAGGAAAATTGACTAGAAATTTAAAGTGTGGACCATTTGAGATGGTCATTCATAGAGATGAACTCCAAAATGACCATATTAGGTCAAAACTTAAGTTAAACTAGACATAAAGTAAATTATGTTGGGATTGGAGTCCTAAACTATGAGGAAAAAGGAGTCTAAGTCGGAGGAGTTGCTGAAATCAAGAAGGAAAATCGGGGAGGACTTTCTGGGGTGATGGGCGACCGCCCAGGGGGTGTTGGGCGACCACCCATGATGACAGAAGGTTGGGCTCGTGGATTTTTGGCTTGGGCGACCGCCCATGTTGTGGTGGGCGACCGCCCACGCGTCGGGTGGAAAATTCTGCAGCAGATTTTGTTTCCTATTTTGATTAGAACTCTTCTTAATATTGATTTAGGGTTTCCTTATATTACTATATAAGCATAGTGACGGCCTAGAACAGATTTGAGAGTTGTAACAACATATTAGAATACATATTGGCTTGGCAATTGCCCCCGGACGTAGTTCACGAGTTGGTGAATGAACCGGGTAAACAAATCTTGTGTTCTTGTGTGTGATTGTTTCTTTCTTGTACGTGTGGGTGTGTTGATTTCTTTGTTTTGATTGCAACGGAGTATCGCCAATTTCACAACAACTGGTATCAGAGCTTTGGTTCAGAGGATTCAAAATCTTTTCATTAGTTGATTAATTTTGAATCGCGTTCTTGGGGATTTTGGTGAAGTAGTCAGATGAAGAACTCAATCGAGAAATTCAACGGTGTGAATTTCACGTTTTGGAGGACAAGGATTGAAGATTATATTTATTGTAAGGATCTTCATAAACCCTTGAAGGAGAAGCCCGAAGACATGTCACAAGGGGATTGGGAGACGTTGGATCGGAAGGCGTTAGGAGCGGTAAGGAGTGCCCTAACCAACGACGTTGCACGGAACGCTATGGAGGCCAAGACAACGGTGGAGTTGCTACAAATGCTGTCAGACATGTATGAGAAGCCGTCGAATATCAATAAGGTGCATTTGATAAAGAGGTTTGCGAATGCGAAGATGTCAGAGGGGCAGACAGAGGCAAGTCATATCGGCAATTTCAAAGGTATGGTGGACCAATTGAAAAGTGTTGATATTACTTTCTCCGATGAAGTGCTAGCTTGTTTTCTACTAAAGTCATTGCCTGATAGTTGGGAGGTTACTGTCACAACGATTAGTACGTCGAAAACAGCATTGGTGTATACGGAGGTTAGAGATCTCATCCTTCAAGAGGAGTTGCGAAGGAAAGAGAAAAGGGGAGAATCTTCCGTAGATGGGGCTGCACTTAGGGTGGAGAGAAAAAGGGGAGGACCGAAAAAGGGGAAAAAGGTCAAGTGCTACAATTGTGGTGAATTGGGGCATATCAGTTATGACTGTCCGGGAAAAGATGGTGGTGCACACGTGGTGGATGATGGTGGTGATGTATTAATCCTAGGAGAGGAGCAGTCGGGTGAAGATTGGGTGTTGGATTCTGGAGATTTTGGGGTTCTCTATCTTGGTGATGGTCAACCATTGAAGATCAAATGTAAGGGGGATGTAATGATGAAGACACCTAATGGGGCTGTTTTACAACTACACGATGTGATGCATGTTCCGGATTTGAGGAGAAGGGTGATTTCTGTGGGACAACTTGACAGTGAAGGGTATGGTGTTTCTTTCATTGGTGGGTCTTGGGAAGTCACAAAAGGGGCTAAGGTGTTGGCTCATGGGGTTAAGGGGAAGATGTTGTATTCTACCTACAATATCGATGTTCGTTCCGGTGGGAGCAAGAGGCAAAAAAAACCGGCCTGTTGGTGTGAAAAGGGGAGACATCAAGAAACGGTATGTTGGGGAGGACACAAAGTTGATCAACGCGGTGTGGATGTCCAAGGGCCCTAACAGAGAGCGGATTCAGACCAAGAACAGACGATGCAAGAAACAAGGTGTGTCCGAGTTTCAAGGGGAAGCATTGCGAGGAAGGTGGGTCTGGAGGGAGAAGGCGAAGTTAGACTTGCGGGGAGAAATCAAGGTAGAAGCTGATTTGGGGAGGCAAGAACGATCTAACACGGAGAGGTTGAAACGTCGCTTGGTTTCAACTCGCCTTAGTACTTGAGGAGAGGAGAGGTAGTGTCAAGCCAATATGGATGAGGGGAAATGTGTTCGAAGGTCATTACTACGTGGTGGGAGTTGATGGGTGTTCTATGCTTGTTAGTTTAGTCTCCGGTGGGAGATTGTTGGGATTGGAGTCCTAAACTATGAGGAAAAAGGAGTCTAAGTCGGAGGAGTTGCTGAAATCGAGAAGGAAAATCGGGGAGGACTTTCTGGGGTGATGGGCGACCGCCCAGGGGGGTGTTGGGCGACCGCCCATGATGACAGAAGGTTGGGCTCGTGAATTTTTGGCTTGGGCGACCGCCCATGTTGTGGTGGGCGACCGCCCACGCGTCGGGTGGAAAATTCTGCAGCAGATTTTGTTTCCTATTTTGATTAGAACTCTTCTTAATATTTATTTAGGGTTTCCTTGTATTACTATATAAGCATAGTGATGGCCTAGAACAGATTTGAGAGTTGTAACAACATATTAGAATACATATTGGCTTGGCAATTGCCCCCGGACGTAGTTCACGAGTTGGTGAATGAACCGGGTAAACAACTCTTGTGTTCTTGTGTGTGATTGTTTCTTTCTTGTATGTGTGGGTGTGTTGATTTCTTTGTTTTGATTGCAACGGAGTATCTCCAATTTCACAACAAATTAAAGTAAGAGAACAAGATAAACTAGACAAGTAAAGTAAAGATGTAAATTGAACAAGATGAACAAGAAATTAAAAGAGAGTTTTAGGGTTTAAAGAAGGAGGGTTTACCAATGATGGTTTAACCCTATCTTCTTGTGTTTGTGTGTTGTGTTTGTGCTTGAATGGATTCAAGACTTGAATGTGTTTAGTGTGAGAATTTTTGAGGATTGCTTAAGAGAAAATGGAGACAATTTTCTGGAAATTCTCCCTGTTTTCTCCCAGCTTCTCCCCAGTGCTTGGTGTTGTTGTTCGAAACTGAATCTGGAGGGCTCTATTTATAGGCCACTGGAGGACAAACATATCCACGCGGATCCTTTTGATGGCGTGCACTGTTCATTTATTGCCGTTGCAGGCTTTGGACAGGAAGAATAATTTGTTCAAATACTCAACCTGCTATTGCTGTTTTTGGATTTTTACCCTTTGTGAGATTCCTTACCTTGTTTAACTCCAAAAAGCAATCCCGAACTTACCCTTGATTTGTTAGAAAAGTTAGGGTTTGTTAGAAAAGTTAAGGTTTAGGTTAAGGATGTTAGGGTTTGGTGAGGTGTGTGAAGGCTTTTGTTAGTTTTCTAACGAAAATACTAACAACTCAAATTGGAGCACTTACAACTGCCTTAAAAACTAATGTTTAAGATTCATGGTATTTTGATAGTGGTTGTTCACGTCACATGAAGGGAATAAAAATATTTTTAAAGGAATATGAACCTATTCAAGGTGGTAGTGTAACATATGGTGGTGGTGGCAAGAGTAAAATAGTAGGAAAAGGCATTCTTAATATACCTGGATTTCTTGCTTTCAAAAATGTTTTGCATGTTGATGGACTTATAACTAATTTAATTAGTATTAGCCAACTTTGTAATGACAATCTTGAAGTGAAATTCAATAAAAACACTTGTGAAGTTTTTGATTGTACCAATAACTGTATTATGTCAGATACTAGGTCAAGTAATAACTGTTATCTTGTTGAAGATAAACAAGTGTGTCATTCTGTGAGAGTTGATGCTACTTTGTGGCATCAAAATTTGGGTCATGTCTATTTTCGTAACATTGTAAAACTCATTAAGGCTGAAGCAATAAGTGGTATTCCTAATCTGGACATAAGTAAGAAAATCATATGTGAAGATTGTCTCAAAGGTAAACAGACACGTGTTGCCCATTGTGCTACCCAACATCATGAGGAGTACTCTGGAACAACCCACTGTTTTCAACTTGTACTTATGGATTTAATGGGTCCAGTTGAGGTAGAAAGTTTAGGAGGTAAGAAATATACTTTTGTCATAGTTGATGATTTTTCTAGATTTACTTGGGTGTATTTTTTGAAAGAAAAATCAGAAACTTTTGAAAAGTTTAAGATCTTATATGCTAAAATCAAAAACATGTTTTGTGCTCTTATCATGCGAATAAGGTCTGATCATGAATTCAACATGAATTTTCTGCTCCTAAAATGCCTCAACAAAATGGGGTGGCTGAAAGAAAAAATAGGACCTTACTTGAAATGGCCCGTGTGATGTTGTTTTCAAAAAGAATTTCAAAAAGATTTTGGGCTGAGGCCTTAAACACGGCTTGCCACACGGCCAATAGAGTTTTTTCTAAGACCCGGTACTACAATGACACCTTATGAAATTTTGAATGGTAGGATACCAAAATTTCATTATTTTCATATGTTTGGGTGTGTGTGTTTTGTTCTAAATGATCGGGATTACTTAGCCAAATTTGACTCTAAAAGTGATAAGACTATAATTCTTGGGTATGCTCAGGATAGTCGAGCATATAGGGTTTATAACCTTAGGTTAAAGACCATACAAGAATCAGTTAACGTTGTTTTTCATGACTTAGCAAGTGTTACAGGTGATGGAGTGCAGGAATCTCCATTAATATTGCTGAAAGAGCTGGAGGAACAAGGTAAATCAAGTGATACCACGGGTGCTGACCAGAGTGTTGCCACTGAAGGGATAGCATCTCCGGTATCACCTGAAGACAATCCAGCAACTGAGAATGATGAACAGGCTGATGATAATACTGATGTGCATGGAGATTTAAGAAGGGATCCACCAGCTAGGATCAGAAGAGATCATCCTTCTTCTCAGATTATTGGAGAAGAAAATGAAGGGGTACGAATAAGGAACAATGAGCCTTTAGTAACCATGAAATGGTGAGGTATGTGTGCATGTCCACCACATATCATAAGGTAAAATATTCCTATTTTGTTTCCTCTTTAGAACCCAAAAATATTTCTGAAGCTTTAAAAGATAATTTTTGGATACAAGCCATGCAAGAGGAACTTGAACAATTTGCTCGTAATGAAGTTTGGTGTTTAGTACCACGTCCCATTAACACTAATGTAATTGGTACAAAATGGATTTTCAAAAATAAATCGGACGAGCAAGGAAATATTGTTCGGAACAAAGTCCGTCTCGTGGCTCAAGGTTACACACAAATTGAAGGTGTTGACTTTGACGAGACCTTTGCTCCAGTAGCTCGAATTGAGTCCATAAGACTCCTCTTGGCAGTAGCTTGTTATCTAAAAATTACCTTATTTCAAATGGATGTTAAAGCTGCCTTTTTAAATAGTTATTTAAAAGAAGAAATTTATGTTGAACAACCAAAAGGATTTGAAGATCCTCATCTATCAAACCACGTATATAGACTTGATAAAGCCTTATATGACTTGAAACAAGCTCCACGTGCGTGGTATGGTCACTTAACCTCCTTCTTACTTGAATATGGTTTTACAAGAGGTGAAGCAGATAGGACTTTATTTATTCTAAGGCATGGAAAGGAAACAGTCATTGTTCAAATCTATGTTAATGACATAGTCTATGGCTCTACTTCTCAAACTTGTTGAAAAGATTTTGTAGAAGCTATGATGTCAACATTTGAAATGAGCATGATTGGTGAGTTAACATTCTTCTTAGGCTTGCTGGTGAAACAATCTAGTGAAGGGATATTTATTTCACAAAGCAAGTATGCAAAAAGCTTAGTAAAACGGTTTGGGTTAGAGGGGGCAAAGAGCTCGAAAATTCCTATGTGTTCGTCTCTTAAACTTGGTAGAGACCAAGTAGGTGAGGATGTTGATCCTACATTATATCGTTCCATGATAGGTAGCCTTCTCTATCTCACTTCTAGTCGTCCTGATATCATGTTTAGCGTGTGCGTCTGTGTACGTTATCAAGCCAATCCTAAAGTCTCCCACCTTAATTTTGTCAAAAAAATAATTAAATATGTTTCGGGAACAAGTGAATTAGGGATTTGGTTTAGTAAGGATACTGACACCAACTTGGTAGGCTTTAGCGACTCCGATTGGGCGGGGGATATGGTTGATAGGAAAAGTACTAGTGGGGGGTGTTTTTACTTGGGTAACAATTTAGTTTCATGGTATAGTCGTAAACAAAACTGTGTCTCTCTTTCCACAGCTGAATCTGAGTATGTTGCAGCTGGTAGTTGTTGCTTACAACTTATTTGGCTAAAACATATGCTAGATGATTATGGCCTAGAGAGTAATTCATTGACTATGTAATGTGATAACTTGAGTGCTATCAACATTTCAAAAAACCATGTTCAGTATTCCCATACTAAGCACATAGATATACGTTATCATTTTCTTAGATATGGTAGATAAAGGCCTAATTAACATTGATCATATTGATACTAAGTATCAACTGGCTGACATCTTTACCAAGACCTTAGACCACGAGAGATTTTCTAGTTTGAAAAGATCTCTTGGTCTTTGTAATCTCTGAGTCTGTATATCAGTGCTACCCAGGTGATGTTATCACTCAGGGTAACACTTATATATTAGTTTATTTTTTCTGTTTATTTAAAAAAAATGCTTTTATATTCTTTTAATCTGGTTAGCTTAGTTCTGACTGTGGCACATGCTGAACGTTTTGTTATGGTAGCCTATCACTTAGGTTAATATGTTTGATATCACTCCCCTTCATATGCTAAAAGTGACAAAAACACTAATTATTCTATGTGATAAATAAAAGGCAAAGACATTTTTTCCATACTATTCTCTCGAGCTCAGGGCACGGTGTTCGCTGCGATGAAGTACTCTTGCCAATGAGAATGTATGAGGTGGTCTATGCTTAGTATTAGGGACATGGAGTTCGCTACTACAGTGTACCCTACTTGAAAGGCATAAATCACTTATCTTTACACTTGAAATAAAACGCGGGGCACGGAGCTCGTTACTACGATGCTACCTTGTTTAAAGAAGTGTATTGATCTTTTATAACAAGAAATGTACTTAAAAAAAATAGGCATGTTATGCCTAAAGTGCATGAAAATTGCTCAGCTTGTTATGCCTGTAGTGCCCGAAAATGGCAAAGTTTGTTATGCCTGAAATGCTTGAAAATGCAAATATTTATCAAGGGGATCTATATCACATGTATTATCCTAGGTGTTACCATCGTTGCCTTAACACATTAGTGTGTGCTATATTTGTTTTTTATTTCTTTATTTGCAAAAATTTGTTGATTAAATTTTTAAAATCTGAAAGTCTTTTTAACTAAAGAGTTTACGATTTTGAAAACGTCTTCAACAAGTTTTCTTTATTTTTAGTAAACTTTGTTGAGTAACTAATCCTTATTTTTTATTTATATTTGTACTCATCATTTTTGGATATGGTTACAAAAAATTTGTTTACTTATTATTTTTTTTCTATTATTTTTGTTTTACTTAAAAAAAATTAATTTTTTAAACAGCCAGGCGGTTGTTGTTTTGGGTTGTTGAGGTTTATTAAAATGAGTGGTTAAGGTTAATTAGGAGTTTTTTAATGTAGGGATATTGAGAGGGTTTATAGGGTATAAGATGGGATGGGTTTTAACTTGTCAAATCAACTTATTTCATTGTTTCCTATTCACTACTTCCTCTTTAATCTCCCTATTTTCTCTCTAACTCCTCTTATCTCTCTATAACCGTCTCTCTCTCTCCTCTTTTTAACCCTGTTTCAGCGTCGTCTCTCTTATCCAAAATCAACACCGAATCCTCAAACACCGACCAAATGGACATCTCTCCTAGCATTGCACCTAGTGCAGCTTCTCCTGTAGCCATGGATGCTTCACCTATGGTTACACCAGCCTCGTCTCCTCCCATAATGGCCGTAGTTCCAGCTGCTACCCCTGTTTCATCCTTTGATCAAGGCATTCCCAAGGTTACTCTCATCCCAGCCGAACCTAAAGAGAAGAGGAAAAGAAAAGCTCCATTAGCCAAGTTGTCTCCTCAAGTTGCTAAAAGGAGGTCCTCCAATCGAATCAGGTCAATCAGGTCCCAAGCTACATCAAATACCACCTCTGATCCGGTTGAAGTTTCAGAAATTTCCTTGGAAATGTCATCACCTCATGTGAGTAACGAGAATTTTGATGTTAACAAGAAGAAGGAACCTTCTGTAGACTCGTTTGATGATTGGGTGAATGCTGAAGAAGAGGAAACTTTGTCTGATTTTCAGAAGAAAAAGGGAAAGGGCAAAGGTTCAGTGAGTGCTACCAAGGGTGCTACCAAAAGTAGGATATCATATGAGGTAACACATGCCCCCTCTTCTGTTCCTTTGAAATCTTTTCCTAGTGATAATGAGCTATCTGGTGATGAGTTTATTAGGAATGAGGAAGATAATGCTTTTCCAAAACATTTTCTTACTTTGGAATTTTATAAGAAGGAAAACATGGACACTACAAGAAAACCCATTTATTGCAACAGCAAATATCGTTGCAAAAAATAGCATTTCGTTGCAATAATTATTTTTTGCAACGACATTTGTCGTTGCAGGGTTGTTGCGGGAATGGGCGTAGCTTTAGGGTTTTGCAAGGACTTTTGTGGTTGCCAAAAATCATACATTTTAGCAACGACTAACGTTGTTGTTAAATATCTTTCGTTGCTAAATATCTATTGTTGCAAAATATAATGTATATAACAACAATAAAAGTCGTTGCAAAAGAGAGTATTTACAGCAACAATAAAAGTCGTTGCAAGAGATTGTATGTAGAGCAACAACATAAGTCGTTGCAAAAGATAGTAAGTTGCAAAGGATGCTATTTACAGCAACAGAATAATTCGTTGCAAAAAATCAGTATACAACAGAGAAATGAATTTTGTTTTTTTATCATAACCTGCTATTATATTTCAGTTTAACAAAAAAAATTGTTTCAACAAAAGATTTGTAATAACAAATATTTTATATCCAAATAACTGCATACCAAATCCATTATCGTATTATAGTATTCGGTACAAATTGTCATTCTAATAAGAGAACTACATAATTTTTAACTAGCTAGCTTTAACATTCAAACAAAAGCATATGCAAATATCTTCCTAGCTAGCTTCAACATGCAAAAACTATCACCTTCATAAACTTCATGCTTCCGATCATATCTACCTTCCTATAAAAAATTTCAAATATATAGAATTAGGATCTTAGTTAAGGAAAATAATAATAGTTATAATTCAATCTAAGAAGTGAATGGAACAAAGGTGAGTTGAGATAACTGAAATGGACCTTGTCAATGTTGGTCCTTCATACATATGGCTTGCAATTATCTTTGTGTGCGTATGCGTGTGTATATTGTATATATATACTGTTTATGCCCATTATCTTTGTCTATAAAAAAAGAACAAAACAAAACACATGCATAACAACAATACAATCTTACAGAAAAAAAAATTATTACCTGAACATAAAAAACATGGGACGGTTTGGCACAGGCCAAGGGAAATCAATGCCTGTTGACTGCCTTTCATTGATGGTAACTCCATTTTGAAGTGTACCTTCGTAGAAACTATTAGAAGGGAATTCTGAAAGGCATGGATGCATGCGATATTGAACCTTCCATCCAAAAACACAAGTATATAATTAGTGTCTACCAATACATTGATAACATTCGTTCGCCCATGATCAATAAATGTCAGACAACAACAACCTGAGTTCCTTCCCAGCTAAAAGATCAAGACTCATTGAACATTCCTGACATCTCAAAATTATTTATAGACTTTCACAGCTACTCAGAGTGGTCAAGATTGAACAATCTCTACTATCACAGTAACTCATATAAAACATTGCAACAGCATATGACCAACGGAGAAATATGCCATGCATTACTCTCTTACAGAACATATAAATTCAAAAGCTAGTACAGGAGGATGTTTGTTTATGGCTTCAGTCATTATTGAACACCCTATAACAAGTAGCCATCGACCAGCTATCGAGTATGCATTCTAAATTAAAGTATAATAGGGAAGAAACATGATGCCTAAACTTGTCGAGCAAATGAGAGAAAAAGAAAAGGATAAGAAAAAGGCTAACCTTATCCGCAAATTCGTAGCCACTACCTTTCGCAGCGCTTGTAGGTGATGGTGTACTGTAAGCATGCAGAGAAATGAACATTTGAACATAAAATCTACAAAAAAACACTAAAAAGAATCATATCAGAGTACAGGTTACCTGCTTGTGCTCCGAGATGCATCTACTTGTATATTAGTTACATAAGGAAGCTTTAAAATCCCACCATTGCCTCTACAAGTCCAAGAGTGCATCAATGACTCGTATTTCAAATAAACACCAAAGGTAACTCTACAATAACAATAAAAAGGTTACCTGTCCACCTATTAAACCGTTCACGAAATCAGGAGGCAAGTAAAGTGCTTTTGGATCAAAATTCACATCTCCAGGAAGTCTTCTCTTGGCATCACTACGATCTCTGTTTGACAGCACAAAATTCATCAGAATGGTCTTAGAGTTTCTTGAAGCTGCAAGCTAAATTGCAAAAATGGAAGTAAATAAAAGTTTTCAAAAGTCATGGAGCTTGTATTACAATGAATAGTAGATCATACCAAGATCTCAATCAAGAAAGATGGAAAGGATGATTACAAGTGAGCATCTTTGCCTTTGACATAGGTTCCTGTCATGCAGCTGGTGTATCAAAATCTATGACTTTATTGGAAACCTAAATTAAAAAAATTATATTTAAATTACCAAGATGTCAAAATATATGCCAAACAATAAACCAGTAACACCTTTGTGTGATAAACATCGATATGATCTGTGTAAGCAAAGTGAACAGAAAACATAAAAGATCTGTTCCCTCGTATATTTTGCACACACATACACACAGTGATCAGTTCAGCTGAATGGATAATATTTGAAGGTTATTACCCCACACTCAGAATAAATACTAAGAAACTGACCTGAAATATAACAGATTTTCCTCCAATACCCATGGCCTCCAAGTCAGTTCAGCTGAATGGATAATATTTGAAGGTTATTACCCCATACTCAGAATAAAAGAAGATTTAGAGAAGGTAGTTACTATATAATTTAAGAAAAAAAATCAAATGGATGTAATTTAGATGTCCCAAACCTGAGTTATGAAGCTATGAGCACCAAAGAATCTATAAATAACCACGAAAGTCTCTGGCATGCCACATACATTAATATACTAACTGACATAAAAGTAAAGCAACTCTTATACAACTAAGTTATAAAGATGAGAGAAACATACGCTGAGAAAATAGAATCAATGTGGGCCGAGACCAGAATAGCATGTTTTCCTGCTTCAGAAGCATTCTCTTTTGGCAAGATTCTTACTACAACATGCTTTAGATCTGCATAAATAAGAGTCTTTCCCTTGAAAAGGCCACCAAGCTGACTATTAGAACCAGGACTTGCAGAAAAAAGATCCACTTGAACATCATTTGCATTGAAGGATGCATATATTAGCCATTTAGTTTCTTCACAAAGAACTGATTCCTAATAACCATGAAGAAAAAAGAAAGTTTCTGTTTGAGTTATCTGAAACATACACCAAACCCATCTCATTGGAAAAAAATACTGAAATATTAATAACGAGAGTATTGTTGATTACAATGAAAGGGATAAAAGAAACTAAAGGCCAATCTTAAGATTTTCCAACAAAGAGCAAACTGTTTCAGCTTCTCCCTTGAATGTAATTTTCACATCTTTCCCTTCGACAGTCACCATCACTTTATCCTTATTAGATGACGTCGATCCTTTATTAGAAGGAATAACAGCTTTAGAACGTGTCTTAGTTTGCAACATTGACGGAAGAGGCATCTTCTTAATGGCTTCCATGACTTCATCACGAGAGTGATACCCTTTGAACTTAGCATTAGAAAAACCATGGATTTGTTTATTGCATTCCTCCCAACTATCGTAGATGCCGGGTTGACGTCTAGCCCAAACAACATAGAACAAATATGCCATCTATTAAATAAAAGCAAAAGTTTTAGGGCTTTGATGGTTTAATCACTTTACTAAGTTAGACTTCATTTCTTCCTTCTCCTTGATGTCTGTTAAAAAATTAACAGACATTCCACCATCACGCCAGTGGAGAAGCAAGAAATTGCTTTGGAAAATTTATGAGATCTTTTGAAATTTGAAGCAGAAGAAGGAGATAGAGGCAGAGTACTTACCGCAGTTGATGATGGAGGAGCCAGATGAGAAGTAATGACCAAAGATTGGCCGAAGATAAAGAGCCGAAGAATTCAATGGCGGATCTAGGAATTTAGGTCAGGGAGTTAAAAAAATTTTAAAACGGAAAAACTAAAATCACACAATTAAAGACGATAAAATTTAACGAAACATATAAGATATAAATATCTTTTCACTCGTTCAAACTATTAGGTGTAGTTTTAGATAGTAAGATTGCATAAACAAAGCAACATATAAGCAATGAAGAATCATATAACTGCCCCTTGGTTCAATTGCATCAGGATATTAACAAACAATAAGAAACAACCTCAATGGCATTAACAAAGGCGATTGAATTGTTTGAAGGGATGAAATAAAGAATCAAATTATCATTAGCCACATTGACTGTGAACTCTCTAAAGAGATATGAACCATTACAGTTCTTGAAACTAAAGTCCTTCAAGAGAACGAAACTTTCAGTGACAACGGTAAATGAGGCAGCCGTAAGATTGTGACCATGTCAGCATGCTTGTAACTTATAGCTACTCTAATTCCCAAAAATAGAGTCTCCTTTGAAATCCATAACAATTTAATTTTTTTAATCACTGTTATATATATATACCCTTTAGGAGCTACAAAATGATGAAAAATTAGCTGAGTTGAGATCTCTTATGCAGATCCTTTAATCGTACTGATAGCTTTCCAGATTTAATTTATTTTTTCTGCTAACCTGTGGGAAATACCACAATAGTAAGACCAATTTGACCAGCTAATGGACTAAAATAGCCTGGGTGACACACCAAATGCGTGTTGCCAAATGGCGCCAGTAACTTAAACGTGCATATTGACAAAAAGAACATGTGGTTGTATTTTACTTGGACCACTAAGCTACGGTCAGTGACACTAGATTTTTTCCCATATGACACCATTGCAACTAAAGTTTCAAAATTGTACTTAATAATCTGAGAAACAATTTATAGTAGGATCTCTAATTAAGGCATGAAGGGAGTAGCTGGATCAAAACAAACAACAAACAAGATACAAAAAAATATGAAATTATATAACAAATAAAAGTAACCACCTTAAGAAGTGATGTCTGTATAATCAAAGAGAGCGAGCCACCAAGTTTGGGATCAACAACCAAACATTTCTTCCCACGAATCTACTATAAATTCAAACCAACAAAAACCCAATTCACAGTAGATCAACTTAATCTATTATCAAATATCAATCAAACCGCCATTAAAAATGAACTTATCTACACAATTAGACCAAGAAAGTGAACTGAATTGAGTTCAACGCAGAGTAGTGGGCAAGAGATTTACATTTTTGAGGATTGTAATGAGTTCCTTCGGAGACTGATCTCTGATGACTCACAATCAACAAAAACTCAATCAAATTTCATGTGTGTTCAATGTGTGATTATAAGTTGGAACAAACAAGAATAGGGAAGGGGTAAATGATGAGTGAAATTACCTTAAGGAAGTGAAATTTAGAGGTCCAATACAGATCTAACCAAAAAAAACCAAATTCATAAATCCAACAATAACAACTACAAATTACATCAAAAGGCCCTAATTACTAAGAGAAAATAGAAAATTGAAGAAATAAATCATACCTAGGAGCTGGAATCCAGGAAGGGGACAACAAACAGGCAGGGCTGGACAACAAACAAGTTAGTATGGATCGATTATTTCATCTTTCACCGCTTGAACCGAAATATGATACGAGTATCTTGAGATGGCTTTGTTAATGTTACCTTTCGAATCAAGAAGGCCAAGTGCCTGAGAATGAAGGGGGTGGACGAACCTGATGCTGCCGCCAAATCCCGAGAATGCCGGAGAATGGAAGCCCGACGGTGGTCGAGATGGAGAGATTCGACAAGGTGCGCCTGAGAATGGAGGGGGTGAAATGAATTGATATATTCAGAAAAGATTTCGTTCTGTATATATTTGAAATGGTTTTTTATTTTCTTTTATTTTTTTTCCTTTCTTTTGCAACAATTATGTTGCTGTTATAAATTTAGAATAGTTTTCGCAATGACAACACCCGTTGCAATATGTATTATCTATTTTTTGCAACGAGTGGTTTTGTTACTTAAAATTCTCTCAAATATTTGTGGGAGGTGTGCGCAAAAAGGAATGGAGGGAAGTGAAATTTTCATTTATTGCAACAAACATTAGCAACGACTCTTTAAGGTAGTTGCTAAAGATATTTTTTGCAATGACAAAATATTGTCGTTGCAAATTTTCGTTGCAATAAATGGGTTTTCTTGTAGTGGGAGTTTTGGCTTAATAATTTAAGTAAGAAATTGTTAAAAGAAAAGCATATTGATGAGAACCAATTGGAAAAAGAAGGGATGGTTCAGTTTTTAAAGGACATGAATTTCTTTAAGGCAAATAATCATGCCTCAGTTTTTGTTGAGAGTGTGGTGAGAAACTTTTTTGCTAACCTACATGCTCATTTGGATAATGAAGGGTCTGAGAAATTTGGGAAAGTCTTTGTGGGGGTAAGATTTATTCTTTTACTTCAGCCATTATTAACAAGCTTCTAGGACTCCCAAATGTAGATGATGAGAGCATTAGGGTTAATCGAGATGAAATGGTTAAGGTCCTCACCCACAATAAAATCTAGACCTGGCCTTTAAAGAAAAAGCTTCATGCTTCTAGGCTTACCTCTCTGTACTCTGTTCTTCACAAACTTTGCATTTTCAATTGGCTCCTTACTACAACTGAACATATTGTTACCTTGGAGCATGCTAATATTTTGTACAGATTGGGCAAAAATCATAGGATTAACTTTGAAAGATTAGTGTTCAAACACTTAGCTTCATGGGGCAGAAAGAAAGAAATGAACATTACCTTTTTCCCCTATCCTTCTTTGATCTTCAAAGTTTTAATATTTCAATTATTGCCTATTGAAGCCTCTGATACTTTCACCTCTGAACCTAAGTATTATACCATTGATCCTCAACTGAAAAAGGGTAACAGGTATATAAAAGACCTTCCATGGAAAAAATCTGATGAAACTGTTGGTTCTGCCTCTGTTCTTACTGGTACTATCTCACATGATATCCCAAGTGCTTCCTCAGGTGTTGCCCCTAATACTTTTACAGGAACTGATGCTGCAAGTATTATGTCTAATATGATCAATCTTCTGGACAACACTTCTCCATCAATCCCAAATACTACAGTACTGAATTTCTTGCACAAACAATCAAGTTCAATTGGAGAACTCGTTGATGGGTGTGTCAAGCTTAAGCAGGCAACTGATACTTTTATTGATGAAATTTCTTCCCAAACAGGGGGAGGATGTGTTGCTGCTACAGCTTCTGGAGCTGGTGCTACTGCAGGTGCTACCACCAGTGCTGATCCAAGTGATGGTGGAGGTGATAGGGATGGAGATCAGGAGGAAGAAGAAGAAGAGGAGGAGTTTGAAGAAGAAGAAAGCTGAATACTTGAAGGTTGTTGAACCTAAAGTTTGATGTTGCCACTACTGTGTTGGTGGATTTGATCTGGTGTTCTAAACAACTAGTGTAACACCCGTGCAATGCACGGACCGTTATTAATACACAAAAGACGAAATGTAAAATGAAACAAAAAAAGCCAGATGTTTTTATATATTGTGAAAAAAATTCGTGAATACTATATTGTCAGTACAAATATTATAGTGGTCAGTATTATCATCATTACATATTAATATTTAAATTCATTTACATTTTAACTCTCTGAATGTAGCGACATATAATTGATCATTGCAAAATTTTGAGTTCTTCAAAATAAAGACCAATTTTTTGAATTTTTTTAGAACTCATTTTGGGATGAAGGGAGCTATAAAATTATTTAAATTGCAAAGAAGATGAAGCATTGATTAGTATAAAGAGCAAGTTTAGAGACAATAATTAGTACTCAATATATTTTAAAATGAACGAAGGAACTATTTTAAATATATAGATGGAGACTTAGAAAAGTGGGACCAAGCTTTTAGTAAAATGAGTACATAAACCATTTTCTACCCACATAATAAAAATTTGAAATAATAATTTCTTTATCTTGAAATATTATATGAATATAGATATCAGCAGCAAAGCAAGACTACCGAAAATCCAAAGGTCCGTTCTTCTCCGTCTCACATTAAATTACAAAATAATAATAAAAAATTATGTATAAATAAAGAAAACTAAATTGAAATACTATTTTTTCCATTGCAAATAAATATTTAAAAAAATGAACTTCTATAAAAAAAAATTGATGTTCTTCATTTCAAAAATGAATATTACTTTCCATTCAAAATGAATAACCCAAAAATAATACTACATTTTTTATCCAAAAAAATGAGCATTATTCTGTTCATCCCAATTAAGATTTTAAAAAATAATAATACTTCATTCGCCTCTGCAATTAATGTTTGTAATGTTAGTGCATTTGTCTCAAAATATGAAATTAATTTTTGAGAAGAATAAAGTAGTATTATTTTCTGAAATGTTCATTGAGACGAAGGAAGCAATGTTTATTATTTTTGGACATATAAAAAATCTAATTTTTAAGGAAAAAAATGTCCTTCATTTCAAAAATGAATATTTCTTTCATCACATAAATAATACTACTTTCTATATCCCAAAAAAAAAAAAAATTGCTTCCTTTGCCTCTATGAATTTACTTGTCCCAAAAATTAATATTTATTTTCTGAGACGAAGACACTAACATTATAAACATTAATTTTTACAAAAGATTTTTACAAAATAATATTACTTCGGCTAAAAAATATAAATTACTATTTTCGTCCCGGTGAATATTTTATAAAATATTACTTAGTTTGCTTAAAAAATTAATGTCATATTTTGAAACGAAGTCACTAACATTACAACATTTCAAAAATGAATACTCCCTCCGTCCCAGCCCACTTAGGAAATTTTGAAATGGCAGGGGAATTAAGGAATATTATTATAGTATTAGGAGAGAGAATGAGTGAAAAAAGTGTTGTGAGTGTGAAAAATTAAATAGGAGAGAGAATGAGTGGAGGGAATAGTAATTATAATGGTGTTGTGAGTATTAAAATAATGTAGTAGAGAGAATGAGTGGAGAGAATAGTGAGTTAAGGTTTTCATTTTGGGAATTCTTAAGTGAAGTGGGACGCCCAAAATGGAAAATTTTCTTAAGTGAGGTGGGACGGAGGGAGTATTACTTTCGATTCAAAATGAATAACCCAAAAATAATACTACCTCCGTCCCACTTCAATTTAGCCACTTTCCTTTTTGGGACGTCCCACTTCAAATGAGTCATTCCATAAATGAAAGAAGTGAACAGTGTTTCGGACATTTATACCCTCATAATGTTTACTCCCTCCGTCCCACACCAATTGATACTTACTTCCTTTTTGGTCCATCCCACACCAATTGATACTTACCCAAAATGGAAAGGAATCTTCACTATTTACCCCACTCATTCTCTCTCCTATTTTAATTTTTCACTCACAACATTCTCTCTCCTAACTATTCCTCCCACTCATTCTCTCTCCTATTTTACTTTTACACTCACAACATTCTCTCTCCACTTTTTCTCTCTCTTACCTTTCCTTAATTCCAGTGCCCAAAATTTTGGTCTCTATTGGTGTGGGACGGAGAGAGTATATATTTACAAAAAATTCATTCATTATACCCTTATAATTTTAACATATTTACAAAAAAAATCAATCATTAACTTACTATTCCTGCCACTCATTCTCTCTCCTATTAAATATTTTTAACTTTTACATTCTCTCTCTTCTAATCTTCTACCCACTTTCAATTATTTACTCATTTTAAAAAAAAAATTCTTAAAAAGCGTGCAACGATGCCATGGCTCAATTGAAGTGGGACGGAGGGAGTACTACATTTTTTATCCAAAGAAATGAGCATTATTCCCTTCATCCCAATTAATATTTTGAAAAATAGTACTACTTCATTCGCCTTGGTAATTAATGTTTGTAATGTTAGTGCATTCGTCTCAAAATATGACATTAATTTTTTATACGAATAAAGTAGTATTATTTTTTAAAATGTTCATTAAGACGAAGGAAGCAATGTTAATTTTTTTGGACAGTTACTAACGCTTAAATAGTTTGTACATATTTAAAACGCGAATTATACGTGAATTTATATTCTATTAAATAATATTCACGTTTGACGTCCTTTTTTCAATGTTACGAAAGAAGTAAACATGTATTTTTGATGTAAAACATAATTATCGCGTATTGAATAAGATAAGTGTAATTTAGTTAAGAAACATGTGATTAAGAAAATATAATTTGCCCACAGTGTCGCGTAATTTTTATTGACAATTGGAGAAGAGTAATTTATCCTAGTTATAAGTCTCTCAACCCTTCTCTTCAACTGCAATTCAGAACTCTTCACTACAATAATTCTCCAAGCAAATAAAACTTCTGAAACTGTCAAACATCATCACTTTCAATTTTCGATAAGTAATTTTGGTCTTCAATTATATTCAACTTCTACATCCACGTTTAATTTTCACATTCTTCATTAATATTAATGTTAGATAATATTCTTAAGATTTATGTATATAAATTAATATAGTAGTACTATTACCTCGGTCCTATCAGCGCCTGCCACATGGATTTCACTACTAGAAACTGCACTTTTACCGACGAAAATATCCGTCGGTAAAGCTATAATTCCGTCGGTAATGTCTCTTTAGCGACGGACTGAGTCCGTCAGATATCGTCGGTAATTTCTGGTTGGTAATACCGACGGACGGACTGTCCGTCGGTAAAGACATTTTACTGTCGAAAATGGTCCGTCGGTAAAGGAATCCGCCGGCCGATAATCGGTGTTATTGCCGGAGATATTACTGACGGAATAATCCGTCGGTAAATAAAGAATTTCCGATGGACTTATCCGTCGATAAATCTATTATCAGTTTTTATAAGAATTTACCGACGGAAATGTCCGTCGGTAAAGTGCATAGAATTTAAAAAAAAATTCTACATTTAAAAAACCACATGCGACCTCTTCAATCATCAAAATACCAACATTCAAATACAACTCAATTAAACATTCACTAAATACATAAAAAAAACAAATTAAACATTCATCAAATTCTCAAAACTAACATAAAAACTACTTAAATATGATTACAAGCCAAACAAAAACAGGTTTAATGACCATGACTAAATGAAACATGCATACATCTTGTAAGAAGGATTATTCAGGGGGAGGAGAGAGTGATTGAAAATTTTGAGGAACCTTGCAGCCTCAATCTCGCTGTCAAACAATCCAAGATAGATGTACCTACAACCAAATAGCCAGCATTATCAATGCTTTCTCTATAACCAATTTTAGAGGGAGACATAAAAGAAAAAGAAACAGATATTTATTGCCACAGAAATAACAGATACATATATTCCCTCAAACATATGATTACCATATCACAAGATACTCTTCATAAGGAAGGATATTCTCCTTGCTTCTTGCAGCTAGAGTATAAACTTCAGCAATGGGTAATAAATACAAAATAAATAAAACCACCTCACCCAAAATCAATGAACAAAAGAAGCAGATCTGATGTTCAAATGTCCCGATTCACAAACCCTAACATTTACAATTACAGTACAAAATAAAAGTATCAAAACAATTAGATTTCAAAATTGAGAAAAAAGTAAGTCAATTAAAAAGAAAGGGAGATTATGGAAATGATTTAGAAGAGATGGATTACCTCCGATGACTGTGAAATCGACGATTCTGGAATTGCTCGCCATTCGAACGGACGGTTTAGTGGTTTCGAGAGACGGAAATCGACTATTCTGGAATTGCTCGCGATTCGAACGGACGGTTTAGTGGGTTTCAAGAGACGGTGATGATGAACGGAGACGATGAATGGACAACGGAGAAGAAGTGTTCCCACGCCATTGTTTTGTTGAGAGAGCGAATGAAGGGTCGCGGCGGCTGTTCAGAAGTAGAGAAAAAGCTAGGGTTCAAATAAGGAAGAAAGGGCTGATCGAGGGAATTTATATGTCACCCTACCGGCGGACACGGTCCGTCCGTAACCTTAAAATGTCCGTCGGTATTATCGACGTCGGTAAATTTTCGTCGGTAATTGACCTGTTTCTAGTAGTGTTTTTGGTCGTGTTATTTGCAATTTCGCCCCGATGTGAAATGTCCACAATGCCCTTCATTGTTTTATGCATCAAACTACAATAAACTCAATAAACATATTACCCCATCCCACTTATTAAATAAAAACTCAAACTCACATTCATCACGCTCCGCCCTATATATACATATAGATATAGTTTTCAAAGAAGTGTTTTACAATTTACACAAATATTTCTATTTTCTGTTGTATTTGTATAAATTTTCGTCAATATTTGTTACTCCTGTGCGATGCACGGATAACTATTAACACATATTGACGAAAATTCATACAAATACAACAGAAAATAGAAATATTTGTGTAAATTGTAAAACACTTCTTTGAAAACTATATTATCAGTACGAATATCAGATTGAAGGTAACTAAAATAAATTTATATGTAAGGCATAGTTAGTTTGTACAAAACGCGTTTTATACGTAAATTCTCGTTCTATTCAATAATAAAAGGTGTCCCATTTTAAATTTAAAAAAATTACAATGAAAATATTATAATATTTTTTTATTCCTCACAACAACTATTCACTAATTACTTTGTACCCCACTTTTTATACTTCATAATAAAGCCCTTCATCTCTTTAATATCCGAACCCATTTTTTAAAGTTTAAAATGGGACAAAAGTTGTAAAAAAAAATTATTAATATTTCTATTAGACAATGCTATTTTTTTCCTTTATTTCCTTATAAATGTAGAGATTAATAATATGACATAAAAAATAAGAAAATACAATAAACTATAAATAAATAAATAAATAAATAATAATATACAAATATCACCAATATTTAAAATTTATTCTATAAAAGGATGAATACTATGTGGGTTCGGGTTAAATGGGACGGCTCGAGCTAATCTCAAATCCATCCCAAACCCACCCGATTTAAAAGAAAACATTTCCAAACTCTTTTCATTAGAAGCGGATCAATGCGGGTTTACGACGGATTCAAAATTTTTATCAACCCATTTTTTAATTACAAAATTCTTTAAACAGGGCAATATCAAGTTAAAGCACATACTAACACTGTTTTCCTAGAATTGGACCAAGGGTGGTCAAACCAAAAAAAAAAATTAGCCAATGTAGAAAAATTGGAAAATCTAAAATCTTTTTCATTTTCCTTCCTTTTTAACAAACTTAACTTAAATTCACTCATAATTTTTTTCTGTGTCCACCAATACTAAATCACTTCTATTTCTTAAATGAAAGAAAAATAAAATCTAAGATCATTTTTAGTTATTTATTTTCCTATATATATTATTAAATTATCAAAAAATATAAACATTTAATAATAAAATGCAGAATGAAAATAAAAAAATGACAAAAATAGCATAACCTACATCAAAGAAAGAAAAATATGAGAAAACAAAGAAAAAAAAACCAACAACTTTCCCATAAGCATATTACCGATTAGTAAGACTAATGTGTATAGTGAATAATGAAAAAAGAATAATAAAAGATATTTTTTGGAAGCAAAATAAAATATAGTAGGGATAAAAAAAAATGTAAGACTAATATCTAAATATTAATAGTAAATAGTAAGACATAAAAATAAGCATGGTGAAAATTTATATTGTATCATATGTTTTGAAGCAATATCATAAATTCTAAGATACTTTCTTTTGTAAACATATTCTTAATGAGATAGCGGAGAGAAAGTAAGAAGAGGTAATATAAATCATAAATAATTCAATTACCAAGCAATCTCAAAATAATAATATAAAATAGCAATTGTTTGAATAAATAAGTATTTATCTTATTTTAAATGGTAATGTCAATAATTATCGAAATATAGATTGTTAATCTATTTTCTTAATATTCACTCATTGCTTGGACTGTAGTTTAATTGACTTTTTAATTTTGTAGATTAATACGATTTATGTCCATCAATTTGATTTTTTATTTACAGAGTATTTGATTTTATTTATTCAAATTATTTAAAAATAACTAAAGCAAATCCTAATCAATGTTTTGATTTGGTTCACTTTTGTTTTGATTAGACTTTTCATAGTTTTTTTAATTCTTAAATACAGCAAATTACAATAAATTCATAAATATTATATTTAAAAAGGCACAAATAAATGAAACCAAGATTAATAATCCATCAAATTTTGATAAAATAGAAATTAAAACATAAATAGTTCTAATAATTATATTTATAGCCAATAATAAGATTTTGAAGAAAAAATAACAAAGGATAATTAAAAAATTTATATTTAAAAAAGAGGGTTTTTTTTCTATGTTCAAATCATATTTAAGAAGTCTCTATTAAAAGAGGAAAAGAAATTATGAATTTTGGTGTAAAAAAATGTAAAAAATTTCTTATAATATTGACATACACTTAAAGCAAAATTTGAAGAATGATGGGCATCATTCCCGATATTCGTCTTTATAAATACACAATTTGTTGAAGACGAATAGAAAAATAAACAAATATATTAATACTTTATTTACTATGTTTGAAAGATTTTTTTTTAAAATATTAAATAAATATTTAGATATATCGAACTAAAATAAACACATTAACCATATTACCCCATCACACTTATTAAATAGAAACTTAAACACACCTTAATCACACTCACCACTTTTATTTTATTTTATATTCTTTATTTCTATGATTAATAAAATTATTACTATTGTTATCATTTATAATTAAAAATATTTACTTCAAACTTAATTAATTTTCACTAAAAAAATTGAAAAATAAATAAGAAAAATTAAAAAGGATAATTAAGAAATTTATATTTAAAAAGAGGATTTTTTTTCTATGTCCAAATCAAATGAAAGAAGTCTTTATTTAAAGAGAAAAAAATTTATGAATTTTGGTGTAAAAAAAATTTTAAAAAAATTAATTTATTATAAAATAATTGAGGTTAAAGATATCGAATTAAAAAAATGGAAATCCATCTACCAATAAAAAGTCAAATGTGTCGAATTTGTAAAAAAAAAAAAAAAAGCGGATGGAGTAACGCTCCATTGTCTCCGCGTGAAGCACACTCTCCATTGAAATGTCCAAAATACCCTTCAGCCAATGGATGACACGTATCCAACTTTAAAAAAAAAAAATTTAAGCATAAACGCGCCACTTCTGGCGCTTGTTTAGAACGCGCCCAATCGCAATGCGCCACGTGGATTTCCGGACGGATTAATTGCAATTTTGTCACTATGTGAAATTACTAAAATGCCCTTCATTTTGGGGGGAAAACCTACACTTTCCTGTTATTATATATAGATAGATTACTTTTTATTTGGTGATGTGGTTCTCTAAACAATTTACTTTTTATTTTTTTATGTTGGTTGCAAAAACACATTAGATGGTTTGTTTTTAAAACATTAATCTGTTAGGTAGTTTTTTCTTGGATGATATTTTGGTACAATGGTTTATGATTTTTTTTTTTTTTTAACTTAGCTTATTTTGAAAACTTTTTAAGTTTGAAATAAATTAGTTTATTTTGATAAATCATTGTTTAGATTGGCTCCTTGATTAAGGGGGAGTTAATTTTTGTGGTATGTTATACTTTGTTTCTATGCTCTATGCTCTGTTTATGGACTGACATATTGTAGGTAAGCAGCACATTATAGGTTTGAAAAGAAATATTCAACTAAGGGGGAGATTGTTAGTGTAAAACGCAGGTGATATTCTGAATGATTTCCCAAATTCCAGATGATATAGCAGATGATTTTCTGTGCTGGAATTTATATAGTTGTACATTTCTTGTTTATTAATTTATGTACTAATGTGCTAATATAATATGTATAGTATATGGTGTATGTCTATATCTCGGGTTGCAATATGATTGGAGAATGAGCTAAAACGTGGAGGAATTTGGAAAAGAAATATTTATGCATAAATAACATTTTATGCATAAATCGTTCCAAGAGCCACTTTGTGTCAACAACATTAAAAACGTGGGAAGACCTATTCAAAGGAGTTGTTGCTGATTCAAAGAGAGTACAAGATTGAGAAAGCTTGGGAGTACAAGGCGTTGAAGCAAGAGCTTGGAGATCAAGCACACGGTTGCTATTTTTGAGGAAAGTGGGTGCTTGAATTGAGGAACACACCAACCACTTACCCACTCTCCCTCAACGTCCAAGACAGTCCCAAGGCTGATTATTTGAGTAGCCTTCAAGTAATTGAAGACTATAAATATGCTTGGAAGAATTCATTTGAAGATATGCCAAGATTTGTCAATTATACACACCTTCAAAGCATAGAGAGATAGAGTTCTTTGTTTGGTTCATTTCATCCACCCTCCCTTGTAATTTCGCACTTGATAACATTGGTGTCAATTTGTGTGTTGGCTAGGATTGAATTCCGTTCTTTATCTCTTGTTCCATAGAGCTTACCTTGTATTAGTCTTAGGAAATATTTCGGCTTTGTGTAATTCTTTTTATAAAGTGATAAAGTCTTGCCTAAGAGGCATCCTCAAGTTATATAATTTATATAACTTGAGAAAAACAATTTTGGTATCTTTATTCCGCTGCAATCTCTTTTACAAAATTGTTTTTATTTTTGAAGTTTGTGTGTGCTATCCCAAGTGCTATCACTGATGCTGTTATCACCTTGGATATCACTTGTGATTCTGGCCGTGACAATTTCATATATATATATATATATATATATATATATATATATATATATATATATATATATATATATATATATATATATATATATATACATATATATATATATATATATATAAATATATATATATATATATATACATATATATATATATATATATAAATATATATATACATATATATATGTATACGTATATATATACGTATATATATATACGTATATATATATGTATATATATATACGTATATATATACGTATATATATATACGTATATATATACGTATATATATATACGTATATATATACGTATATATATATATACGTATATATATATACGTATATATATATACGTATATACATATATATATACATATATATGTATATATATATGTATATACGTATATATATACGTATATATATACGTATATATATACATATATATATACGTATATATATATATATATATATACATATATATATATACATATATATATATATATATAATACTTCAATGAAATGGTTTTCGAAAAAAATTGCTTCGGCTTTTTGGCTACCATCCAACCGTCGTCATTTGAAACCGAAGATTCTAGGAAAAGTAACTATCGTCTCCATTTGAGTTTGTTTTTCGGCCTTTATTTTGCTACCGCTCGATTGTTCCCAAATTTAGGTTGGTCATCATTTTTATTTTAGCGACGACGTGGTGATCGCCAATTTTTATAACTGTTGAAACTCCTTTTGGCGATGGGAAAATGGTCGCCATTCTAAATAAGTTTGTCGCCATTTTGCTACCACTAAGCGGTAGCGAATATGTGGTCGCCATATTGATTAATTCTATTAATGTCTGCAATGATATTTTTATAAATAGTTGGAACATGTTATAACATACTGAAAATCATTAACACTACTATTGGCACATTTGAACACTACGTGACACCGTTTAACACACAAAGTAGCAATGTTTTACACCAAAACTCACTCTTTTGTACACTAACACTGCACTATTTTACATTAACATGACACTCTTTTGCACATTCACACACACTTTTTAACACGTACACTAACACTCTGTAATATAAGGATAATACTAAAGTTACAAAAAAAAAAAGTCACAAAATTTGGTTTACAATTTGACGGGTCGTAATGGTGTTGGTGCTTTTAATTAAAGTGTCGTGGGTACACAATCGATGCAACAAAAAAAATATCACCACCTCATTTTTATCCATATTTTTGTAAACTTTTTTGTGCCCCTATCATTACCCTAAACATAAGCACTAACACTAATTAAACATGTATGAGCTCCATTTAACACATGAAACAACATTCTTTCACACCACGATTGACAATTTTTTATACACAAGCTGGTCAGTTTTTGAATATGGGTAAATTGCAAAATAGGTCCCAATATCGACATGATGAGTTTACAACTATGGGTCCTTATTTCAATTTCATCAATTAAGATCATGATATGGCCAAAAGTTGTCTATTTGGGGTTTGTGGATGAAAATCGTTAAAAAATTTTGACATTTAAGGATCAATACGATCAATAGTTGTCAATCTGGAGTCTAAAATATGGTTAGTAATTTTCAATTCGGGCCTAATCTAGGGTTTTTAACAATTTTCGTCAATAAGACCAAATTAATAATTATTGATTATATTGGGCCCTATATCGATGAAATTGAAATATGGAACCCTGCATTGATAAACCTATCGCAATATTGAGCTCTATTTTGCAATTTACCCTTTAAATATTTGTAAGTGTCAATTTAAATTAATGTTTACAAATGTCAATATAAATTAATAACATTTTGTAACATTAACACTGACATTTATGAAAGATATGCGCGCTTCTTTAGAAACTCGTTTTTTTTAAAACTCTAAAAAAAACGTGTTTTACACAACACCAACTCAAATAAATATTCTATTAAAAATGAGCATACATTTGAAAAAAAAACAAATCTAATCTTAAAGCTGAGAGATTCAAATATTTTAAATATGAACTCTATATTTTTAAATTGGGCATTTTTTTTTATTAATGATAGAGAAAATGTCACTCAGGCTACATTTTGGTGATCAACTAATTAAAATCAACTACCTCTAAAAATAATACTTTTTTCATCCCAAAAATATAAGCTCAATTATATTTTGGTGATTAACTAATTAAAATCTGACAAAATATTTGCAATATAATAATTATTTTCATGCATTTTTAAATAATTTTTGATGATATATCAATATTTTAATAAATTTTTAAAATAATAAAATTTTATATGAGCAATGCTAAAGAACAAAAGAAAGTTGCAAACTCTTTCTAATAAAATGAATTGGTGATATTTTATTGTTTGTATCGATGGTGGACCCGCTACACTATAAGAACCAATAAAACTATTACAAATAGAATTTTATAAACATATTTTTGTTAATATTTTGTATCTCTAATATTATTCTACAATTAAATTGACTAACAAATTTCAAATGAAACTCGTAAGAACCTAAAATGGTTCAATTTGTTCAGTGGTGGACCCCAAAGCTAAAGAAAGGGGGGGTGTTGGGGGCGTGTTGGGGGGGGGGGGGTGTTGTGGTGGGCAAATGTTCTCCTTTAATTTATACTCCCTCCGTCCCAGACCAAGGGTTCATCTTTCCCTTTTGGGACGTCCCAGATCAAGAGTTCATTTCCAAAAAAGGCAAGTTTTTGAATATATTAATACCCTTATCATCTTCATATATTTACAAAAAAACCATTCATTATATCCTTATACATTCTCTCTCCTATTTCCTACCACACATTTAACTACTATTTCTCCCACTCATTCTCTCTGCTATTAAATATTTTTAACTTTTACATTCTCTCTCCTATTCCCTACCACACATTTAACTTTTACATTATCTCTCATATTTCCTACCACACATTTAATTACTATTCCCTATCTCACATTTAACTTTTATTCATTTTTTAAAAAATTTCTTAAAAAGCGTGAAATCCCCCTCATATACCCTTGGTCTGGGACGGAGGGAGTATTTTTTACTACGGTAACATACGAACCTAAAATAAAATGGTTCAATTTGTTCAGAGGTGGACCCCAAAGCTAAGGGGGGGGGGTGTTGGCAAATGTTCTCCTTTAATTTATGTTTTTACTACTATAATTTAGAAAGAGTTTTTATCAAAAACTAGCTCAAAAAAATGCTATTTATAAAAAATAATATTTAAGTTGTGATAGTACAAAAAATCACTTTTATTTATTTATTTGTCTTTTTCGTTAAAATAACTGATAAATGTATTATCAGTTGTTTTATAACTGATAAATTCATTTATCAGTTTTTTAAAAAGTATTTTGTATTTTGTTTTTTAGTTAAACAACTGATAAATGCATTTATCAGTTATTTGACAGATAAACGCAAAAAGAAAAAAGTAGTTTTTGTAATTTTGAAAGAGTTTTTTGTAAAATCCAACTTTTGTATATATTTTTTTTAATATCAATATTTCAAAAGTAGTTTTTGATAAATGCCTATTAGAAATATTAGTGTAATTTATTAAAATTTGTTTCTATTTATGTGATTTTTTTTTTACTAACTTTTCAAATAGACTGGATTCGTCAATAAATCTACTCACCCTTTTATGGCATACCTACTTTTCATGTTACACAAGACACACACCTGATTACCTGAAACTTGAAAGTGGGTTTCAAATAGACCGACTTCCGGTACACAAAATCTGGGGAGAAACGCGTTTCTCCGTCGCTTATGGAGAAACGGGGCAACGTTTGTCGCGCGACATACTTAGCCACTACAACTGGATATCACTTTCATCAGTTTCTGGATATCCAGAACATTGAATATGGATATCCAGAAGCTTTGAAAAGGATATCCAGAAAAAATATTTGGTTTCTGGATATCACTTTCATCAGTTTCTGGATATCCATATTCAATGTTCTGGATATCCGCTTTGGAAAGGATATCCGTAAAAATATTTGGTTTTACGGATATCACTTTCATCAGTTTCTGGATATCCATATTCAATGTTCTGGATATCCAGAAACTGATGAAAGTGATATCCAGAAACTGGCTAAGTATGTCGCGCGACAAACGTTGCCCCGTTTCTCCATACGCGACGGAGAAACGCGTTTCTCCGTAGACCGACTCCTTCCGGTAGGCCTTCAGCTTTTATTTTAGTAGGGCTGGATTGATAGGTATATCGATTGTATTTTGCTTACGCCATATACCAATCAAGTTTAATTTGATACATAAAAATATGTACCATTATCAACCGAATGTCATATGCATTACATAAATGACATTTCGACAATTATCCAGTCGAATGTCATATGCATTAGATCCAAACTAAACACGAGCCAAAATCTATCCTTTGGGGCAATATTCTGCTATGATTCAACTTTGGAATATTGACTTATAAAATTTGAGTCAATCATATTTACTTGTACGTTGTAATTGAGTTATAGAAAATCTTAAAGTCTGAGGTTCCACCTTAAAACCAATTGGTGATAAGGGAGTGATCCAGGATCTTTATATATTATAGGCAATGTTTGTCAATTCTCAATGTGGAATAATATCTTTAACAGAAAAGAACACCTCTCAAATTCGTTAATTTTATATGTTAATTTTGAATTCTAGTCGAATTTCAAGTTTAAATGTATATATACACGCACGCGCTATTTAGGTTGAAAAAAATTGATGGATAATGATATGTATAGTGACAATGTGTAACGAAAAGTCATATCGAAATGTGTAATCCGTTGCATTACAACAAATATTTGTGTACCCTGCTCATAAAACTCATTCAAAATTGATTCATTAAAGCAAGTAAATAGCCAAGAACTACCGAGGGTAGCTAGGTCTAGGAGTCCTTTTTCATTTAAAATGGCCCGGGTAGCCCTAAAATTCTCATTTCATTGCCTATATGTATAGTTGGCTAATTTATAACCCTTAAAAGAGTATGGTTATTGCAATGGGCCATGAACTCTAGAAATCATGGACGACATAACAAAGTAATAAAAAGTTTAGGTGAAATTCAAAATTTTACAGAGATCCACGCTTACACACTATACATGTCCGTCTCTTTTATACCCAAAACTATAAGACTAAAATTACTCTTATATCTATGTATAAATGTCTCATAAAAGTAAAAAATATAGGCCATAAAATATTAAAAACAATTGTGAACTTAGCTAAAACAACTGTGAATTAATTAAAATAGAAGAAATTTCCATGCAAAAATTATGAATTTAACTAAATCAATTGTGATCTTTTCTTAATTGTTCTTTGAAAACTGTGAAAAACAATTGTAAACTTCTAAAAAATAATTGTGAACTTGGAACAATAGTGAAATTCTCAAATTTGATTCAGATTATATGTTGATGCTACTAGTTTGATTTGTCATGACGATACGAGCACAATAGTGTTCTCAGATTTTTTTTTTTTTTGACTTTTGAATTTTAAAATATTTCATTTTAATGTTTTGAGGGGAAAAAAAAGAAAAGCGAGGGAGGAGAGAGGGTGTGACAGGCTATCCATTAATGACACGCGTGTCTTTAAATTAGCCAGGTAATAGGTGGAATTTTGATTCTGTTGTCAGAGACGACTAGGTGATTAAATTCCAAAATCATTGTCTTAATTAATTGGTTTTTTGACTTGGGGTGAATTAACTAGCGGTAATTTCTCCATTAAGAAATGCATTTAATACATATCTAATAGACTAAATTATACTTGAAATATTTCAATTACCTAGGCATTCAAATGTTTTTACAATGACAACTACCGAATCATAAATAATGGTAGTTTAGGCAATGTGTTATCAAAGTTTTATAAAAAACTTCAAAAATGAAAGTATTTTGGAACGAAAATCTATCATAAATCTGCAAGTATTTTGGGAGGGAGGGAGCGAGTATCCGAGCATTTTATGGTATCCGAGCATTTTATGGTATATAGGAAGTGCACTTATTGTGCCCATTCAATATCATATTGATTTGGAAATGTACTATTTGTATTTGCAGTTTAATTCGTCCACCTGCAAATGCATAATCTGCAAGTATTTTGGGAGGGAGCATTTTATGGTATCCGAGCATTTTATGGTAAATAGGAAGTGCACTTATTGTGACCATTCATTATCATATTGATTTGGAAATGTACTATTTGTATTTGCAGTTTAATTCGTCCACCTGCAAATGCATGCAGGAGGAGAAGTAAATCCAGCTTCCAAAACTCAGGAAGAATAGCGTTGCTACTTTAATTCCCTAAATGCATGCACATATATAATTTTCGGCTGACAAACCCCAGCAAATTAAACATCAGTTCATTAACCCTCTATATATATATATATATATATATATATATATATATATATATATATATATATACACTTTCTCCGTACCTTTAAAATTACACATTTTGTGTTTGAATTGGACATATAAATTTGCGAAAAAATGTTAGTGCATTATTAGGTGTTGTAAGTATAAAAAATAAGATAATATAGAAAAAGTGGGGTAGGGTTTATATATATATATATATATATATATATATATATATATATATATATATATATATATATATATATATATATATATATATATATATATATATATATATATATATATATATATAAGCTACATGCAATGCAAAAATCATTCTAGAAAAATCAAAAAACTAAATACAGCCTATACAGCGACCAACTTTTTTTACGACTGATATATTATACTACCTCCGTTTCATTAATAATTTTTTTAAAATGAATGATAAAAAAAAAATTAATTTGATTTTGGTTAAAAGCAAATTTAAAACTTTTTATTACCTGAGACAAGACAGAGGAAATACTTAGTAGCAAATTTATTTATTTTTTCTATATACATTTTAACAGAAGGAGTACAATATATATAAGTACATTTAAGGAGAATGCATATTTTGAATTTAATATGGGTAAATGACAATTAAGGGCCTGAACACATGGGGGTATTTTACTGGGGCCAGGTAGTTTTTTTTTTTTTTTGCCACATCAGAGCCTCAAGTGAAAAAAAAAATCGTCAGATAAAGCTTTTTTAATGAAATTCATTAGAAAAGTCGATTAAGTCACATGTGTCATACAAGTGGTTAACAGATTGGTTCAAATTAAAGTTGATTTTACATTATGGGGGTTAAATAAAATTTCATAAATTAAAATGATTGAAATAGAGAGAGGGGGATAATGTTAAGGTTCATCCCCCCACACCCTACCTTCTTCTTCCACTACTACAAACTGTTTGTTTACCAACAAAATATTAACGACGGACGCTATGCGTCGGTATTACCAACGGACAACCAGCAAATACCGACGAATTTTTAATTTACACTTGTCGAGAATTTCTTTATAAAATTTACAATTTAATCTGTCGATAAATCTTTTATTTCCGTCGGTAATACCGACGAAACGCGTCTTTCAGTAATAGTAATACCGACGAAAATGTCTGTCGGTAAAATGACATATATAAAACCCTAGCCCCCTCCCAATCTGTTTCGCTTAAACAGAAAAACTGGTCTCCGCCGTCGTTGATTCGCAGCTCTCGCGCTGTTAGTCAAATATATGTATAGCTTTAGAATTGCTTAATCCCAATCATAATAAACATTATTGAGGACCTCTAATTTTAACTAGATCAATTAAATTTTTCTATGTATCTTAGGTTTCCCTTTGTGCTAGTGTCAGTGTTTTTTTAAATGTATTTTTCTCAAAGAATGAAGACTTGAAGACCTAGAAGATTTCCAAGATGATACTGGTTAACTTGTTCAAGAAGTTTTTTTTAACTGATTGACAGCCTCAACCGGTCAGCACCTCAGCCGACCTACCCTTAACCGGTTTAGTCAGTCAACCGGTCAGACTTCTCTTCAGTCACTCAATCAGCCTAGCTTTATCAACAAGTTTCTCATCAGTTGAAGCATTTATTGTTCCAAACGAGCCAGCCCAAAATTTAGCAAAAGTTGGTAGAACAGCATGTTATGAAGACTTTGCTGTCACAATTTCAGTAACTCAAAGAGGAATGTTAAAGTTACAAGTACTCACATCAACCTCCTTTATCCTATGGAAATTCAAAGGCAAATCTCAGGCATTAAATGAACAAGATATTCCCATTTAATGCTTGTCAGAGCATGTTTTCTTAAAACCCTTCAAAGACAACGGCTCTTTCATGGAGTCACTATAAATACCTTCAACAGAGCATTGAAGAGGGTGGGTGTATTAAAGATCCTTGAGAGTGAGTTTCCAAGAACTACAGTGCTCAAGCATTCATGCATTCAAGTTCCAGGCATTCAAGTCCCTCATATTCACTAGACTATCTCTGTTAGGACATACACTGAGCACCATCAATCAATACTTGTAGTGTTCCCAAACAAGATTATGATTGGAACACATTGATTGAATCACACACACACCCTAGAGAAATCAGTTCAACCTTGTGAACACATCTCTAGAAAATAGCTAGTCTTTCTTGTAGCACGATCCATTAGTGATCACTTTACTTTTGGCAGCCTTCAATCATAAGGTTTGCAACTTGTAATAGTTAGGTATTATTAATAGTGCACTTTCACAAATCCAAGTTTTGACCAAACTTGGTAGAGGACGTAGCAGTTATTAACACTGTTGAAATTACCCGGATCCGGCTGCACGGGCCCCGGCATCTCGCGGTTTCGAGTCGGGAGGTGTCCCTGTGTTTGTTTGGAGGAGTCGCCACGCTGTTTTGATTCAGCCCAAAACATTGAAAAAAAGCTTGTTTAAAAACTGTTGTTATGTGATGAGATTTTGAGTTTGAAGGTCAGGTTATGCCTCGGGAAGAGAATAGTAGAGCTCACCCGAGTCGCCTCATATACACGAGTCTTTCGATACCCCTCTTTCTTTAAAAGTTGTCTCTGTGTGTGTATGTTCTTTTAAAAATGCATGCTGAATATGATGTCTATATTGTATGTTATGTATTGAAATGACTTGAAATAGTTTGGGAAGGAAGCCTTACCAATGTTGGTTCGTGTCTGTTTTCTACTTGAGAATAGTGTTTGAGTGTGAATAGTGCTCCGGGACGGACCGGGATTGCTTCGGGTTGTACCGGTGTCTGCGGACAGAGCTTCGACATGCCTCGGGAGTGCTAGGTATGTACTCGGGCAGAGGTTTGGCGTGCCTCGGGAGTGTTGGTTATACTCGGGCAGAGGTTCGGCGTGCCTCGGGAATGTTGGTTGTACTCGGGCAGAGGTTCGGTGTGCCTCGGGAGTGTTGGTTATACTCAGGTAGAGGTTCGGCGTGCCTCGGGAGTATTGGTTGTACTCGGGCAGAGGTTCGGCGTACCTCGAGAATGTTGGTTGTACTCGGGCAGAGGTGCGACTTGCTTTGGGATGCCTCGGGATGGGCCGAAATGCCTCGGGATGGACCGATAAGGCTTCGGAATGCCTCAAGAGTGCCTCGAGGCAGCTCGGGAGCATCTCGGGAGCGCTCAGCAGGGCTTCAGAGCGCCTTGAGGGGGCTCGAAAGGCCCCGGAGGGAACCGAAAGGGACCGGGAATGCCTCGAAAGGACTTAGAGGGGAGCCTGAAGGCTGGGGGAGAGAGGAGAGAAGGGAGGAGTGCTGAAAATGAGAGGGAGAGCCCTCTATTTATATGGGTAGAAAATATGCAAAATGGTCCGCGCGAATCATTCCGGGAAAACCAAATTTTAGGTTTTCCGGGATTTCAGGGAATCTCATGGACTTTAAGGGGATTTCGTAATTATGATGTCTGGGTGCAAAATGGTCCGCGCGGACCATTATGCAGGCCAAATATTTTTTGAAATTCCCAAAAGGTCCTTTTGCCTTATTTTATCCCGAAAAGGCACTACCTTGGTTTGGTTGGTGGTTTTGGGGTTTTTGAATATTACGGGTCTTCGGGATCACATTTGTGTGAGTTCGCGGTGTTTCCCATGCGTCGGATGGAGAGCGATCAAGATTGGGGTACTTATAGAAGCCCCTCGGCGACGTCACTTATGAAGGAAGTGGGGTCATCGATAAGATAAGGGTCCTAATCAGGATCGCTTGTTGGGAGAGAGAAGGTGACCGCGTTGGTCGATTTGTGAGGACGTGGTGGTGTCCTGAGGGTGTGACCGTTTAGGTCGGTTGGCTGGACCCTTTGTCAGGATTCCTACGTATCCCAAGTAGGAATCAAGCCTGGTCGTAGTTCATGTATGAGGTGGGCGTGTCGGTGTCCTGAAATGAAATGGTAAGCGGACGTGTCAGTGTCTTAAGGTGAGGTGGACGTGTTGGTGTCCTAAGGTGAGGTGGACGTGTCGGTGTCCTAGAATGAAATGGTGAGCGGACGTGTCGGTGTCCTAAGGTGAGGTGGACGTGTTGGTGTCCTAAGGTGAGGTGGACGTGTCGGTGTCCTGGAATGAAATGGTGAGCGGACGTGTCGGTGTCCTAAGGTGAGGTGGACGTGTCGGTGTCCAAGGGTGAGGTGGACGTGTCGGTGTCCTGGAATGAAATGGTGAGCGGACGTGTCGGTGTCCTGAAATGAAATGGTGAGCGGACGTGTCGGTGTCCTAAGGTGAGGTGGACGTGTCGGTGTCCTGGGGTGAGGTGGACGTGTCGGTGTCCTGGAATGAAATGGTGAGCAGACGTGTCGGTGTCCTAAGGTGAGGTGGACGTGTCGGTGTCGTGGGTGACCGTTTAGGTCGGATGGCTGGACCCTTTTGACATGATTCCTACGTATCCTGAGTGGGAATCAAGTCTGATCGTAGTTTAGATTTGTGCTGTTTACGAAGAGGTGTGCATTTTCGTGTATGAGGACGTGGTGGTGTCCTCTGACTAAGACTTCGTGCGTGAACGTGTCGGTGTCCTGTGGTGTGTAATCTTACTAGAAGATGGGCAATCTTACGAGAAGATAGGTAATCTTACGAGAAGATGGGTAATCTTGCTAAAAGATGGGTAATCTTACGAAAAGATGGGTAATCTTACGAGAAGATAGGTAATCTTACGAGAAGATAGGTTTGTGGTGTGGAAGGACGTGATATGTCCTCTGGTTGTGTCGTTATGAGGACGTGCTATGTCCTCTGACTGAGGTTTTGTCATTTATGAGGACGTGTTATGTCCTCTGATGATGTGGACGTGTCACTATCCGGGGGTGAGTTGGTGAGCGTGAAGGTGTTTGCTCCTTGGAGTTCGGGCTTACGATGACGGCCGGGG